>CM057340.1:365937473-366537473 GCA_030015575.1 Agapanthus africanus
GGCTGAGTCATGTAAACGAACTCTTATAAATCACCATTTAGAAAGGCGCTCTTAACATCCATTTGCCAGATTTCGTAGTCATGGTATGCAGTAATGGCAAGTAGGATCCGGATGGACTTAAGCATAGCCACTGGAGAAAAGGTTTCATCATAGTCCACACCTGGTCGTTGATGAAAACCTTTTGCAATAAGTCTAGCTTTGAAAGTCTCAACTTTTCCATCTACACCAAGTTTTTCTTAAAGATCCATTTGCTTCTAATGGGTTTTACCCCTTCAGGAGCAATTTCCAAAGTCCATACTTTGTTGGTGTACATGGATTCCATCTCAGATCGCATTGCATCCAGCCATTTCACAGAGTCCCCACTCGTGATGGCCTGCTCGAAGCTAGTTGGGTCATCATCTTCCATGATGCAATCCTCGCTCCCACCATCAATAAGAAAACCGTAGTATCTCTCAGGTGGATGAGGAACCTTACTAGATCGGCGGAGAGGCTGAGCTTCGTTGGGAGCTATTGAATCCTCCGGTTCCACTAAATCTTCAGTTACAGTTTGTGTAACCGGAATTTCTTCCCAGTTCTACCTCGTTGCCACTAATTTCTTTTGCAAGAAATTCCTTTTCTAAAAAGGTGGCATGTCGAGAAACAAACACCTTTTGTTCCTCGCCGTGGTAAAAAAGATATCCTTGTGAATGTTTGGGATATCCCACAAACTTGCAATGAACTGACCGTGCCTCGAATTTGTCCGGATTTTGTCTTTTGACATAGGCCGGACAACCCCATATCTTAACTCGTTTAAGACATTATCTCTTCCCACTCCATATCTCATATGGTGTGGTAGGTACAGATTTAGATGGAACTTGATTTAATAGGTATGCTGCTGTCTCAAGCGCAGAACCCCAAAAGGAAATAGGCAACTCAGCGGTGCCCATCATAGAGCGCACCATATCTAATAGGGTGCGATTCCTTCACTCCGATACACCGTTGTGCTGTGGTATATATGGAGGAGTAAGCTGAGAGAGAATCCCAATCTCTTTTAGATATTTCAGGAACTCATTGCTCAAGTACTATCCTCCTCGATCAGATCGAAGGATTTTAATACTTTTACCCGTTTGGTTCTCGACTTCGTGCTTATATTTTTTGAATTTCTCAAAAGCTTCAGACTTATGTTTCAACAGAAACACATGTCCGTGTCTTGAAAGATCGTCAGTGAATGTAATGAAGTACGAGGAACCATTCCTGGCATGTGTAGACATGGGACCGCATACATCACTATTTATCAGTCCCAAGAGTTCCGTACTCTTTCTCCGTGTCCACTAAACGGAGTTTTGGTCATTTTGCCTTTGAGACATGATTGGCAAGTGTCATAAGATAAATATTCGAACATATTCAAATATCCATCCTTATGCAACTTAGCTAGTCGTGTCGCATTGATATGACCTAGTCTACAATACCACAAGAAGGATTCGTTCATTTCTGAACTCTTCCTTTTGTGTGTGTTTTGTACGTTAAGAACCATGGTTTGATTTAGAACGTATATGCCATAATTTAACGAGCCTGATCCAATCAACTTTTGATTCAGGAAGATGATCATAATATTATCCTGTACTACAAAATTATATCCTTCATTACTTAATAAAGAAACAGATATAAGATTGCATATCAGGGTCGGTATGTAATAGCATTCGTTCATAACCAGTGTATTACCATTTGGTAATACAAGGTGATATTCGCCAACTGCTTTGGCTGCAACATTTGAACCGTTCCGTACTCTTACAGAAGGATCACCCATTCCCAGTTCTCTACCTTTCTTCAGCCTATGTTACATATTACATATGTGGGATCCCGATCCGGTATCTAATACCCAGGACGTAGAGTGAACTGAGAAACAGTTCTCGATAACTAACACACCCGAAGAAGATGTATCAACATGCTTATTCTTCGTTTGGGTGGCGTGGGAATCCGGATATTTCCTTATTTTCTGCTCTTTCTTATAACAATTATAAGAAAGAACGTGTAACATTTTAGAAAAATAAAATATTATTTTTAGGAATTTTAATAATTAAATAATAAATATTATGAATATTTTAATAATGCGGTATAATTATATACCGATAAATTGGGAAATATTTGGGAATTTTGTTAATTATTGAATTTGAAAGAGATTATAAGATTTGAGCATTCATAGATTGTTATATAATTAATTATATTCCATTTTAGCGCTAAACTCGATTTATTTTCGCTAATCTTGCATTAAGCGTGATTATGCATATGACATGCACCTTGTCACTTTTTTTAACACTTGTTGCATTTTATTCTCCATGAATTCTTTTGTGCATGGGTTCTTTTTGAAATGAAAAGAAAACATAAGAAAAGGAAAAGGAAAAGAACTATAGTAAAGAATAGAGTATGGGCAAGAGAGAGAAGTGAGGGGTCAATTGACCAAGCTCCCATTTCTTCCCTCCATTATTTTCTTCTTCATTTTCCCTCTCCCTCTCACCATGGCTGCCCTCTTTTTTCCCCCTCCTCAAACAGCTCACAACACACCCCAAAATACATCAAAATATCATCCCCCCTTTCATTAAAAATGTGCACAAGCTCACTACAAGCACTTTGGACTAAGAAAACTAGGATTTTGAGCACTTGGGGCAACTCAAGAAAATTCTTGAGTTGCCAAATAAGGTAATCCTTTAACCATTAGTGTAGTATTTGGTTTACTTTAGCTTCTATATATGTTTAGAAGTGTTTAAATGTAGTTTAGTGAGGTTTGAAAATTTCAAGTTGAGGATTAGGGTTTGAATTAAATCCAAAGGTGTAATTGGGGTTAGTAGAGACCCTACAACCCTTTTAGCGTTTGATTATAGACCAAAAACTGAGACTAAGACCCTAAGTCATTAACTTAGAAATCCCCAATATCGTATTTTTATAGGAATTGTGATGGTAATTAGAGAACTGCTATGACTCGGAGACCTGAAAAATTATTTAGCGATTACAGTGACACAAGCAGGTGACCTAGAACCTATACCCAAAACCCAGGACCCCAATTCCATCTTTTGGCAACAAATTTTCCTTTTTTGGCCGCAATTTGCGGCCTGGGTAGAGTGGAAATGCTTTGTGTTTGGTACATGGCTCCATTTGCAGTAAATTAGACCCCTCCCATGTGCAAAATTGGCTAATTCAACCTAGGGTAAAATTCTGGAGGTGTTTTCTTGAGTTGCTGCTTTGTTTTGCGACTTCGTTTTAACTTTGGTTTTGGTATTTGGGTTTTAACTCGATGGTTTGACGTTTGTACATCGACATCGAGGATTGTGGTTATTCTTGCATGCATAGACCATAAGTTTTAACCTATGTGTGATACGCATGCCGTTTTGGTTTTCGTGTACGATTTCGGTTTACGATACTACGTGTGATATGTAGGTACCCCCATATGGACTTGAAGCAACAAGGATGAGCGTGGCAACATCGATGTCGGCAAGCAAGGATCAGGGTGAGTAGATATATATCTACGGGGGAAGTCGTGTGGATGGCGTATAGCACCCCCGCAGTTTCGTAGTGTAATATAAGAATACGTAAAGATATATATATATATATATATTTATTTAAATGGTGTTTTGTGAGACTAAATGATTATCTAGATAGACTTGGAAGTTCATGGATAAATTTTAGTGTAATTGGATGATAGTGTCGTTAGCTAGTTTTAGTTGCGAAACCCTAGAATTAGATTCACGCACGCACACACACACGCATACATTTTACTTACTTGTGCGTATATGGGGAGATATATATCTATACACACATACACACACACTCATACATACATATAAGTATTGTGAGTATGTATATATATATATATACATATATGTATACATATACATGGATGATGAGGATAATATATGGTTCTTGGAGATGAGTCGATGAGATTGGGCATGATGCCATGAGATCGGTGATGTGATTGGTTCGTATTATGAGATACGACATGGGATTATAGCGGGTCTTTAGGCGATGTGTTTTCATACACACGCATATACATATGTTGATGGTATCAGAATGTACTAGACTTTAGATCAGTACCCTAATTCAAGATACGATGATAAGGATACCAGATAAAGAATGAGATAGATGTGATATTCGACCCGTACCCAGATTTGGGATGTCGTACGATGGATTTACCGTACGAGTTACAATTATGATGATAAATCCGCACTCTTGACTCGAGGATGTCATATGACATATTGTATCGTACGTAATACTATTGAGGCGGGATTACCGACTACTAGATATGGATATCGACTCAGACGTAGGGTGTTTTCCTTACCCTTTCGATTAGTCTGTTAGTTTAGTCCTGTAGCTTACTAGTAGATGTTAGACTGGGCTCGAGTCATACCTATTTCCAAAACTAATGAATCGTGAGTATTTTAAATACAGGCAAAGGGATGCTACGGATATTTCAAAGGGCGTACCTTTTCTTTAAAACACCGTAGCCCCTATTTTCTAAACACACGATTCGTGTTATTTCAAATGTCAAACTGGACGACTCATATATTTATAAATATATATTCTTATATGTTGCGTTATTACTCATGTTCCGCATATTCTTGCTGTTCGCATCGCATTGCATGCTTATTTGTGTTTTCATTAGTTATTATTAAAATCATGCTGTCAGGACACCGGCACTATTACCGATGATGCGTATGCTCCACGTACACCTGCTTGCCGGTTCACACACATCATCATCGGTAATTGCCATGTCACGTACATATTTGAAAACACTATTTCATTAGTATAAATTGCTAGCTGATAGTTTCGACAAAGTACTAGTACGCTTGCTTTTATATGATAGCTTAGACATTTGCATTTATTACTGTGATATCTCATGCATGTGTATTTTCATTTGTCATGCAATATTATGGAACTTATTAACGGTATTTCATTGTTTATTTACCCTTGAGATTTGGATTTCGGATTTCCATGAGATTTCTGGATTTGGAGAAACAGCAAAAATTTTATAAACTTATTGTCATTTTAAAGATAGAAAATTGCGGTTTTCTCATGATATGATTTGAGATATGTCTACCATGAGTTTTCTCGGCTCTTGAGCGATATTATACACCCGATTCGAGGAGGAGGAGGAACCGTCTGTAGGTGCATGGTGGACCCGGTGCGGTACCCCGGGGCAAGATGGTCACAGATGATGGCGCTGAGCCTGGCAGGGGAGCACTACCGACTGGTGATTTTATTGTGACTCGACGGATATCCGGAGGATACCGATCGAAGTATAGGCCAGTCCGGATTGCCGGAGCCTGAGGTTTTGAGATTTGATGATATGGGCCAGTCCGGATAGCCGAAGCCCAAGATATTGAGATTGAGGATACGGGCCAGTCCGGATTGCCGGAGCCTGAGATATTGAGATATTGGGATATATGTTTTTTGTTGATACTTGACACTGATTCTATGTTGATTTCATTGATGATACCTCGATTTACATATACAGAAATCTCACTATATCAAGAAAACAGTTTTCTCATTCATGATGTATTCTGTTTTCATTTAATGCATTCATACCTCATATTTATGATATGTTGCTACCTGAGGCACTGACACGAGCACTTGGTATTACATTTATGTATAGATGTTTACCCATGCCATTATTAGATGCTTCAGACTATATCATCTTGAGGATATATACTGTCGTATGACCTAGGATAGAGTCATACATGTGATTTCTGCTCTGTGATGCTTTCTACTCACGAGTTGGCAACTCACCCCCGTTGTGCCACAGTTTCTTGCAGGTTTTGCCGTACAGGTTATTCTTGGCGGCTTTGCTGGCACACTGCTCCTTTCTGGGTGATTGCTTGGTATGTGGGTTCACTTGCATCGTGACCACCATTGTACTTTTATTATATTCAGTTGTATCTAATAAACTCTATCAACCAGACTTGTATTATTTTTAGACTTAGAAGAACAGTTGTATATTCTTTCGACCTTAGAGTCTCGCATTGTATTATTATGGTTTTCTTGATATTATTGGTTTCCTTTGAGTTTTGATCCTCGCCTTTCGGCGTTGTATATTATTTTGCTTGCGTGGTTATGACCGCCAATGGGTGAAGAGCTAGCTCCCGCTTGGGGATGCCTTTTTATATATTTCATGTGTTGTACCCTTTTGGGGCCAGTTTTTACAAAGGAAACTCTGCCGAAATTTTCAGAAAATTCTTGAGATTTTAAAAATGCATACTTCGGCGTATGTTACTAAAACCACTTGCTTTTAAATAAGTTTTCTTCACTTCTTCCTTAAAATGGTTTAGATTTCTGGGATTCTTTTGGCTTACTTGAATTAGGTATAGTCCTATAGACTTCACATGATACAAGTGCCAGTCACGTGCTATTTCGAGTCATGACAGAACGGAACCAACATTCCCCTGCTCAGTATAACAAGCGGGTTCAGTCAATACATCCATATTATTATCTTGATTAAAGCCTGACATGGTCGCTACCTGGAGAGAGAGAGAAGAAAACACTTTAGCGTATACTTTTGCAAGATTAGATTAGTTATTATCTTATCTAATTAGGATGGCTCCCACTGTTTTTATCAAATCTTCCTTCAAACCCTAAAAGATAAGACTAGCCGGGATTAATTACACCTTACAAGTTCGCCAATCTTTCAGCCGGCCCAGTGTCGGTACTTTGAGGGAAGTTCCCCGTGCTTTCGCACGGACCTAATTAAAATAAACCTCATTTTCCTTGGGGCGTAACCCTGTTAACACCTTTCTAGACACCTACTTGATCGGCTAATTGTCATGTGTAAAACTCTCCAAGGAGTAACTCTTACTCGTAGTGGGTATCAGGATCCATCTCATAGAAGGTATGCAATCTCATTGCAAATTTCAACACTTGAAATTCCTGATAATACTTTTTCCCCTAACCTCCTATGACCTTGACAAAGGCCAACAAACCATAGGATACTAGTCAAGTTCAACCCGTCATTTCCTGATTGAATTAAACCCACCCATATGACCCTTGACAAAGGCCAACAAGATCGTACGACTACCCTAATCCAATCGCATCATATGCATAAGCAAATAAGCACTAGTCAGCTACCGCACACTATGCCTTGACAAAGGCCAACAAACGTAGCACGAATACTAAGTGGCACTTATCTGAAATGACGGAGGGCTACGACAGGATTTTAAGAAAACCTTTTGCGTAATGAACTTGATATCGTTGTAAAATCGAGTGATTTTGAAAAGGAGTGGTTTAAGCTCCGCATTTTAAAATCGAGTTTTTCAAAACAAACCGAGTGGGTTGTAGCATCTGCCGGTTATTGCTAAAGAGGTCACTGCCGGTGAAGGGATCTCGGCTCTTTTCTCATGGAATGAGGTGTAGGATATTCATAATATCACTTTGCAAAGCAACATATAGAGCTACCCTTTTAAAATTTGATTCCACAACATCATTAGGTTTCTTTTCTTTCATTAATCACATTAATAAAGGTCCCATCATTTAAGCTTCCTAAACATCACAGATAAATACAACGTACGCTTATGCCATCCGTATTCGCCACGGAGTCCCGTCAAGAATCGTTAGGTTAGGTAACTAACGGCAGATCGGGGCAGGACTAGTGCGGGTGAAAAACAGAAGCAACGTCTATAATATATCACATATAATATATAGTATCTATCTCATCATATAAAGTGATCACATCACAGAATATCAGCAGCAGAAGATAACATATGAAATATTGGATATACTAGGTGGTCCGTGTTTTATTTTGAGCCAAAACATAGATTCCACGGTCGCGATGAAAAGCCAAACCCACATCCCTAGATCCCTACGAGAGCGGCAAGCAACCCTACCAATTATAGAGTTAGGAGATCCGGACTCGACTCCTCGAGATGGTCTCCCTTTGGACTCTAGAACCCGGTTACTTGTGCTCCCCTCCTTGGGTCTATCCTAATGCGGAAAAGTAAATAATATACAATAATGGTGACATCATCCTCAATCCGGAAGTGCCCCAATAAAAGAATATTACATACAATGAAATTTTTACATGAATGAAAATAAAAACTCTCATCTCACATAAAACACCCGACTATTCAGAACACGACGATCCAATATAACATATCACAGCAACACATAACATCACATGTTATCAACGTAAGTAAATATGTGTACCCCAATTGTCGTTGACATATAGCAACGAAACCGGCGATACACCACATATTACACTTACGATCGTAGAAAAGAAACTGTCAAACTACAACATTTGGAATCCACAATCACCTTAGACATCACAAACCTGAAATATCACATACTTCGAATTTCATGCCTAATTATATGAACTCCACATATTGTATCACATTCCACAAATAGCTAGACGATGTTAAACATTCCGATCGAATCAACAAACACCCAAAATTTTCCAAAAAGTTCAACACTTGAGCACGGTTTAAAAATATCCATCACATGCCACAGTACCAATGGACCAACCGTAGAAGGGTCAACCCTTGCCTCACCCATGGCGCCGCGGAACTACCGCAAACCCTAGGGTTTGGCGGCAGTTCTTACGGTCATAGAATCGAGTTAGGGTTTCGTTGTTCTAGAGGGTCCATCGCATTACTTGCATGAAATTTGAATGTTCTTTAACTCGGAAAAAATCCAACTCTTGGAAAATTTTCCAGCGAGGGTTAAAGTGGGTATTTGATATCCGTTCGAACTTTTTATCACCGTCTAAAATACCCGAAACAAAGTTAGAAATACGAATACGAAACACTCCGGATTGCCAATGCAGAAAATTAACACCACATGCAATTTTAGCAAAAACTAGCAACACCTGAAATACTAAAAACCAGAGACTGGAACACCACAAAATTTTGAAGCCAAAATTCCACTACTTGGCCGAGCAGGCCAGTTTTCCTACTGATGTGGCCAGCCAGATTCAGGCCAAACTTCTTCAAATTTTCGTGGTGTTCATGTTATATCATATATAACATTCTGTAGTTGCTAAAAAAATTTTTAGAGCCCATTTAAAATCGACAGAAATTAAGTAATCTTGTTTCAAGTTTCGAAGTTGTTTCGGTTTCGTAATCTAACATACATCGTGTAATTCTCTAGCTAGGCTCTGATACCACTATAGGGTTCCTAAGCACGACAGCAAGATTTCGGGTGGTATCGTCCATGCTAAATTAAAATTATGCCATGCTAAAAGAACCCTAACTTAGGATGTTTAACTAGAGAATAATATGAAAACATAATGTAAACAACTTTACAACTAAGTGAACTAGAATACAACCTTTTTAGATCGGTCCTTCACTTAAATAGCTCCATGTAGTAGTCCTTTCTCTCCAAGTAGTGATCTTCCGGACTCTAGCATGGATTCACAAGAAGAAAGGAACGAGCTTGCACGAAGTCTACGAGGCCGAAGATGATCTACGTCGAGAAGACACAAACCTAAGCTACCTCTTCACTAATGTGGGATTAGTGAAGCTAACACCCTAAACTAAATGGGTAATCTAGTAGAGGATGATGAAGTAGGATTTTTGCTCACTTTAGAATTAATTTTCTCACTCTTTTTCTTCTTCTCTAAAAAACCTAGTGAGCTTTTTTTTTCGCTTGAAGAAGATGAAGAAATAAATGGATGAGAGAGTGAATGGCAACCATGGGTGAGTTTGTATCATATACTAACACATGTAGAGACATAACCATGGCTAAGTGATAATGGCTAGGTTAACAAATATCTTAAGTAAAATAAAATTACTGGACTAAGTCAATGCATCTACAAGGTTCCACAAGTTTCATGCATATGACTATTTTCCATCTAATTTGGATTTACTTAAAATAAAGAATCCTCACAATTATCATAAGCATGGTGTAAGTCTCATACACCCATGTAGTGTGTATCATCAAGCATGACACTAAAAAATGTACATTAATATATATCACATATATACTTATGCACACAAGTGAAAAAAATAAACATTTAAGTGAGCTAATATTGGTTAATATAAACTAGTATATCAAATATACAATTATACACTAAATTATCAAATCAACACTTGATTTAATTATCCGGCTATATCACATATAACCGATTAATATTGTATGTATCAACTTATTGAATCAACACTTGATTCGATAACCCGGCTATATCACACATAACCGACCGATACGAATAAATCCTGAGAATAAAATACGGTATCGCATACTCGTATTATTCTTGGTCCCACACATATCACATATGTGCTCCTACTACGTTTTTCCTGATCCAGTAAATCTCTGTGTAGGACTCTAAAGGCTCGTCAATACGCCGGCAGTAGGTGAAGATCATATCAAGCACCCACAAGCCATCAGCGGTACTAGCTGGATCTAACGGCTACCCGGGTATTGAGCGATCAGAAGATCAACAAGCTAGCTCGCTCTAGCTCCTGTAAAGCCTGTCAGTAACACTACCGTAAAGTCCAGTCTGTCCATCTGATATGTCGCATATCCAGTCTAGGGGTGGTAAAAGTCAGACCCCAATAACCGATAAGTCGTGCCGATATGAGGCTCATAACGGGTCGAGAAACTACTGATAACACTTATCGGTAAATCTCCGTATCAGCCCTGGCTAGGGGCTTATCGTTATGGCCAATCGAGCACAGCGCAACATCAATCCCCTATACCGAGTGAGACGAATCCCCTCCTATCGCTTATTGTCTCCATGTGATTCGGGACTGTATCCAAAAGCCACCGTTTTGCACGTTCTCTTGAACGTGGTAAGGTGGAAATCAAAGCACAGTAGGAATCACACAAGACTCTATGACGATCTCGGGTCTACAGACTAACCTGTACCAGTGTCACCAGAGAACTGCTACCTGACGATAGGTATAATACCAACTAGGAGTTCTCGGCGATTCCGTTCAATATACCCAGTCTCCACTGAGCACCCGTTTACCATCTTTGATGTCAAACACCAATGGATGTGGGATCATCCATCGCATATCATATGGGTCAAGAAGCGTATACGCTTGTCTACTCTGGAGTATCGATGCCCTGTCTTGATACACCCTTGACTAGGAACAATTATAGGATGTACTTGTGGTCTACCCTGGCCCCACTAGAATGATCTCCATCATAGTCCTAGTAGTCAAGTACACATCCTAAGGGCTTTATCAACATGTGAGAGCAGGATAGTATCACAACACAAGTCTACACGTTAAGACAAAGAGCAACCAAATAGTATACTATCATGTCGAGCAAGAAAATCCTATATATATCCAAGCATCCACTATAATATACATCTTATGTACAATAATGGCCTCTAGGGCATATACATAACTAGCATCAACAAACACCCAAAATTTCCTAAAAAGCTCAACATTTGAGCGCATTTTAAAAATTCTCAGAACATGCCACAGTACCTATGGACCAACCGTAGAAGGGTCAACCCTTGTCTCACCTATGGCGTCGACGACAGTTCTTACGGTCATAGAATCGAGTTAGGGTTTCGTTCTTTTAGAGGGTCCATCGCATTACTTGCATGATTTTTGAATGTTCTTTAACTTGGAAAAATCCAACTCTTGGAAAATTTCCAGCGAGGGTTAAAGTAGGTATTTGATATTCGTTCAAACTTTTTAACTCGCCGTCTAAATAACCCGAAATAATGTTAGAATTATGACTACGAAACACTCCGAATTGCCTTTACAGAAAGTTAACTTCTCATGCAATTTCAGCAAAAACAAGCAACACCTGAAACACCAAAACCCAGAGACCAGAACACCAAACGAATACGAACCAAAACAAAGAAGAGGGGGCCGGCCAGGCCGGAATTTTTGGCCATGTAACCGGGTCAAAACCGGCGAAAAGGGTTCTTTTTTGTTCAGTGTTCATGTTACATCTCATATAACATTCTGCAGTTGCTTAAAATTTTTTCGACGACTTAAAAATTTTGACAGAAACTGGGTTTTAGTTTCGAGTGTTTCAGATTTGTTTCGGTTTCATAATTCTACAAACATCGTCTAATTCTCTAGCTTGGCTCTAATACCACTGTAGGAATGCCTAGCACGACAGCAATGTTTCGGGAGGCATCATCCATGCCATTTTATAAAATTTGTCATGCTAAAAAACCCTAACCCTAGAATCTTAACTAGAGATTTAGACAATACAAAGTGTAAACAACTTTACAACTAAGTGAATATGGAATACAACCTTTGTAGACCGGTCCTTCACTTCAATAGCTCTGTGTAGTAGTCCCTTCGCTCCAAGTAGTGATCTTCCGGACTCAAGAATGGCTCCACAAGATTAAAGGAACGAGTTTGCACGAAGTCTTCGAGGCCGAAGATGATCTACGTCGAGGAGACACCAACCCAAGCTACCTCTTCACTAATTAGGGATTAGTGAAGCTAACACCCTAAACTAAATGGATAATCTAGTAGAGGATGATGAAGTAGGATTTTTGCTCATTTTAGAATTAATTTTCTCACTAATTTTCTTTTCCTTTCAAAAACCTAGAGAGCTAAGCTCTTGATGAAGAAGAAGATAATGAGATAATGTTATGGCAACCATGGGTGAGAAAATATCTCATATAACTCATGTAGAGACTTAACTTTGGCTTATGTTAATGGTTCGGTTAATAAATATCTAGTGTAAGACAAAACTAGTAGACTAAGTCAATGGTTCTACAAGCTTCCACTAAGCTCACCCATGTGACTAATTTCCAACTAATAATTGATTTGCTCTAAATAAATAAACCCTACATTATCATGGGCATGGTGTGAGTCTCATACACCCATGTAGCATGTGGCATCAAGCATGACACAAAAAGAAATACAATTAATATATATCACATATATATTAAATGCATAAGTGAGAAAAGAAATGCTTAAGTGAGCTAATATTAGTTAATGTAAATTAATATATCAAATATATAATTATACATTAAATCATTAAATCAACACTTGATTTAATAATCCTGCTATATCTCATATGACCGACTAATATTATTTGTATCAGCTTATCGAATCAACACTTGATTTGATAACCCGGTTATATCTCATATAACCGACCGATATCATAAATCGTGATAATAGAATACGGTATGACATACTCTTATTAATCTCGGTCCCGTACATATCACATATGTGCTCCTACTTCGTTTTGCCTTAGCCTGTAAACCTTTGTGTAGGACTCTAAAGACTCGTCAATACGCCGGCAGTAGGTGATGATCATATCAGGCACCTAGAAGCCGTCAGTGGTACTAGCTGGACGTAACGACTATCGGGTATTGAACGATCAGAAGATCAACAAGCAAGCCTGCTCTTACTCTTGTAAAGCCAGTCAGTAACACTACCGTACAATACTGTCTCTTCGTCTGATATGTCTCATATTTAGTCTAGGGGTGGTAAACGTCAGACCCCGGTAACCGATAAGTCGTGCCGATGTAAGGCTCATAACGGGTCGAGAAACTACTGATAACACTTACCAGTAGATCTCCGTATCAACCCTGGCCAGGGACTTCTTGTTATAGCCAATCGAGCACAGCACAACATCAACCCCTAATACCGGGAGAGACGAATCACCTTCTATCGCTCATTGCCTCTATGAGATTCGGGACTATACCTAAAAGCCACCGTTTTGCACGTTCTCTTGAACATGGTAAGGTGGAAATCAAAGCACAGTGGAAATCACACAAGACTTTAAGACGATCTCGGGTCTACAGACTAAACTGTACCAGTGTCACCAGAGAACTGCTATCTGACGATAGGTATAATACCAACAAGGAGTTTTCGGCGAGTCCGTTCAGTGTACCCAGTCTCCACTGATCACCCGTATACCATCTTTAATGTCAAACACCAATGGATGTAGGATCATCCATCGCCCATCATATGGGTCAAGAAGGGTATACGTTAGTCTACTCATGAGTATCGATGCCCTGTCTCGATACACCCTCAACTAGGATCAATTAAAGGATGCACTTGTGGACCACCCTAACCCTACTAGTATGATCTCCATCATAGTCCCGGTAGTCGAGTACACATCCGAAGGGGTTTAGCAACATGTGAGAGCAAGACAGTATCATAATACAACTCTACATGTTAAGACAAAAGGGAACCAGATAGCATACTATCATGTCAAGCAAGAAATTCCTCTCTATATATGTCCAAGTATCCACTATAATATACATCATATGTACAATAATGGCCTCTAGGGCATACACATAACTAACAATACGGGCTCCGACCTCAAAACCGAAGCAACTCGGTTATCTAGTTTGCTAGCCTGGATAGCCTAGGTGATGTAGAGAGAGTTTGTGATTACTTTGTCTCAATACACCCAAGGATTCTCAACTCATGAGGGGGTTTGGGTAGAGGTTGAAGAAGATGCCATGGGAGTGAAGGAGTGTGAACTCAAGAAAAGAAAAGTGCAAGGGAAGAAAATGAGTTGGCTGCCTTTTTCTTATGTTGTGTGTGAGTATTTGTTGTGAGCTTATATCATGCTAGCAACTAAAGAAACAACTCAAGAACAAATATATCACATCAAATATCTTACACAAAACAAAAACCCATCATGCCACTATGACTCATCACCATGAGTCACAAGTGCACGTGCATGAATTCATGGCAAGCCATGTTTCACACTTCCCACACCAATAAACATTTAAAACCCTAAATGTTTAATAGAAAAGAAATGTCTTTATCTAATGTAATCTTGTAATGAATTACAAGAATACCCCTCATCCGTATATACATACCTGCATCCGTATTCCGACTGAATACGAATACAACGAGACAAAAATAATCAAACAATATAATACTAGGATCCTGTTTAAACCAAAGCCCACTAGTATTATCCGTCCGATCATGATCCGTGCACAAGTGCACGTATCTGATCGAACCCTTCCATAAAAGCATACGGCCTCTACAACGTTTCGCCCGAAGCAGTGAAACCCTCTATGTGGGACTCTAAAAACTCATCAATACGTTGGCAGTAGGTTTAACCACAAGCACGTCAGTGGCACTAGCTGTACATAACGGCTACCCAGGTATTGAGCGAAAGGGAGGCCGACGAGCAAATTCATCCTGAAACCCTACTAAGACTAACAGCGACAATATCCGTACAGTCCGGTCCATTCGTCTATGAGTATCGCATATCGAGTCTAGGGGGGTGGATAAAGTCAGACCCCTAATAACGCGACATTTAGTGTCGGTATGAAGCCCATCACCACTTGAGAAACTACTGATCCGAATCAGTAATTCTTGACTACCTTGGACAAGGATTTCTGGTGATGGCTACCCGTGCACTCCGCGACATCAACCCCCAATACCGGAAGAGACGAATCCCAAAACTATCCGCTCACTGCCTCCATGTGGCTCGGGACTGTACCCAACTAAAACCTGTTTGCATGACTCCTTTGAGCTGTGGTAGGGTAGTAATCAAAGCACAGTGGGAACTCACACGAGACAAATGATGATATCAGGTCGATAGACTAACCTGTACACATGTTACCAGGGAACTGCTATTTGACAATAGGTATAATACCAACTAGCATGTTCCCGGCGAGTCCGTCCGGTGTACTCGTAACCCAATAAGCACCTGTATACATCTTACGTGTACCAACTAACACCAATGGCTTGTGAGACCGGCCTCCGCCCTTCGTCGGGGTCTCGATCAGTATACACTAGTCTACTCTTGGAGTATCGATGCCCAGTCTCGAAACTCCCACGACTAGGGACATTTTAAGGAAGTGCTTATAGACCACCCAACTCCCACGTATATGATCGCTATCATACTGCTTGTAGTCAAGCAAGAATCTTATGGGCTCTATCAACATGTAATAGTGATCTGTAATGTCACCTGAAGCATGTACACGATGATAAAGACAAACCAGATAGCATACTATCATCTCGAGTAAGACTGTTCTACCGATATAGGTCCTCCGTCAATCATTGCAATCACGTGCCTGCGATCTAATAATTGACTTAAGGTCACTATAGCCAACAATCTCCCACTTGCACTTAAGGCTAATTATTGCGGTGTCGTATACTCACAGGCCGTGTGATACCGAACACCCAACTTCTCTACTAATCAGTTTCATAAAGCTCGTTTCTAAAACTATTGTGTTCGAGAAATAGCCTCAGTGAGTGGATCCGCTCCAATGTTTCTTTCTATGTCTCTCTTTATCTCAAGTTCGTGGAGAAATCCATCTCCCGAAATGAGCAATACCTGTCTTAGAATATGTCTGGATATCTGATGGGACCCATTTCACAAATGAACTCCAAATCCAGTAAACTTCTTAGACTGTATCGTCCACTGAATTTAATCAAAATCATGCGCGACGCCTCCCTCAGTATCCGATTGGACCACTTGTCCAAACTACTGCCCCTCGTCAAGAGGGAAAACTATAACTCTGACAGTCACTCTGTAATCTAGGTCACCTTGGAAGCTTGAAACGATAACCGTCTCCTGAAGGTGGCTGCCATTATCAAATCCCTAGAACATTCACTTATGTTCATAAACTTCTTCCGAACGTTTCTCCAGGATTGGATTAATATATATAAAGTTATTGCAGCTAGTGCAAAAACAACATCTGGTGTGGTACTTGACATCTCATGATTGACTCAATTTCGTAAGCAAGTGATATGCCAATCATGCACATCCCTTTACCTTTTAGTCTGTAAGACACCTTTAGAGAGGGTGACTCCATCACCTGCAGGTACACCACCATGCTAGGAGTCGTCCATTCTAAAACGCCTTTAGAATACTGTCTAAGTATCCAGATTGGGAAACTACCCAAATCTAGATCTAAAACCATATATTCAGTAACCAGAACGCCTGATATAATATCCATATCCTATGCGGAGAAACCACTGTGTGACAACCACAGTATAACCGATCGTAGTGTAGGAATTTCACTTCCTACAAATTGTATGTCATCCAAATACCAGGACATCACACCCTACTACCTTCTTAACAGATCCATCTCCTATTTTGATGAAGTCAAAGCCTATGACCGTCACATCAGAAATAGATGATCTGTCTCCGCTATACCTGCCTTAGTCTATAAATAGACAGAAGCTACTTGTCCACTATGCTTCCGCTGCTCCCACCGACTACAACAACCCTCTGACTGAGTCATATACACGTGCATTTCTAAAGCTAGTTTAGGACGACGCTATACTCATCCTCCTGCCGGGTCTCATAGTCTAGAACATCAGTAATGGCAAGTATGGGTAAACAAGAACATCCCTATCACCTTCTTTGAGGATACCGAAGTACCTCTCGGGCGCCTGAGGTTACCCACCATTTCCACGGAGTGGCTAACGGAATGTCAAACCCGATTAAATCTTTAGGTTCTATTAAATTTTCATTAATCATTTGTGGTTATGGAATCACTTCCAGTTCTACCATACTCCCACTACTGTTTTCTGAAAAAGTCCATTTTACTAAAACTGTGGCGAGTCAAGAACAATATCACTATTTATCTTCCAGATGGTAGAAAGTTAACCCTCGTCATAGCCCGGGATAACCCATAAACTGCCATTACAGAAACGTGCCTTGAGTTATCCAGAGTCTGGTTTTAAGCATAAGCGGGACAACTCCATATTCCTTAACATCGTTAAGATATGAACCGTTCTATATACAATATAGAAACAGAGGCACTGATTTAATTGGAACCAGATTTAAATCATGCAGCTGTCTCCAGCGCATGTCAACTAAATGGAGAGAGGCCGATCAGTATTACTCAACTTAGGAGTGCTTCCAGATATGAGTAACCTGAAAGAGAAGCAAGTTCTCAAAACTATTACTGTCAACTGAATACCAAACACAAGTATCTACATCTTCGATTACCACGAAGAATCCTGATACTTGCAACACATGGTTCTCTACTTTATTCTTGTACCTATAACTTCTCAAAACTTGGACATTGTATTTCTACTAAATACTTGTCTAATACTGGAGAAGTCACAAGTAAACAGAATATAGTACGAGCACTAACCCCTTTTTCTTAATGGAAACTGGAAAACATAAAATACTTTGTATAAGTCCCTTGAGTTGAATAACTTAAACCCTGTGCGTCGTAGGTTGAAAACTGTACTATGGTTAAGAAGAATTACACCGCTGTTTAATGCTCCTTACCCAATCATCAACTGATATAGGTAAATGTCGTGAACATAATTTCAAAAATTCATATCTCACTTTATAAAATAAACGTACAGATATATCAGTTTGAAATTGGTGCATAATAACGGATATTCAAAACCAAATATTTACCATCAGGCAAAACCCCAGGTGATTTCCTCAAATATCACCAATTACAACGAATTCCGATATAATTAGGATATAATCACCTAATTCCCAATAACTTACTCCCACTCATCATCTGTAAAAACCATACAGATGTGAGAATCTAAGTCTGGTAAATACATACCCTGAAGTAAAGATCTAATTGGGAAATCAGTTTTCAATTAGTTACAGATAGTGAAACTGAAACATGAAAATGTTTCGAAGTGGTTGCCGGGTATTCCGAGTAATGCCTCTTCCATTAACCGGATTCATGACTGTAACCATATATTTCCTTGCCATCTCTCCAAATCCCTTTATTTGTCTTTACTCATTACCTTGTGTACACCATCCTTAGGCTAAATGGTTTTCTTCCTTCCCTACCGTTCGGCACCAGCCTATGGTTTGGAAGAAGACTATCCAATAGGCGTAATAGGTGTACTCTCCTAATCCTAGGAGCCCTCGCAACCTGAGAGAAGGTAAAGATGAAAGACAACTGAATAAACCTTATTTTATTTCTCCTGAACTAGAATCCATCCTCGAACTGGAATATGTTCCTTCGAGTTCGTATATAACTATACGATGGATTATCCAATAAGTGTGGATTTTCGTAGTGATACAGGGTGTTCTGGAGAAATCCAAAGGTGAAGTAGGAGTGGCGATGACATATGCGGTTCTTGGTCGTGAATGATAGCAGTCGCAATTTACTTTTCCTTCTTTCTAATCCCTTTATTTGTCTTTACTTATTATCTTCTGTACACCTCACTTAGGCTAATTGGTTTTCTTCCTTCCCCACCTTTCGGCACCTGCCTATGGTTTGGAAGTAGACTATCCAATAAGCGCAATAGGTGTACCCTCTCCTAATCCTAGGAGCCCTCACAACCTGAGAGAAGGTAAAAGGAAAAGAAAACTGAATAGTCCTATTCAATTTCTCCAGAAACGGAAACCATTCTCGAATCTGAAACAAGTTTCTTCGAGTTCGTATATAACTATACGATGGTCATATCCGATAAATGTGGATCTTCATAATGATATGGAATGCTCCGGAGAAAAGCAAAGGGTAAAAGTAGGATTGACAATGAAGTATGCAACTCTGACAATCCAAAAGCCATTGTGTTTTAAGAAGGTTTGGTTAACTTGGTTTATGAGTTCTAGTCTAGGGTCGGGACATGGTCGCTGCCAAAGAGAGAGAGAGAGAAAATAAACACTCAGCGTGCACTCTAATCTAGATCAGAATGGTTAATCACTTTATCTAATCAGGAAGTCTCCCACTGTATCCTCAAATTCTTCTCCAAATCCGAAAGAAGAATTAGTAGGGATCATCTAAAATTATCCGAGGAGTAAACCAACTCATCAATGGGTATCGGGATCTAACTATCATCGCATGATAACCTAATGGAATCCACTGAAGTTATCATACTCCAGAAGGTATGCGCATGCCTGGAAAGTTTCCTGTATGTTTGAGACTCCCGATGCGATTTTTACCCCATGCGCTTATGACCTTGACTAAGGCCAACAAATCATAAGTCACATGTCAAGTTCTACCCGTCATTGTCCAGGTTAATTTGAACCCACTCGTACTCGCCTTTGACGAAGGCCAACAAGGCTGTATGACTGTCCTAAACCAACGCATCTATTTATGCAACATAAAAATAACAGACAACTACCATACACTATGCCTTGACTAAGGCCAACAAGCATAGCATGACTACTAGGTGCTACTCGTCTTAAATGACGGAAGGCTATGGCTGGTTTTTGGCGAAAAACTTTTGACGTAATGAACTTGATATCGTTGAAGGAACCAAATAGCTTTTTACAAATATATAGTGGCAAAAACCTTTGCTAAAGAGGTCACTCCCGGCGAAGGGATCTCAGCACTTTCTTCGTCGAATGAGGTGCGGGATATTCTAACTAAATACCACGATGCAAAGTAAAAAAGTAATTGACTACAGTGAAGTTATTACCCTGACGCAAACTTCTGCCCAAGTGGCCATTCCCGGTAAAGGGATCTCGGCTCTTGCCTCATCGAATGAGGTGCTGGATATTCATAACCGAATACTGCTGTGCAAAACAAAACAAAACGCCCTTGTAATAACAACTTTTGAAAATCGTTCCAACAACATCGTTTGTGAAACTATTGTGTTTGAGAAATAGCCTTAGTGAGTAGATCTGCTCCAGTGTTTCTTTCTGTATCTCTCTATATCTCAACTTTGCGGAGAAAGTTATCTCCCGAAATGAGCAATAACTTGTCCTAGAATTTGTCTGGATATCTGATGGGACTCAGTTCACAAATGAATTCCAAATCCAGCAAACTTCTTAGACGTTATCATCCACTGAATTTAATCAATATCCTGCGCTATGCATTCCTCTGTATCCTCTTGGACCAACTTGTTGGGTTATATTCACGCCCGAGCCTCCAAACGAGGCCGTTTGCGGAACAAAATTTTTCTAGAGCTTTAAAAGGGGCGCAAAGATAACTCAAAAACCGGATCTTTTCCATAAAACCAACTAGCAAACAAAGAGATGCTAACTACTATAAAAAATGGTATACCAAAAGAATCGAGTCCTTCGGTCTTCTTTCTTCATCCTTAGCTCCTAGCAAGCGCCTTGAACATGCTTGAACTTCAAATCCGGCTCCATCGGTCCAACGGGATCGTGCTTGTTCTCCGGCCTCCTTTTGTCGCAGATGATCCACACGGGAAGTATGATCCGTGGCTCTAGCTCCTAACTATGTAACCAAAGGAGCAACTAGAGAACTTGGTTTGCTAAACCAAGTAGTCTAGGATGTACTGAAGGGTGTCTTAGTGTTTAGCTATCTCTTTCTTGCCTCTTCACTTGATTCTCAACACATGAGAAGGTAGTGAATAGGAAGAAGATGAAGGTGGAGGAAGCTAGAGAGGAAAGAGGAGAGCAAGAGCAAAAGAGAGCTCAAGGAAAAAAATGAAGCAAGCATGAAAGAGAAAATACACATCTAGGTTTTGTGTATCAATTCTTTCATTAAACAATTAGCAACCATGCTTCAATAGTAACTCCAAAATGAATTATAAATTCATTTGACTACTATTGAAGCCTGGTCACTACCTTTCCTCCCTTACCTCTCACTTTCCACCTCATTTCCATTTATGAAATAAATGGAAAATCCAAAATGAGGTGGCCACTTTCTAGAAGGAAATCTGTAGTAAATACGGATTTCCTTCTACTGTACAAATATACCGGCAATCAGATAAAAATCCGAATACCCAAAAGAGATAGAATGACACGAAGAACATAATACTAGAATATATATATCGAAATACATATACGTAAATTATTAAATCAATACCTGATTTAATAATCCGGCTCAAACCCGAGCCGGCTAGTATTACAAACTGTCCGATCGAAAATCCAAGTACCAAGTACATCAATCGATCGAACCCTGCACGTATCCAATACGGCTACTACATCATTTCGCCTGAATCAGGGAAACCCTCTGTATGGGACTGTAAAGACTCGACAGTACTCTAGAAGTGGGTTTAACCACTAGCACGTCAGCGGAACTAGCTGTACGTAACGGCTACCCAGGTACCTGTCGAAAAGAAAGGCCGACGAGCAAGCTCGTCCGGATCTCCTAGTGAGCCTATCCGTGACAATATCCGTACAGTCCGGTCTCTTCGTCAAAGAGTATCGGGTCTAGGGGGTGGTGAACGTCAGACCCTAACAACCTGATAAGTCGTGCCGATGTGGCTCAGGACCAATCCGGGAAACTACTGATCAACCTATCAGTAAATCCTAAGTGCCTTGGCCAAGGTCTTATGGTCCTGACCAATCGAATTTAGTTGTGAAGCTTGATTAGTGAGTTGATTAAGGTTTAGAAAACATTATTTAGTTGATTGAACCTAAATTGTTATCTAGTATTTTGCTAACCTAAATCTAAGGGGTGAACTTGCTAATTGGGTTTGAAATTAGTGTTAATTAAGTTTTTCAAGTATGAATTTTGATTTGCAATTGCTATTTATAAAAATCAAGAAAGGGTTTGGTTGTGGAATATAGGTTTTGGAGCATGGTTAATGTGTTGTAATTAGTGTGTGTGGATTGCTTGTAGTGTGCTTGGGTGAGTATGCTAGATTGTAGTCGTTTTGTCGCAAATCGGCGACGTTGCACCGATTTTTGGAATGTATCTGCTTACTAGATTTTTATATAAATTATGTGATGGATTATTTTCGACATCTTGATGATTGTAATGGCTTGTCCTACGACTTTTAGGATGCGTGAGTGCGGATTTTTGGGTAGTCGGGTTTTAGTTTCGCCGGGCGACCAAATCGGCGTTTTTTTTGGCAGTTTTTGCGATTTTCGCGTGTGTTCCGCGCACTTTGCGCACGTTGTACCTAGCTAGCGAACTTTAGTAGTTTCGTTGGGGTTTTGCGTCGTTCTTGATACGTAACCTTATGTCTGGTATTGATGTAAATTCCAGGTTCGGTCGCGGAGACGTCAGACGCGGCGTGAAAGGGAAAGGCGGTGATTGGACACAGCTAGCCAGGGATCCCGGTGAGTAGATTTAACATCTACGGGGGACGATCGTTTGGATGGCGCAAGTCGCCCGATAGATTTAGTAAACTGGAAAATAGTAAATTGGATAATCACTTGTGACATTAGAATAATAATACTGGCATGATAATTGCTGCAATTAGATCAATATGTTATATCCATATACGCAACTCAATTGTAGGACACATGCACCATTACCAGGTTTTTATATGCAGCACGAGCACTATTCATGTTTACACACACACCCTGGTAATTGCCATGCCACCACACTAGATAACATTTAAATTAAACCTTTTACTAATTGATACTTAAACTGCTGTTTTTGCCTTTAATTCCTTAAAAATGAAACCGTAGTATTGCTATTCATGTGCATGTACTTCATCATATTAATTTTTCATGCTTAATACATTAATCACACATCGCGACTTGATTATTGATATCATACGCATTCATTATCATTGATATATGCACTTATGAGGATTTCTTGAGATTTTATGATATTGCTGGATTTCGGGGGAAAACCGCAAAATTTCTAAACTTATTATATTTTAAAATATGTAAAAATTGCGGTTTTCTAGTGATGTAAGTGTCGTCCACCATGAGTTTGCTGTGGATTTGGAAATCCGTGTCGAGGAGTGGAGGAACCGGCACGGGTACATGGTGGGCCCGGTAAGGTACCCCGGGGCAAGAGGAATGTGGTGATGACGTTGAGCCTGGCAGGGGACGGATTACCTACCGGTGACTGTTTGGGACGGCGGATATCCAGAGGATACCGACCGTGGCCGCTAGATGATGAGATATTGATATTTGAGATGGGTCAGCCGGACGGCTGAGGCCAGAGATACATTTATGAGATTTGAGACAGCTTTTGGGTGTCGTTGCTGGACACCGATTTTCGTCGATTCATTGACATTATGCTGGCATTCTAAAAGAGTTTCAAAAACAAAAAGAGATAAAATATTTCTTATATATACCTATTGAGACCTCAGATTTTCATGTTGCATACATATTAGCACACTGATATGATATACACACCTGCTAGTGCATCCAGTCATACATGTATTTTAGATGCTAGGATGCTTGTGTGCATGCATACGATTGCCTTTGCAGATGTTATTTATTACTCACGAGTTGGCAACTCACCCCCGTTGTGCCACAGTCTTTTGCAGGTCCGCTCCGTCAGTTCAGTAGCGGCGGGCGCACTTGTTCTTTTGCCTCTTTTGCTTGAGCTCGAGATTTGCTCATAGGTGGGTTATGTTATTATTTTTGTACCACCTTGTATATTCTTGTATCTAGTGTACTCCATCTACTGTTTCTACCAGATTATTGTATATTGACCTAGAGATGAGACTGTGAGGTTTGTGGATTTTATGCTGTATTTTGGGGTCGAGCTCACTTGAGCCGACATGCTACTTTTTCATGCTTCCTTATGCTTTATTATGCTTGTTGTCATTTACATTGCGTGGGATTTGTGACCGCCTTATGGCGAAGAGCTAGCTCCCGCTTGGGGATGCCCTATTTTGTTGGATTCATGTATATATTTTGTTGTACCCATTTTTGGGGGTCAGTATTTACAAAGGAGACTCTGCCGAAATTTTCGGGAAAAATTGGTATTGTTTTTAAAAAGGGTTTTACATGACTTATTTGATAACTTGCTTTCAAATGATTGGGTTTTCTTGACTCTTTTGCTTCATTGGTTTTGTTTTCTGGGCTTTGGCTTACTTATTTTACGGACGCCTTTAGACGTTTCGTAAACTTAAGTGCCAGTCACGTTCCGTACCCTGCGGGTCGTGACAACCTAGGTCTTTCATAGAGAACCTTTGTAATAAGAATAGCTTGACCGATTGTAGCATAGGAATGTCATTTCCTATCAAAAGAATATCGTCCACGTACAAGACTAGGAATACGACAGTTCGTCCTACAATCTTCTTATAAATACATGGCTCATCTTCGTTTTTGATGAAGTCAAAGTCTTTAATTGTCTCGTCAAAATAGATGTTCCAGCTCCGCGATGCTTGCTTCAATCCATAAATGGATTTGAGCAACTTGCACACTTTTCCGCTGCTCCCACTGTCTACAAAACCTTCCGGCTGATCCATATAAATGCACTCTTCTAAACTTCCGTTTAAAAAAGCCGTTTTTACGTCCATCTGCAAGATCTCGTAGTCATGGAAGGCAGCAATGGCAAGAAGGATCATAATGGATTTGAGCATAGCCACTGGAGAAAAAGTTTCGTCATAGTCCACTCCTGGTCTTTGACGAAAACCTTTTGCAATGAGTCTAGCCTTATAGGTTTCCACCTGCCCATCTACACCAAGTTTTTTCTTGTAGATCCATTTGCATCCAACTGGTTTTACCACCGGTGGAGCAACTTCCAGGGTCCACACTTTATTGGTGCACATGGACTCCATTTCAGATTGCATAGCATCTAGCCACATATCAGAGTCCCTACTGATAATGGACTGCCTGAAACTAGTAGGATCATCTTCTTCCAAGATGCAATTCTCTCGATCCCCATCTATGAGAAAACTGTAGTATCTCTCGGGCGGATGAGAAATCCTACTAGATCTGCGGAGTGGCTGAGGTTCGTCGGGTTTAACTGAATCTAGCGGTTCCACCAAATCTTCAGTTATAGTTTGTGTCTCTGGAATTTCATCCAGTTCTACCGTGCTGCCACTAATATTTTTAACAAGAAATTCTTTTTCCAAAAATGTGGTGTTCCTGGAAACAATAATCTTCTGTTCCTCTGCATGGTAGAATAGATACCCATTAGAATCTTTTGGGTATCCCACAAACTTACACAAAACTGACCGTGCCTCAAGTTTGTCTGGGTTCTACTTTTTGACATAAGCTGGGCAACCCCAAATCTTAACACGTTTAAGATACAAACTCTTACCACTCCATATTTCGTACGGAGTTTTAGGCGTGGATTTGGATGGAACTTGATTCAAAAGATGTTCTGCTGTTTGAAGTGCATATCCTCAGAATGAAAGAGGCAACTCAGCACTACTCATCATGGAGCGAACCATATCCAACATGGTACGATTCCTCCGCTCCGATACACCGTTGTTCTGTAGTGTATACGGAGGAGTAAGTTGAGAGAGAATTCCATTCTCTTTTAAGTGATCTAGGAATTCCGTGCTTAAGTACTCCCCTCCTCTATCAGATCGGAGGATCTTGATACTTTTGCCAGTCTGGTTCACTACTTCATTTCTGAATTCTTTGAATTTCTCAAAATTTTCAGATTTGTGTTTCAAAAGATACACATATCAGAACCTAGAGAGATCGTCAGTGAATGTGATGAAGTACGAGAACCCACCCCTTACATTTATAGACATTGGACCACATACATCACTGTGTATGACCCCCAAGAGCTCTGTTGCTCTTTCTCCATGTCTGGTGAACGGAGATTTAGTCATCTTTCCTTTGAGACAAGATTGACAAGTTTCATAAGATGAAAACTCGAACGTATCCAAAAATCCATCTTTATGCAACTTACTCAGTCTTTTCTCTCCGATATGACCAAGTCTACAATGCCACAAGTAGGATTCGTTCATATCTGAACTTTTCCTCTTGCGTGTGTTTTGTATATTGAGAACTGTGTTTTGATTAAGAACGTAGATACTATTACACAGTGTACCTTCTGCAACCAGTACCTCATCAAGGTAAATGTTCATGATATTTCTATCAAGAACAAAGTTATATCCATCATTATCAAGCAAAGAAACTGATATGATATTGCAATCCATGGAAGGTACATAGTAGCAATTGTTCAAAATCATAGTGCTTCCATTTGGCAACACTAGGTGATATTCACTGACGGCTGCAGCATTAACTTGTGCTCCGTTCCCTACTCCGATGGACATATCACCAGGTCCAACTATCCTACTTTTTCTCAGTCCCTGTAATAAATTAAAGATATGAGATCCTGATCCGGTATCTAGTACCCAGGAGGTAGAACTGACCGAAAAACAGTTCTCAATAACAAGAATACCTGAAGAAGATGCAACAGTATGCTTCTTCTTCGATGGGGTTATCAAGGAATTCAAACTTTCCTCTTTCCCTTGCTCATACTCATGACCGTTGTCATAAGTTAGAGCCGAACCGACGTTCCCCAGCCCCGAATAAGAATTCGGATCGGTCAAGCGATACATTTTATTATCTTGATTAGGGCGTGAAATGGTTGCTACCTGGAGAGAGAGGGAAAACACTCAGCGTGCGCTCTTGCAAAATTAGATTGGTTTATTAATTTATCTAATCAGGATGGCTCCCACTGTTTTCTCAAATTCTTCTTCAAACCCTAAAAGAAGAACTAGTCAGGATTAATCGCACGTCACAATACTTGCCTAAACTTTCAGCCAGGCCGGTGTTGGTACTTCGAGGGAGGTTTTCCAACGCTTTCGCGAATTTCCTTAATTACATAACCTCTTTTCCATGGAGGCGTAGCCCCGCTAACACCTTTCTAGACACCTACTTGGTGTTAGTGTATATGCCCTAGGGGCCATTATTGTATCATACTAGATTGTATATTACTTAATGGAAGCTTGGGATATTCACAGTTGTATATACAGTCTTGCTAAAAATGGTAGTATGCTACTTGGTTTGTGTCTACTTTAATATGGGCATATGTTTCTTATAACGTATCACTTATACATATTAGTAGAGCCCATAGGTTCTTTGCTTGATTAGTAGCGTTGTGATGGCAGTCACACTAATAGGGGCTGGGTAGTCTATAAGCAACATCCTATACAGGTCCCTAGTCGTAGGATTATCGAGACAGGGCATCGATACTCCAGAATAGACTAGTGTGTACGCTTCTCATCCCAGTTGGGGAGATGGTCTGTCCCATAGCCATCAATACGTCGTACTGGAGATAGTATACAGGTTCTCGTTAGGTTACGGGTACACCGGACAGGACTCGTAGGGGAACTGTTGGTTGGTATTATACCCGTCGTCGGTTAACAGTTCCCAGGTGACATAAGTACAGTATAGTCCGCAGACTTGACACTGCTACTTCGCCTCGAGTGTGTCCCACTGTTCTTAGATTGCTACCCTGCCACGGCGCAAAGGAGTCGTGCAAACAGATAGCAGTTGGGTGCAGTCCCGAGCACTTGGAGGCAGTAGTGGTTAGATAGGATTCGTTTCTCCCAGTATTGGGAGATGATATCGCGCTGTGTTAGAGAGCCATTACGCAAAGTCCCTAGCCAGGGCAAGCGAGATATACTGGTAGGTTCCAGTAGCTTCTCAGGGTGTAATGGGATTCGCTCCGACACGACTTATCCAGCTATTAGGGGACTGACGCTTGCCGCCCCCTAGGCTTGATATGCGATAGTCTTAGACGAATAGACCGGACTGTACGGAGATTGTCACATCAGGCTCAGTGGAAGTTCGGATGAGTTTCCTCATCGGTCTTCTTATCGACATTTACCTGGGGACCGTTACGTACAGCTAGTGCCGCTTGCGGTCTGTGGTTAAACCCACTGCCAGCGTAGTGTCGGGTCTTTAGAGTCCCATACAGAGAGTTTCCCTGCTCCAGGCGAAACGATATAGAGGTCGTATGGTTTTACGACAAGGGTTCGGACGCGTACGTGTGTTTACGCACGTACGACTTTTCAGACAGTTTTTACTAGCTGGCTTTGGTTTAAGCCAGATTCTGGTATCGGGTTATTGGATTTATACAGTCTAAAGTTTTTTCGTGTTTTCACGGATTGGAGGGGCATTCTCGTAATTTGTCGGGAAGCTTCTAGAAGAGTGGTGACTTGGGGGGGTAAGGTGGCATTGCATTAAATGAGATTAGTGACTCATTTATGTGATTCATCCATGTCATTAATGCATCATAAATGCTTAATGACTCATGGAGATGAATCACTCATATGTATTTATGGAGCATGGTTGTTAAATCTATTATTTCATTTTTGGATAAAGAATAATGCTTCATATATATTATGATAGATCATTATCTCATTTCATTATCATCTTCACCTTCTCTCTCCTCAAGCTCACTCTCTCTTCAAACCCTAACCCTAACCTCTCATGTGTTGAGATCAAGGGTTAGCTAGACTAATACATCCATAAGCTCACTCTATATCCCCTAGGTAGCTTAGATTAGCACTTTAAGCAACTTAGTTATCTCAAGTTAGAGATTAAGCTTGGCGTAGGAGCTTTTGGGTGGATCGTCTTTAACTCGAGGAGGCCGTTGAGGTGCCGATGTTCCAAGGAGCCTACGAGGAGTGGAGGACAGCGATGAAGACCCTAAGGACATGTAACGTGATGTATAACTTCGAATCCGAGTAGTTAAACCTCTAGTAGTTTGTTAGCAATGGTTTAGATACGATTCATGCGCTCAAGTCCGTGTCACGAAGCTTTGATAATCGTTTTTCATATATTCCGCCTCCCCGCAAGTTCGTGGGGTGCGTGACATGGACTTATAGTGGTATCAGGGCCAACTAAACCATTAGTAGCTTGTTAGCAACTCATTAGGAGTTCGATCGACGGATAACACGAAAACAAAAACCCGGAAATTCCAAGTTTCTGTTAATTTTAAAAGTGTCTGAAAAAATATTTGACATACCTTAAAATTCGCTGCAGGAAAATATAAGAATACTGGAAAAATACGAGGACACAACTCGACTAGACGGCCGCGGAACCGCGGCCAAATGGTGCTTTTGGCCGCGGATCCGCCGCCGAGTCAACCTTGAGTTGACTCGGATTTGCGCAATAATTCTTATTTTAAAGTTTTTTGTTTTCCTGTATATTCTTTTTCTGCCCAGGTTACTTTAGTGAAGGTTTGCTTTTGGGGTAGACACGGAATATGGTAATCGATCGATATTCTAAGATATTTGCTAATTGGGTTTTTATCTGTAATATTTAATGTGTTCGTAAACCTCCCCTAACTGCTAGTATGTCGGTTGGCAGGGGGTTGCACATTTCTGAAATTTTTACTGTTTGTGTATATGAACTGTATTGGACTATTGTGATGATTAGCCGGGGTTTGAGATGTGTTTTATATTCATTCAATGTAAATGCAATTTGATGTAATATTCTTTTGCGGGGCACATCCAGGTTGCGGTTGTAGCCACAGTTGTATTATTTCTTTTACTGTTTTTTGCTCCTAGGATAGACCCAAGGTGGGGTACACAAACTACCGGGTACGTCAAAGTGTTTAGTGTCCTACTCACGTTGTTGAGGTAGACCGCTTCACTTCGGGTACTTGACGGGTAGTTTGCCGTACCCGTAGGGGTCTAGGGTGGGGTAATGGCTATTCATCACAACTGTGTAATCCATCTTTTATTGCAGGCTCAAAGCAAATGCGGATTGCTAGTAAATCCAATAAAGTTCATCTAAGATCTGGAATGCTTATTATTGCGTCTGACGAATGTACAATATCTATATATGATAGCTATTAGATTTCACTTATGTTTTACACCCGCGCTAGCCCAGCCCCCGCTCTGTCGTTAGTTAAGTAACCTAACGGGTGATGACGGGACCCAGTGGCGAATGCGGATGGCATAAGAAGACGTGGTATTTTCGTTGTTTTCTGCAATGATAGGATAAATGATGGGACGCATTATTATAATGCAAAGAAAATAAACCAAAATTAAATCGTTGGAACAAATTTAAAAGAAACCACTCGGTTATTTTAAAAGAGCAGAATTTTTAATTGCGGAGCTTTAACCACTCCTTTTAAAAAGCTACCAGGTTCCTTCGATTATATCAAGTTCGCTACGTTCACGGTTTTGCCAAAACCAGTCGTAGCCCTCCATCATTTCTTGTGGATGGTCAGTAGTATTCAAGCTATGTATTTTGAGCTAACGCCAAGGCATAGTGTTTGGTAGCTGCTGGGTATTCATTTGTTGCATAGATAGATGTGTTAGTTTGGGACAGTCGTATTATCATTTTGGCCTAACGTCAAGGATATGTACGGATGGGTTCAAATTAACAAGGATAATGATGGGTAGAACTAGACATGTGACTTATGACATTTTGACCTAACGCCAAGGTCATAAGAGCATGGGGCAAAAATCCATATCGGGTATTTCTAAAGAAACTGAAATTTGCAAAGAGATGCATACCATTTTGGAGTTTGATGAATGTTGGTAGGATTCCTTCAACATTATCATACGATGATATTTTTGATCCCGATCCTACTGTGAGTATATACTACTTATCAGGAGATTCGTCACCTAACGATCAATGCTATAAACCAAGTAGGTGCCTAGAAAGGTGTCAGCGGGGTTACTCCCCCAGAGAAAAGAGGTTATTTAATTAAGGAACTTCGCGAAAGCGTTGGAAAACCTCCCTCGAAGTATCGACACTGGCCTGGCTGAACGGTTAAGCAAGTATTGTACGGTGAGAATAGTCCTGGCTAATTCTTCTTTTATGGTTTGAGGAAGGATTCGAGAAACAGTGGGAGCCATCCTGTTTAGATAAATTAAAAACCACTCTAAACTTGCAAAAGCATCATGCTAATAGTGTTTTCTTCTCTCTCTCTTAATTGCAGCGACCTTGTGACCACACATAGGTTACATCTAGATAACAACTTGACTGAATCTGACTTATTTGACTGGCAAAGGTCTGTCCAGATGTCCATTGCCTATGACAAACTGGAACACCCTATTACTACTCAAGATCCTGCCGTCCCAGGTCCAATTTCTACCGTCGCGGATATGGATATCCATCAGACAAGGGAAACGGATAAAACGAAAGCCAAGTGCCTCATGTCAGCTTCAGTTGATGGTGTATACCAGAAGCAGCACGAGAAGATGGACTCAGTTTCCATCTTTCTCCATAACAAAGATTTATATGGAAAGCAATCTCATATCGCAAGATATGAGACCTCGACAGAATTTATTCAAGCGAGGTTGGTTGTCGGGTAATCTGTAGGGGACAACGTCCTTACAATGACTAGCTATATTGATGAGCTCCTTGACCTGGAGACCACGTTGGAGAACGAGTCAGGTACTGACTTGATTCTACAGTCTCTACCTTCTACCCTGAAGGAAACCAGGGAAGCAGAAGGAAAGAGAAGGGCAAAAGTTTCGGGACTTAATGTAGTAAAAGAGGGTAGTTCCTATTATTATGGGATTGGACATTGGCAGAAAGATTGTAGGGCTTTAGAAGCCAGTAACCAGGATACGAAGCATGTTGTGGCTTCAGCCTCAAGTGTGTTTGTTATTGAGAACTGTTTGTCAATAAACTCTACTTTCTGGGTATTAGATACCGGAGCAGGATCTCATATCTGTAATTCATTACATGCTTTGAGGAACCGTAAAGTTATAAAGGTAGGTGATTGGTCTCTCAAAGTTGCAAACGGAATGACAATGAACGCTGAATCCGTGGGAGAATATCGCCTAGGTTTGACAAGTGGGCATATATTGATTTTACGTAACTGTTTATATATACCTAGTATGACTTGTAATATCATATCAGTGTCCTCTCTTTCGAGAGAAGGATGTAATTTTACATTCGTAAGTGATGTAGTAAACATCCACCTAAATCAAATTCTGATTGGGTCAGGTACATTAGATAACGGTATATACGTATTAAGTCAAGCACTCAAAAGAAAGTCTCCGGAAATAAATCAGGCTTTCTTATGGCATTGTAGACTAGGTCACATCAATGAGAGAAGGTTGACTAAGTTACATGGAGAAGGATATTTGAATCCGTTCGAATATCAATCTTATGCTACTTGTGAATCTTGTCTCATGGGAAAGATGACAAAGACTCCGTTTACTGGACACGGAGTAAGAGCAAGCGAGCTCTTGGGACTCGTACACAGTGACGTGTGCGGTCCAATGTCTACACATGCCGAGGTGGTTATTCCTACTTCATTATTTTTACGGATGATTTCTCTAGGTATGGATATATCTTCTTAATGAAGCATAAATCCGAGGCTTTTGAGAAATTCCAAGAATACAAGAATGATGTGGAAAAACAAACTGGCAAAAGTATCAAGACACTGAGATCTGATCGAGGTGGTGAATACTTAAGCGCCGAGTTCCTGGGTTGCTTAAAAGAGAATGGAATTCTCTCTCAGCTTAATCCTCCATACACACCACAACACAACGGTGTATCAGAAAGGAGGAATCGAACCATATTGGATATGGTTCGTTCCATGATGAGTAAGGCTGAGTTACCGTGATCATTTTAGGGATATGCACAAGAATCAGCTGCATATTTTTTGAACATAGTTCCTACCAAGACTGTGCCTACCACACCATATCAGATGTTGAGTGGGAAGAAACCCTATCTTCAGTATCTGAAGATTTGGGGATGTCCAGCCTTTGTTAAAAAGCAGCATGCGGACAAGCTCGAGGCACGATCAATCTAGTGTAAGTTTGTGGGATATCCAAAGAACTCCAGGGGGTACCTATTCTATTACGCAGAGGAACAAAAGGTTTTGTTTCTCATAATGCCCATTTTCTAGAACATCGGTTTTTAGAAAAGGAAATAAATGGGAGCGAAATAGAACTGGAAGAAATTCCAGAAACACAAGCTGTTACTGAAAGTATGGTAGAACTAGAGGTTTCAAAAGAAACGGACACCCCAGCGCCACTCCGCAGAAGTAGTACGCCATCTCATCCGCCTGAGAGATACTACGGTTTTCTCATAGACGGGGATAAAGAGGATTGCGTCATTGATAATGATGACCCTACTAGCTTCCAGCAAGCCATTCAGAGCGGCGACTCGGTAAAATGGCTGGATGCAATGCGGACTGAAATGGAGTCCATGTACACTAACAAAGTATGGACTTTGGACATTGCTCCAGATGGGGTAAAACCCGTAGGATGCAAATGGATCTTCAAAAAGAAGATTGGTGTAGATGGACAGGTTGAAACCTATAAAGCTAGACTTGTTGCAAAGGGTTTCCGTCAAAGACCTGGTTTGGACTATGACGAAACCTTTTCTCCAGTGGCTATGCTGAAATCCATTCGGGTCCTTCTTGCTATTGTTGCCTTCCACGATTATGAGATCTGGCAGATGGACGTAAAGACGACTTTTTTAAATGGAAATTTGGAAGAGAGCATCTATATGGATCAGCCAGAAGGATTCATTCAGAGTGGGAGCAGCGGTGATTCATTATGGACTAAAGCAGGCATCGCGGAGTTGGAACATCTGTTTTGATGATACTGTCAAGGAATTTGATTTTATCAAAAATCCAGATGAACCATGCATATACAGTAAGATTGTAGGGAGAGCTGTAATATTCCTCGTATTATACGTGGATGACATTCTCCTAATAGGAAATGATATTCCTATGTTACAGTCAGTCAAAAGATTCTTGTCACATAAATTCTCCATGAAAGACCTGGGTGATGCCACCTACATTCTGCGGATCCAGATCTATCGTGATAGATCAAAGTGGATGTTGGGACTTTCGCAGTCCGGGTACATAGACACCGTATTGAAAAGATTCAGTATGGAAGATTCTAAGCGCGGTAACCTACCGGCTTGTCACGGAATCACCCACTCCAAAGATATGTCTCCTAAGACTGATTCGGAAAGGGATCGCATGTCGATTATACCCTACGCTTCAGCGGTAGGCTCTATAATGTATGCGATGTTATGTACCAGACCAGATGTAGCATACGCATTGAGTGTAGTAAGCCGGTATCAAGCAAACCCAGGGGAGAATCACTGGATAGCAGTAAAGAACATTCTCAAGTACCTGAGGAGGACTAAGGAGATGTTCTTGGTGTATGGCGGAAAAGACCACCAGATGGAGGCCTTTGCCGACTCCGGCTTCCAGAGTGACAAAGATGACTCCAAGTCCATGTCGGGTTATGTCTTTGCCCTCAATGGAGGGGCGGTCTGTTGGAAGAGTTCCAAGCAGGAGACCGTTGCTGACTCAACAATGGAAGCGGAGTACATAGCTGATTGCGATGCCACAAAAGAAGCTGTCAGGATGAAGAAGTTCCTCACAGAACTTCAGGTGGTACCTACCAGTGTTAGTCCAATACCTCTGTATTGTGACAACAATGGCGCTATAGCTTTAGCGAAGGAACCCAGGTCCCATCAGAAGGCCAGACATATCTTAAGGCGGTATCACCTGATCAGGGAGATCGTAGATCGCCGGGAGATCGAGGTGAAGAGAGTAGAGACGGAGAATAACATTGCTGATCCATTCATAAAGGCCATTCCTCAGACGCAATCCAAGAGGTTATTCGAGATGATAGGTCTACGATATGCCAGCTCATGGCCCTAGTGCAAGTGGGAGATTGTTAGTGTATATGCCCTAGGGGCTATTATTGTATCATACTAGATTGTATATCACTTAATGGAAGCTTGGGATATTCACAGTTGTATATACAGTCTTGCTAAAAATGGTAGTATGCTACTTGGTTTGTATCTACTTTAATATGTGCATATGTTTCTTGTAACGTATCACTTATACATATTAATAGAGCCCATAAGTTCTTTGCTTGATTACCAGCGTTGTGATGGTAGTCACATTAGTGGGGGCTGGGTAGTCTATAACCAACATCCTATACAGGTCCCTAGTCGTAGGATTATCGAGACAGGGCATCGATACTCCAGAGTAGACTAGTGTGTACACTTCTCATTCCAGTTGGGGAGATGGTCTGTCCCATAGCCTTCAGTACGTCGTACTGGAGATAGTATACAGGTGCTCGTTAGGTTACGGGTACACCGGACAGGACTCGCAGGGGAACTGTTGGTTGGTATTATACCCGTCGTCGGTTAACAGTTCCCAGGTGACATAAGTACAGCATAGTCCGCAGACTTGACACTGCTACTTCGCCTCGAGTGTGTCCTACTGTTCTTAGATTGCTACCCTACCACAACTCAAAGGAGTCTTGCAAACAGGTAGCAGTTGGGTGCAGTCCCGAGAACTTAGAAGCCGTAGTGGTTAGATAGGATTCGTCTCACTTGGTATTGGGAGATGATATCGCGCTGTGTCAGAGAGCCATTACGCAAAGTCCCTGGCCAGGGCAAGCGAGATATACTGGTAGGTTCCAGTAGCTTCTCAGGGTGTAATGGGCTTCGCTCCGACACGACTTATCCAGCTATTAGGGGACTGACGCTTGCCACCCCCTAGGCTTGATATGCGATAGTCTTAGACGAACAGACCGGACTGTACGGAGATTGTCACATCTGGCTCAGTGGAAGTTCGGATGAGTTTCCTCATCGGTCTTCTTATCGACATCTACATGGGGACCGTTACGTACAGCTTGTGCCGCTTGCGGTCTGTGGTTAAACCCACGGCCAGCGTAGTGTCGAGTCTTTAGAGTCTCACAAAGAGAGTTTCCCTGCTCCAGGCGAAACGATATAGAGAACGTATGGTTTTACGATAAGGGTTCGGACGCGTACGTGAGTTTACGCACGTACGACTTTTCGGACAGTTTTTACTAGCTGGCTTTGGTTTAAGCCAGATTCTCGTATCGGGTTATTGGATTTATACAGTCTAAAGTTTTTCCGTGTTTTCACGGATTGGAGGGGCGTTCTCGTAATTTGTCGGGAAGCTTCTAGAAGAGTGGTGACTTGGGGGGGGGGATAAGGTGGCATTGCATTAAATGAGATTAGTGACTCATTTGTGTGATCCATCCATGTCATTAATGCATCATAAATGCTTAATGACTCATGGAGATGAATCACTCATATGTATTTATGAAGCATGGTTGTTAAATCTATTATTTCATTTTTGGATAAATAATAATGCTTCATATATATTATGATAGATCATTATCTCATTTCATTATCATCTTCACCTTCTCTCTCCTCAAGCTCACTCTCTCTTCAAACCCTAACCCTAACCTCTCATGTGTTGGTATCAAGGGTTAGCTAGACTAATACATCCATAACCTCACTCTATATCTCCTAGGTAGCTTAGATTAGCACTTTAAGCAACTTAGTTATCTCAAGTTAGAGATTAAGCTTGGCGTAGAAGCTTTCGGGTGGATCGTCTTTGACTCGAGGAGGCCGTTGAGGTGCCGATGTTCCAAGGAGCCTACGAGAAGTGGAGGACAGCGATGAAGACCCGAAGGACATGTAACGTGAGGTATAACTTCGAATCCGAGTAGTTAAACCTCTAGTAGTTTGTTAGCAATGGTTTAGATACGATTCATGCGCTCAAGTCCGTGTTACTAAGCTTTGATAATCGTTTTTCATATATTCCGCCTCCCCCCAAGTTCGTGGGGTGCGTGACATGGACTTACACTTGGTTTATAGCATTGATTGTTAAGTGTGATAATTTCCCGAGAGTAATCCTACTCATCAGTAGGATCGGGATCCAACTATCATTGTGTGATGCACTAGATGGAATCCACTCTAGTCACCACACTCCAGAAGGTATGCTAAAATCTGCAAGTTTCCTATATGTTTGAAACTCCCGATATGGTTTTTGCCCCTAAGACCCAAGTGACCTTGACACAGTCAACAAATCAAAGAGTCCTAGTCAAGTTCAACCCGTCATTATCTTGATTGCATTAAACCCACCCGCATAACCCTTGACACAGTCAACAAGGTTATACGACTGTCCTAACCAATCGCATTGTATGCCACAAATAAGCAATACTCAGCTACCGTTCACTGCGCCTTGACACAGTCAACAAACGCAGCACGAATACTAAGTATAACTTATAAGAAATGACGGAGGGCTACGGATGGGTTTTTGGCGAAAAACCCGTTAACGTAATGAACTTGATATCATTGAAGGAACCTGAGTAGTTTTGTAAATATATAGTGGCGAAAACCTTTGCTAAAGAGGTCACTCCCTGTGAAGGGATCTCGGCTCTTTCCTCGTCAAATGAGATGCAAGATATTCCAAACTGAATACCACGATGCAAAGAAAAAATAATCGACTATATTGAAGTTATTACCCTGACGCAAACTTTTACTCAAGGGGACACTCTCGGTGAAGGGATCTCGGCACTTGCCTCGTCGAATGAGGTGCTGGATATTCCAAACTGAATACCACTGTGCAAAGAAAAAGAGAACGTTTGTAATGTTAGTTTTTTAAAGCTTGGTTCCAACAACATCTTTTAGGTTTATTATCTTGCATTAATCAAAATTAATGCGGTCCCATCAATTTGTAACATATCACACCACAAAAGAACGAAAATAAAATGTACGTATATGCCATCCGCATTCGCCACGGGGCCCCGTCATCACCTGTTAGGTTACTTAACTAACGACAGAGCGGGGGCTGGACTAGCGCGGGTGCAAAACATATACAACATCTACTAGTATATATATAAGTATCTATAACATTTGTCCCAGGCATGATAATAAACAATATCACAGATAACAATACAAAATGACGGATAATCTTGGAGCCGCGGGTTTCATTAGAGCCGCAAATAAAACCCGATGTTCCCGGTCGTGTGGATAGCCTGTGCAATGAAAACCTGTACCCCTTACGAGTGCTGCGAATAGCCTGCCAGTTCTAGAATGAAGCCCCATCCATCTCCATTGAGATGCGGGATTGTTGCCTTCTAGAACCCGGCTATTCGTGCACCCCGACGTGGGGTAATCCTAGTACAGAATATTATAAAATATATATATACAACCGGTGACATCGGCCTCAGCCCGGTCGTGCCCCAAAATAATATACAAACGGCAAAGACGGCAGTCCACATGTCGGACGCTCGCCCCGCAATAACAAATGTACAAATGAATTATAAACTGTATTTCTAACATTGCACCACATGCTATCCACCACGACAATCCAACCACAAGCATACAACATCAACGCGAATGTCACGTTCGCAAAACCCATCTAAAAGAACATATAGCAATCAGATGAGTTTTACCGACCGAGTGACATTCCCGGTCGCAGATAAAAGTGAATGTACTGATAATAAAACACGTATCTTAAAATTACGATCGACTAAACTTTCCAAGTGGGCCCCAAGAATTTAAACCAACACTGTAACAAATCTGGGCCCAAAAATAATTATTCCAAAAACCACAATTTCAAATATAACAGGCCCAGAAGAAATTTGGTTCACGTGGGCCCCAAAGTGGCCGCGGAACCGCCGCCAATAAGGGGTTTACGCGGCGGTTCCGCGGCACTTTGGAAGGATCACGTGACCAAATTTCTTCAGGGGTCTTAAAAAAGCCTGCATGATTTTCTGAGACCATAAAATTGATTTTTCGAGCACTTTTAAAAATCGACAGAAACTACATGACATGAAATGCGGTTTTTGGAATTTTCAGTTGATCGTTATTCTAAACACGTTTAAACAAGCTAGTGTATGTTTTATGGGATGGCTCTGATACCATGTTGGGTTATATTCACGCCCGAGCCTCCAAACGAGGCGCTTTGCGGAACAAAAATTTTCTAGAGCTTTAAAAGGGGCGCAAAGATAACTCAAAAACCGGATCTTTTCCATAAAACCAACTAGCAAACAAAGAGATGCTAACTACTATGAAAAATGGTATACCAAAAGAATCGAGTCCTTCGGTCTTCTTTCTTCATCCTTAGCTCCTAGCAAGCGCCTTGAACAAGCTTGAACTTCAAATCCGGCTCCATCGGTCCATCGGGATCGTGCTTGTTCTCCGGCATCCTTTTGTCGCAGATGATCCACCCGGGGAGTATGATCCATGGCTCTACCTCCTAACTATGTAACCAAAGGAGCAACTAGAGAACTTGGTTTGCTAAACCAAGTAGTTTAGGATGTAGTGAAGGGTGTCTTAGTGTTTAGCTATCTCTTTCTTGCCTCTTCACTTGATTCTCAACACATGAGAAGGTAGTGAAGAGGAAGAAGATGAAGGTGGAGGAAGCTAGAGAGGAAAGAGGAGAACAAGAGCAAAAGAGAGCTCAAGGAAAAAAATGAAGCAAGCATGAAAGAGAAAATACACATTTAGGTTTTGTGTATCAATTCTTTCATTAAACAATTAGCAACCATGCTTCAATAGTAACTCCAAAATGAATTATAAATTCATTTGACTACTATTGAAGCATGGTCACTACCTTTCCTCCCTTACCTCTCACTTTCCACCTCATTTCCATTTATGAAATAAATGAAAAATCCAAAATGAGGTGGCCACCTTCTAGAAGGAAATCTGTAGTAAATACGGATTTCAATCTACTGTACAAATATACCGGCAATCAGATAAAAATCCGAACGCCCAAAAGAGATAGAATGACACGAAGAACGTAATACTAGAATATATATCGAAATACATATACGTAAATTATTAAATCAATACCTGATTTAATAATCCGGCTCAAACCCGAGCCGGCTAGTATTACAAACTGTCCGATCGAAAATCCGAGTACCAAGTACATCAATCGATCGAACCCTGCACGTATCCAATACGGCTACTACATCATTTCGCCTGAATCAGGGAAACCCTGTGTGTGGGACTCTAAAGACTCGATAGTACTCTGACAGTGGGTTTAACCACAAGCACGTCAGCGGCACTAGCTGTACGTAATGGCTACCCAGGTACCTGTCGAAAAGGAAGGCCGACGAGCAATCTCGTCCGGATCTCCTACTGAGCCTATCCGTGACAATATCCGTACAGTCCGGTCTCTTCGTCAAAGAGTATCGCATATCGGTTCTAGGGGGTGGTGAACGTCAGACCCTAACAACCTGATAAGTCGTGCTGATGTGGCTCAGGACCAATGCGGGAAACTACTGATCAACCTATCAGTAAATCCTAAGTGCCTTGGCCAAGGTCTTATGGTCCTGACCAATCGAATCACGGTCCGATATCGACTCTCTATACAGGGAGAGACGAATCCCCGACAATCGCTCACTGCCTCCATGTGGCTCGGGACTGAACCCAACCAAAACCTGTTTGGACGACTCAGTAGAGCCGTGGTAGGGTAGTGATCAAAGTTCAGTGGGAACTCACACGAGACAAATGCCGATCTCGGGTCCAAGGACTAACCTGTATACATGTCACCTGAGAACTTCCATCTGACGATAGGTATAGTACCACATGGAAGTTCTCGGCGAGTCCGTCCAGTGTACTCACCCCAGTAAGCACCTGTATACGATCTTGTGTACATCAGACCAATGGCTGCGGGACCAACCATCCCCCGACGGGGGTAGAAACGTATACACTAGTCTACTCTGGAGTATCAATGCCCAGTCTCGATACTCACGCGACTAGGGACCATTTAAGGATGTGCTTATAGACTACCCTGCTCCCACAAGTATGATCGCCATCACAACGCAGGCAGTCAAGCAAGATCCTAGGGGCTTTATCTACATGTAACCGCAATATGTAATAACGAGTATGACATATGGCATGTTATGATAAAGAAAAACCACAATAGTGTACTACCGTATCGAGTCTTTATCAATATGTGCAAACCAGATATAATAACAATACAAATAAATACACATATCCCGATAAACACAAGTCAAATAATATACTATAAAACTGAGCAAGATTGTTTTGCACATACATATCCCTAGTATCCATATATATACATATACAATACTGGCCTCTAGGGCATATACATCCAACACACCTGTCCAACATATTGTCCCTCAGAAGAAGGAAAAAATATAACTCAGACAGCCACTCTATCATCCAGGTCACTTTGGAAGCCTGAAATGATAACCGTCTCTTAAAGGAGGCTGCCATTACCATATCCCTAAAACATCCATTTCTGTTCATAAACTGCTTCCCTACATTTCTCTAGGATTGGTTTAATATATGTTTATTGCATCTAGTGCAAAAACAACATCTGGTGTGGTACTTGACATTTCATGATTAACTCAATTGCCTAAGCAAATGATATGCTAATCATGCAGATCCCTCTCCCATTTAGTCTGTAAGACACCTTTAGAGAGGTTAACTCCATCACCTGCAGGTACACCACCATGCTAGGAGTAGTCCATTCTAAAACACTTTAAAATAGTGTAAAGTACCCAAATTGGAACACTTCCCAAATCTAGATCTAAAACCATAGATCTAGTAACCAGAAACCCTGATATTATATCCATGTCCTATGTGGAGAAACAACTGTGTGACAACCACAGTATAACCGATCGTAGTATAGGAATTTCACTTTCTATAAAGTGCATGTCGTCCCAAATACCAGGACATCATACCCTACTACCTTCTTACCAGATCCATCTCCTATTCTGATGAAGTCAAAGCCTATGTCTGTCACTTCAAAAATAGATGATCTATTTCTGCTATACCTGCTTTAGTCTATAAATAGACATAAGCCACTTGCCTACTATGCTTCTACTGCTCCCACTGACTACAACAACCTTCTGGCAGAGTCATATACACATGCACTTCTAAAGCTAGTTTAGAACGACGCTATACTCATCCTCCTGCCGGGTCTTATAGTCTAGAACAACAGCAATGGCAAGTCAGGATAAACAAGAACCTCCATGTCACCGTCTTTGAGAAGACCGAAGTACCTCTCGGGTGCTTGAGGTTACCCACCAAATCTGCGGAGTGGCTAATGGAATGTCAAAACCATTTGAATCCTCAGGTTCTATTAAATCTTAAGTGATCGGTTATGGTTCTGGAATCACTTCCAGTTCTACCATACTCCCACTTATGTTTTCCGAAAAAATCCATTTTACTAAAACTGTGGCGAGTCAAGAACAATATCACTATTGATCTTCCTGATAGTAGAAAGTTAACCCTCGTCAAAGCCCGGAATAACCCACAAACTACCATTACTGAAACGTGCCTTGAGTTTATCCGGATTCTGGTTTTAAGCATCAGCCGGACAACTCCCTATACCTTAACTTCGCTAAGATATAAATTGATTCTATATTTTTCCAATATAGAAACAAAAGCACTAATTTAATTGGAACCAGATTCAAAATCATGCAGCTTTCTCCAGTGCATATCAACCAAATGGAAAGATGCCAATCAGCATTACTCATCTAGGAGCGCATCCATATATGAGTAACCTGAAAGAGAAGCAAGTTCTCAAAACCATTACTATCAACGGAATACAAAACACAAGTATCTACATCTTCGACTACCTCGAAGAATCCTGATACTTCCAACAAATGGTTATCTACTTTATTCCTATATCAATAACTTCTCAATATCTGGACCTTGCATTTGAATGAAATACTTGTCTAGAACTGGAGAAGTCATGAGTAAACAGAATATAGTACGAGTACCAATCTCTTTGACCTAATGGACACCGGACAACATACTATACTTTGTATAAGTCTACTGAGTTTAATAACTCAAACCATGTGCGTCGTAGGTTGAAAACTGTACGATGGTTAAGAAGAATTACACCGCTGTTCAATGCACCTTACCTAATCACTAACTGATATAGGTAAATGTCATAGACATAATTTCAAAAAGTTATATCTCACTTTATAAAATAAATGTACAGATATTTTAGTTTGAAACTGGTGCATAACTACGGATATTCAAAACCAAAAATTTGACATTCGGCAAAACCTAGGTGACTTCCTCAAATATCACCAATTACAACGAATTCCGATATAATGAGGATCTAATCACCCAATTCCCAATATCTTACTCCCACTCATCGTCTGTAATAACATACAGATGTGAGAAACTCATCTGTTAAATACATACCATGGAGTTAGATTCTAATTGGGAAAACAGTTTTCAATTAACATCGCACAGTCGGACTGAAACATGAAAATGTTTCGAAGGGGTTAACCTAGTATTCCTAGTAACGCCTCTTCCACTATCCTGATTTATGACAGTAACCATATACTTACTTGCCCTCACTCCAATCCTTTTATTATGTCTTTATTTATTGCCTTCTGTACACCTTCTTTAGGCTAATTGGTTTTCTTACTTCCCTACCCTTCGGCACCAGCCTAAAATTTGGAAGAAGACTATCCAATAAGCGTAATAGGTGTACACTTCTTATGCCAGGAGCCCTCCCAACCTGAGAGAAGGTAATGGGAAAACACATTTGAATAATCCTATTTTATTTCTCCTGAACCGGAAACCCTCCTCGAATCTGGAACTCATTCCTTCGAGTTCGTATGTGACTATACGAAGGCATGTCCAAGCATTATGGACGTTCGTAGTGATACGAAGTGTTCTGGAGAAATATAAAGTTGTTGTGGGAGTGACAGGGGTATACATGGTTTTATCGTGAATGATAGCAGTCGCAATTTTCTTTGCCGTTATTCTGATCCCTTTATTTGTCTTTACTTATTACCTTCTGTAAACCACACTTTGGCTAATTGGTTTTCTTCCTTCACCGTTCGGCACCTGCCTATGGTTTGGAGGAAGACTATCCAATAAGCTCAATAGGTGTACCTCCTCCTAATCCTAGGAGCCCTCACAACCTGAGAGAAGGTAAAGGGAAAAGACAACCGAATAATTTTATTCAATCTCTCCAGAAACAAAATCCATCCTCGAATCTGGAACAAGTTCCTTCGAGTTCGTATGTAACTATACGATGGATTTATCCAATAAGAGTGGATGTTCGTATTGATATGGGGTGTTCTGGAGAAATGCAAATGTGATATAGAAGTGGCAAGGATATACGCGACACCGTGACATTCCAAAAGCCAAAGTGTTTTAAGAAGGTTCGGTTAACCGGGTTCATGAGTTTTAGTTTAGGGCAAGCTATGGTCGCTGCCAAAGAGAGAGAGAAAAGAAACACTCAGCGTGCACTCTAACCTAGATCAGAATGGTTAATCACTTTATCTAATTAGGATGGCTCTCACTGTTTCCTCGAATTCTCCTCCAAATCCAAAAGGAGAATTAGTCGGGATCATCTAAAATCACCCGAGGAGTAATCCTACTCATCAGTGGAAATCAAGATCCAACTATAATCACATGATAACTTGATGGAATTCACTCAAGTTACCACACTCCAGAAGGTATACGCAAGCCTGTCAAGTTTCCTGTATGTTTGAAACTCCCGATGTGATTTTTACCCCAAGCGGTTTATGACCTTGACTTTAGCCAACAAATCATAACTCGCAAGTTAAGTTCTACCTGTCATCGTCCTGATTGATTTAGACCCACTCGCACACACCTTTGACTTTAGCTAACACAGTGGTACGACTGTCCTAAACCAATGCATATCCTTGCAACAGACAAGCAACACACAGCTACCGCACACGATGCCTTGACTTTGGCCAACAAACACCGCACGAATTCTATGCGCTACTTATACAATATGACGGAGGGCTATGGCTGGTTTTTGGCGAAAAACCTTTAACATAATGAACATGATATCGTTGAAGGAATCCGAGTGGTTTTTACAAATGTATAGTGGCGAAAACTTTTGCTAAAGAGGTCACTCCAGGTGAAGGGATCTCGGCTCTTTCCTTGTCGAATGAGGTGCAGAATATTACAAACTGAATACCACGATACAAAGCAAAAATAATCGACTATAGTGAAGTTATTATGTTGACGCCAACTTTTACTCAAGGGGTCACTCCCGATGAAGGGATCTCGGCCCTTGCCTCATCGAATGAGGTGCTGGATATTCATAACCGAATACTACTGTGCAAAGAAAAGGAGAACGACTGTAATGTCATTTTTTAAAAACTTGGTTCCAACAACATCATATAGGTCTGTTTTATCCTTGCATTAATAAGAATCAATGCAGTCCCATCAATTAATCACACCAAAAAAGAACGAAAATATGATGTACGTATAGGCCATCTGCATTCGCCACTGGGTCCCATCATCACTCGTTATGTTACGTAACTAACGACAGAGCGGGGACTGGACTAGCGCGGGTGTAAAACATATACAACATCTACTATATATAGATATATATAACAATCAACTCAGGCATGATATAAAGCAACATCACAGAAGCAACACAGAATAGTGGATAATCTTGGAGCCCCGGGTTTCACATGAGCCGCAAATGAGACCCGACGTTCCTCTATCGTGTGGATAGCCTGTGCATTGAAAACCTAGACCCCTATGAGCGCGGATAGTTACCTGCCAAAACCAGAAGTGAGGCAATCCCCTTCAACACATGAATGGGCCACCCAGCACTTCACGGAATCCGGTAACTTGGGCACCCTACCGTGGGCCAACCTATACCCCCTATGAGTGCGGCGAATAGCCTGCCACTTCTAGAGTAAGGTCCCCTCCGTCTCAGCGCCATGAGATGCGGACCCATTGCCCTCTAGAACCCGGCTACTCGTACACTCCCCCGCGGGGTAATCCTAGTACATAAAAGAAAATAATATACAAGGGTGACATCGACCTCAACCCGGTCGTGCCCTAAACAAATAATATACAAACGGGCACTGACGGCAGTCCACATGTTGGACGCTCGTCCCGCAATATCTAATGTACAAATAAAACTAAACTGTACTAACATTGCACCCAAGCTATCCACCACGACGATCCAACCACAATCACAGCACAACACAGAACATCAACGTGAATGTCACGTTCGCAAACCCGTCTAAAAGAACATATATCAATTAGACGAGTTGTACCGCTCGAATGACATTCACGGTCGCAGATAGTAATGTATGTATTGATAAAAATTTAAACATTGTTAAAACATCGACTTCGAAACACCCCGAATAGCCCCAAACAACTAGATAAAGCAATATCAAAACTGGGTTAAACTAGCAATACCACTGAACCAATATTCCAGAGACCAGACCACACACAAAATACGAAGTCCTGACTCCCTCTCAGGGTCGGCTAACTCGGATTTTCTGAGCATGTGCTCGGGTGAAAACGGGTAGAATGGGTTCGTATTTGGTGTGTGCTCTTGTGGTCATACAAATAGTCTTCTGCAGTTGCTAAAATAATTTTTTGAAGGCTTTGAAAATTGACAGAGACTAGAATCTGCAGGGTATCATTTCGGGGTTGTTTCGATTTTGATACTTTAACATCGTCTAAATAAGCTAGTAAGGGGTTTACGGGTTGGCTCTGATACCATGTTGGGTTACGGCAGCGCCCCGGCCATCAAACCGTGACCAAATGCGGAACAAAAATTTACTAAACTGACGCTACCATTTCCCGATACCCGGATCTACCATAAACCCTATACTAGCAAGCATATAAAAGAGATAGGAATGGTTATACCGAGATGATCCGTGTCCTTCGTCTTCAACCATCTTCCCAAGCTCCTAGTGGTCGTTGTAGGGTGTTTTTCGTCACCCCGTTGAGATGGGAATACACGCGCTTGTCAGGCGTACTACAGATTCCCCCTTCCTAGGATAGGCCGGGGTTTAATGATTGTGGGGATCCGAATCTCCGGCAGCCGCAGACTAAGCTGCCGTTAATTACCCCTCGCCTTTGGATCGAGGGAACCTCCGATTGACGGGTCAAACTGGTCATGCGAACTCAATGTGCAGTGTACGTGTGTGTTGTTTTGGAGGGGGGTTTGGATATATCGGGATCTACGCAGAGTTTTTACTGGGGTCCCGCAACCCGGATAGCGGGCTGGGGGTCAAGAGGGCTAGCAGCCCCCTTGCGGGGGTACAGGGCAATGCCCTGTTAGAAATTTTTTTCTAACAGGGACAATGTCGTGGAGTATGTATGTATCTGTACATATATATATATTTATATATATATGTATACATATATAAAAAGGGAAAAAAGCGCCCAAAGGACGCGTGGGGTCAGCACCTTGAGCGCTGTGCGCTTAGGTGCGGGGCGCTTGAGCGCTAGCGCGTCACGTGTCGGCACGTGGGCGCTTTGCGCTCGAGCGCAGGGCGCTAGAGCGCAAGCTCGCCACGTGTCAGCATGTGGGTGCTGGGCGCTTGAGCGCAAGCGCGCCACGTGTCGGCATGTGGGCGCTTTGCGCTCGAAAAAAAGGGGCTTTTAGTCCCAGAAATAAGGTTTAAGATCCCAAAAGAGGATTTAGAGTGGAGTTAAACTCCTAAGATGTTTTGGTTGACGAAAGGGGTTCATCTTCTTCCTCCTCTGTTGGCTGGATCTTGAAGATCAAGAGATACGAGATTTTTAAAAATCTCTCCGTTTTGAGATCTAAAGACAGATCCAAGTTCCCTTTGTGGGTTTTGTGATGAAAAACTATTTAGTTTTATAGAATGAAGAGTAAAACTCTTGATTTAATTCAAAAGAAAGAAGAAGCTTTTGGAACCTTGAAGAAGGAGAAAAGATCTCAGATCTAAAACTTTTTTGGAGAGAGAAAAAAAAGTTGTGAGATATTTCATTATCTTTTCATTTATAGGCCATACACTTTACACATAGCCCCTTGGGCTTCACAAAATGGCATTTTGCCTATCTCATGGCTCATATGCCATTTCTTTTTGCACATAAGCCATGGGCTTTACAAAAATTTGGCTTTATGCCTATTTTTCATACATTTATCCATAAAATAAAATAAATAAAAAGAAAAGAAAAAAATACAACAAAATTATTTATTACAAAATTTTTATCCTGGTATGTGGGGAGGCCGGCCGCTTCATGTTCGGGCTCGACCCGGGCATGGGCCCACTGGATCTGGGCTTGGGCCCACTTGGCTTGGGGTTGACATTCATTTTGACTTGGTCAACCGGGGTGTAAATTTTTACCCCAACAAATTGCCCCCCCATCAATAAATGCACACCACATATGTGGGTCGTGTGCATGAAATTGATGGATCTTCTTTTACTTGGAGGCGACCTGATTTGGTTCCCGCTTTTTAGGAAGTTGGCACTGCCATTTTTACGACATGGACGGTCGTTGCTTGACATGTCTCTGAGACGGAGAGTCCGTGATAGACGTTTCCCCAGCCCGGAGTGATCTGGTTCCCGCTTTGTAGGAATCCTGCGCTGCCCTTTTTATGACATGGACCGTCAATGCTGCCCTTTTTGCCACTTGGACGGTCGATGCTGCCCTTTTTGTGACTTGGACGGTCGGTGCTGCCCTTTTAGGTATGTGGACGGTCGATGTTGCCCTTTTTGCGACTTGGACGGTCGGTGCTGCCCTTTTTGCGACTTGGACGGTCGGTGCTGCCCTTTTTGCGACGTGGACGTTCGATGCTGCCTTTTTTCTGACTTGGACGGTCGGTGCTGCCCTTTTAGCGACGTGGACGGTCGATGCTGCCATTTTAGTGACGTGGACGGTCGATTCTGCCCTTTTTGCGACTTGGACGGTCGTTGCTGCCCTTTTAGCGACGTGGACGGTCGATGCTGCCCTTTTAGCCGTGGACGGTCGGTGCTGCCCTTTTAGCGACGTGGACGGTCGATTCTGCCCATTTTTGCGACTTGGACGGTTGGTGCTGCCCTTTTAGCGATGTGGACGGTCGGTTTTGCGCTTTTTGCGACTTGGACGGTCGGTGTTGCCCTTTTAGCGACTTGGACGATCGGTGACGGATTTGACTTGCTCTGCTTCTTGCGGTGTCAGGGATGAAGTTGATTTGTTTCCGAGGTGGAATTTGATTCTGCAAGGGAGGTCATTCGTTGTTTTGCTGATTTGATATGATTTGGATTGACATCAGCACCGCTACACTGGAATATGGTACCAGGAGCGAATCATCATTTGCCATGAGTGGATTTGAGGATTTCGGTTTTTATCTGGCATCTGCATCGCTGCACTGGAATAATGCCAGGAGCAACTCATCATTTGCCCTTTTAGGATTTGGGAATTGGTTTTTGCTTGGCATCAGTATCGCTACACTGGAATATGGTACCAGGAGCGAATCATCATTTGTGCTTGCTTATCAGGAAGCGATGGCTTAGAAGACAGGTTTTAGGTCCCTATCACCTAAGACTTTTCAATTTTGTGAGCCGTAAGGTTCTCACAAAGCATTTTCTCCCTACGGGTCGTAAGGATCCCGTAGGTGTATTTTCTCCTTAGGAGTCATGGGGACTCCTAAGTGTGTTGCTCCTTTGTGAGTCGTAAGGATCTCACGCGGGAATTTTCTCCTCACAAAGTCGAGAGGACTTTGCATTTCATCTCTTTTTTACGAGTTTGCGCCCTTTCGGGTTTTCATAAACGCGTCGGCAGTCCTGCTGTTTTTACTCACGGAGCCCTTTCGGGTTTTCATCTGTGCCTATTTTGCTTGTGGACTTACCTTTTTTTATTTTTTTATTTTTATTTTATTATTTTTTTGGTGGGACTTTGAATGTGGTCTCACCGGTAGGACTTGGGAGAGATTGGGATTGTTTTACGCCCGTGGATTGTTTACGGTTTTGCAGGAGGTATGATCCAGACCGTAGGGCCGGAAAAATTTCGAGACTTTGTTAGCGTCTGCATCGCTACACTGGAATATGGTACCAGGAGCGACTCGCCGTTGGGGTATGGGATTTGGAATTTGGTTGGCGTCTGTATCGCTGCACTGGAATATGGTACCAGGAGCGACTCATCATTCGCCATTTGGGGATTGGGGAGTGATGGCTTAGGAGACAGGTTTAGATCCCTATCGCATAATGCTTTTCAATTTTATGGGCCGTGAAGGTCCCATAAAAGCATTTTCTCCCTACGAGTCGTAAGGATCCCGCAGGTGTATTTTCTCCTTAGGAGTCGTGAGGACTCCTAAGTGTGTTTTTCCTTTATGAGTCGTAAGGATCCCACAAAGGTTTGTTCTCCTCATATATCGTGAGGACACATGAGTGGGTCTTATCAATAGAGCATCATTCCCAAGGCGGAGACCAGCCGCGTATTTGGTGATTACGGTAGGGCATGGGTATGATGAGAATTATTTGAGCCCATGGATTGTATACGATGGTCAACTTGGGGACTCACCGTAGGGCCGGAGAATTTTGAGAAATTGGATTTTGGTTGGCGTCTGCATCGCTACACTAGAATATGGTACCAGGAGCGACTCATCATTCGCCGTTTATGGACTTGGAATTTGGATCTTGTTTGGCATCAGCATTGCTGCACTGGAATAATGCCAGGAGCAACTCATCATTTGCCTTGGGAAGACTTGGGATTTGGGTTTTTGGTCGGCATCAGCACCGCTAACACTGAAGAGAAATGCCAGGAGCGACTCATCATTTGCCGTTGCCCGTTGGGGAACGATGGCTTAGGAGACAGGTTTGGGTCCCTATCACCTAAGGCTTTTCAATTTTATGAGCCGTGAGGGTCTCATAAAAGCATTTTCTCCCTACGAGTCAAGAGGATCTCACAGGTGTATGTTCTCCTTAGGAATCGTGAGGATTCCTAAGTTTGTTGCTCCTTTGTGAGTCGTAAGGATCTCACGCAGGGGTTTTCTCCTCACAAGGTCGAGAGGACTTTGCGAGTGTATTCATCTCTTTTCACGAGTCTGCGCCCTTTCGGCTTTTCACAAACTCGCCGGTAGTTCTGCTGTTTTTACTCACGGAGCCCTTTCGGGTTTTCATCTGTGCCCGTTTTGCTTGTGGACATACCATTTTTCTTCCTTTTTTTTTGGCCGCTGGTGGGACTTTAAAAGTAGTCTCACCGGCAGGATTTGGGAGATATGGGGGTCGTTTACGCCCGTGGATTGTATACGGTCCAGACCGTAGGGCCGATGTGCGATCCAGACCGTAGGGCCAATGTGCTCAATTCGCCTGCGACTTGGAGCATTCACGCGTAGTATTTCTTGAGATATCGTCCATTGATGGGTGGCATGGGCCTTTCTCCCTCGGCACTTATTATTTGGTAGGATCCTCCGTCGAACACTTTCTCGATGACGTATGGTCCTTCCTAGTTTGGCTCGAATTTTCCCTTGGCATGTCGATTGGGGATGATCGGTCTTTTGAGGACCAACACCAATTCACCTTTCTTGAAAGCGCGGAGACAGGTTATGTTGTCATAGGCCCGTGACATTTGGGCTCGGTATAGCTCCAAATTTTGCTGCACCGCGAGCCTCTTTTCTTCGAGGGCATCGAGCTCTTCAAGTCGAAAGAGCACGTTTTCCTCCTCCGTCAACTCATGCTGAACGGCCATTCTTAAGCTTGGAACTTCGACTTCGAGGGGGAGGACCGCCTCCACTCCGAAGAGCAATGAGTATGGAGTGGACTGAGTTGGAGTACGGTGCGTGGTACGATATGCCCACAACGCCTCGTGAAGTTTGAGATTCCAGTCTCTCTTGTTGGCTGAAGCATTTTTCCTCAGGAGCTTGCATAGAGTCTTATTGAAGGCTTCGGCTAGCCCATTGGCTCTTAGATTATAGATGGAGGAATATCTCCAGTCTATCTTGTGCTGAGTAGCAAAACTTGAGACATTGAAGCTCTTGAAAGAAGGCCCGTTGTCAGAAACGATTCTTCTTGGTGTACCGAAGCGGTATAGAATATTATGCTGGAAGAATGTCAGAATATCTTTTGTCTTTACTTCTTTTAGCGGGACAGCTTCAGCCCATCTGGAGAAGTAGTCTGTCGCGGCCAGTATGAACCGATGGCCTTTGGATGACGGAGGATCAATTGGGCCAACAATGTCGGTGCCCCAGATTTCGAAGGGTCATGACGCCATCGTAGGATGCAGCGGATTGGGACGCTTGTGAATGAAATCACCATGGATTTGGTAGATCTGACATTTCTTTGCATACTCTCCGCAATCCCGTATCATGGTGGGCCAGTAATACCCAAGCCGTTTGATTTGAAGTCGCATCTTGGGGCCAGATTGGTGAGCACCGCAAACGCCCGAGTGAACATCTTTCATAACCTTTTGGGCTTTGGCCAATGACAGACACCTGAGCCAGAGTTGGTCATATGACCTGCGGTATAACGTGTCATTTACAAACACGTATCAGAGAGCTCTTTTCTTCAGCTGAATCCTCGCAGATTTTTCTTCGGGCAGCTTGTCGTATCGGAAGTACTCTATGAAGGGTTCTCTCCAATCGGGCTCGTCTTGGATGATCGAAGCTTCTCCGGCAGGGCTGCTCTTCTGTTCCGCGCTTTCCTCTTCTCGTTGAGAGACTGGGGGTAGAATTTGTCGGCTCCTGACTGTGATCAGAATTTCGTCCATATCAGGATCAGCTAGCTCCTTGGCTAAGCGAACGAGTACGTCTGCCTTTCCATTCAACGCTCTAGGGACTCTCATTAGTTCAAAGTGAGTGAACCGTTTCATGAGTTCCACCACTCGGCCTATGTACCGAGCTAACTCGAGTTTGTATATCTTATAGTCGCTGCTTACTTGGTTGACGACAAGCTGGGAGTCACCGTAAACCCGTAGCCGAAGGATTTACATTTCTATGGCGAGCTCCAGACCAGCTATCAGAGCTTCATACTCAGCTTCATTGTTTGTTCGAGGCTCGGTGAGAGCAAAAGAACGCCGTAGGGTTCCCATCGATGGCGTGATGAACACCAATCCTATCCCTGCTTTTATCTCCGGGACGCTTGATTTGCTGGAGGTCGGCATTGATGAGGCTCCATAGAAGTAGATCTCCCAACATGGATCGCCATTCTCGAGGTGTAGAACTTGTTCGTCGGGTAACTCGCAATTGAGTGGTGACCCTTCTGGTATAGGATGAGCCGCGAGAAAGTCTGCAAGAGCTTGCCCTTTTACTGCTTTCTGAGGAGTATAAGCTATGTCAAACTCAAGTAGCATGACGGCCCATCTTTCCATTCTGCCAGCTAGGCTTGCTTTGGTCATCAAGTGTTTGAGCGGGTCGACCTTGGAGATCAGCATAACCCGATGAGCGAGCAGATAGTGCCTCAGCTTCTTCACAGCAAATATCAGAGCCAGGCATTGCTTTTCGATCGGGGAATAGTTGTGTTCTGCCCCGACTAAAGTTCGACTGAGCTAGTAGAGAGCATTTTCTTTTCCCTCCTCGTTATTCTGGGTGAGGAGCGCACCGATTGACTCATCCAACATGGCAGTGTAGAGAATCAGCGGTTTATTTGGAATGGGAGCGGCCAGCACTGGAGGGTGCGACAAGTATTGTTTGATGCTTTCGAACGCTGCGTGACATTCGGCATCCCAGATAAAAGGAGCTCCTTTCTTCATGAGCTTTGAGAAGGGCCTACACCTTCCCGATAAATTTGAGATAAACCACCGTATATAAGCAAGCTTTCCTTGAAAAGATCTTAGCTGCGTCAGACTCTTCGGAGGGGGCATCTCCATGATGGCCTTTATCTTTGATGGGTCAACTTCGATCCCTCGATGTCGGACTATGAAGCCCAGGAATTTTCCCGATGACACGCCAAAAGCGCACTTCAGAGGATTCATCTTCAGATCGTATTCCCTCAGTGTGGTGATAACAGTCCTAAGATCTTGGATGTGGTCGGCCTTGGATTTAGTTTTGACGACCAGATCATCAACATAGCATTCGACAACTTTATGGATTAGGTCATCAATGATAATAGTCATTGCCCTTTGATATGTAGCACCTGCGTTCTCCTGTCCGAACGGCATCACCTTGTAGCAATATATTCCGATCGGGTTTTGAAATGATGTGTGTTTCTCATCCTCAGGCGACATCTTGATCTGATTGTATCCAGACGAGCCATCCATAAAGCTGAACAGTTCGTAATTTCATGTGTCATCGACCATCATTTTCATGACCGGTAGCGGGAAGTCGTCTTTAGGGCATGCCTTGTTGAGGTCCCTGAAATGGACACAAACTCGGATCTGCCCATTTTTCTTCTTCACTGAGACGATGCACGCGATCCATTCCGCATATTTCTCTTCCCTAATGAAGTCGGCATCGATGAGCTTCTTGGTTTCCTCGATGACCTTTTCTTCTAGTTCCCTTCTCATTCTTCGAGGAGCTTGTTTGACTGGCTTAGCATCAGGAGATATAGCCAGCTTATGCACGACCACTTCAGGGGAAAGGCCAGGCATTTCTCTATACGTCCACGCGAAGCAGTCGACGAATTCGTGCAGCAGGGCGACTATCTGCGCTTTCATTTCCTCTGACAAGAGGGAGCTGATGTAGGTCGGCCTTGGATTATCGAGCGTTCCTAAGTCAATCTCGGTTAGCTCGTCAAAGGTTGCTTGTCCGACATCTTGAAGCTCTTGAGGAGCTTCTTCTGGCTCGGCTATCTCATCATCATCATTTGATCTTTCGCCAGCTTCACCAACATGGATCATGTAGCACTCTCTGGAATCAGGTTGAATGTAACCTATTCCCGGTCTGTCTGGAATTCGTCCATCGATGAGTGCTCGGACCTGGGGTGGATGCCATAGCCCTTCATAAACCTTTTCTTCTGACTTCGTTTGATATAACCGGCATCCGTACTTTTTGAAATATTCTCGCATCACGGGTGCATAGTATCTAGGGTTGAGGACGGCTTTTACGCCTCTCTCATAGGGAAGGCATGCGACAGAAAAATCGTCCGGGTGCACAACAGGATTTGACCCATAAAACAGTATGCCTTTCTGTCCACTTTTCCTTCTGGGGACGTAGAAAATTTTCAGCTGCTCCACGGTGGAGACTGACAACACATCGAGCTCTTTGCATATTTGCTCCGGTACCATTGTGACGGCTAGGGACCCTTCCGTAATTTCGAAGGTCTCTCATAGTTTCGCTTGTTGCATGGGGGTCCAATCTGCATCACTGTTGCACGGCAGGTCCTCTTCCTCTGACTCTTCAGTGTCGCTGCCAAGATGAGGGCGGACTTTGCTGCTGGATAGGCCTTCAATATCAGATTTGTCCGTATCGCTACCGAAACGTGGGCGAGTTTTACGGAAGGACGGACTTCCAACGTCGGACTCATCAGTGTCGCTACCGAAATGCGGGCGCACTTGGGCATTTTTGCTTTTGAAAGTGACAGCCGGCGCAGATTTGCTTTTGAGTCTTGGGGCCGGTTTATCCTCAGTCAGTTGTGGCTTAGCATTTTGGTGGTTCATAAAGTACCGAGAATCTTCATATCGGACTTCATGCACACCGAACGGCTGGATGTCTCCGTCAATGCGTCTTTCTTCGCCATTTTTAGTATACTTCATGCATTGATAGAGAGTTGACGGAATGATGCCGTAATCGTGGAGCCACGGCCGCCCCAAGAGAATCTTATAAGACGTGTCGGCATCGATCACGTATATCTTAGCTTCAGTTTGCAGATCCCTGAATTTGATTGGCAAAGCTATAGACCCCAGAACTTGCTGGCAGTTTTGATTGAAGCCCTGAATGACAATCCTTTCCCTTGACAGGTGTCGGACATCCATTGACAAACTCTTCAGAGTTCGCAAGTTCATGATGTTCGCTGAGGACCCCGGATCAATCAATATGTGATTAATTCGATCTCCGTCGCTGTACCCGGTCACATAAAGCGGCCGATTATGCTCAGCCGTTCCCATTAGCAAGTCTTCATCCTTAAATGTGACTGTGGCGGCTTGCAAAGTGTACTGAGTTTCTTTCATATTAATTTCCGCAAAGCGAGCCTGATACCGCTCAAGGTTTTGTAGAGCATGAATGAGAACGTCTCTAAGCTCTTGAGATAGAACCAAGGCATCGTTGATGCTAAGGAGGGACAGAAGCTTTCGGAGGTGAGCCAAAACATTATAGTCTACTGGGGAAGGACTTAGGTTTTCATCAGTCGGTTCTCTGCCATCTTCATCATTAGCCACCTGTTTTTCCTTCCCTTTTGGGGCGTTGCCCTGATTTGGCGGTAGAGCCCTACCGCTTCTGAGCTGGATTTGATTGGCCTTTGTGGCGAGCTCCTCATCCTCTTCGGGAAAACAGAGCTCCTCCTCAGAGTCGCTGCCAAGATGGATGGCATAGCAGGTCACTACTGGGATCTCTTCATTGGGGTCTTTTTCTAACTCCTCCAGAATTTCAGCCGCTTGTACAGGGAAGAACTCCTTCAATTGAATCAGAGTTCTTTCTTTCTGCTCATATTATTCGAGGGAATCGATATATTTTTGAATGGTCGATCTCCCTGCAGACTCCTTTTCGCGCCGAGCTGCACTTTTCTTCTTCTGGAGCTTCTTGGATTTTGAGCCTGATGAAGCCACATTGGCAGCTGGGCTGGTAGGCTTCTTCTGTCTTTCCCATTCCGTCCTGGGCTCTTTCTGAAGCAGCTTTAGCATCTTCATCGTCTTATTAGATATGTGCTTACTCCAAGGAGGCTGCGGCGAGTCGGTCTCATTTCTCAGGGCAGCGGGTTCGGCTGTCTGCTCCCAGAAGGCTTCAGCTTCTGTCTGTATAAAGTTGGTGGTTGCAATTTGGTTGTTCACAACCATGCTTTTGGACAACTCGATCTCTCCAGCCTTGTACTACTTCTCGACCCAGTCCTTGAAGATATAGCAATCCTCGATCGCATGGCTCACTACTCGGTGGTATGGGAAATACAGGGGATCGTCGGTCATTTTTGCTTCTTGGGGTCTTTTCGACTCCGGCAATTGTAGGCCGTTGTTTAAGGCATCTTTAAATATCTTGCGGACCTTGTCCCTTCTGAAAGAGTAAACCTTGTTCTTCTTCTACACTAGGGAAGGCCCATCTCCTCCCATCAATGGCTTTCGAGACCAGTTGGTTTTGGATTTGCCCGCCCTTCGCTTTTCTTCATTGTCGGATGCATTGAAGACATTGGTACTGCTGGAACTCCCGCTTCTACAGTTGTCGTCCCGCTTGCTTTTCCAAGTTTTGTCTCTCTGAGAGTCCGGCGGGGACACTTGCTTCGAGTGTTCCAGCATTTGGACTTTCTTGGTTAGCTCCTGAAATGTCTTGAGTCCCGCTGTACACAAGAATGGGACCGTCCAATTGCTGAGGTTCCCAATGAGAAGCCTGACGGACTGGTCCTGCTCCAGCGGCGGTTCGCACTTGACTGTGAGATTACGCCATCGAGCGATAAAGTCGGTGTTGCTTTCATTCTTCCCCGGCTTGGTCCTCACAAGGTCGGCAATGGAGATTTTATCACTGACGCTCATGAACCTTTGCCGAAACAGAGACTCCATTTGGGCAAAGGTCATGACGGACCCATCTGGTATACTCGCGTACCAGTCGAAGGAGACACCGGTTAGACTGTTGACAAACTGACGAAGAAGTAGCGCATCATTGCCCCCTGTATTTCCGCACCAGGCTTTGAAGTGGGCGACGTGCTGATTTGCACTTCCCGTCCCGTCAAATCTTCCGAACTTTGGAATAACGTAGCCACTCGGGAACTCGATCAAATCGTACTGTGCGGGATATGGCCGCCCACTACTACCAATTTCTTTCTGAGCTTCAGCTTCGGCCACCAATGTTTTAACTTTGCTGGTGACCAAATCCATTATCCGATCTTGTGTTAGCGGGATAGTGCTATCTGGGGCCAAGGCATCCCCAGAAGTGGAATGTGGCCGGCTTTTGTGCGGCTCGACCAGTCTTGGACCCAAAGGAACAGGCATTGGCTGCTTCAGATTGTCATCACCCAGCTGATTAGTAGCGACTTGTCCTTGATTGGGAGGCGCTCGAGCAATTTGAGCCGTAAGCCGCATCACAACGTTTGTTAGATCGTCAATTTTTGAATAGAGCTTGGCCATCTCTTTATCTTTGCTCCTGAGCTGTTTTCGAAGCTCTTGGAGCAGCTCTTGCTCCGCGGACTTGGGGTGGAAAGTCGGCTCTTCCTCGCTGTCCGAGCTTGACTCTGCATGGACCGAGGGGTCTTTCTGCCTATCATCCTCATCGAAAGGGTTTTCTTCATCCAGCGGAGGCGGCTGTTCTTGGGCAGCGACGACCACATTCAAGCCAGATTGGGCTTGGGATGTGGTGGCCCCATCTTTGCTTTTGCTGCGAAGGTTGTCGTTGGGGTGCCCGCCCGCCATATGTACCGTATGGATAATATATCCAGCCATCTTTTTATTGTCGGCGGTTGATTTCACAGATTGCTGTCTTGACTCCCCTATTTCAGTAGCGGGTAGTCGATTGAAGGCCGATGGCCTGGCCGGATTCTTGAATGGTGCTGGCACTTCTTTTCTGGATTTGCCCCGCTGTTTCGTGCGACACAGAGCGCCAGATAGACCCTTGAAGAGACAGTGCCATACTTTTTCTGGTTAGGCCGGGACACGTCTCTTTGTAGCGACGTTCGGACCGCTGTCTTCTTGATTCGGGCGGTCATGGCATTTTTCTGAACCCACTTCAGAGGTTCGAAGGAATTGCTGATCTTTACGGCCGACTCAGCCGTCGTCGTGGGGCGACCCTGCACCTAGAACTTCACAAGATTCTATTTGGCCGAAGCCCTGGCCCTCTTGTTGGCTCGATAACTGAGCCGCTTCTGCCTTAACTTTTCTGTTCTAAGCACCTGGCAGACTTCGGCTCTGTGGGAAGACGCCGTAAATCGGGAAATGGAGGATTTTGGAGATACGCTCGATTGTGCATTTGTTGGAGTCATCACCTGAGCTTGTCCGCAACATTTGATGTTGCCCTTTGTACCGGAGTTCTTGCCTCCCGCTGGAGCACCAGAGAATCGTTCAGACACCGTCTTAAGTTTCGGTTGTGGTGCCTTGGCGATTATGACATTCGGCCTCTTTCCCCTTGAGACCGGCTTGGCCGCCTGTTTCGCCGCGATTTCCGCCAGATGAGCGCTTCCGGCAGGGTAGATGATGATGGAGCCAAGCTGGCGGGGCAGTTCCTCCCACTGTCGACTGAGGCTTGCGGGGAGAACCACACGAGCGTTGATCTTGACCACGTACGGGATCAGGGTCACGTTGGAAGCTGAATTCGTCTTGGGAGACATTGTCGTCGAAAGTTGATTGCTGCACAGAAAAAAAACATCATCTCAGTATAGACAATCGATATGTATATTGATTGAGTTCGTATGAACGTTTAACCCGAAATATGGGAGGAGAGAAACGTCTAACCGGGCGTGCCAGAATCTGTAGGGTGTTTTTCGTCACCCCATTGAGATGGGAATACGCGCGCGCTTGTCAGGCGTACTACAGATTCTCCCTGCCTAGGGTAGGACGGGGTTTAATGATTATGGGGATCAGAATCTCCGGCAGCCACGGACTAAGCTGCCGTTAATTACCCCTCGCAGGAGCGAGGGAACCTCCGATTGACGGGTTAAACTGGTCATGCGAACTCAATGTGCAGTGTACGTGTGTGTTGTTTTGGAGGGGTGGTTTGAATATATCGGGAGCCACACAGAGTTTTGTATCTGTGTCGTGGAGTATGTGTGTATATGTACATATATATATGTATATACATATATAAAAAAGGGAAAAAGCGCCCAAAGGACGCGTGGGGTCAGCGCCTTGAGCGCTGTACGCTTAGGTGCTGGGCGCTTGAGCGATAGCGCGCCACGTGTCGGTACGTGGGCGCTTGAGCGCAAGCGCGCCACGTGTCGGCACGTGGGCGGTTTGCGCTCGAAAAAGGGGCTTTTAGTCCCAGAAATAGGGTTTAAGACCCCAAAAGAGGATTTAGAGTGGAGTTAAACTCCTAAGATGTTTTGGTTGACTAAAGGGGTTCTTCTTCTTTCTCCTCTGTTGGATGGATCTTGAAGATCAAGAGATATGAGATTTTTAAAAATCTCACCTTTTTGAGATCTAAAGACAGATCCAAGTTCCCTTTGTGGGTTTTATGGTGAAAAACTATTTAGTTTTATAGAATGAAGAGTAAAACTCTTGATTTAATTCAAAAGAAAGAAGAAGGTTTTGGAACCTTGAAGAAGGAGAAAAGATCTCAGATCTAAAACTTTTTTGGAGAGAGAAAAAAAGTTGTGAGATATTTCATTATCTTTGCCTTTATAGGCCATACACTTTATACATAGCCCCTTGGGCTTCACAAAATGGTATTTTGCCTATCCCAAGGCTCATGTGCCATTTCTTTTTGCACATAAACCACGGGCTTTACAAAAATTTGGCTTTATGCCTATTTTTCTTACATTTATCCATAAAATAAAATAAATAAAAAGAAAAGAAAAAAAATACAACAAAATTATTTATTACAAAATTTTTATCTTGGCATGGGGGGAGGCCGACCGGTTCATGTTCGGGCTCGACCCGGGCATGGGCCCACTTGGCTTGGGATTGACATTGATTTTGACTTGGTCAACCGGGGTGTAAATTTTTACCCCAACAGTCGTCTTGATCGAGTTTGGTTGTCGGTCTTTCTCCATCTACGATGATCCACCTGAAGGAAACGGCGCAAGCTTCAACCTCGCCAAGAGAGGTAATCGACACTCCAAGGTTGCTAGCAATGGAGAGTGGAGGTGTAGGAATGTGTCAATATAATTTTCCTCTCATCACAATGTTGGGGTAAAAATTTACACCCCGGTTGATCAAGTCAAAATCAAAGTCAATCCCAAGCCAAGTGGGCCCAAGCGCAGATCCAGTGGGCCCATGCCCGGGTCGAGCCCGAACATGAAGCGGTCGGCCTTACCCCATGCCGAGATAAAAATTTTGTAATAAATAATTTTGTTGCATTTCTTTTATTTTATTTTATGGATAAATGTAAGAAAAATAGGCATAAAGTCAAATTTTTGTAAAGCCCATGGCTTATGTGCAAAAAGAAATGGCACATGAGCCATGGGATAGGCAAAATGCCATTTTGTAAAGCCCAAGGGGCTATGTGTAAAGTGTATGGCCTATAAAGGCAAAGATAATGAAAAAAATCTAACAACTTTTTCTCTCTCTCAAAATTTTCTTCAGATCTGAGATCTTTTCTCTTTCTTCAAGGTTCCAAAACCTTCCTTTTTCTCTTGAATTAAATCAAGAGTTTTACTCTTCTTTTTATAAAACAAATTAGTTTTTCACCACAAAACCTATAAAGGGGAACTCAGATCTTCCATTAGATCTCAAAAAGAAGAGATTTTTAGAAATCCCATATCTCTTGATCTTCAAGATCCAGCTAACAGAGGAGGAGGAAGAAGAACATCGTTCACTAAACCAAAAAAAAAACACACTCAGGAGTCCAACTCCTCTCTGATTTCTCTTCTGAGAAATGTTTTTCGGCTAAAAGCCTCTTTTTCTCGCCGGCGCTCAAGCGCAGAGCACCCGCGTGCCGACACGTGGCGCGCTTGCGCTCCAGCGCAAGTCGCCCCCGTGTCGACACGTGGCGCGCTTGCGCTCAAGCGCAAGTGCTCGAGCGCAAGTCGCCCCCACGCCGACACGTGGCGCACTTGCGCTCAAGCGCCCAACGCTCAAGTGCAGAGAGCCGACATGCCGACACATGGCACTCTAGCGCCTGAGCGCACAGCACCTAGGCGCACAGCGCCCAAGGTGCTGTCCCCACGCATCCTTTGGATGTCTGTTCCCCTTTTTATATATATACATGTATATCTGTACATATGTATACATATTTACATACACACATACTCCACGATACTGTCCCTGTTAGAAAACCCCGGCCTATCCTAGGCAGGGGGAATCTGTAGTATACGCCTGACAAGCGTGCGCGTATTCCCATCTCAATGGGGTGATGAAAAACACCCTACAGATTCTGGCACGCCCGGTGGGACGAATCTCTCCTCCCATATTTCGGGTTAAACGTTCATGCGAACTCAATTAATATACATATCGATTGCCTATACTGAGATGATGTTCTTTTTTCCATGCAGCAATCAACCTTCGACGACAATGTCTCCCCAGACGAATTCAGCTTCCAACGTGACCCCGATTCCGTACATGGTCAAGATCAACGCTCGTGTGGTTCTCCCCGCAAGCCTCAGTCAACAGTGGGAGGAACAGACCCGCCAGTTTGGCTCCGTCATCATCTACCCTGCCGGTAGCGCTCATCTGGCGGAGATCCCGGCGGATCAGGTGGCCAAGCCGGTCTCAAGGGGTAAGAGGCCGAATGTCGTGATCGCCAAGGCACCACAACCGAAACTTAAGACGGTATCTGAACGATTCTCTGGTGCTCCAGCGGGGGGCAAGAACTTCGGTACAAAGGGCAACATCAAATGTTGCGGACGAGCTCAGGCGAGGACTCCAACAAATGCACAATCGAGTGTATCTCCAAGTCCCTCCATCGCTCGGTCTGCGGCGTCTTCCCAAAGAGCCGAAGTCTGCCAAGTGCTTAGAACAGAAAAGTTAAGGCAGAAGCGGATCAGGTATCGAGCCAACAAGAGGGCCAGGGCTTCGGCCAAATGGAATCGTGTGAAGTTCCAAGTGCAGGGTTGCCCCACGACGACGGCTGAGTCGGACGTAAGAATCAACAATTCCTTCGAGCCTCTGAAGTGGGTTCAGAAAAATGCCATGACCGCCAGAATCAAGAAGACGGCGGTCCGAACAGTGCCACAAAGAGACGTGTCCCGGCCCCACCAGAAAACGTATGACACTGTCTCTTCAAGAGTCTATCAAGCACTCTGTGCCGCACGAAAGCAGCAGGGTAAACCCAAAAAAGAAGCGCCGGCACCATTCAAGAACCTGGTTAGGCCAGCCGCCTTCAATCGACCGCCCGCTACCGAAACAGGAGGGCCAAGACAGCGATCCGTGAAATCAGCCGCCGATAATAAAAAGACGGCTGGATAAGTCGTCCATACAGTCTATATGGCGGGCGGGCGTCCCAGCGACTACCTTCGCAGCAAAAGCAAGGATGGGGCCACCACATCCCAAGTCCAATCTGACTTGAATGTGGTTGCCGCTTCCCGAGAACAGTCGCCTCCGTTGGATGAAGAAAACCCTCTCGAGGAGGAAGATGGGCAGAAAGACCTCTCGGTCCATGCAGAGTCAAGCTCGGACAGCGAGGAAGAGCCGACTTTCCGCCCCAGGACCGCAGAGCAAGAGCTGCTTCAAGAGCTTCGAAAACAGCTCAGGAGCAAGGATAAAGAGATGGCCAAGCTCTATTCGAAAATTGACGACCTAACAAACGTTGTGATGCAGCTTACGGCTCAAATTGCTCGAGCGCCTCCCAATCAAGCACAAGCCGCTACTAATCAGCCGGGTGATGACAATCCGAGGTAGCCAATGCCTGTTCCTTCGGGTCTAAGACTGGTCGAGCCACTTGAAAGCCGGCCACACTCCGCTTCTGGGGATGCCTTAGCCCCAGATAGCACTATCCCGCTAACACAGGATCAGATAATGGATTTGGTCACCAGCAAGGTTAAAACATTAGTGGCCGAAGCTGAAGCTCAGAAAGAAATCGGCAGTAGTGGGCGGCCATATCCCGCGCAGTACGATCTGATTGAGTTCCCAAGCGGCTACGTCATTCAAAAGTTCGGAAGATTTGATGGAACGGGGAATGCAAATCATCATGTCGCCCACTTCAAAGCATCGTGTGGAAATACAGGGGTCAATGACGCGCTCCTTCTTCGTCAGATTGTCAACAGCCTGACCGGTGTCGCTTTCGACTGGTACGCGAGCATACCAGACGGGTCCGTCATTACCTTTGCCCAAATGGAATCTCTGTTTCGGCAAAGGTTCATGAGTGTCAGTGATAAAATCACCATTGCCGACCTTGTGAGGACCAAGCCAGGGAAGAATGAAAGCAACACCGACTTTATCGCTCGATGGCGTAATCTCACAGTCAAGTGCGAACCGCCGCTGGAGCAGGACCAGTCCGTCAGCCTTCTCATTGGGAACCTCAGCAATTGGATGGTCCCATTCTTGTGTACGGCGGGCCTCAAGACATTTCAGGAGCTAACCAAGAAAGTCCAAATGCTGGAACGCTCAAAGCAAGAGTCCCCGCAGGACTCTCAGAGAGACAAAACTTGGAAAATCAAGCGGAACGACAACCGTAGAAGCGGGAGTTCTAGCGGTACCAATGTCTTCAATGCGTCCGACAATGGAGAAAAGCGAAGGGCGGCCGAATCCAAAACTAACCGGTCTCGAAAGCCATTGTTGGGAGGAGATGGGCCTTCCCTAGAGGAGAAAAAGAACAAGGTTTACTCTTTCAGAAGGGACAAGGTCCGCAAGATATTTAAAAGATGCCTTGAACAACGGCCTCCAATTGCCGGAGTCGAAAAGACCCCAAGAAGAAAAAATGACCGACAATCCTCTGTATTGCCCGTACCACCGAGTAGTGAGCCATGCGATCGAGGATTGCTATATCTTCAAAGATTGGGTCGAGAAGCAGTACAAGGCTGGAGAGATCGAACTGTCCAAAAGTGTGTTGGTGAACAATCAAGTTGCAACCACCAACTTTATAAAGACAGAAACTGAAGCCTTCTGGGAGTAGACAGCCGAACCCGCTGCCCTGAGAGATGAAACGGACTCATCACGGCCTCCGTGGAGTACGCACATATCTAATAAGACGAAGAAGATAATAAAGCTACTTCGGAAGGAACCCAGGACGGAATGGGAAGGGCAGAAGAAGCCTACCAGTCCAGCTGCCAATGCGGCTCCATCAGGCTCAAAATCCAAGAAGCTCAAGAAGAAGAAAAGTGCAGCTCGGCGTGAAAAAGAGTCTGCAGGGAGATCGACCATTCAAAAATATATTGATTCCCTCGAAGAATATGAACAAAGGGAAAGAACATTGATTCAATTGAAGGAGTTCTTCCCTGTACAAGCGGCTGAAATTCTGGAGGAGTTAGAAGAAGACTCCAATGAAGAGATCCCAGTAGTGACCTGCTACGCCATCCATCTTGGCAGCGACTCCGAGGATGAGCTCTGTTTTCCCGAAGAGGACGAGGAGCTCACCACAAAGGCCAATCAAATCCAGCTCAGAAGCGGTTGGGCTCTACCGCCAAATCAGGGCAACGCCTCAAAAGGGAAGGAAAAACAAGTCGCTAATGAAGAAGATGGCAGAGAACCGGCTGATGAAAACATAAGTCCTTCCTCGGTGGACTATAATGTCTTGGCACATCTCCGGAAGCTTCCGTCTCTCCTGAGCATCTACGACGCCTTGGTCCTATCTAAGGAGCTTAGAGATGTTCTCATTCACGCTCTACAAAACCCCGAGCGGTATCAGGCTCACTTTGCGGAAATTAATATGAAAGAAGCCCAGCATGCTTTGCATGCCGCCGCAGTCACATTTAAGGATGAATACTTGCTACTGGGAATGGCTGAGCATAATCGGCCGCTTTATGTGACCGGGTATAGCGACGGAGATCGAATTAATCGCATATTGATTGATCCAGGGTCCTCAGTGAACATCATGAACTTGCGAACTCTGAAGAGTTTGTCAATGGACGTCCGACATCTGTCAAGGGAAAGGATTGTCATTCAAGGCTTCAACCAAAATTGCCAGCAAGTTCTAGGGTCTATAGCTTTGCCAATCAAATTTGGGGATTTGCAAACTGAAGCTAAGATATATGTGATCGACGCCGACACTTCTTATAAGATTCTCTTGGGGCGGCCGTGGCTCCACGATTACGGCATCATCCCGTCAACTCTCCATCAATGCATGAAGTATACTAAAAATGGCGAAGAAAGACGCATTGACGGAGATATCCAGCCGTTCGATGTGCATGAAGTCTGATATGAAGATTCTCGGTACTTTATGAACTACCAAAATGCTAAGCCACAACTGACTGAGGATAGACCGGCCCCAAGACTCAAAAGCAAATCTGAGCCGGCTATCACTTTCAAAAGCAAAAACGCCCAAGTTCGCCCCCGTTTTGGTAGCGACACTGATGAGTCCGATGCTGGAAGCCCGTCCTTCCGTAAAACTCGCCCTCATTTTGGTAGCGATACGGACAAATCTGTTACTGAAGGCCCATCTAGCAGCAAAGTCCGCCCTCATCTTGGCAGTGACACTGAAGAGTCAGAAGAAGAGGACCTGCCGTGCAACAGCTGTGCAGATTGGCCCCCCATGCAGCAAGCGAAACTACGAGAGACCTTCGAAGTCGCAGAAGGGTCCCTAGCCGTCACAAGGGTGCCGGAGCAGATGTGCAAAGAGCTCGATGCGTTGTCAGTCTCCACCGCGGACTAGCTGAAAACTTTCTACGTCCCCGGGAGGAAAAATAGACAGAAAGGCATCCTATTTTACGGGTCAAACCCCGTTGTCCACCCGGACGATCTTTCTGTCGCGTGCCTTCCCTATGAGAGAGGCATAAGAGCCGTCCTCAATCCCAGATACTATGAGCCCGAGATGCGGGAATACTTTAAAAAGTGCGGATGCCGGTTATATCAAACGGAGTCCGAAGCAAAGTTTTACGAAGGGCTATGGCATCCACCCCAGGTCCGAGCACTCATCGACGGACGAATTCCAGACAGACGGGGAATAGGTAACATTCAACCTGATTCCAGAGCGTGCTACATGATCCATGTTGGTGAAGCCGGCGAAAGATCAAATGATGATGATGAGATAGCCGAGCCAGAAGAAGCTCCTCAAGAGCTTGAAGATGGAGGACAAGCAACCATTGACGAGCTAACCGAGATTGACTTAGGAACGCTCGATAATCCAAGGCCGACCTACATCAGCTCGCTTTTGTCAGAGGAAATGAAAGCGCAGATAATTGCCCTGCTGCATGAGTTCGTCGACTGCTTCGCGTGGACATACAAAGAAATGCCTGGCCTTTCCCCTGAAGTGGCCGTACATAAGTTGGCTATATCTCCTGATGCTAAGCCAATCAAACAAGCTCCTCGAAGAATGAGAAGGGAACTAGAAGAAAAGGTCATCGAGGAAACTAAGAAGCTCATCGATGCCGGCTTCATCAGGGAAGAGAAATATGCGGACTGGATCGCATGCATAGTCCCAGTGAAGAAGAAAAATGGGCAGATCCGAGTTTGTGTCGATTTCAGGGACCTCAACAAGGCATGTCCTAAAGACGACTTCCCGCTACCGGTCATGGAAATGATGGTCGATGACACCTCAAATTACAAGCTGTTCACCTTTATGGATGGCTTGTCTGGATATAATCAGATCAAGATGTCGCCTGAGGATGAGAAGCACACAGCATTTCAAACCCCGATCGGAATATATTGCTACAAGGTAATGTCATTCGGACTGAAGAACGCAGGTGCTACATATCAAAGGGCAATAACTAATATCTTTGATGACCTAATCCATAAAGTCGTCGAATGCTATGTTGATGATCTGGTCGTCAAGACTAAAGCCAAGGCCGATCATATCCAAGATCTTAGGACCGTTCTCACCAGACTGAGGGAATATGACCTAAAGATGAATCCTCTGAAATGCGCTTTTGGCGTGTCGTCGGGAAAATTCCTGGGCTTCATAGTCCGACATCGAGGGATCGAAGTTGACCCATCAAAGATAAAGGCCATCATGGAGATGCCCCCTCCGAAGAGTCTGACGCAGCTAAGATCTTTCCAAGGCAAGCTCGCGTATATACGGAGGTTTATCTCAAATTTATCGGGAAGATGTAGGCCCTTCTCAAAGCTCATGAAGAAAGGAGCTCCTTTTATCTGGGATGCCGAATGTCAAGCAGCGTTCGAAAGCATCAAACAATACTTGTTGCACCCTCCAGTGCTGGCCGCTCCCATTCTAAATAAACCGCTGATTCTCTACACTGCCACACTAGATGAGTCACTCGGTGCACTCCTTGCCCAGAATAACGAGGAGGGAAAGGAACATGCCCTCTACTACCTCAGTCGAACTCTAGTCGGGGCGGAACACAACTATTCCCCAATCGAAAAGCAATGCCTGGCTCTGATATTTGCAGTGAAGAAGCTGAGGCACTATCTGCTTGCTCATCGGGTTATGCTGATCTCCAAGGTCGACCCGCTCAAACACTTGATGACCAGAGCGAGCCTAGCCGGCAGAATGGCAAGATGGGCTGTCATGTTACTTGAGTTTGACATAGTTTATACTCCTCAGAAAGCAGTGAAAGGGCAAGCTCTTGCAGACTTCCTCGCCGCTCATCCTATACCAGAAGGGTCGCCGCTAAATTGTGAGTTACCCGACGAACAAGTGCTGCACCTCGAGGGAGATGAGCCATGTTGGGAGCTCTACTTCGATGGGGCCTCATCGATAAGGACCTCCAGTAAATCAAGGGTCCCGGAGATAAAAGCAGGGATAGGATTGGTGCTCATCACACCATCAATGGGAACCCTACGGCGTTCTTTCGCTCTCACCGAGCCTCGGACAAACAATGAAGCTGAGTATGAAGCTCTGATAGCTGGTTTGGAGCTCGCCATAGAAATGGAAATCCGTCGGCTACGAGTTTACGGTGACTCCCAGCTCGTCGTCAACCAAGTAAGCAGTGATTATAAAATATACAAACCCGAGTTAGCTCCTTACAGAGGCCGAGTGGTGGAACTCATGAAACGGTTCACTCACATTGAACTAATGAGAGTCCCTAGAGCGTTGAATGGAAAGGCTGACGTACTCGCTCGCTTAGCCAAGGAGCTGGCCGATCCTGCCATGGATGAAATTCTGATCACAGTCAGGAGCCGACAAATTCTACCCCCAGTCTCTCTACGAGAAGAGGAAAGCGCGGAACAGAAGAGCAGTCCTGCCGAGGAAGCTTCGATCATCCAAGATGAGCCCGATTGGAGAGAACCCTTCATAGAGTACCTCCGATACGACAAGCTTCCCGAAGAAAAATCTGCGAGGATTCAGCTGAAGAAAAGAGCTCTCCGATACGTGGTTGTAAATGACACATTATACCGCAGGTCATATGACCAAATCTGGCTCAGGTGTCTGTCGTTGGCCGAAGCCCAAAAGGTCATGAAAGATGTTCACTCGGGCGTTTGCGGTGCTCACCAATCTGGCCCCAAGATGCGACTTCAAATCAAACGGCTTGGGTATTATTGGCCCACCATGATACGAGATTGCGGAGAACATGCAAAGAAATGTCAGATCTGCCAAATCCATGGTGATTTCATTCACAAGCATCCCTATCCGTTGCATCCTACGGTGGCGTCGTGGCCCATCGAAGTTTAGGGCACCGACATTGTTGGCCCAATTGATCCTCCATCATCTAAAGGCCACCGGTTCATACTGGCCGCGACAGATTACTTCTCCAGATGGCCTGAAGCTGTCCCGCTAAAAGAAGTCAAGACAAAAGATATTCTGACATTCTTCCAGCATAATATTCTATACCGCTTCGGTACACCAAGAAGAATCATTTCTGACAACGGGCCCTCTTTCAAGAGCTTCAATGTCTCAAGGTTCGCTACTCAACACAAGATAGACTGGAGATATTCTTCCATCTATAATCCAAGAGCCAGTGGGCTAGCAGAAGCCTTCAATAAGACTCTATGCAAGCTCCTGAGGAAAAATGCTTCAGCCAACAAGAGAGACTGGAATCTCAAACTTCACGAGGCGTTGTGGGCATATCGTACCACGCACCGTACTCCAACTCAGTCCACTCCATACTCATTGCTCTTCGGAGTGGAGGCGGTCCTCCCCCTCGAAGTCAAAGTTCCAAGCTTAAGAATGGCCGTTCAGCACGAGTTGACAGAGGAGGAAAACGTGCTCCTTCGACTTGAAGAGCTCGATGCCCTCGAAGAAAAGAGGCTCGCGGTGCAGCAAAATCTGGAGCTATACCGAGCCCAAATGTCACGGGCCTATGACAAGATAACCCGTCTCCACGCTTTCAAGAAAGGTGAATTGGTGTTGGTCCTCAAAAGACCGATCATCCCCAATCGACATACCAAGGGAAAATTCGAGCCAAACTGGGAAGGACCATACGTCATCGAGAAAGTGTTTGACGGAGGATCCTACCAACTAATAAGTGCCGAGGGAGAAAGGCCCATGCCACCCATCAATGGCCGATATCTCAAGAAATACTACACGTGAATGCTCCAAGTCGCAGGAGAATTGAGCACATCAGCCTTACGGTCTGGATCATACATCCTGCAAAACCGTATACAATCCACGGGCGTAAATGGCCCCTATCTCTCCCAAATCCTGCCAGTGAGACTACTTTTAAAGTCCCACCAGTGGCAAAAAAAAAGAGAGAAAAAAATAATAAAAGAAAAAAATAATAATAAACGGTATGTCCACAAGCAAAACGGGCACGGATGAAAACCCGAAAGAGCTCCGTGAGTAAAAACAGCAGGACTACCGGCGAGTCTGTGAAAACCCGAAAGGGCCCAAACTCGTGAAAGGAGATGAAATACACTCATAAAGTCCTCTCGACCTTGTGAGAAGAAAAGCCGCGTGAGATCCTTACGACTCACAAAGGAGCAATACACTTAGGAATCCTCACGATTCCTAAGGAGAAAATACACCTGCGGGATCCTTACGACTCGCAGGGAGAAAATGATTTTATGGGACCCTCACGGCCCATAAAAATTGAAAAGCCTTAGGTGATAGGGACCCAAACCTGTCTTCTAAGCCATCGTTCCCCAACGGGCAACGGCAAATGATGAGTCGCTCCTGGCATTTCGCTTCAGTGTTAGCGGTGCTGATGCCGACCAAAAACCCAAATCCTAAGTCCTCCCAAGGCAAATGATGAGTTGCGCCTGGCATTATTCTAGTGCAGCAATGCTGATGCCAAACAAGATCCAAATTCCAAGTCCTCAAACGGCGAATGATGAGTCTCTCCTGGTACCACATTCCAGTGCAGCGATGAAGACGCCAACCAAAATCCAATTTCTCAAAATTCTCCCGGCCCTACGGTGGGTCCCTAAGTTGACCATCGTATACAATCCACGGGCTCAAATAGTTCTCATCATACCCATGCCCCACTGTAATCACCAGTTACGCGGCTGGTCTCCGCTTTAGGAATGATGCTCCATTGATAAGACCCACTCATGTGTCCTCACGATATATGAGGAGAACAAACCTTTGTGGGATCCTTACGACTTATAAAGGAAAAACACACTTAGGAGTCCTCACGACTCCTAAGGAGAAAATACACCTGCGGGATCCTTACGTCTCATAGGGAGAAAATGCTTTTATAGGACCCTCACGGCCCATGAAATTGAAAATCTTTAGGTGATAGGGATCTAAACCTGTCTCCTAAGCCATCGCTCCCCAATCCCCAAATGGCGAATGATGAGTCGCTCCTGGTACCATATTCCAGTGCAGTGATGCAGACGCTAACCAAATTCCAAATCCCATACCCCAACGGTGAATGATGAGTCGCTCCTGGTACCATATTCCAGTGCAGCGATGCAGACGCCGACAAAGTCCCGAAATTTTTCCGGCCCTACGGTCTGGATCATACATCCTGCAAAATCGTATACAATCCACGGGCGTAAAACAGTCCCAACCTCTCCCAAGTCCTACCGGTGAGACCACATTCAAAGTCCCACCAAAAAAATAAAAAATAATAATAAAAAAAAACCAATTCCAAAATCCTCCCAGGGCAAATGATGAGTTGGTCCTGGCATTGTTCCAGTGCAGCAATGCAGATGCCAAAAAAAAACCAAAATCCCAAAATCCTCTCAATTACAGACGATGATTCGCTCCTGGTACCATATTCCAGTATAGCGATGCTGATGTCAACCCAAATCAAAATCAACAAGTCAACTTCCACTCCGACACCGCAGAAAGCGGAGCAAGTCAGAATCCAATCTCGACACCACAAGAAGCGGAGCAAGTCAAGTCTACCCCTGACACTGCAAGAAGCAGAGCAAGTCAAATCAAGAACCGACCGTCCACGTCGCTAAAAGGGCAGCACCGACCGTCCAAGTCGCAAAAAGGGCAGAACCTACCGTCCAAGTCGCAAAAATGGCAGCATCGACCATCCACGTCGCTAAAAGGGCAGCACCGACCGTCCAAGTCGCAAAAAGGGCAGAACCGACCGTCCAAGTCGCAAAAAGGGCAGCATCGACCGTCCACGTCGCTAAAAGGGAAGCATCGACCGTCCAAGTCGCAAAAATGGCAGAACCGACCGTCCACGTCGCTAAAAGTGCAGCACCGACCGTCCAAGTCGCAAAAAGGGCAGAACCGACAGTCCACGTCGCTAAAAGGGCAGCACCGACCGTCCAAGTCGCAAAAAGGGCAGAACCGACCGTCCACGTCGCTAAAAGGGCAGCACCGACCGTCCACATCGCTAAAAGGGCAGCGCCGACAGTCCAAGTCGCAAAAAGGGCAGAACCGACCGTCCAAGTCGCAAAAAGGGCCGCATCGACCGTCCATGTCGTAAAAAGGGCAGTGCCAGCTTCCCAAAAGGTAGGAACAGAATCAAGTCGCCTCCACAAGAAAGAAGATCCATCAATTTCATGCACACGACCCACATATGTGGTGTGCATTATTGATGGGGGGCAATTTGTTGGGGTAAAAATTTACACCCCGGTTGATCAAGTCAAAATCAAAGTCAATCCCAAGCCAAGTGGGCCCATGCCCGGGTCGAGCCCGAACATGAAGCGGTCGGCCTTCCCCCATGCCGAGATAAAAATTTTGTAATAAATAATTTTGTTGCATTTCTTTTATTTTATTTTATGGATAAATGTAAGAAAAATAGGCATAAAGTCAAATTTTTGTAAAGCCCATGGCTTATGTGCAAAAAGAAATGGCACATGAGCCGTGGGATAGGCAAAATGCCATTTTGTGAAGCCCAAGGGGCTATGTGTAAAGTGTATGGCCTATAAAAGCAAAGATAATGAAAAAAATTTAACAACTTTTTCTCCCTCTCAAAATTTTCTTCAGATCTGAGATCTTTTCTCTTTCTTCAAGGTTCCAAAACCTTCCTTTTTCTCTTGAATTAAATCAAGAGTTTTACTCTTCTTTTTATAAAACAAATTAGTTTTTCACCACAAAACCCATAAAGGGGAACTCAGATCTTCCATTAGATCTCAAAAAGAAGAGATTTTTAGAAATCCCATATCTCTTGATCTTCAAGATCCAGCTAACAGAGGAGGAGGAAGAAGAACATCGTTCACTAAACCAAAAAAAAACACACACTCAGGAGTCCAACTCCTCTCTGATTTCTCTTCTGAGAAATTTTTTTAGGCTAAAAGCCTCTTTTTCTCGCCGGCACTCAGGCGCAGAGCGCCCGCGTGCCGACACGTGGCGCGCTTGCGCTCAAGCGCAAGCGCTCGAGCGCAAGTCTCCCCCGTGCCGACACGTGGCGCGCTTGCGCTCCAGCGCAAGCGCTCGAGCGCAAGTCGCCCCCGTGCCAACACGTGGCGCGCTTGCGCTCCAGCGCAAGTCGCCCCCGTGTCGACACGTGGCGCGCTTGCTCTCCAGCGTAAGTCGCCCCCGTGTCGACACGTGGCGCGCTTGCGCTCAAGCGCAAGTGCTCGAGCGCAAGTCGCCCCCGCGCTGACATGTGGCGCACTTGCGCTCAAGCACCCAGTGCTCAAGCGCAGAGCGCCCACGTGCCGACACGTGGCACTCTAGCGCCTGAGCGCACAGCACCTAGGCGCACAGCGCCCAAGGTGCTGTCCCCACGCATCCTTTGGATGTCTTATCCCCTTTTTATATATATACAAGTATATCTGTACATATGTATACATATTTACATACACACATACTCCACGACACTGTCCCTGTTAGAAAAAAATTTCTAACGGGGCGCTGCCCCGCACCCCGCAAGAGGGCTGCTAGCCCCTTGACCCCTAGCCCGCTATCCGGGTAGCGGGACCCCCGTAAAAACTCTGCGTGGCTCCCGATATATTTAAACCCTCTTTCAAAACACGACACACGTACACTGCACATTGAGTTCGCATGACCATTTTAACCCGTTAATCGGAGGTTCCCTCGCCCCAAAGGCGAGGGGTAATTAACGGCAGCTTAGTCCGCGGCTGCCGGAGATTTGGATCCCCACAATCAATAAACCCCGGCCTACCCTAGGCAGGGGGAATCTGTAGTATACACCTGACAAGCGCGCGCGTATTCCCATCTCAATGAGGTGACGAAAAACACCCTACACACAGTACTCAAAAGAGCAACTCAAGAAGATGAAGGAGGTGAGGAAACATGTGGCATGTGCAACTAAAGAAATGTGCTAAGTATTTTCTCTAAGTGAGTGAGAGTGAGAGTGAACCATGAAGCAAGTGATGAAATCAAAAGAAGAAAAGAAATGAGCATTCCCCAATCAAGAAGTGGTTACCCCCTCTCTCTCATGCACAAAAAGTAACTCATCTCTTTTTTCAATAAACAATTCTAAGTCATACCTCTCTACATGCTCAAGCCCATGCTCATGCCAACTCACCCTCCACCTCATTTCCTAAATTGATTTTCTAAAAAGAAATCAATTAATGAGGTGGCCATCTTCTAGAAACTATTCCGTATAAATACGGAATACTTCCCGGTACACGTATCGAAACACATATACGCGTATTCGTACAAAAATACAAATAGCCAAGAGAGAAAATGAATAGTGAACAATAATACTAGAATACATATATTTAAATACATATATATAAATTATTAAATCAAAACCTGATTTAATAATCCGGCTTAATCCTAAGCCCCTAGTATTATCAAACGTCCGATTAAAATCTGTGCAGCCTGTACACATATTTAATCGGACACCTGTATGTTCCAACTTACGTCATCTACACCATATCGCCTGAACCGTGAAAACCCTCTGTGTGGGACTCTAAAGACTGTTGGCTATAGTGCCCTCAAGGTAATTATCATAGTCGCGGACAGGTGATTTTGATGATTGAGTGAGGACCTATACCGATAGAACAGTCTTACTTGAGATGATAGTATGCTATCTGGTTTGTCTTTATCATCTTATACATGTTGATAGAGCACATAGGATTCTTGCTTGACTGCCAACATTATGATGGCGATCATATACATGGGAGCTGGGGGTCTATGAGCACATCCTTAAATGTCCCTAGTCGTGGGAGTATCGAGACTGGGCATCGATACTCCAGTGTAGGCTAGTGTATACTGATCGAGACCCCGACGAGGGGCGGTGGCCAGATCTCACAAGCTATTGGTGTTAGTTTGTTCACCTAAGATAGTATGCAGGTGCTCATTGGGTTATGAGTACACTGGACAGACTCGCCGGGAACCTGCTAGTTCGTATTATACCTATTGTCAGACTGCAGTTCCCAGGTGACATGTGTACAGGTTAGTCTATCGACCTGAGTTCGTCATTTGTCTCGTGTGAGTTCCCACTGTGCTTTGATTACTACCCTACCACGGCTAAAAGGAGTCGTGCAAACAGGTTTTAGTTGGGTACAATCCCGACCACATGGAGGCAGTGATCGGATCGTCGGGGATTCGTGTCCTCCGGTAATGGGAGTTGATGTCGCAATGTGCACGGGTGGCCATCACCACAAATCCATGGCCATGGTAGATGAGAATTACCGATCCAGGATTGATAGATTCTCAGGAGGTGATGGGTTTCATGCCGACACTAAATGTCGCATTGTTAGGGGTCTGAGTTTATCCACCCCCAAGACTAGATATGCAATACTTTTAGACGAAAACACCGGACTGTACGGATATTGTCACTGTCAGGCTCAATAGGGGTTCAGGATGAGTTTGCTCATCGGCCTCTCTTTCGCTCAATACCTGGGTAGCCGTTACGTACAGCTAGTGCCGCTGACGTGCTTGTGGTTAAACCCACTGCCAGCGTATTGATGAGTCTTTAGAGTCCCACACAGAGAGTTTTCACGGTTCAGGCGATATGGTGTAAAACGCGTATGTTTGTACATATATGTGTCCGATTAAATATGTGCACATGCTGCACAGACTTTAATCAGACGATTGATAATACTAGCGGCTTAGGATTAAGCCGGATTATTAAATCAGGTTTTGATTTAATAATTTGCATATGTATTTATATATACGTATGCTAGTATTATTGTTCGCTATTCATTTTCTCTCTTGGCTATTCGTATTTTTGTACGAATACGCGTATATGTATTTCGATACATGTACCGGGAAGTATTCCGTATTTTATACGGAATAGCTTCTAGATGTTTAGCCACCTCATTATTTGATTTTCCATTTATGGAAATTCATTTATTTAATGATGAGGTGGAGGGTGTGAAGTGGCTTAAACAAGACCTAGGTATGGGTTTTGAGTATGGTTGGCACTGTTTATTGTTTTGATTGAAAAAGAAATGATGGAGATTTTTTTGGGCATGAGAGAAGGGGGGCCGGCCACTTCATCATGAGGGGGTTCATTTTCATTTAGCACATTACACACTTTCCTCCTCACTCTCTAATGCTCAACAAAACACTTAACCATTTTTCTCATGCCATTTGTTTTGCTCACCTTTTCTTCACCTTCTATTGTTGCTCACTTGAGCTTATGGATGAGAAAAAAATTATAGTGACACACCACTACACCTCGACTCTCCATCGCTAGCAACTATGGAGCGTCGGTTGCCTCGTTCGTCGAGGCGGGAGCTTACGCCGTTTCCCTCAGGTGGATCATCGGAGATGGAGGAAGACCGGCAACCAGCATGGTATCAGAGCCACCCTTTAAACCCTTAGCTAGCTAGTTTAGACAATGCTAATGCATCGAAATCAAAACAACCCGATAACAGTGCACTGCAGTTTTCACTTTCTGTTGAAATTTCAAAGTCTTCAAAAAAATTTCCAAACAAGTGCAGAAGACTACTAACCTGACCAGAATACCATACCCCAAAAACGAGCCCACCTCGCCGGAATTGGGCCGAGCAGATGGGTGAGAAATCCGGCGAGGCCGGCCTTAGTGTTAAGTTTTGGCTTCGTTTTTGGTGTGTGGTTTGGTCTCTGGGAAATTGTTGCAGTGGTATTGTTTGTTTAGCCCATTTTTGATATTGTGTTATCAGTTGTTCGGGGGCTATTCGGGGTGTTTCGGAGTCAATGTTTAAACACTGTTTAAATGTTTATATCAGTACATACATTATTATCTGTGACCATGAATGTCACTTGATCGGTACAACTCGTATAATTGCTATATATCTTTTAGAAGGGTTTGCGAACGTGACATTCACGTTGATGTTCTGTGTTGTGCTGTGATGTTGGTTGGATCGTCGTGGTGGATAGCTATGGGGCAATGTTAGTACATTTTAATTTTATTTGTACATTTGATATTGCGGGGCGAGCGTCCGACATGTGGGCTTCCGTCACTGCTAGTTTGTATATTATTCTTTTGGGGCACGACCGGGTTGAGGTCGATGTCACCCTTGTATATTATTTTCTTTTCTGTACTAGGATTACCCTACGGTGGAGTGCATGAATAGCCGGGTTCTAGAGGGCAACGGGTCTGCATCTCAAGGCGTTGAGACGGAGGATACCTTACTCAAGAATTGGCGGGCTATTCGCCGCACTCGTAGGGGATATAGGTGGACCCAGGAGGAGTGCTCAAGTTACCGGATTCCGTGAAGTGCCGGGTGGCCCATTCACTTAACTGAAGGGGGCTGCCTCACTTCTGGTTTTGGCGGGTAACTTGCCGTGCTCGTAGGGGTCTAGGTTTCTTTGCATAGGCTATCCACACGACAGGGAACGTCGGGTCTCATTTGAGGCTCAAGTGAAACCCGGGGCTCCAGATTATCCACCATTCTGTGTTACTTCTGTGATGTTTCTGTGATGTTGCCTATATCATGCCTGGGACGAATGTTATATATATATATATATTTATATATACTAGTATATGTTGTATATGTTTTTCACCCGCGCTAGTCCAGTCCTCGCTCTGTCGTTAGTTAAGTAACCTAACGGGTGATGACGGGACCCAGTGGCGAATGCGGATGGCATATACGTACATTTTATTTTCGTTCTTTTCTGGTGTGATTAATTGATGGGACTGCATTAATTCTTATCAATGCAAGGATAAAACAAACCTATATTTGATGTTGTTAGAACCATGTTTTTAAAAAACTGACATTACAGACGTTTTCTTTTGCTTTGCACAGTGGTATTCGGTTATGAATATCCAGCACCTCATTCGACGAGGCAAGGGCCGAGATCTCTTCATCGGGAGTGACCCCTTGAGTAAAAGTTTGCGTCAACATAATAACTTCACTATAGTCGTTTCCTTTTTCTTTGCATCGTGGTATCAGTTTTGAATATCCTGCACCTCATTCTACGAGGAAAGAGCCGAGATCCCTTCACAGGGAGTGACCTCTTTAGCAAAATTTTTCGCCACTATATATTTATAAAACCACTTGGATTCCTTCAACGATATCAAGTTCATTACGTTAAAGGTTTTTCCCCAAAAACCAGGCGTAACCCTCCGTCATTTCTTACAAGTATTGCTTAGTATTCATGCTGCGTTTGTTGACTGTGTCAAGGCGTAGTGTGTGGTGGCTAAGTAGTGCTTATTTGTGGCATATTAATGCGATTGGTTAGGATAGTCATGTGGCATTATTGACTGTGTCAAGGGCTAGTACGGGTGGGTTTAATGCAATCCAGAATAATGATGGGTTGAACTTGATTAGGACACTTTGATTTGTTGACTGTGTCAAGGTCACTTGGGTCCTAGGGGTAAAAATAACATCGGGAGTTTCAAATATACAGGAAACTTACCAAGCTTGCGCATACCTTCTGGAGTGTGGTGACTTGAGTGGCTTCCATCAAGTCATCATGCGATGATAGTTGGATCCCGATTCCCACTGATGAGTAGGATTACTCCTCGGGTGATTCCGACTAATTCTCCTTTTTGGGTTTGGAGGACAATTCGAGGAAATAGTGGGAGCCATCCTGATTAGATAAATAAATAACCATTCTGATCTAGGTTAGAGTGCACGCTGAGTGTTTCTTTTCTCTCTCTCTCTCTGGCTGCGACTATGACCCGACCCTTGACTAAAACTCATAAACCAAGTTAACCGAATCTTCTTAAAACACTTTGGCTTTTAGAATGTCACGGTGTCACATACATCTTTGCCACTTCTATATCACCTTTGCTTTTCTCCAGAACACTTCGTATCACTACGAACATCCATTTCTATTGGATAAATCCATCGTATAGTTACATACGAACTCGAAGGAACTTTTTCGAGGATGGATTCTGGTTCTGGAGAGATTGAATAAGATTATTCGGTTGTCTTTTCCTTTTACCTTCTCTCAGGTTGTGAGGGCTCCTAGGATTAGGAAAGGGTACACCTATTGAGCTTATTGGATAGTCTTCTTCCAAACCATAGGCAGGTGCCGAACGGTAGGGAAGGATGAAAACCAATTAAGCTTATGTGTGGTGTACAGAAGGTAAGATGTAAAGACATATAAAGGGATTAGAATAATGGCAAAGGAAATTGCGACCACCATCTTTTCCGACAAAAACCGTATATACCCCTGGCACTCCTACATCCACTTTGCTTTCCTCTAGAACACTCCGTATCACTACGGATATCCACTTCCATTGGATATGCCATCGTATAGTTACATACGAACTCAAAGGAATTCGTTCCAGATTCGAGGATGGTTTCCGGTTCATGAGAAATTGGATAGGATTAGTCAGGTGTCTTTTCTCTTTACCTTCTCTCAGATTGCGAGGGCTCTTTGGATTAGGAGAGTACACCTATTACGCTTATTGGATAGTGTTCTTCCAAACCTTAGGCTGGTGTCGAAGGGTAGGGAAGGAAGAAAACCAATTAGCCTAAGGAAGGTGTACAGAAGGTAATAAGTAAAGACATAATAAAGGGACTGGAGTGACTGCGGGTAAGTATATGGTTACTGTCGTGAATAAGGTTTGTCGAAGAGGCGTTACTAGGAATATCAGTTACCCCTTTTGAACCATTTTCATGTTTCAGTTTCACTGTGTGATAATTGAAAAACTGTTTTCCCAATTGGAATCTAACTCCAGGGTATGTATTGACCAGATCAATTTCTCACATCTATATGTTATTACAGATGGTGAGTGGGAGTAAGATATTGGGAATTGGGTAATTAGATCCTCATTATATCGGAATTCGTTGTAATTGGTGATATTTAAGGAAATCATCTGGATTTTGCCGAAAGGAAAATATTTGGTTTTGAATATCCGTTGTTATGCACCAATTTCAAACTGATATATCTGTACGTTTATTTTATAAAGTAAGATATAACTTTTTGATATTATGTCTGTGACATTTACTTATATCAGTTGGTGATTAGGTAAGGTGCATTCAACAGCGGTGTAATTCTTCTTAACCATAATACAGTTTTTCCAACCTACGGCGCACATGGTTTGAGTTATTGAACTCAGGGGACTTGTACAAAGTATTGTATGTTGTCCAGTGTCCATTAGACAATGGGGTTGGTACTCGTACTATATTCTGTTTACTTATGACTTCTCCAGTTCTGGACAAGTAATTTATTGAAATGCAATGTCCGAATATTGAGAAGTTATAGATATAAGAATAAAGTAGAGAACCATTTGTTGGAAGTATCAGGATTCTTCGATGAAGTCGAAGATGTAGATACTTGTGTTTGGTATTCGATTGATAGTAATGGTTTTGAGAACTTGCTTCTCTTTCGGGTTACTCATATATGGATGCACTCCTAGATAAGTAATGCTGAAGGCCTTTTTCCATTTGGTTGATATGCACTAGAGACAGCTGCATGATTTGAATCTGGTTCCAATTAAATTAGTGCTTTTGTTTCTATATTGTATGTATATAGAATCAATTTATATCTTAACGATGTTAAGGTATAGGGAGTTGTCCGGCTGATGCTTAAAACCAGAATCCAGATAAACTCAAGGCACATTTCAGTAATGGCTGTTTGTGGGTTATCCCGGGCTTTGACGAGGGTTAACTTTCTACCATCAAGAAGATCAATATTTATATTGTTCATGACTCGCCACAGTTTTAGTTAAATGGATTTTTTCAGAAAAACAAATTGGGAGTATGGTAGAACTGGAAGTGATTCCAGAACCACAAACGATCACTGAAGATTTAATAGAACCTAAGGATTCAATTAGTTTCGACATTCCATTAGCCACTCCGCAGATATGGTGGGTAACCTCAGGGCACCCGAGAGGTACTTCGGTCTTCTCAGTGATGGTGACAGTGAGGTTCTTGTTTACCCAGACTTGCCATTGCTGCTGTCCTAGACTATAAGACCCGGCAGGAGGATGAGTATAGCGTCGTTCTAAACTAGCATTGGAAGTGCACATGTATATGACTTTTCCAGAGGGTTGTTGTAGTCAGTGGGAGCAGCGGAAGTATAGTGGGCAAGTAGCTTATGTCTATTTATAGACTAAAGCAGTTATAGCAGAAACAGATCATCTAATTTTGATGTGACAGTCATAGTCTTTGACTCCATCAGAATAGGAGATGGGTCTGGTAAGAAGGTAGTAAGAGTGATGTCCAGGTATAGGGATGACATGCACTTGGTAGGAAGAAATATTCCTATACTACGATTGGTTATATTGTGTTTGTCATAAAGTTGTTTCTCTACATAGGATATGGACATAATATCAGGGTTTCTGGTTACTGGATCTTGATTTGGGAAGTATCCTAATCTGGGTACTTTGACATTAAATGGACGACTCCTGGCATGGTGGTGTACCTGCAGGTGATGGAGTTAACATCTCTAAAGTTGTCTTACAGACTAAAGGGGAGAGGGATCTACATGATTAGCATATCACTTGCTCAGCCATGAAATGTGAAGTACCACACCAGATGTTGTTTTTGCACTAGCTACAATAAACATATATTAATCCAATCCTGGAGAAATGTAGGGAAGCAGTTATGAACATAAGTGAATGTTCTTTGGATATGGTAACGGCAGCCTCCTTCAGGAGACGGTTATCATATCAAGCTTCCAAGGTGACCTGGATGACAAAGTAATTGTAAGAGTTATAGTTTTTCCCTCTTTTGAGGGACAGTATGTTGGACAGGTAGTCCAAGCGGATACTGAGGAAAGGCATGGCACAGAATATTGATTAAATTCAGTGGGCGATACAGTCTAGGAAGTTTGCTGGAATTGGAGTTCTTTTGTGAACTGGGTCACACCAGATATCTTGATAAATTCTAAGACAGGTATTGCTCATTTCGGGAGATAGCTTTCTCCACGAAGTTGAGATATAGAAAGATACAGAAAGAAACATTGGAGTGGATCCACTCACTGAGGCTATTTCTAGAACGCAATAGTTTCGCAAACGGGCTTTGCGAAACTGATTGGTAGAGAAGTTGGGTGTTCGGTATCACATGGGCTATGAGTATGCGACATCACAATAATTGGCTTTAAGTGCAAGTGGGAGATTGTTTGATATAGTGCCCTTAAGGCAATTGTCATAGTCGCGGACAGGTGATTATGATGATTGAGTGAGGACCTATACCGATAGAACAGTCTTACTTGAGATAATAGTATGCTATCTGGTTTATCTTTATCATCATGTACATGTTGATAGAGCCCATAGGATTCCTGCTTGACTTCCAGCATTATGATGGCGATCATATACGTGGGAGCTGGGGGTAAATAAGCACATCCTTAAATGTCCCTAGTCGTGGGAGTATCGAGACTGGGCATCGATACTACAATGTAGGCTAGTGTATACTGATCGAGACCCCGACGAGGGGCGGTAGCCAGATCTCACAAGCCATTGGTGTTAGTTTGTTTATCTAAGATAGTATGCAGGTGCTCATTGGGTTATGAGTACACTGGATGGACTCGTCGGGAACCTGGTAGTTGGTATTATACCTATTGTCAGATAGCAGTTCCCAGGTGACATGTGTACAGGTTAGTCTGTCGACCTGAGATTGTCATTTGTCTCATGTGAGTTCCAACTGTGCTTTGATTACTACCCTACCACAGCTCAAAGGAGTCATGCAAACAGGTTTTAGTTGGGTACGGTCCCGAGCCACATGGAGGCAGTGATCGGATCGTGAGGGATTCGTCTCTCCCGGTATTGGGGGTTGATGTCGCAATGTGCACGGGTGTCCATCACCACAAATCCATGGCCATGGTAGATGAGAATTACCGATCTAGGATCGATAGTTTCTCAGGAGGTGATGGGTTTCATGCCGACACTAAATGTCGCATTGTTAGGGGTCTGACTTTATCCACCCCCTAGACTAGATATGCGACTCTTAGATGAACATACCGGACTGTACGGATATTGTCACTGTCAGGCTCAGTAGGGGTTTAGGATGAGTTTGCTCATCAGCCTCCCTTTCGCTCAATACCTGGGTAGCCATTACGTACAGCTAGTGCCGCTGACGTTCTTGTGGTTAAACCCACTGCCAGCGTATTGACGAGTCTTTAGAGTCCCACACAGAGAGTTTTCACGGTTCAGGCGATATGGTGTAGAACGCGTATGTTTGTACATACAGGTGTCCGATTAAATATGTCCACATGCTGCGTAGAATTTAATCGGACGGTTGATAATACTAGCGGCTTAGGATTAAGACGGATTATTAAATCAGGTTTTGATTTAATAATTTACATATGTATTTATATATATGTATGCTAGTATTATTGTTCTCTATTCATTTTCTCTCTTGGCTATTCGTATTTTTGTACGAATACGCGTATATGTATTTCGATAAATGTACCGGGAAGTATTCCGTATTTTATACGGAATAGCTTCTAGATGTTTAGCCACCTCATTATTTGATTTTCCATTTATGGAAATTCATTTGTTTAATGATGAGGTGGAGGGTGTGAGGTGGCATGAACATGACCTAGGTATGGGTTTTGAGTATGGTTGGCGTTGTTTATTGTTTTAATTGAAAAAGAAATGGTGGAGATTTTTGTAGGCATGAGAGAAGAGGGGCGGCCACTTCATCATGAGGGGGGTTCATTTTCATTTGGCACATTACATACATTACACACTTGCCTCCTCACTCACTCATGCTCCCCAAAACAATTAACCATTTTTCTCATGCCATTGATTTTGCTCACTTCTTCTTCATCTTTTATTGTTGCTCACTTGAGCTTATAGATGAGAGAAAAATTATAGTGACACACTACTACACCTCGACTCTCCATCGCTAGCAACTATGGCGCGTAGGTTGCCTCGTTCGCCGAGGCTGGAGCTTACTGTAACATTTCAGAAAATATAAAATATTATTTTTGGAATTTAATATTCAAATAATATATTTCCCGAAAACTGCCCGATTTGCGAAATCGGGGTTTTCAAAAAAGGGTATAAATATATACCAATATTTGTGAAATAAATGGAAATTAAAATGATTATTCATTTAATAATATATTTAAAAGATTTGACATTTTTAAAATTATTTATATGCAGTTTCGATAAAAATCCGATTAGTGCACTGCTAATCGCGATTAGGCCAAATCCGTGTTTCTACAGTTTTCATGGTTAGTGCACCATGACATGTTACATGTTATTTCATTGTGTTGTTTTATGCTATGGTTGGGCTTTTGGGTAAGAAAACAAAAGAAAAGAGGAATGATTGAGGAGAGAGAGAGGGGGGGGACATAATGATGAGATGAGACCATGCTAGGAAAGAGAATGAGAGTGAGAAAGAGAGAGAGAGGGAGAGTGTTGCCCCTTTCATTTTCCCCCGCCATTTTCTTCTCCTTCTTCACCTCAAGCTCCCCCATTCTACCCTCATGACCCATCTCAATTCACTCACCAAAACCTTATACCCCTTTTACAAAAAATGGTCACCTCCTCACCCTCATCACATTGGACCAAGAAAAGTGGAATTTTGATGACTTGGAACTTCTAGGGTTTTACTTGGTGGAATCATTGAGGTATAATCTCTACCAGTTAGTTTAGTTTTTGGTTTGTTATATTCTAGTTTAAGTTTAGAATCGATTTAGTGAGGATATGTGAACTTTGAAAATTTCAAGTTAGAGTTTGAGGGAATCTTGAGTGGTGATGTGCAATTGAGGTTAGTAGAGACCTTATAACCCCTGTAGGGATCGTATACTGACCAAAACCTAAGACTTAACCCCCAGAATACGAAATTAGAAACCCCGACATCATATAATTGTGTGAATTGTGAGGGTATTTTGGAATCTGCTAACACCCGGGGCACTTGAAATTTTTTTAGCAAATGTAGTGATGTGTGCAAGTGACCAGATGACTACCCTACAAACCTGAGCCCCTATACTGCTACAGTAGCCGTAGATTTAATAGGTTAGGCGACAATTTGCGGCCAAGATTTGGTGGATACGTGTGATTTTTAGTCTGTAACCTTGCTATCTAATATCTAGAGCAACCCCATATGCAAAATTGGCTAGTTTGACCTGAGTCAAAATCTGGGAAGGGTTTTCCTATGTTGCTGTTTTCGGGTTTTCCGTATTCTAAAATTGGATTTTAGTATTTGATATTGTATTTGGTTGTTGGATGTTTGTACATCAACAACTAGGGATAATTGGTTGGTTTTGCATGCGTGGGCCATAGGTTCTAACCTATGAGCGCACCGTGTGCCGTTTCGGTTTTCAGAACACGATTTTAATAGCATTGCGATATGTGTTATTATTGTAGGTACCTCCGCGCAAGCTTCGGGATGACGAGCAAGCGACATCGACCTCGGCAAGCAAGATCACGGTGAGTGGATCTATATCCACGGGGGAAGTCGGGTGGATGGCGTATAGCACCCCCGCAAACTTTGATGGAAACCGATTTATACATATAGAATATGGTTAAGGAAACCTTATATAGAAAACTATAAACAGAGTTAAAAGATAGTTAGAGAACCATATTAGAAACTAAAGGATAGTTAGAAGTGATATGATACGGCTAATATGTGATGACGGAATTTGAGGATGATGTTTTACGATATTGCCGTTTAGGGTACTATAAGACTAGATAGCCGATGTAAATGTATCATCCTAACCATACCAATTTCCAAACTGAAGAATAGTATGCATCTTTTAGACAAGGGACGTTACGGATTTGCAAATGATATCTTTTCCATAAAAACACCGTAGCCCCGACTTTCAAAACTACGATTCACATCTTTTAAAAAACTGATTGTATGGTTCGGGTGTGTATGTGAGATTTAGATGCGATGAAAAGAGAATACGATTTGGCATGTGATATGATGATATGTTGGTATACGGATACGAGTTGACTGAGATGATTGATACCTTTACCGGTCCCTTGATATGAATTTATTTTGGATGTGACCTGGGACGCAGGTATATAGATATATAAATGTTGTGAATCATGTGTGATATGTCGTACGAGACGTTAGGTCCGTACCCCTCTTTGTCATATAGGATGATAGGATCCCCAATGGTTTAGTGACGCCAAACGATGATTTTCCGTACGTGATGAGTTTTATGACGATTGATCCTTACCCTTGACTAGGGATTGCCTTACGATGGATTATACCGTATGTAGTGTTGTGGCTGGGTGCCGATTGATTGATTTACCGACCCGATCATGTAGATACGTATACCTTATAGCTTTTAGCCGATGATTTACATTATGCTGCATTCTTGTTTTTCTCATGGCATTGCTTATACCTGTACTAGTACACTTACACCATTATCGATGATGCGTATGTTACACTTACACAAATTTGCCGGCTCACACACTTCATCATCGATAATTGCCATGTCACTACACAGTAGGATTGCTGCAATCATGATATGACCCCTTGCATAGTTTACTTGCTATAGTTACATATGCACCTTATACGATGTTGCATTTGACTTGGGAGAAATTGGGAACCACGGTATATATTTAAAAACGTGATTCATTTTAAAAGATCGGTTTTCCCTGATATTATCGCATCACTGTTCCATGCTGCATGATATACGGATATGCTTACATTCTTTTAGATGTCGCATACATGTTGCTTTATGTTCATACGCATTGAGATATGTTGTTTTCATGAGATTTCTGGATTTGAGAACCGTGGTTACTTTAAAAGAAAATATGTATTGTTTTAAAAACCCGGTTTCTCTTGTTATGATATTTCAGTGCGTCCACCATGTGTTTTCTCAGTTCTAAGAGTGGCATGTGAAACCCGATTCGAGGAGCGGTTGGCACCGTCTACGGGTAAATGATGGACACGGTGAGGTACCCCAGGGCGAGAAGACTCGTATTGTTAGACGGTGAGCCTGGCAGGGGAGAACTACCTATCGGTGATAGTATTTGGACTCGGCGGATATCCGGAGGATACCGAACGGAGTCGAGAGATGATATGGGTCGATACGGACTGACGGAGTCCGAGAGATATGAGGATTTGCGTGTCGATGCTGGACACGGGTTTCATGATGTTTCGAGTGTCGATGCTGGACACTCAGGTTCCATGATTTTGAGCTGTTGCGAGGGACACATGTTGATATATATCCTTATATTTTCATGCATATGCTTTTATGATATTTACATGCATGATGTTATTGTGTCAGTGGTTGACACGTGGACGAGATCCATATGCATACATACATTGATTATATGGGTGGACGAGATCCACATGCATACATGCATTGATTATACCGTTGGATGTTATCCACATGCTTATAGGCATTGACTACCTTGTTGGCACATATACAGACCCGGTCACCCTAGATATCATAGTATTATCTTTATGATATAGTTGACCTAGGAGTCGTTGTTTATTCGATTTCTACTAGTAGATGTTTTTCTACTCACGAGTTGGCAACTCACCCCGTTGTGCCACAGTTCTTGCAGGTTGCCCGCATGGATCCGTATCGGCATCGTTGGCACACTGTTGCAGTCGGGTGTTTTGCTTTGGTAGGTAGGACAATTGTATCGTACCCACTCTTGTATTTATATTTTATATTGTATCCAGTCAACTCCATCAATCAAAAATTAGTATTTATATAAGTAATGAGACTTAGTGAGATTTGTGGTTGCGAGACTTAGAGCGAGGGTATTTCCGCTACTTGTGGTTTTAATGTCTTGCTTATTTCTTTACCTTTTGTGGTGAACTTCGCCGTTGGGCGTCGTATACATACTTATACTACTTTGCGTGGTTGTGATCCGCCGGTTGGCGAAGAGCTAGCTCCTGCTTGGGGATGTCATTATTCTTGTTGTGTATTTGTGGTTTTGGATCAAAATATACAAAGGAGGTGCTGCCCAAAATATTAAAAGAAGAAATATGTTTCCAAACTAGTAAATTTTACTTGCAGCATTCATGTTCCTTTTCTATGGATTAAGAAAACTTGATTTCATTATATCTTTATTTCAAAACTTCACCTCCTTTATTTTCTTAAAAAGGTTTAGATTTCTGGGTTTCAGCTTACTTGAATTACGTTACACCTTTAGACGTTGCATGATTTAAGTGCTGGTCATGAGCTAATATTTCTGGTCATGACAAAGTTGGTATCAGAGCGCTAGGTTTAACCTTGGTTCGAGTCTATATTTGACTATGCGGAGTCTAGGGCGGGTATGTATTTCGTAACATAGGCTTGACCTTACGGAACTTAGACTTGAATGGGGGGTATTAGACCCGAACTTTCGTTTCATAGGCTGACCCTGATTGATGGAGTAAGTAGCTTGAGTATAGTGACGTACCGTATGTATTGTTGGAGATAGTGCCCTCAGAGTCAATTATTGGATCACAGGCACATGATTGCAATGATTGAGGGATGGCCTATACCGGTAGGACAGTCTTACTCAAGATGATAATATGCTATCTGGTTTATCTTTATCATCGTGTACTGCTTTAGGTGACCTTACGAGTCGCTATTACACATTGATAGAGCCCCTAGGATTCTTTCTTGACTGCCAGCAGTATGATGGCGATCATATACGTGGGAGCTGGGGTCTATAAGCACATCCTTAAAAGGTCCCTAGTCGTGGGACTTTCGAGACAGGGCATCGATACTCCGGAGTAGACTAGTGTATACAGTCGAGACCCCGACGAGGGCGGTGGCTGGTCTCACAAGCCACTGGTGTCAGTTGGTTCACCTAAGATGTATACAGGTACTCATTGGGTTATGAGTACACCGGAAAGGACTCGCCGGGAACATGCTAGTTGGTATTATACCTAGCGTCAGATAGCAGTTCCCTGGTGACATGTGTACAGGTTAGTTCATTGACCTGAGATCGTCATTTGTCTCGTGTGAGTTCCCACTGTACTTTGATTACTACCCTACCACGGCTCAAAGGAATCGTGCAAACAGGTTTTAGTTGGGTACAGTCCCGAGCCACATGGAGGCAGTGAGCGGATCTGCAGGGGTTCGTCTCTCCCGGTATTGGGGGTGAGGTCGCGCTGTGTCTAGGAGAGCCAGTACACGAAGTCCTTGGCCAAGGCAGGAGGTTTACTGGTAGTTATTCCAGTAGTATCTGTTAGTTGTATGTATGCCCTAGGGGCCAGTATTGTACAGATGATGCATATTATATTGGATGCTTGGACATATATAGAGATGACTTTCTTGCTCGATATGATAGTATGCTATCTGGTTACTCTTTATCTTAACTTGTATACTAGTCTCTTTAAACTGTCTTATGGTTATATGTTGGTAAAGCCCTTAGGATGTGTACTTGACTACCCGGACTATGATGCAGATCATACTAGTGGCGACATGGTAGTCCATAAGTACATCCTTCAAGGTCCCTAGTCATGGGTGTATCGAGACGGGGCATCGATATACCAGAGTAGACTAGCGTATACGCTTCTCGACCCATGAGATGGGCAATGGATGATCCCATATCCATTGGTGTTTGACATCAGAGATGGTATACGGGTGCTCAGTGGAGACTGGGTACACTGAACGGACTCGCCGAGAACTCCCAGATGGTATTATACCTCACGTCAGATGGCAGTTCTCAGGTGACACTTGTACAGGTTAGTCTGTAGACCCGAGATCGTCATAGAGTCTTGTGTGATTCCCACTATGCTTTGATCTCCACCTTACCACGTCCATGAGGGAGTGCAAAACGGTGGTCTTTGGGTACAGTCCCGAGTCACATGGAGGCAATGAGCGATAGGAGGGGTTTCTTTCGTCTCTCCCGGTATTGGGGGTTGATGTTGCGCTGTGCTCGATTGGCCGTAACAGGGAAGTCCCTGGCCAGGGCTGATCAGAGATTTGCTGGTAAGTGTTACTAGTAGTTTCTCGACCCGTTATGAGCCTCACATCGGCACGAATTATCGGTTATTGGGGTCTGACATTTACCACCCCTAGACTTGATATGCGACATATCAGACGAACAGAACGGACTGTACGGTAAGTGTTACTGGTTGGATTCATAGGAGTGTGAGCGGGCTAGCTCGTCGATCTTCTGATCGCTCAATACCCGGATGGCCGTTACGTTTAGCAGACCGCTTGCTGCTTGTAGGTGCTTGATATGATCATCATCTGCTACCGGCGTATTGACGAGTCTTTAGAGTCCTACACAGAGGTTTCCTGGCTCAAGCGAAACGAAATAGGAGCGCATATGAGATATGTGCAGGACCGAGAATAATGCGTGTATGTGATACCGTATTCCATTCTTGCGATGAATGTATCGATTGGTTATATTCGATATAACCTAGATATCGAATCAAGGATTGATTCGATAAGCCGATACATAGGATACTAGTCGGTTATATGCGATATGACCGGATCGTTAAATCAAGTGTTGATTTAATGATTTAATGTATAATTATATATTTGATATATTACTTTGCATTAACTAGTATTGGTTCACTTTAAATGGATTTTCTCACTTGATGTGCAAGTTGTATATGTGATATACTTTTGTGCACATGTTTGTATCATGTTTGATGATGCATGCTTAATTGGTTAAGTGTAAAGAATCAAATCATGGTTAAAAAGATGATTAGGGTTTTGCTTATTCATTTATTTATTTATTCATTTATTTGGAAAAGATTTTGGAGAGAATGGTGGCTTTCTTTGTTTCTAGTTGAAGCTTCATGAAGCTTTGACTTTGTAACCATTCTTGTCTTCATGCTTAACCCTAACCATTCCAAGTAACCATGGTCTATTCTCTACACTCTACCATAGTTAGTATATGATAAGTATCTACTTTCTTTTCTAATTTTAATTAAGACTTATCATATTCTAGCTTGATCTTCTTCTTCATCTTCAAAGAAAAACCTTGCCTTCATCAATGGCAACTTGAGCTAAAGTGTGAGAAATCCAATTCTAAAGTGAACCCACCTCCTATTTCTTCACCCTCTACCTCTTGCCAAGTAGTATAGGGTGTTTTCTTCACAAGTTTCACAGCTTGATGGAGTTGGAGCTTGAACTTGTGATGCCTCGACGTAGATCATCTTCGGCACGAAGCCGACGACCTAGCCCGCCCATTTCTCCGATCAAGCCGAAGATCGAGTCCGGGATTCGAGATGGACAGCGAGAGGATACCTACGTGGAGCTAAAGAAGTGGAGAACCGGATCTACAAAGGTTGTAGCCTTTCTCTTTTACTTAAATTGTTAACTAGTTTCGTTTTTCGCCTAAAATTCTAGTTAACGATCTAGTCTAGGGTTTCTCGGCACCGTAAAATTTGAAATTGGCATGGTTGATGCCTTGTGAGACCTCTTGAGAGTGCCTAGGAACCCTTCAGTGGTATCAGAGCCTAGCTAGAACCTTAGGCAAAGTGTAGACGACGTTTGAAATCCGAACGAACCGAAACCCTAATTCCCAAAACGCTCTCTGGACTTTTTCTAAAAACTGGGTTTTTTCCAGATTAAAAATGCTTAAAAAATTCAGTAGGAAGTTCTAAGAATTACGGTGCAAAATTTTCAAAATGATACCTCCAAAGTGCGGCGGAACCGCGGCAGAAGCATGGCTTCTGCGGCGGTTCCGCGGCCTGATGATGACGTCAGCCCTCCTCCTTTGCACAGTAATTCCTATTTCACAGTGCTGAGTTTTCTGGGAATTTTTAAATTGACTCAAGAGTTGAGTGTTCTAGGGTTGCATTGGAAATCGGTGTTTCGATCGGATTATCAAGCTTTGTCTAAGTGTTTTCCGGATAATTTTTTTGAATATGTTAAAAAGTTCGACCGGATATAAATACCCAACTTTTCCCCTGCCGGAAAATTTCCAAGTGTTGGATCTTTCTGTGGTTTAAGGACGTTCTGAGTAGTGCAAGTAACACGATGGTCCCTCTAGAAGACAACAAACCTTAACTCGATTATGTGACCGTCTTGAACTGCCCTTTGAACCTTCGGGTTTGGGGCAGTACGGCGTGCCACATGTGAGGCGTTGGCTTGACCCTTCTACGGCTGGACCGTTGGTACTGAGGCATGAAGTGAATGTCTTTGAACTAATTTCATGTGTTGAACGGTTTCGGGAAAACTTGGGTGTTCGAATGTTCGATCGGAAAGTTTAATATTTTCTATTTATCCGGAATGGGACACAATAATTGGAATTCACAAACAGTTATGAGATAACTGAACGAATGTTATAAATCTAGCGGTTTAGTTTCATTTGATATTGAAAAGAGTTTTCGATAATAAGACTAAAATGCGGGGTTTATAACTGTTAGGCATGTGATGTCTAAGTATTTCATTTGATTAGGCATGTGATGTCTAAAGAGGTTGCGGATTCCAACTGTTGTAGTTTTACACTTTCTTTTCTGTGACCGTAAGTGTAATATGTGATATCGCCGGTTTCGTTGCTATATGTCAACGACAATTGGGATGCGCATATTTACTTACGTTGATGACATGTGATGCTATGTGTTGCTGGATATGTTATATTGGATCGTCGTGTTTGAATAGCCTGGAGTTTTTATGTGAGATGAGTGTTTTTCATTTTCATTCATGTAAAAACTTGTATGTAATATTCTTTTATTTGGGGCACTTCCAGGTTGCGGAAGTTGTCACCTTTTGTATATTATTTACTTTTCCGCATTAGGATAGACCCAAGGAGGGGAGCATAAGTAACCGGGTTCTAGGGTTCAGTAGGAGACCATCTCGAGGAGTCGAGTCCCGGTCTCCAAACCCTAGAATTGGTAGGGTTGCTTGCCGCTCTCGTAGGGGTCTAGGGGTGTGGGATTGGCTATTCATCACGACCGTGGAATCCGTGTTTTATACTGGCTCGTATTGAAAACACGGACGTCCTAGTATATCCAATGTTTCATATGTTTCTTCTGCTGCGATATCTGTGATGTGATCATGTGATGTTCTGTGATAGATACAGTATATAGTATATATGATATATTATATAGACGTTACTTATGTTTTGCACCCGCACTAGCCCTGCCCTGCTCTGTCGTTAGTTACCTAACCTAACGGTGCACGAGGGGACATCCAGGCGAATGCGGATGGCATAAGTGTACGTCGTATTTATCTTTGATGTTTAGGTGACTTAAATGATGGGACTTCATTAATGTGATTAATGAAAGAAAAGAAACCTAAGATGTTGTAGAATCAAATTTTAAACAAAACAGGTAGCTACAGTTCTTGCTTTGCATAGCGGTATATATGATATACCCTGCACCTTATTCGATAAGGAAAGGACCGAGATCCCTTCACCGGGAGTGACTCCTTTAGCAATAACTGACAGATGCTACACACTCGGTTTGCTTTTGATTGCTTCTATAGTTTCTGCTTTGCACAGTGATATATATGATATATCCCGCACCTCATTCGACGAGGAAAGGGCCGACGATCCCTTCACCGAGAATGACCCCTTTAGCAAAACTAGAAAAGCCTCAAAATCACTCCATTTCAAAACATCATTTTGATTCTACAACGATATCAAGTTCATTACGCTCATGGTTTTTCTGAAAAACCTGCGTAGCCCTCCGTCATTTCAGATAGATGTTATTTAGTATTCGTACTATGTTTGTTGACTTAGTCAAGGCATAGTGTACGGTAGCTAAATAATGTTTATCTGTTACAACATGAGATGTGATTGGATTAGGGCATTCGCACGGCCTTGTTGACTCAGTCAAGGGTCGTACGGGTGGGTTTAATTCAATCGAGAAATGCACGGGTTGAACTTGACTAGCGATTTATGGTTTGTTGACTTAGTCAAGGTCATAGGTCGCTAGGGGCAAAAGCATTATTGGGAATTTCAAGTGTTGAAATTTGCAATGAGATTGCATACCTCTTATGAGATAGTTGGATCCCGATACCCACTGCGAGTAAGAGTTACTCCTGGGAGAGTTTTGCACACTACAATTAGCCGATCAAGTAGGTGTCTAGAAAGGTGTCAATGGGGTTACGCCTCTGGGAAAACGAGGTTTACTTTAATTAGGTCCGTGCGAAAGTACGGGGAACCTCCCTCAAAGTACCGACACTGGCCTGGCTAAAAGATCGACGAAGTTGTAGGGTGTAATTAATCCTGGCTAGTCTTTCCTTTTAGGGTTTGAAGGAAGATTTGATAAAAACCAGTAGGAGCCATCCTGATTAGATAAGATAATAACCAATCTGATCTAGCACGAGCATACGCTAAAGTGTTTTCTTCTCTCTCTCTCCAGGTAGCGACCATTTCATGCCTTAATCAAGATAATAATATGGATGTATTGACCGAACCCGCATGTTATACTGTACAGGGGAACGTTGGACCCGTTCTATCTTATAAATGTTATAAGACTGAACAGGAAACAGGAGAATATCTAGATTCTCACGCCGCCCAAACGGAGAACGTGCATGATGATGCACCTTCTTCGGGTGTGTTTGTTATTGAGAACTATTTCTCAGTTCACCCTACGTCCTGGGTATTAGATACCGGATCAAGATCCCACATATGTAAGCAGTTACATGGGCTACGGAAAGGTAGAGAACTGGGAAAGGGTGATCATTCCGTTCAAGTAGGGAATGGGGCAAATGTTGCAGCCAAAGCAGTTTGCATATATCACCTGGTATTACCAAATGGTGATACACTAGTCCTGAATGAGTGCTATTATATACCGAACATGATGTGCAACATTATATCAGTTTCTTTATTAAGTAAAGAAGGATATAATTTTGTAGTAAAGGATAATGTTATGAACATACTCCTAGATCAAAAGATGATTGCATCAGGCTCGCTACATAATGGCATATTCATTCTCAATCAAAATACAGTCCTCAATATACAAAACACACACAAGAGGAAAAGCTCAGAAATGAACGAATCCCTCTTGTGGCACTGTAGACTTGGCCATATCAATGAGACACGACTAACTAAGTTGCATAAGAATGGATATTTGAATTCATTCGAATTATCATCTTATGACACTTGCCATTCATGTCTCAAAGGAAAAATAACCAAAACTCCGTTTACGGGACACGGAGAAAGAGTTACAGAACTCTTGGGACTGGTGCATAGTGATGTATGCGGTCCTATGTCTACACACGCCAGAAATGGTTCTTCCTACTTCATTACATTCACTGACGATCTCTCTAGATACGGGCATGTGTTCCTGTTGAAACACAAGTCTGAAGCTTTTGAGAAATTCAAAGAATATAAGCACGAGGTAGAGAACCAAACGGGCAAAAGTATTAAGATTCTTCGATCTGATCGAGGAGGTGAATACTTAAGCAGTGAATTCCTGGATTATCTAAAAGAGAATGGGATTCTCTCTCAGCTTACTCCTCCTTATACACCACAGCACAACGGTGTATCGGAACGAAGGAATCGCACCCTATTAGATATGGTGCGTTCAATGATGAGCAATGCTGAGTTACTTATTTCCTTTTGGGGGTATGCGCTTGAGAAAGCCATATACCTATTGAATCTGGTTCCGTCTAAATCTGTACCTACCACACCATATGAGATATGGAGTGGGAAGAGACCATATTTTAAACGAATTAAGATATGGGGTTGTCCGGCCTATGTCAAAAAGCAAAATCCGGACAAACTCGAGGCACGATCAGTCCTTTGCAAGTTTGTGGGATATCCTAAGAATTCTCAAGGATATTTTTTCTACCAAGCTGAGGAACAAAGAGTGTTTGTTGCTCAACATGCCACCTTTTTGGAAAGGGAATTTCTTGCAAAAGAAATTAATGGCAAAGAGGTAGAGCTGGAAGAATTTCCAGCACCACAAACTGCAACTAATGATTTAGTAGAACCAGAGGATTCAGTGGTGCCCGACGTACCCCAGCCTCTCTGCCGATCTAGTAGGGTTTCTCGTCCCCCTGAGAGATACTACGGTTTTCTCATTGATGGTGGCAGTGAGGATTGTGTAAGTGCACGGCGGCGCCCCGGCCGTCAATCCGACGGCCAAATGCGGAAGCGGTGATAAACTTTAATTTTTACTTGAACTGGCAAACCACCGCGCACTAAAACCCGGATCGAACCACTAACTAGTCCTAGCTAACAACAAGAAAGGGAATAGAGATATACCGACGATCCAAGTCCTCCGGTCTTCTCGTCGTCGTCCCAATCTCCTGCGGAATGTCCTGTCTCCTCCTCGTCGCCGGAAGTGCACCACATCGCCTACTTCTTTTACGGGCTCCCACCTCAATGCCGAGGCAACTCGGGCACGAAGCCGGCTACTCGACGTGCCCAAGATTCGCTGTAGAATGTGTAGTATAACTTGTGTCTCTTTTTGGGGTAGTGGAGGTTGCCATTGGTGGAGGGATTGAACAAGAAGTATATGGAGGAGCTTGGAGAACTTTGGTGCATGAAATGAACAACATTTCCCCACCTCAATATTTTGGACAGCCCCCCCTCCCATATGGCCGGCCAAAACAATGCAAGAGCAAGAGAGAGAAAAAGCCAAGGGGAGGGTATATCATAATGCAAGAGAGAGAGTGTGGAGTTATGATGTGTGGAAATGATTACTAGTAAAACCAACACACCAAAACAATCATCATAACCCATCAACAAAGTCAAGCAATCATGAACATAGAAGTCAAGGTCAAAAGAATGATGCACCATCATGATACAAGGAAACATGCAAAGACCCCCTCCACAATAGCTTATTTGCAACAATGCAAATAAGCCCTCCTCCACCAATCTTCGGCCAATGAACGGAACAATGGAAATCGGCCGAAACGGAAAGCAAACTGGCAACTCCAGAAAACTGGTCCCGTAATAAATTACAGGAAAAACCCCGATACTGTGCATACACACCCGCATCTGTATTTCGACCGAAATACAAATGCAATGAGACAAAGTCTACACTGTACTATACTAGGATCCGGCTTAAACCAAAGCCGGCTAGTAATATCTGTTCGATCCTGATCCGTGCAATACCGCACGCATCTGATCGAACCCTGCCATATATCCATACGGCCTATAGTACAAACTGTCCGATCCTGATCCGTGCAATACCGCACGTATCTGATCGGACCTTGCCATATCTCCATACGGCCTCTACAACCTTTCGCCCGAAAGCTGAGTAACTGAATGTGGGGGACTCTAAAGACTCATCAACACCTTGGTTGTGGATTTAACCACTAGCACGTTAGAGGTATAAGCCAATACATAACGGGTTACCAGGTATTGACCAAAAGGGACGTCTGTGAGCGAACTCAGCCTGACTCCCTACTGAGCCTGTCAGTGACAATATCCGTACAGTCCGGTCCGTTCGTCTATGAGCATCGCATGGCGGGCCTAGGGGGTTGGTAAAAGTCAGACCCCCAAAAGCGGTACAAGTCGTGTCGGAGTGTAGCCCAGAACACCCTGAGATACTACTGGAATACCTACCAGTAAATCTCCTTGCCTCGGCCGAGGGCTTCGTGTAATGGCTCTCCTAGACACAGCACGACCTCACCCCCAATACCGGGAGAGACGAACCCGTGAAGATACGCTCACTGCCTCCATGTGGCTCGGGACTGTACCCAACTAAAACCTGTTTGCACGACTCCTTTGAGCCGTAGTAGGGTAGTAATCAAAGTACAGTGGGAACTCACACGAGACAAATGACGATCCCCAGATCGATGAACTAACCTGCACACATGTCACCAGGGAACTGCCATCTGACGTCTGGTATATGACCAACTAGCATGTTCCCGGCGAGTCCTGTCCGGTGTACTCATAACCCAATGAGCACCTGTATACATCTTAGGTGATCCAACTGACACCAGTGGCTTGTGAGACCGGCCACCGCCCCTCGTCGGGGTCTCGACTGTATACACTAGTCTACTATGGAGAATCGATGCCCTGTCTCGAAACTCTCACGACTAGGGACCTTTTAAGGATATGCTTATAGACCCCCAGCTCCCACTTATATGATCGCCCTCATACTGCTGGTGGTCAAGCAAGAATCCTAGGGGCTCTATCAACGTGTAATAGCGACGTGTCAGGTCACTTAAAACAGTACACGATGATAAAGGTAAGCCAGATAGCATACTATCATCTCGAGTAAGACTGTCCTACCGGGATAGGTCCTCCATCAATCATTACAATCACGTACCTGTGACCTAATAATTGACTCTGAGGGCATTATCTCCAACAATCTCCCACTTGCACTCAAGGCTAATTATTGCGATGTCGCATACTCACAGCCTGTGTGATACCGAACACCCAACTCCTCTACTAGTCAGTCTCACAAAGCTCGTTTGCGAAACTATTGCGTTCGAGGAATAGCCTTAGAGAGTGGATCCGCTTTGTTTTCTCTTTCAATGTCTCTCTATATCTCAAGTTCGCGGAGAAACCCATCTCCCGAAATGAGCAATACCTGTCTTAGAATATGTCTGGATGTCTGATGGGACATAGCTCATAAATGAACTCCAAATCCAAACTTCTTAGACTGTATCGTCAACTGAACTTAATCAGTATCCTGCGCCATGCCTCCCTCAGTATTGCCTTGGACCACCTGTCCAAAATACTGCCCCTCATCAGAAGGAAAAACTATAGCTCTGACAACCTCCTTGTCGTCCATGTCACCTTGGAAGCCTGGTATGATAACTTTTTCCCGAATGAGGTTGTCGTTATCATATCCCTAGAACATCCACTTATGTTCTAAAACTGCTTCCGACTGTTTCTCCAGGATTGGATTAATATCAACTTATTGCATCTAGTGCAAGAACAATATCTGGTGTGGTACTTGATATCTCATGATTGACTCAATTGCCTAAGCTAGTGATCTGTCAATCATGCACATCCCTCTCCCCTTTAGTCTATAAGACACCTTTAGAGAGGGTGACTCCATCTTCTGCAGGTACACTACCGTGCATGGAGTCGTCCATTCTAAATACTCTTAGAATGTTGTCTAAGTACCCAGATTGGGAGACTACCCAAATCTAGATCTAAAACCATAGATCTAGTAACCAGAATGTCTGATATAATGTCCAAGTCCCATGTGGAGAAACCACTGTGTGACGACCAAAGTACAACCGATTGTAGTATAGGAGTTTCCTTTCCTACTCTGTGTATGTCATCCAAATACCAGGATATCACACCCTACTACCTTCTCAACAGATCCATCCCCTATTCTGATGAAGTCAAACCCATGACTGTCACGTCAGAAATAGATGATCTATCTCCGCTACATCAGCTTTAGTCTATAAATAGACATAAGCTACCTGTCCACCAATGCTTCCGCTGCTCCCACTGACTACGACAACCCTCTGGCAGAGTCATATACACGTACACTTCTAAAGCTAGTTTAGAACGACGCTATACTCATCCTCCCGCCGGGTCTCGCAACCTGGAACAACAGCAATGGTAATTGTGGGTAAACAAGAACTTCCCTGTCACCGTCCTTGAGGCTACCGGAGTACCTCTCGGGTGCCTGAAGCTACCCACCTTATCTGTGGAGTGGCTAATGGAATGTCAATCCAGATTGAATCTTTAGGTTCCTTATCAAATCTTCAGTAATCGTTTGTGGTTCTGGAATCACTTCCAGTTCTACCATACTCCCACTACTGTTTTCTGAAAAAATCCATTTTTATTAAAACTGTGGCGAGTCTAGAACAATATTGCTATTGTTCATCCAGATGGTAGAAAGTCAACCCGCGTCATAGCCTGGGTCAGCCCACAAACAGCCATTACAGAAACGTGCCTTGAGTTGTCCAGTGTCTGGTTTTAAGCATAAGCCGGACAACCCCCCCGTACCTTAACATCGTTAAGATACGAACTGTTCTATATCCAATATAGGACCAGAGACACTGATTTAATTGAACCAGATTCAAATCATGCAACTGTCTCCAGTGCATGTCAACAAAATGGAAGGAGGCCGATCAGCGTTACTCAACTTAGGAATGCTTCCAATTATGAGTAACCTGAAAAAGAAGCAAGTTCTCTTAGTCATTACTATCAACTTAATACCATACACAAGTATCTACATCTTCGATCTCTTTGAAGAATCCCGATACTTGCTACACCTGGTTCTCTACTCTATTCAAATACCTATAAATTCTCAAAATTCGGACCCTGTGTTTCCGCGAAACACTTGTCTAAAAACTAGAGAAGTCATAAGTAAACCGAATATAGTACGAGGACCAACCCCTCTGTCCTGATGGACCCTGGACAACATACAATACTCTGTATAAGTCCCTTGAGTCTGAAAACTCATTCACTGTGTGTCGTAGGTTGAAAACTGTACTTATGGTCAAGAAGAATTACACCGCTGCTTAATGCTCCTTACCTAACCATCCACTGATATAGGTAAATGTCGTAGACATAATTTCAGAAAGGTATATCTCACTCTATGAAAATAGACGTACAGATATATCAATTTGAAATTGGTGCATAACAGCGGATATTCAAAACCAAATATTTGCCGACCGGCAAACAGCCCAGGTGATTTCCTCAAATATCACCGATTACAACGAATCCTGATATAATGAGGATAATCACCCAATTCCCAATAACTTACTCCCACTCATCATCTGTAAAACCATACAGATGTGAGAATCGTACCTGGTAAATACAACCCTGGAGTAAGTATCTAATCGGGAAATCAGTTTTCTTTTAACATTACACAGTGAAACTGAAACATTGAAATGTTTCGATGGGGTATCCTGGTATTCCTAGTAATGCCTCTTCCATTATCCAGATTCACAACTGTAACCGTATAATTCTTTGCCACCTCTCCAAATCCCTTCATATGTCTTTAGTCTTTACCTTCTGCACACCCCTTTAGGCCAAATGATTTTCTTCCTTCCCTACCGTTCGGCACCAGCCTATGGTTTGGAAGAAGACTATCCAATAAGCATAATGGGTGTACTGTCCTAATCCTAGGAACACTCGCATTGCGAGAGAAAGTGAGGATAAAAGACAACCGAATGAACTTAATTCCTATTTCTCCTGAACCAGAATCCATCCCCGAACTGGAACAAGTTCCTTTCGAGTTCGTATATAACCATACGATGGAGTATCCAATAAACTGTGGATCTTCGTAGTGATACGGAGTGTCCTGGAGAAATACAAAGGTGATTTTAGGATTGGCGAAGGAATACTTGGTTTGGTCGTGAATATCTGTTGCAATTTACTTTGCCCTCTTACTAATCCCTTTCTTTGTCTGAACTTAATACCTTCTGGACACCATCGTTAGGCTAATAGGTTTTCTTCATTCCCTACCGGTCGGCACCAGCCTAAGGTTTGGAAGAAGACTATCCAATTTGCGTAATAGGTGTACTATCTCCTAAACCAAGGAGTACTCGCAACCTGAGAGAAGGTAAAAGGAAAAGACAACTGAATAATCCTATCCGTTTTCTCCAGAACCTTAAACCATCCTCGAATAAATTCCTTCGAGTTCGTATCTAACCATACGATGGTTTTGTCCAATGGAAGTGGACGTTCGTAGTAATACGGGGTGTCCTGGAGAAAAGGGTAAAAGTAGGAGTGGTAATGAGGTTTGCAACTCTGACAATCCAAAAGCCAGTATTGAGAAGGTTCGGTCAACTTGGTCACTGAGTCATAGTCTTAGGGTCGGGTCAATGGTCGCTGCCAAAGAGAGAGAGAAAAGAAACACTCAGCGTGCACTCTAACCTAGATCAGAATGGTTACCAATTTATCTAATCTGGAATCCTCCCACTGTACCTCAAATTCTCCTCCAAACCTGAAAGAAGAATTAGTCGGGGTCACCCGAGGAGTAAACCAACTCATCAGTGGGAATCGGGATCCAACTATCATCACATGATAACGTGACGGAATCCGCTCACGCTACCACACTCCAGAAGGTATGCGCATATCTGGCAAGTTTCAGTTCTTTTGAAACTCCCGATGTGATTTCTGCCCCATGCTCTTATGACCTTGACTTTGGCCAACAAATCATAAGTCACATGTCAAGTTCTACCCGTCATTCTCCAGGTTGATTCGAATCCACCCGCACATGCCCTTGACTTTGGCCAACAAGGCTATACGACTGTTCCAAACCAACGCATCTATCTATGCTGCATATGAATAACCAACAGCTACCAAACACTGTGCCTTGACTTTGGCCAACAAACACAGCTTGAATACTATTGACTATCCATATGAAACGACGGAGGGCTACGAATGGTTTCTGGCGAAAACCTTTAACGTAAAGAACTTGATATCGTTGAAGGAACTGATAGCTTTTAAAAATATAGTGACGAAAACCGTTGCTAAAGAGGTCACTCCCGGTGAAGGGATCTCGGCTCTTTCCCCGTAGAATGGGGTGCAGGATATTCTAACTGAATACCATGGTGCAAAGCAAAAGTAGTCGGCTATAGTGAAGTTATTGCCCTGACGCAAACTTTTTGTCCAAGGGGTCACTCCCGGTGAAGGGATCTCGGCCCTTGCCTCGTCGACTGAGGAGCAGGATATTCCAACTGAATACCACGATGCAAAACAAAAGAGAACGTCCTTGCAATAACAGTTTTTTGAAAAGTGTTCCAACAACATCAGATTAGGTTTGTTTTTAACTTGCATTGATCCGAATCAACGCAGTCCCATCAATTGATCACACCAAAAAGAACGAAAATATACTGATGTACGTATATGCCATCCGCATTCGCCACTGGGTCCCGTCATTACCCGTTAGGTTAGCTAACTAACGACAGAGCGGGGACTGGACTAGCGCGGATGTAAAACATATACAACATCTACTAATATATATACCAATATATTATATTCGCTCAAGGCGTGAATAAAATGCAACATCACAGAGAATGAACAGCATCACAGAAACAATACAGATATCTGGGATCCCCGGGTTTCACAGAGCCGCTGAAACCCGACGTTCCCCTGGTCGTGTGGATAGCCTGTGCAATGAAAACCTAGACCCCTACGGGCGCGGCAAGTCACCCGCCAAAACCTGAAGCGAGGCAGCCCCCTTCAGCTCCGTGAATGGACCACCCAGCACTTCACGGAATCTGGTAACTTGGGCACCCCTCCTGGGTCAACCTGTACCCCCTACGAGTGCGGCGAATAGCCCGCCAATCCTAGAGTGAAGCCCCCTCCGTCTCAATGCCATGAGATGCGGGCTTGTTGCCCTCTAGAACCCGGCTATCCGTGCACCCCTCCGCGGGGTAATCCTAGTACAGAAAGTAAAATATACATACAACGGGTACATCGACCGCAACAAGGTCGTGCCCCAAAAAAAATAATACAATCAGGCAGTGACGGCAGTCCACATGTCGGACGCTCGCCCCGCAATATCAAATGTACATAATACAATCACAACAGTACTAGCATTGCATCCAGGCTATCCCCCACGACCGATCCGCAACATCACAGCAAAAACAGAACATCAACGTGAAAGTCACGTTCGCAAATCCGTCTAACCGGGCTATAGCAGTTAGACCGGATTTACCGATCAAGTGACATTCACGGTCGCAGATATAATGTAAATACTGTGAAAAATGTGTTTAAAATATCCGATCAATCAAATTTTAACAAGTGGGCCCCAAAGCATTACTGTAGCAGATCAGGAAATTCTGGGCCCAATTTTAATATTCCAAAACCCCAATTTTCAGCCCAGAAAGATACTGTAGAAATTTGGTGCAGTCAACTCATCATTGTGCGGCGGAACCGCGGCCCAAAGGGGGGTTTGGCCGCGGTTCCGCGCTCCCGTAGACGAATCACTGTACCGAATTTTTACAGCACCCTTAGATTTTCCAGTACATCACTTTTCTGTAACCTGAAAAAAATTTCGACACCAAAAAATTTCAACAGAAAACTGATGTGAACAAAAATGTAGATTTTGGAATTTTGGTCGATCGAAAATGCAAAACACATTAAACCAAGCTAGACTAAGTTAATGGCGAGGCTCTGATACCACTGTAAGTGCACGGCGGCGCCCCGGCCGTCAATCCGACGGCCAAATGCGGAAGCGGTGATAAACTTTAATTTTTACTTGAACTGGCAAACCGCCGCGCACTAAAACCCGGATCGAACCACTAACTAGTCCTAGCTAACAACAAGAAAGGGAATAGAGATATACCGACGATCCAAGTCCTCCGGTCTTCTCGTCGTCGTCCCAATCTCCTGCGGAATGTCCTGTCTCCTCCTCGTCGCCGGAAGTGCACCAAATCGCCTAGTTCTTTTACGGGCTCCCACCTCAATGCCGAGGCAACTCGGGCACGAAGCCGGCTACTCGACGTGCCCAAGATTCGCTGTAGAATGTGTAGTAGAACTTGTGTCTCTTTTTGGGGTAGTGGAGGTTGCCATTGGTGGAGGGATTGAACAAGAAGTATATGGAGGAGCTTGGAGAACTTTGGTGCATGAAATGAACAACATTTCCCCACCTCAATATTTTGGACAGCCCCCCCCCTCCCATATGGCCGGCCAAAACAATGCAAGAGCAAGAGAGAGAAAAAGCCAAGGGGAGGGTATATCATAATGCAAGAGAGAGTGTGGAGTTATGATGTGTGGAAATGATTACTAGTAAAACCAACACACCAAAACAATCATCATAACCCATCAACAAAGTCAAGCAATCATGAACATAGAAGTCAAGGTCAAAAGAATGATGCACCATCATAATACAAGGAAACATGCAAAGACCCCCTCCAAAATAGCTTATTTGCAACAATGCAAATAAGCCCTCCTCCACCAATCTTCGGCCAATGAACGGAACAATGGAAATCGGCCGAAACGGAAACCAAACTGGCAACTCCAGAAAACTGGTCCCGTAATAAATTACAGGAAAAACCCCGATACTGTGCATACACACCCGCATCTGTATTTCGACCGAAATACAAATGCAATGAGACAAAGTCTACACTGTACTATACTAGGATCCGGCTTAAACCAAAGCCGGCTAGTAATATCTGTTCGATCCTGATCCGTGCAATACCGCACGCATCTGATCGAACCCTGCCATATATCCATACGGCCTATAGTACAAACTGTCCGATCCTGATCCGTGCAATACCGCACGTATCTGATCGGACCTTGCCATATCTCCATACGGCCTCTACAACCTTTCGCCCGAAAGCTGAGTAACTGAATGTGGGGGACTCTAAAGACTCATCAACACCTTGGTTGTGGATTTAACCACTAGCACGTTAGAGGTATAAGCCAATACATAACGGGCTACCAGGTATTGACCAAAAGGGACGTCTGTGAGCGAACTCAGCCTGACGCCCTAATGAGCCTGTCAGTGACAATATCCGTACAGTCCGGTCCGTTCGTCTATGAGCATCGCATGGCGGGCCTAGGGGGTTGGTAAAAGTCAGACCCCCAAAAGCGGTACAAGTCGTGTCGGAGTGTAGCCCAGAACACCCTGAGATACTACTGGAATACCTACCAGTAAATCTCCTTGCCTCGGCCGAGGGCTTCGTGTAATGGCTCTCCTAGACACAGCACGACCTCACCCCCAATTCCGGGAGAGACGAACCCCTGAAGATACGCTCACTGCCTCCATGTGGCTCGGGACTGTACCCAACTAAAACCTGTTTGCACGACTCCTTTGAGCCGTGGTAGGGTAGTAATCAAAGTACAGTGGGAACTCACACGAGACAAATGACGATCCCCAGATCGATGAACTAACCTGCACACATGTCACCAGGGAACTGCCATCTGACGTCTGGTATATGACCAACTAGCATGTTCCCGGCGAGTCCTGTCCGGTGTACTCATAACCCAATGAGCACCTGTATACATCTTAGGTGATCCAACTGACACCAGTGGCTTGTGAGACCGGCCACCGCCCCTCGTCGGGGTCTCGACTGTATACACTAGTCTACTATGGAGAATCGATGCCCTGTCTCGAAACTCTCACGACTAGGGACCTTTTAAGGATATGCTTATAGACCCCCAGCTCCCACTTATATGATCGCCCTCATACTGCTGGTGGTCAAGCAAGAATCCTAGGGGCTCTATCAACGTGTAATAGCGACGTGTCAGGTCACTTAAAACAGTACACGATGATAAAGGTAAACCAGATAGCATACTATCATCTCGAGTAAGACTGTCCTACCGGGATAGGTCCTCCATCAATCATTACAATCACGTACCTGTGACCTAATAATTGACTCTGAGGGCACTATCTCCAACAGATTGCATCATGGAGGATGATGACCCAACTAGCTTCGAGCAGGCCATCACGAGTGGGGACTCAGTGAAATGGCTGGATGCTATGCGGTCCGAGATGGAATCCATGTACACCAACAAAGTATGGACTTTGGAAGTTGCTCCTGAAGGGGTAAAACCTATTGGGAGCAAGTGGATCTTCAAGAAAAAACTTGGTGTAGATGGGAAAGTGGAGACTTTCAAAGCTAGACTTGTAGCAAAGGGTTTTCGTCAAAGACCAGGTGTGGACTATGAAGAAACCTTTTCTCCAGTGGCTATGCTTAAATCCATCCGAATCATGCTTGCCATCGCTGCATATCATGACTAAGAAATCTGGCAAATAGATGTTAAGACCGCCTTTCTAAATGGTGATTTAGAAGAGTGCGTGTACATGACTCAGCCAGAGGGCTTCGTAGACAGTGGGAACAGCGGGAAGGTGTGCAAGCTGCTTAAATCCATTTATGGATTAAAGCAAGCATCGCGGAGTTGGAACATCTGCTTTGACGTCGTTATCAAAGAGTTTGATTTCGTCAAAAACCCAGATGAACCTTGTATTTACAAGAAGGTGGCAGAGAGTAAGGTTGTCTTCCTCGTATTGCACGTGGACGACATACTCTTGATAGGAAATGATATTCCTATGCTGCAATCGGTCAAGCTCTTCTTATCACAAAGATTCTCAATGAAAGATCTTGGTGATGCCTCCTGCATATTGGGAATTAGGATCTATAGAGATAGATCCAAACGGATATTGGGATTGTCCCAGTCCAGGTACATTGACACCATACTAAAAAGGTTTAGTATGGAAGATTCCAAGCGTGGGAACTTGCCCACGATCTCTGGAGTCACTCTCTCCAAAGAGATGTCTCCCAAGACTGATTTGGAGAGAGCTCGCATGCAAGGGATACCCTATGGTTCGGCTGTAGGCTCTATCATGTATGCGATGCTATGTACCAGACCCGATTTAGCATACTCACTAAGTGTAGTGAGCAGGTATCAAGCTGATCCTGGAGAGAATCACTGGACAGCTGTGAAGAGCATTCTCAAGTACTTGCGAAGGACTAAAGAGATGCGCTTGGTGTATGGTAACGGAGAACTCCAAGTGGAGTCCTTTACCGATTCGAGCTTCCAGAGTGATAAGGACGACTCTAAGTCGCAGTCGGGCTTTGTCTTTACCCTTTACGGAGGGGCGGTTAGCTGGAAGAGTTCCAAGCAGGAAACCGTGGCAGACTCGACGATGGAGGCTGAATACATCGCTGCCAATGATGCTGCCAAAGAGGCTGTCTGGATCAAGAAGTTCATTACTGAACTTGGAGTGGTTCCATCCATTGAGCATCCAATACCTTTGTATTGCGATAACAATGGAGCGGTGGCTTTGGCCAAGGAACCCAGGTCCCATCAGCGATCCAGGCATATTCTGAGGCGGTATCACCTGATCCGGGAGATAGTTGATCGCCGGGAGATCGAGGTCAGGAGGGTTGACACGAAGAACAACACGGCTGATCCACTCACGAAGGCCATTCCCCAGATACAGTTTGAGAGACTCTTCGGGATGCTCGGTATGCGATACTACAGCAGCTGGCCCTAGTGCAAGTGGGAGATTGTTAGTTGTATGTATGCCCTAGAGGCCAGTATTGTACAGATGATGTATATTATATTGGATGCTTGGACATATATAGAGATGACTTTCTTGCTCGATATGATAGTATGCTATCTGGTTACTCTTTATCTTAACTTGTATACTAGTCTCTTTAAACTGTCTTATGGTTACATGTTGGTAAAGCCCTTAGGATGTGTTCTTGACTACCTGGACTATGATGCAGATCATACTAGTGGGGATATGGTAGTCCATAAGTACATCCTTCAAGGTCCCTAGTCGTGGGTGTATCGAGACGGGGCATCGATATACCAGAGTAGACTAGCGTATACACTTCTCGACCCATGAGATGGGCAATGGATGATCCCATATCCATTGGTGTTTGACATCAGAGATGGTATACGGGTGCTCAGTGGAGACTGGGTACACTGGACGGACTCGCCGAGAACTCCCAGATGGTATTATACCTCACGTCAGATGGCAGTTCTCAGGTGACACTTGTACAGGTTAGTCTGTAGACCCGAGATCGTCATAGAGTCTTGTGTGATTCCCACTATGCTTTGATCTCCACCTTACCACGTCCATGAGGGCGTGCAAAACGGTGGTCTTTGGGTACAGTCCCGAGTCACATGGAGGCAATGAGCGATAGGAAGGGTTTCGTCTCTCCCGGTATTGGGGGTTGATGTTGCGCTGTGCTCGATTGGCCGTAACAGGGAAGTACCTGGCTAGGGCTGATCAGAGATTTGCTGGTAAGTGTTACCAGTAGTTTCTCGACCCGTTATGAGCCTCACATCGGCACGACTTATCGGTTATTGGGGTCTGACGTTTACCACCCCTAGACTTGATATGCGACATATCAGACGAACAGACCGGACTGTACGGTAAGTGTTACTGGTTGGATTCACAGGAGTGTGAGCGGCCTAGCTCGTCGATCTTCTGATCGCTCAATACCCGGATGGCCGTTACGTTTAGCAGACCGCTTGCGGTTTGTAGGTGCTTAATATGATCATCATCTTCTACCGGCGTATTGACGAGTCTTTAGAGTCATACACAGAGGTTTCCTGGCTCAAGCGAAACGAAATAGGAGCGCATATGAGATATGTGCAGGACCGAGAATAATGCGTGTATGTTATTCCGTATTTCATTCTCGCGATGAATGTATCGATTGGTTATATTCGATATAACCTAGATATCGAATCAAGGATTGATTCGATAAGCCGATACATAGGATACTAGTCGGTTATATGCGATATGACCGGATCGTTAAATCAAGTGTTGATTTAATGATTTAATGTATAATTATATATTTGATATATTACTTTGCATTAACTAGTATTGGTTCACTTTAAATGGATTTTCTCACTTGATGTGCAAGTTGTATATGTGATATACTTTTGTGCACATGTTTGTATCATGTTTGATGATGCATGCTTAATTGGTTAAGTGTAAAGAATCAAATCATGGTTAAAAAGATGATTATGGTTTTGCTTATTCATTTATTTATTTATTAATTTATTTGGAAAAGATTTTGGAGAGAATGGTGGCTTTCTTTGTTTCTAGTCGAAGCTTCATGAAGCTTTGACTTTGTAACCATTCTTGTCTTCATGCTTAACCCTAACCATTCCAAGTAACGATGGTCTATTCTCTACACTCTACCATAGTTAGTATATGATAAGTATCTACTTTCTTTTCTAATTTTAATTAAGACTTATCATATTCTAGCTTGATCTTCTTCTTCATCTTCAAAGAAAAACCTTGCCTTCATCAATGGCAACTTGAGCTAAAGTGTGAGAAATCCAATTCTAAAGTGAACCCAACTCCTATTTCTTCACCCTCTACCTCTTGCCAAGTAGTATAGGGTGTTTTCTTCACATGTTTCACAACTTGATGGAGTTGGAGCTTGAACTTGTGATGCCTCGACGTAGATCATCTTCGGCACGAAGCCGACGACCTAGCCCGCCCATTTCTCCGATCAAGCCGACGATTGAGTCCGGGATTCGAGATGGACAGCGAGAGGATACCTACGTGGAGCTAAGGAAGTGGAGAACCGGATCTACAAAGGTTGTAGCCTTTCTCTTTTAGTTAAATTGTTAACTAGTTTCGTTTTTCGCCTAAAATTCTAGTTAACGATCTAGTCTAGGGTTTCTCGGCACCGTAAAATTTGAAATTGGTATGGTTGATGCCTTGTGAGACCTCTTGAGAGTGCCTAGGAACCCTTCAGTATCTCAGGGTGTTCTGGTCTACACTCCGACATGACTTGTACCGCTTTTGGGGGTCTGACTTTTACGAACCCCCTAGGCCCGCCATGCGATGCTCATAGACGAATGGACCAGACTGTACGGATATTGTCACTGACAGGCTCAGTAGGGTGTCAGGATGATTTCGCTCATCGACGTCCCTTTTGGTCAACACCTGGTAGCCCGTTACGTATGGCTAATGCCTCTGACATGCTAGTGGTTAAATCCACAGCCAAAATATTGACGAGTCTTTAGAGTCCCCCACAGACAGTTTCTCAAGTTTCGGGCGAAACGCTGTAGAGGCCGTATGGAGATATGGCAGGGTTCGATCAGATACGTGCGGTATTGCACGGATCATGATCGGACGGATAATACTAGCGGGCTTTCGTTTAAGCCGGATCCTAGTATTGTACAGTGTAGATTTTGTCTCATTACATTTGTATTCGGTCGGAATACAAATGCGGGTATGTATATACGGTCGCGGGGTTTTCCTGTAATTTATTACGGGATCAGTTTTTTTGAAGTTGCCAGTTTGTATTCCGTTCCGGCCAGTTTTCCTTTGTTCATTCACGGCCGGATTCTTCTGATGGAGGGGCTAATTTGCAAATATGCAAATTAGCAATTGTGGAGGGTTTTATGTGGCATTTGGATTATGATGGTTCTAGCATCTTTAGATGCTTTTCTTTTTCCATCATGGTTTGCTTTAATGAGATGAGAATTGATTTGGCTTTGGTGTGACATTAATTCCTCATTATCATCACTTTTCTTATACTCACCATTTTTCTCTTCTTATGCTTACCCCCCACCCCCTTATTGATTTTTCCCTCCACCATTTTGGTATTGGCCGGCCACATATTAGAGGGAGGGGGATTCATGTTTGGAAGTGTGGAAAAATCATTCATCTCACATTTTATGCTTGCAAAATAATACACCATTCTTCTCCAAAAAGTTCTTCTCATCTTCCATCAAAATGGCAACTTCTCAACCCCAATGAGAAAAAGCTTTCTACACTTCACCTACAGTATTCTTGGGCACGTTGGCTCGCCAACTTCGTGCCCGAGTTGTCTCGATCCAGAGGTGGGAGCCCGTAAAAGAACCCGGCGATGTGGTGCCCATTCCGACGAGGAAATGAAGACCGGAGATTCCGCGAGGAGATCGGAGTGGAGGCCGAAGACCGAAAGACACGGATCGCTCGGTATAGATTTCTACCCATTCTCTAGTTTGCTAGCATTAGGTTAATGGCCCGATCCGGGTTTTTAGTGCGCGGTAGTGCCGGTTTACAAGTTCTGTAAAAGTTTCGTTTCAGCATTCCGGCGTCGGATTGACGGCCGGGGCGCTGCCGTGCACTTACACTGGTATCAGAGCCAGGCCATTAACCTAGTCTAGCTTGCTCTAACATGTTTACAAGTTCGATCGAACGGATTTTCCAAAAACCGCGTTTCCATGTCGTACTTTCTGTCGAATTTTTCTGTGCTCTAAAAATTATTTGGTACATTGGAAAATTACGTGCAGGCTTTTTTATGAATTCTATGAAAATTTGGTAGGCTGATGTTACTGTAGCGCGGTGGATCCGCGGCCAAAACCACGTTTTGGCGGCGGATCCGCGGCCGTACTGTAGATTCAGTTCACCAAATTTCTACAGTGGCTCTCTGACATGGAAATAAGGTTTTTGGTATGTTCTGTTTGGGCCCAGATTTATTTTGAGTGCTACAGTTGTGCTTGGGGCCCACTCCGGAAAATTTAGTCGATCAAAAATTTTAAACATGTTGGTTCACAGTATTTACATTATATCTGCGACCGTGAATGTCATTTGATCGGTAAATCCTGTCTAACTGCTATAGCCCTTTTAGATGGATTTGCGAACGTGACATTCACGTTGATGTTCTGTGTTGTGCTGTGATGTTGTGGATTTGTCGTAGGGATAGCCTGGATGCAATGGTAGTACAGTTTGGTTTATTATGTACATTTGATATTGCGGGGCGAGCGTCCGACATGTGGACTGCCGTTACTGCCTGTTTGTATATTATTCTTTTGGGGCACGACCGGGCTGAGGTCGATGTACCCGTTGTATATATTTTACTTTCTGTACTAGGATTACCCTGCGGAGGGGTGCACGGTGTTAGTTATATGTATGCCCTAGAGGCCATTACTATACATAGGATGTATATTGTAGTGGATGCTGGGACATATATAGGGAGGACTTTCTTGCTCGACATGATAGTATGCTATCTGGTTGCTCTTTACCTTAACGTGTATACTGATTGTCTCTCTGTTACATGTTGGTAAAGCCCTTAGGATCTGTACTTGACTACCTGGACTATGATGCGGATCATACTAGTGGGGACATGGTAGTCTATAAGTACATCCTTCAAAGTCCCTAGTCGTGGGTGTATCGAGACGGGGCATCGATATACCAGAGTAGACTAGCGTGTACCTTCTCGACCCATACAGATGGGCGATGGATGATCCCATATCCATTGGTGTTTGACATCAGAGATGATATACGGGTGCTCAGTAGAGACTGGGTACACTGGACGGACTCGCCGAGAACTCCCAGATGGTATTATACCTCACGTCAGATGGCAGTTCTCTGGTGACACTGGTACAGAGTAGTCTGTTGACCCGAGATCGTCATAGAGACTTGTGTGGTTCCCACTGTGCTTTGATTTCCATCTTACCACGTCCAAGAGGGCGTGCAAAACGGTGGTTTTTGGGTACAGTCCCGAGTCACATGGAGGCAATGAGCGATAGGAGGGGATTCGTCTCTCCCGGTATATGGGGGTTGATGTTGCGCTGTGTTCGATTGGCTATAACAGGAAATCCCTGGCCAGGGTTGCTGAGATTTACTGGTAAGTGTTACCAGTAGTTTCTCGAACAGTTATAGACCTCATATCGACACGACTTATTGAGCTATTGGGGTCTGACGTATACCACCCCTAGGCGAGATATGCGACATATCAGACGATCAGACCGGACTGTACGGTAGTGTTACTGGTCGGATTCACTGGAGTGTGAGCGGGCTTGCTCGTCGATCTTCAGATCGCTCAATACCCGGGTGGCCGTTACGTTTAGCAGACCGCTTGCGGCTTGTGGATGTTTGATATGATCATCATCCGCTGCCGGCGTATTGACGAGTCTTTAGAGTCCTACACAGAGGTTTCCTGGGTCAAGCGAAACGAAATAGGAGCGCATATGAGATATGTGCGGGACCGAGAATAATGCGTGTATGTGATACCGTATTCTATTCTCGCGATAAATATATCGAAAGGTTGTATGCGATATAACCTAGTTATCGATTCAAGCGTTGATTCGATAAGCCGATATATTAGATACCAGTCGGTTATGTGCGCATGACCGGATCATTGAATCAAGTGTTGATTTAATGATTTAATGTATAATTATATATTTGATATATTACTTTACATTAACTAGTATCGGTTCACTTTAGACGGATTTTCTCACTTGGTTCGTGCGCATTGCATATGCGATATGTTTTTGTGCACTTGATTGTATCATGTTTGATGATGCAAGTCAAGCTAGGGTTCAAGTGTAAAGATTAAACCTTGGTTAATGAAATGGTTAGGGTTTATTATTCATTATTCATTTATCTTATTTAATTATCTTTTTATTTTTGATAAATGAATAAAAGAAAAGAGAAAAGAATGGTTGCTAGATTTGGAGTTTAGTTGAAACTTCTTGAAGATTTGATAAAGTCAACCATACTTATCTCAACCTTAACCCTAACCATTCTCACTAACCATGATTCATTCTCTACACTTGACCATGGTTAGAATTATGATAAGAATTCATTTTCTTTTCATTTTCTATTAACTTATCATAATATCTTTCTTCTTCTTCTTCATTCTTCAAGTGAAGAAAAGCAAAGTCCATCAATGGTGATTGTTGGATATGAGTGAGAAATCCAATTCTAAAGTTAACCCAATTCCTATTTCTTCATCCTCTACCTCTTGCCAAGTAGTAGAGTGTGTTTCCTTCACAAGATTTTAGGGTTTGGTGAAGGTGGAGCTTGATTCATCGATGCCTCGACGTAGATCATCTTCGGCATGGACATCGACGACCTAGCTTGCCCATTCTCCGACGAAGCCGATCCTAGAGCCCAGATTCGTTTTGGACAGCGGAGAGGACCTCGTTGCGGAGCTATGGAGGTGGAGCACCGGATCTACAAAGGTTGTATTTCCGTATTTTATATAGTTAACTGTTAACTAGTTCTTGTTCGCCTAGATATCTAGCAAACGATCCGTACTTTAGGGTTTGTAGGCACCATAATTTTTGAAATTGCCATGGTTGATGGCTTGGGAGACCTCACTAGAGTGCCTAGGAACCCTGCAGTGGTATCAGAGCCTAGCTAGAGCCTTAGGCGATCCCCGGACGGAATTAGAAACGCGATCGAACCAAAATCCCATTGCAAAATTGCTCTCTGTACTTTTTTCAAAACTGTTGATTTTTGGCAATTAAAAATATCCAGAAAAACAAGCAGGCTTTTTTAAGAATTACTGTGAAATTTGGTACCCTAATTCCACAAAAGAGCGGCGGAAGAGCCGCACAAAGGGGGTTTGCGCGGCGGAAGGGCCGCCAATAAGAAGCCGACACATGTCAAATTTCACAGTAACTCGTAAAATTCAATGCTCATTTTCCTGGAATATTTAAACTGAACTCAAGAGTTGAGTTGTTCTGAGTTGTTTTGGGAATCATTGTTTCGATCGGAAAGTCTAATTCTGTCCATGTGTTTTCCGGATAAATTTTAGGATATGTTAAAAAGTTCGACCGGATATAAATACCCAACTTTTCCCCTGTCGGGAAATTTCCAAGTGTTGGATTTTTCCGTAGTTTAACGACGTTCTAAGTAGTGCAAGTAACGCGATGGTCCCTCTAGAAGACACAAACCTTAACTCGATTATGTGACCGTCTTGAACTGCCCTTTGAACCTTCGGGTTTGGGGCAGTACGGCGTGCCACATGTGAGGCGTTGGCTTGACCCTTCTACGGCTGGACCGTTGGTACTGAGGTACGAACTGAATGTTGTTAGACTAGTTTCATGTGTTGATCTGTTTCGGGAAAACTTGGGTGTTCGATTGTTCGATCGAAAAGTTTAACATTTTCTGTTTATCTGGAATGGGATACAATAATTGGAATTCACAATAAGTTATGAGATAACTAAATGAATGTTATAAACATAGCACTTTAGTCTCACTTGATCGGTTGCCACGGAATTTTGATGTGATCAAAAGTCCGTCGCAATCACGTAGCGTACGCGGATACTCGCCGGGTAAACTTAATAGACAGCCTCACTCCATAGCCCCGACCAAGTGACTGTAGGAGAACCCCGTCGCCGAAAGCATCCGTCCGGGTGCTCGCGGTAGCGGTGTTCCGCCTTGGTGCACTTCGTCGCCGGTATCGGGGGTGCAGCCGTCTACTGAAGTTTGCGACGAGCATTCGATCAGGATGTCGGGAATCTTGTTGAATTGCCCGACTTGATATTGAAAAGAGTTTTCAATTTTGAGACTAAAATGCGGGGTTTATAATTGTTAGGCATGCGATGTCTAAGAAATTCATTTGGTCAGGCATGCGATGTCTGAGGAGGTTGCGGATTCCAACTGTTGTAGTTTTACACTTTCTTTTCTGTGACCGTAAGTGTAATATGTGATATCGCCGGTTTCGTTGCTATATGTCAACGACAATTGGGGTATGCATATTTACTTACGTTGATGACATCTGATGTTATGTGTTGCTGGATATGTTATATTGGATCGTCGTGTTTGAATAGCCGGGGGTTTTTATGTGAGATGAGTGTTTTTCATTTTCATTCATGTAAAAACTTGTATGTAATATTCTTTTATTGGGGCGCTTCCAGATTGCGGGAGTTGTCACCTGTTGTATATTATTTACTTTTCCGCACTAGGATAGACCCAAGGAGGAGGGCACAAGTAACCGGGTTCTGGAGTCCAGTGGGAGACCAACTCGAGGAGTCGAGTCCGGGTCTCCTAACTCCAGAATTGGCAGGGTTGCTTGCCGCTCTCGTAGGGGTCTAGGGGTGTGGGTTTGGCTATTCATCACGACCGTGGAATCCGTGTTTTATACTGGCTCGTATTGAAAACACGGACGTCCTAGTATATCCAATATTTCATATGATTCTTCTGCTGCGATATCTGTGATGAGATCATGTGATGTTTCTGTGATGGATTTAGTATATAGTATATATGATATATTATATAGACGTTACTTATGTTTTACACCCGCGCTAGCCCTGCCCTGCTCTGCCGTTAGTTACCTAACCTAACGGTGCACGAGGGGACATCGAGGCGAATGCGGATGGCATAAGTGTACGTCATATCTATCTGTGATGTTTAGGTACTTAAATGATGGGACTTCATTAATATGATTAATGAATTAAAAGAAACCTAAGATGTTGTAGAATCGAATTTCAAAATAAAACAGGTAGCTACAGTTTTTGCTTTGCACAGCGGTATATGAGATATATCCTGCACCTTATTCGATGAGGAAAGGACCGAGATCCCTTTACCGGGAGTGACTCCTTTAGCAATAACTGGCAGATGCTACACCCTCGGTTTGTCTTTTGATTGCTTTTAAGTGTTTTTGCTTTGCACAGTGATATATATGATATATCCCGCACCTCATTCGACGAGGAAAGGACCGACGATCCTTTCACCGGGAGTGACTCCTTTAGCAAAACTAGAAAAGCCTCAAAAGCACTCCATTTCAAAATTCATTCGATCCTACAACGATATCAAGTTCATTACGCAATAGGTTTTCAGAAAAACCTGTCGTAGCCCTCCGTCATTTCAGATAAGTATTAGTTAGTATTCGTGCTGCGGTTGTTTGGCATGCGTCAAGGCGTAGTGTACGGTAGCTAACTAGTGCTTATCTGCTAGCATATGATGCGATTGGATTAGGGTATTCGTACGGCGTTGTTTGGCATGCGTCAAGGGTCGTGCGGGTGGGTTTAATTCAATCAGGAAATGACGGGTTGAACTTGACTAGCAGACTATGGGTTGTTTGGCATGCGTCAAGGTCATAGCGAGCTAGGGGCAAAATATTATCGGGAATTTCAAGTGTTGAAATTTGCAATGAGATTGCATACCTTCTATGAGATAGTTGGATCCCGATACCCGCTGCGAGTAAGTGTTACTCCTGGGAGAGTTTTATACATTACAATTAGCCGATCAAGTAGGTGTCTAGAAAGGTGTCAACGGGGTTACGCCTCTGGGAAAATGAGGTTTACATTAATTAGGTTCGTGCGAAAGCACGGGGGACCTCCCTCAAAGTACCGACACTGGCCTGGCTGAAAGATTGGCGAACTTGTAGTGTGTAATTAATCCCGGCTAGTCTTTCCTTTTAGGGTTTGAAGGAAGATTTGATAAAAAGCAGTGGGAGCCATCCTGATTAGATAAAATAATAACCAATCTATTCTTGACAGAGCGCACGCTGAGTGTTTTCTTCTCTCTCTCTCCTGGTAGCGACCATATCACGCCTTAATCAAGATAATAATACGGATTATTGACCGAACCCGCTTGTTATACTGAGCTGGGGAACGTTGGTCCCGCTCCAACTTATAATTGTTATAAGACAGAGCAGGAAATTGGGGAATACCAGAATTCCCGTGCCGCCCAAACGAAGAGAGTGCATGCTGATGCATCATCTTCGGGTTTGTTCATTATACAGAACTGTTTCTCTGTAACCTCTACGTCCTGGGTATGTGATACCAGATCAGGATCCCAGATATGTAATCTGTTACATAGGGCTACAGAAAGGTAGAGAACTGAGAACGGGTGATAAGTTTCATGAGGCAGAAAACGGGGCAAGAGTTGCAGCCAAGTCTGTCGGTCACTGTCATCCTGTATTACAATACATTGATTCTGAACGAATGATATTAGATACCGAACCTGATATACAAAATCATATCTGTCTCTTTATTAGTAAAGAAACGATATAATTTTGTATTGTTGGATAATGTTTTGAACATTTCCTATATCAAAAGTTGATCGGTTCAGGCACGTTATCTAAAAGCATTGATGTTCTAAATCAAACTACAGTTCTTTAGTATACAGAACATACACAAGAGGAAGAGTTCAGAAATGAACGAATCCTTCTTGAGGTATTGTAGACTAGGTCATATCAATGTGACCCGACTGGCTGAGTTACATTTAGATGCATATTTAAATCAGTTTGAATTTACATCTTGTGAAACTCGCCAGTCATGTCACAAAGATAAGATGACCACAGCTCCGTTTACTGGAAACAGAGAAAGAGTTAGTAAACTCTTGGGATGATACATGTTGATGTATGTTAGGTCCCCTGTCTACAAATGCCAGGACTGGTTCTTTGTACTTCATTACGTTCTCTGATGATCTTTCGAGTTTCAGACCTATGTTCATGTTGAAACACAAGTCCGAACCTTTTGAGATATTCACAGAATATAAGTTAGAAGTAGAGAACCAAAATACGGGTATAAGTATTATGTCCTTTGATGTGATCAAGGAGGAGAATACTTGAGCACGGAATTCCTGGATTATTCTAAAGGAGAATGAGATTCTCTCTCAGCATTACTCCTCCGAATACACCATAGCACGATGGTATATCGGGGCGGAGCAATCACACCCTATGTGATATGGTGTGCTCTATGATGAGTACTACTGAGTTACCTATTTCCTTTAGGGAGTTATGCACTTGAGAAGCTGCATACCTATTGAATAAGGTTCAAATCAAATCAGTTGCCTACCACTTCATATGTGATATGATAAGGGAAGAGCCCATCTCTTAAGTTAGTTAAGATTTAGGGTTGTCTGGCCTATGTCTAAAAGCAAAATCCGGACAAGCTCGAGGCAAGGTCTGTTATGTAGAACTGGAAAGGTTCCAGCTATACTAAATACAGCAGATGATTTGATAAAACCAAAGGATTCAGTAGAAACCAACGAACCTCAGCCTCTCCGCCGATCTAGTAGGGTTCCTCACCCACCTGAGAGATACTTCAGTTTCTCTATGACAGTGGGAGCGAGGATTGCATCATGAGATGATGACCCAACTAGTTTCGAGCAGGCCATCAGGAGTAAGACTCTGTAAGAATGGCTGGATGTTTAGCGATCTGAGATGGAATCCTTATACACCAGCAAAGTATGGACTTTAGCTGCAAGATCTGAAGGGTTAAATCCCCATCAGAAGCAAGTATATCTTGAGAAGATTACTTGGTGTAGATGGAAAAGTTGAGACTTTCAAAGCTAGATTTGTTAAAGCTTTTCGTCATCGACCAGGCATGGATCATGATGATACCTTTTCAAGTGACTATGCTTAAGTCCATCCAGATCCTACTTGCCACGGCTGCATACCCTGACTACGATATCTGGTGGTTGGGTGTCTTGACTGCTTTTCTAAATGATGATTTGGAAGAGAGCGTCTATAAGTACACAGCCAGAGGGCTTCGTAGACAGTGGGAGCAGCGGAAACGTGTGCAAGATGCTTTATAGGATAAAGCAGGCATCGCGGAGTTGGAACATCTGTTTTGATGAAGCAGTCAAAGAGTTTGACATCATCAAAATGGTAGATGAACCTTGTATAAACAAGAAGGTAATAGGGAGTATGGTGACGATCCTCGTAGAGTACGTGGATGACATACTCTTGATAGGAAAGGAGTTTCCTATGCTACGCTCGATCAATCTCCGCTTATCACAATGATTCTCCATATAGGATCAAAAGTGATACCTACTAAATCCTGGGTTTTGGATCTATGAGATAGATCTAAATGGATGGTAGAATTCTCACTAGATGTAGTGAGACGGTATCAAATGATCCTGAGGAGAATCACTGGAAAGGTTCCAGGGTGATAAAGACGACTGAATGTCAGTCGCAGGCATTGTCTTTACCCTAAGTAAAGGGACGGTATGTTGGAAGAGTTCCAAGCAGGATACCGTGGCATACTAGACGATAAAGGCAGGATACATCGCTACTTAAGATGCTACCAAAGAGGCTGTTTGGGTGTATATAGGTTCATGAGATGAACTATGTTCCTCCCATTGTGTGACAATGGAGTTGTGGCTTATGCCAAGGAACGCCGGTCCCATCAGTGATCCAGACATATTCTAAGGCAGCATCGCCTGATCATGGAGATAGTTGATCTCCAGGGTGATCGAGGTTTGGAGAGTAGACTCAGAGGACAACACAGCGGATCCACTCACAAAGGCCTGTTCCCAGAGAGAGACTTTTATGGGATGGTTGAGTATGAGATACTTCAAACCACTGCTAAAGATGGCCCTAGTGCAAGTGGGAGATTGTTAGTTATATGTATGCCCTAGAGGCCATTACTATACATAGGATGTATATTGTAGTGGATGCTGGGACATATATAGGGAGGACTTTCTTGCTCGACATGATAGTATGCTATCTGGTTGCTCTTTACCTTAACGTGTATACTGATTGTCTCTCTGTTACATGTTGGTAAAGCCCTTAGGATCTGTACTTGACTACCTGGACTATGATGCGGATCATACTAGTGGGGACATGGTAGTCTATAAGTACATCCTTCAAAGTCCCTAGTCGTGGGTGTATCGAGACGGGGCATCGATATACCAGAGTAGACTAGCGTGTACCTTCTCGACCCATACAGATGGGCGATGGATGATCCCATATCCATTGGTGTTTGACATCAGAGATGATATACGGGTGCTCAGTAGAGACTGGGTACACTGGACGGACTCGCCGAGAACTCCCAGATGGTATTATACCTCACGTCAGATGGCAGTTCTCTGGTGACACTGGTACAGAGTAGTCTGTTGACCCGAGATCGTCATAGAGTCTTGTGTGGTTCCCACTGTGCTTTGATTTCCATCTTACCACGTCCAAGAGGGCGTGCAAAACGGTGGTTTTTGGGTACAGTCCCGAGTCACATGGAGGCAATGAGCGATAGGAGGGGATTCGTCTCTCCCGGTATATGGAGGTTGATGTTGCGCTGTGTTCGATTGGCTATAACAGGAAATCCCTGGCCAGGGTTGCTGAGATTTACTGGTAAGTGTTACCAGTAGTTTCTCGAACAGTTATAGACCTCATATCGACACGACTTATTGAGCTATTGGGGTCTGACGTATACCACCCCTAGGCGAGATATGCGACATATCAGACGATCAGACCGGACTGTACGGTAGTGTTACTGGTCGGATTCACTGGAGTGTGAGCGGGCTTGCTCGTCGATCTTCAGATCGCTCAATACCCGGGTGGCCGTTACGTTTAGCAGACCGCTTGCGGCTTGTGGATGTTTGATATGATCATCATCCGCTGCCGGCGTATTGACGAGTCTTTAGAGTCCTACACAGAGGTTTCCTGGGTCAAGCGAAACGAAATAGGAGCGCATATGAGATATGTGCGGGACCGAGAATAATGCGTGTATGTGATACCGTATTCAATTCTCGCGATAAATATATCGAAAGGTTGTATGCGATATAACCTAGTTATCGATTCAAGCGTTGATTCGATAAGCCGATATATTAGATACCAGTCGGTTATGTGCGCATGACCGGATCATTGAATCAAGTGTTGATTTAATGATTTAATGTATAATTATATATTTGATATATTACTTTACATTAACTAGTATCGGTTCACTTTAGACGGATTTTCTCACTTGGTTCGTGCGCATTGCATATGCGATATGTTTTTGTGCACTTGATTGTATCATGTTTGATGATGCAAGTCAAGCTAGGGTTCAAGTGTAAAGATTAAACCTTGGTTAATGAAATGGTTAGGGTTTATTATTCATTATTCATTTATCTTATTTAATTATCTTTTTATTTTTGATAAATGAATAAAAGAAAAGAGAAAAGAATGGTTGCTAGATTTGGAGTTTAGTTGAAACTTCTTGAAGATTTGATAAAGTCAACCATACTTATCTCAACCTTAACCCTAACCATTCTCACTAACCATGATTCATTCTCTACACTTGACCATGGTTAGAATTATGATAAGAATTCATTTTCTTTTCATTTTCTATTAACTTATCATAATATCTTTCTTCTTCTTCTTCATTCTTCAAGTGAAGAAAAGCAAAGTCCATCAATGGTGATTGTTGGATATGAGTGAGAAATCCAATTCTAAAGTTAACCCAATTCCTATTTCTTCATCCTCTACCTCTTGCCAAGTAGTAGAGTGTGTTTCCTTCACAAGATTTTAGGGTTTGGTGAAGGTGGAGCTTGATTCATCGATGCCTCGACGTAGATCATCTTCGGCATGGACATCGACGACCTAGCTTGCCCATTCTCCGACGAAGCCGATCCTAGAGCCCAGATTCGTTTTGGACAGCGGAGAGGACCTCGTTGCGGAGCTATGGAGGTGGAGCACCGGATCTACAAAGGTTGTATTTCCGTATTTTATATAGTTAACTGTTAACTAGTTCTTGTTCGCCTAGATATCTAGCAAACGATCCGTACTTTAGGGTTTGTAGGCACCATAATTTTTGAAATTGCCATGGTTGATGGCTTGGGAGACCTCACTAGAGTGCCTAGGAACCCTGCACACGGGTAGCCGGGTTCTAGAGGGCAACGGGCCCGCATCTCATGGCGTTGAGACGGAGGGGTCTTTACTCTAGAATTGGCGGACTATTCGCCGCACTCGTAGGGGGTACAGGTTGACCCAAAGTGGGGTGCCCAAGTTACCGGATTCCGTGAAGTGCTGGGTGGTCTATTCACATTGCTGAAGGGGGCTGCCTCGCTTCAGGTTTTGGCGGGCAACTTGCCGCGCCCGTAGGGGTCTAGGATTTCATTGCACAGGCTATCCACATGACCAGGGGAACGTCGGGTTTCAGTAGCGGCTCTGTGAAACCCGGGGATCCAAGATATCTGTATTGTTCTGTGATACTTATTACATTTCTGTGATGTTGCATTTTATCATGCCTTGAGCGAATATTATATATTGATATATATATGTAACGTTTTGAAAATCGTTTCAGTGAAATTTCGAAAAAAACGGTAAAATAAGGGGGCTTTCAGTAAAAAGTCAAAATGCAAATATCTTTATTATAAAATTACATATACATATTCTAGCTATGTAATTGCTAGTATTTGGTGTTTATTGAGCCACTGGTGAAATTTCAAATTTTCTGAAAATTTTTCCGAAATTAATTATTTTAATATTATTTTAAGCCGTCACTAATATATTTAATTAGGGAAAATTACAAATTGGAATGAGTTGAAACAAATTTTGTGCATCATAAAACATTGAATAAAATTTTATCATGTGGTTTTTGAAATGAAATCGTTTCCCAAAACGGTTTAGAAATTATTGAAGAAAAAAGGCTTTTTTTTAGTGTAAATGGATGTTTGGGGTGTTATATTTATCATTTTTCCTCACCCCACACCTATACCCACACTCACACACCCCCATTTACCTCTCCCCTTGGCTAAATTCAGCAGCCCCCACCCTTTTCCCCACTTGAATTTGAAGAGAAAAGCAAAAGAAAAGAAAAGGGAATTAATAAAGAATGGAGCATGACTTTGTTGACTTGGACCTTTCTACTTGCACCCACACATTCTCTCTCCTTCACCCCTCTCCATTTCAGCCGAGCCTCTTCCCTAAATCCAGCAACAACCCTTCTCAAAATCTTCATTTTCATGAAGAAACCTCACTCAAAAATGCAATAAAAACCATACAAACTCACACCAACTCCAAATCCAAGCTTTACCCATTTCTCCTTGGCCTATTCTAACTTGGATCTTGGAGGAAAGTTGATGTTTTGGAGGCTAATTTCCAAGCTAGATCTCTAGAATTGGGAGGTAAAAATCTTAACCTATGTCTTCATGGTTGGTTAATTACTCGAATTTAATTGAATTTGGTGTGTAATTCGGATTCAATTTCAACACTTGAATTTTCAAGAGAAGACTTTGAATTAAAAAGTTAGGGTTTGGATTCAATTAGAGTGGTTGTCACTTACTTAAGGTTACAATGAGTAGATTAACATGTTAATGCTATGCAAAACTTAATCTTGTTGCTTATTGCTAATTGTAACATTTAAAATACCCAAATTAAGATTTTTTTAAACAAACTAGGTTTTTAGAAATTTATTTAAATGTGAGATTAAAATCTAGTAAGGGTATTCATGACATTATTAAAATTTTAAATTATAGTTTACTACTTTAGTTCATGCAAAACCAAGCTTAATTGTTGAATTGTGAATTTTGCTTTAAAAAGTGTTTAAATGTGATATTTTGCAAACTAGAATTTTGGGTTTAATTAAAATTGACGAGATAAAATTATGGAAATGGTTTATATGACTTAGTTATGATATTTAGTGGATATTATGGCCATTAGTTATGATAAAACATCAAGTTTCGAATTAAAACGAAAATTAAGCGCTTTCTAGGTTTTCGGAAATAAATCGATTTGATTTATTTTGGGGTTTTGATGAGTTGCAATCTACTTAATATTAAAATTAGTGATTGTGAAAACACGATTGGGGTGTTTGGGTTTTTCTCGATGGATTGGCGTTTGTACGCCGACATCGAGGGTTTTTAAGTTGATTTGTGGAAGCAAACCATAGGTTTTGACCTATGTGGGATTCGTGAGTCGTTTTGGTCATGAGTCGGATTTTAATGCGATACGGTGCGTTATGATATGTAGGTATCCCATGTGGACTTCGAGACGATAAGCAAGCGCGTGGCGACGTCGGCACCGGCGAGCGAGGACCAGGTGAGTAGATTTATATCTACGGGGAGAAGTCGGGTGGATGGCGTATAGCACCCCCGCAGTCCGTGGTGGTGTATACGGATGCGTATACACACCAACAATTATTATATGTTATTTGGGATTAATAACGATGTTTAGGATGGATATTGGTGTGTTGGATTATTTTAGTGTTGCGAACCCTAGGGTAGTGTTGCACTACACATACACACCTACATACTTGCATACATTCCTATTTATAAGTTCTCATGGGATTCTTTATAGTTATGTGATCACATGGGTATGGGACTAGGTGTTCACATACGGATTTGAGGATGATACTTGGGATTGAGCTGAGTCGATGAGATTTATTTTGTGGTTGTGATATCGGTGATATGGCAGGATTCGTACTTAAGGTACGCCCTGGTGTTATAGCGGATCTTGGGGCGGCGATACGGGTGAATAGTGTTATAACTAAAATGGTCGACATGTGATCGTGATATGAGGCATGATATGCTAGGATATTGATATTAGGCTGTATCGGGCGATGTATACCCTTGATGATGCTATGTGCTGACGGTATCGGTTTGTACGAGATTGTCGATCTGTAGTCAAATCATGAGTATATTGAGGATATTAGTATTGTACTAGACATAGGTCAGTACCCTAGACTATGATCTTGAATAAAGAGGATACCAGAGGAATGGTGTGAGGAATATGATATTGACCCGTACCTAGATTTGGGGATGCCGTACGACGGATTTACGTACGAGCTATATCTTGATGATTGATCCGCACTCTTGACTTGGGATGGCTGATTGTAGATATGGTATCGGATATGATATTATTGAGGCGGGATCACCGACTAATATATATACAGGTATGTATATGGATCGACTCAGATGTTAGGCGGTTTCCTTACCTGTAGTCCAGCTTGTTAGCTTAGCCCTTTAGTTTGTTTAGTTGTTAGATTAGATTCGATTCTTACCTATTTCAAAAACTAACGAATCGTGGGTATTTTAAAAGACAGCCCAAGGGATCCTACGGATATTTCAAAAGACGTATCTTTTCATAAAAACACCGTAGCCCCTATTTTCAAAACTCCATGATTCGTGTTATTTCAAAAGGCACCATTTGTAGGACTTATATTAGATTAATGCAGGTTAGTTACAGTTGCGTCTAGTATTCAGCTCCCGCTTATTATTGTGGTTCGCTTCGCATCGCATACTTATGTTATAATTTCTTATTGCAATGTTGATATCATATTGTTAGGACACCAGCACCATTACCGATGATGCGTATGTACCACGTACACTTACTTGCCGGCTCACACACATCTTCATCGGTAATTGCCATGTCACGTACACCTTAGAAAATATTATTGCTTGACTTAGGTTGTTAGTTAGTAATTTGACATGATATTAGTGTGCCTGCCTTATATGCCAGCTTAACATTGTAGTTATTACTTGTCACTTCATGCATACTGTTATTCATTGTTATGCCTATATTCATGGTTTTTACAAGCTATTGATGATTTGGATTCGGATTTCCATGAAATTTTCTGGATTTGGGGGGGAAACCGCAAAACTTATATAAACTGATTTCTCTCTTTTTAAATAAAAAGTGCTGTTTTTCCCATGATGTATGAGTCGTCCACCATGAGTTTGCTGATGGATTTCGAGACCCGATTCGAGGAGACGGATGAACCGTTTCGGGTACATGGTGGACCCGGTAAGGTACCCCGGGGCAAGAAGCATGTGATGATGACGATGTGAGCCTGGCAGGGGAGCACTACCTACCGGTGATTTTACCCGACGCGTCGGATATCCGGAGGATACCGTCGTGGTCTTGAGATGGATGGTAGGAGCCGGTCTGGACTGACGGCGGCCTAGATATTGTGATTGAGACATTGAGATTTCGAGATACTGAGGTACAGAGACTGTGATACAAAGATATCGAGATATTGGGATTACGTTTTGTGCCGATGCTAGGCACTGTTTTATGCTGATTTCATTATGATACCTTATTTTAAAAATACAAAGGAAATCTCACTAAATTATGAAAACGGTTCTTCATTTACATGTATTCTGTTTTCATGCATTCATACCTCATTCATGATATATTGCTACTTGAGGCACTGACACGGGCACATGAGATTACACTCGGGTTAGATATTTACCCTAGCCTTGTTATAGGCTACGTGTTATTCATATATTTGAGGATATATTATGATCATTGACCTAGATTGCGTTATTTATGCAATTTCTGTGCGTAGATATTTTTCTATTCACGAGTTGGCAACTCACCCCCGTTGTGGCCCAGTTTCTTGCAGGTTTGCCGTACAGGTTTCTTTACGGCTTGCGGGCATAGTTTCCTACGGGTGATTTGCTAGTAGGTGGGTTTACTTGTATCGTAACCCCATTTTATATCTTGTATATTATTATTCTGTTGTATCTAGAAGTTCCATCAACCAAACATGTATTTATTTTGAGATAGAGACCAGTGATGTTATTCCTTCGACCTTAGAGTCGCGTGTTTTATTTCTGTGGTTTTCTTGTGGTTTTGAGTTTCCTTATGAATTTTGATCCTCGCCGTTGGCGTTGTATATTATATTGCTTGTGTGGTTGTGACCGTCGATTGAAGAAGAGCTAGGTCCCGCTTGGGGATGCCTTCTATTGATTTTGTATACTATTCATGTTGTACCCCGTTTGGGGGCCAGTATTTACAAAGGAGACTTTGCCGAAATTTTCAGTAAATTTTTGATGTTTTTAGAAACCCGCATAATTCGGCTTATGCTATTAAAACTACTTATTTAAATTGGTTTTCCTTTACTCTACTACTTTTCTTGGTTTGCATTTCTGGGTTGTCGGCTTACTTGGATTACATACGCCTCGAGACGTTTCGTAGTTTAAGTGCCGGTCATGTTCCGTACTTTCGGGACGTGACAATATACTAGTAGATGTTGTATATGTTTTGCATCCGCGCTAGTCCAGTCCCCGCTCTGTCGTTAATTAAGTAACCTAACGGGTGATGACGGGACCCAGTGGCGAATGCGGATGGCATATACGTACATCATTATTTTCATTCTTTATTGGCGTGATCAATTGATGGGACTGCGTTGATTCGGATCAATGCAAGCTAAACAAACCTATTCTGATGTTGTTGGAACAATTTTTCAAAAAGCTGTTATTGCAAGGGCGTTCTCTTTTGTTTTGCACAGTGGTATTCGGTTATGAATATCCAGCACCTCAGTCGACGAGGCAAGGGCCGAGATCCCTTCACCGGGAGTGACCCCTTGGACAGAAGTTTGCGTCAGGGCAATAACTTCACTATAGTCGATTGCTTTTGCTTTGCATCGCGGTATTCAGTTGGAATATCCTGCACCTCATTCTACGGGGAAAGAGCCGAGATCCCTTCACCGGGAGTGACCTCTTTAGCAAAGGTTTTCGCCACTATATTTTTAAAAGCTATCCAGTTCCTTCAACGATATCAAGTTCATTACGTTAAAGGTTTTTCGCCAAAAACCATTCGTAGCCCTCCGTCATTTCATATGGATAGTCAATAGTATTCAAGCTGTGTTTGTTGGCCAAAGTCAAGGCACAGTGATTGGTAGCTATTGGATATTCATATGCAGCATAGATAGATGTGTTGGTTTGGGACAGTCGTACTGCCTTGTTGGCCAAAGTCAAGGGTAGGTACGGGTGGGTTCAAATTAACCTGGAGAATGACGGGTAGAACTTGACATGTGACTTATAATTTGTTGGCCAAAGTCAAGGTCATAAGAGCATGGGGTAAAAATCACATCGGGAGTTTCTAAAGAAACTGAAACTTGCCAGATATGTGCATACCTTCTGGAGTGTGATAACGTGAGCGGATTCCGTCACATTATCATGCGATGATAGTTGGATCCCGATTCCCACTGATGAGTTGGTTTACTCCTCGGGTGATCCCGACTAATTCTTCTTTCAGGTTTGGAGGAGAATTTGACGGTACAGTGGGAGGTTTCCTGATTAGATAAAGTGATAACCATTCTAATCTAGGTTAGAGTGCATGCTGAGTGTTTCTTTTCTCTCTCTCTTTGGCAGCGACCATGGCCCGACCCTAGACTATGACTCAGTGACCAAGTTGACCGAACCTTCTTAAACACTGGCTTTCGGATTGTCAGAGTTGCAAACCTCATTACCACTCCTACTTTTACCCTTTTCTCCAGGACACCCTGTATTACTACGAACGTCCACTTCCATTGGACAAAACCATCGTATGGTTACATACGAACTCGAAGGAATTTATTCGAGGGTGGTTTCCGGTTCTGGAGAAAACGAATAGGACTATTCAGTTATCTTTTCCTTTTACCTTCTCTCAGGTTGCGAGTACTCCTTGGTTTAGGAGATAGTACACCTATTACGCAAATTGGATAGTCTTCTTCCGAACCTTAGGCTGGTGCCGAACGGTGGGGAATGAAGAAAACCAATTAGCATAACGATGGTGTACAGAAGATATTAAGTTAAGACAAATAAAGGGATTAGTAAGAGGGACAAAGTAAACTGTGACTGCTATTCACGACCAAACCAAGTATTTTTTCGCCAATCCTAAATCACCTTTGTATTTCTCCAGAACACTCCGTATCACTACGAAGATCCACAGTTTATTTGGATACTCCATCGTATGGTTATATACGAACTCGAAGGAACTTGTTCCAGTTCGGGGATGGATTCTGGTTCGGGAGAAATAGGAATAATGTTTATTCGGTTGTCTTTTATCTTCACCTTCTCTCGCATTGCGAGTGCTCCTAGGATTAGGACAGTACACCCATTATGCTTATTGGATAGTTTTCTTCCAAACCATAGGCTGGTGCCAAACGGTAGGGAAGGAAGAAAACCATTTAGCCTAAGAGGGTGTACAGAAGGTAATGACTAAAGACATATAAAGGGATTTGGAGAGATGGCAAAGAATTATACAGTTACAGTTGTGAATCTGGATAATGGAAGAGGCATTTCTAGGAATACTCGGATACCCCATCGAAACATTTCAATGTTTCAGTTTCACTGTGAACTGTTAAAAGAAAACTGATTTTCCAATTAGACACTTGCTCCAGGGTATGTATTTACCAGGTTTGATTCTCACATCTGTAAGGTTTTACAGATGATGAGTGGTAGTAAGTTATTGGGAATTAGGTGATCATCCTCATTATATCGAGATTCGTTGTAATTGGTGATATTTGAGGAAGTCACCTGGGTTGTTTGCCGGACGGCAAATATTTGGTTTTGAATATCCGTTGCTATGCACCAATTTCAAATTGATATATCTGTACGTCTATTTTTATAGAGTGAGATATACCTTTTTGAAATTATGTCCATGACATTTACCTATATCAGTGGATGGTTAGGTAAGGAGCATTAAACAGCGGTGTAATTCTTCTTAACCATAAGTACAGTTTTCAACCTACGACACACAGGGAATGAGTTATTAGACTCAAGGGACTTATACAGAGTATTGTATGTTGTCCAGTGTCCATGAGGACAGAGGGGTTAGTTCTCGTACTATATTCGGTTTACTTATGACTTCTCTAGTTTTTAGACAGGTGTTTCGTAGAAACACAGGGTCCAAGTTTTGAGAAGTTATAAGTATAAGAGTAAAGTAGAGAACCAGATGTTGCAAGTATCGGGATTCTTCAAGGTGATCGAAGATGTAGATATTTGTTCATGGTATTCAGTTGATAGTAATGATTAAGAGAACTTGCTTCTTTTTCAGGTTACTCATAATTGGAATCACTCCTAAGTTGAGTAATGTCGATCAGCCTCTCTCCATTTAAATGATATGCACTGGAGACAACTGCATGATTTGAATCTGGTTCAATTAAATTAGTGCCTCTGTTTCTGTATTAGATATAGAACGGTTCATATCTTGACATTGTTAAGGTACGGGGAGTTGTCCAGCTTATGCTTAAAACCAGGCACTGGACAACTCAAGGCACGTTTCTGTAATGGCTGTTTGTGTGCTGACCCGGGCTATGACGAGGGTTGATTTTCTACCATCTGGAAGATCAATAGTGATATTGTTCTTGACACGCCACAGTTTTAATAAAAATGGATTTTTTCAGAAAACAGTAGTGGGAGTATGGTAGAACTGGAAGTGATTCCAGAACCGCAAACGATTACTGAAAATTTGATAGGAACCTAAAGATTCAATCTGGTTTGACATTCCATTGGCCACTCCGCAGATATGGTGGGTAACCTCAGGCACCCGAGAGGTACTCCGGTAGCCTCAAGGACGGTGACAGGGAGGTTCTTGTTTACCCAGACTTGTCATTGCTGTTGTTCCAGACTGTGAGACCCGGCAGGAGGATGAATATTGCGTCGTTCTAAAATAGCTTTAGAAGTGTACGTCTATATGACTCTGCCAGAGGGTTGTCGTAGTTAGTGGGAGCAGCGAAAGCATAGTGGACAAGTGGCTTATGTCTATTTATAAACTAAAGCAGATATAGCGGAGATAGATCATCTTTTTCTGATGTGACAGTCATAGGTTTGACTTCATCATAATAGGGGATGGATCTGTTAAGAAGGTAGTAGGGTGTGATGCCCTGGTATTTGGATGACATACATAGAGTAGGAAGTGAAATTCCTATACTACGATCGGTTATACTTTGGTTGTCATACAGTGGTTTCTCCACATAGGACTTGGATATTATATCAGATATTCTTGTTACTGGATCTATGATTTTAGATCTAGATTTGGGTAGTTTCCCAATCTGGGTACTTAGACAGCATTCTAAAAGTGTTTTAGAATGGACGACTCCTGGCATGGTGGTGTACCTGCAGGTGATGGAGTCACCCTCTTTAAAGGTGTCTTATAGACTAAAGGGGAGAGGGATGCACATGATTGGCAGATCACTTGCTTAGGCAATTGAGTTGATCATGAGAAGTCAAGTACCACACCAGATGTTGTTTTTGCACGAGATGCAATATGTTGATATTGATCCAATCCTGGAGAAATGATCGGAAGAAGTTTTAGAACATAAGTGGATGTTCTAGGGATATTATAACGGCATCCTCCTTCGGGAGACAGTTATCATTCCAGGCTTCCAGGGTGACCTGGATGACAGAGTGGCTGTAAGAGTTATAGTTTTCCCTCTGACGAGGGGCAGTAGTTTGGACAGGTGGTCCAAGCGGATACAGAGGGAGGCATGGCGCAGGATACTGATTGGTTTCAGTTGACGATACAGTCTAAGAAGTTTGGATTTGGAGTTCATTTATGAACTAGGTCCCATCAGATATCCAGACATATTCTAAGACAGGTATTGCTCATTTCGGGAGATGGCTTTCTCCGTGAACTTGAGATAAAGAGAGACATAGAAAGAAACATCAGAGCGGATCCACTCACTGAGGCTATTCCTCGAACGCAATAGTTTCGCAAATAGGCTTTGTGAGACTGATTAGTAGAGGAGTTGGGTGTTCGGTATCACACGGGCAGTGAATATGCGACATCGCAATAATTATCCTTGAGTGCAAGTGGGAGATTGTTGGAGATAGTGCCCTCAGAGTCAATTATTGGATCACAGGTGTAGGGTTCCTAGGCACCCCAAGGAGGTCTCACAAGGCATCAACCATGCCAATTTCAAAAATTACGGTGCCGAGAAACCCTAGTGTACGGATCGTTGGCCAGAATTCTAGGCGAAAAGTAAACTAGTTAACGCTTAACTATAAGAATACGGAAATACAACCTTTGTAGATCCGATGCTCCACCTCCACGGCTCCGCAATGAAGTCCTCTCCGCTGTCCAAATCGAACCATGACTCTCATGGTGGTTTCATCGGAGAAAAGACCGGGCTAGGTCGTCGACAACGTGCCGAAGATGATCTACGTCGAAGCATCACTAGATCAAGCTCCACCTTCACCAAGCCATGAAAACATGTGAAGGAAACACACTCTACTACTTGGCAAGAGGTAGAGGATGAAGAAATATGAAGTGGGTAGACTTTAGAATTGGCTTTCTCACTCTAATTCATCAATCACCATTGATGAAGCAAGCTTTTTCTTCATTGAAGAAGATGAAGAAGATGAAGAAAGAATTATGATAAGTTAATTGAATAGAAAAGAAAATCAATTCTTATCATAATTGTAACCATGGTAAATTGTAGAGAGCTAACTATAGTTCAATGAATGGTTAAGGTTAATGAGATGAAGACAAAAGGGTTTCTTTGGTCAAAGCTTCATGAAGCTTCAACAAGCTTCATGAAAGAATGAAACCCTTTTGTTTTTCTTTTCTCATTTCATTTCTTTTAATCCAAATTAAAAAATAAATGAATGAATAAAAGAAAACCTTAACCATTTACTTAACTAAGGTTTAACTCTTTACACAAACCCTAGCATTATTGCATCATCAAACATGATACATCCAAGTGCACAAAAATATATCATATATACAATGTGCACATGCGAGTGAGAAAATCCATCTTAAGTGAACCGATACTAGTTAATGCTAAGTAATATATCAAATATATAATTATGCATTAAATCATTAAATCAACACTTGATTTAATGATCCGGTCATATCGCATATAACCGACTAATATCAACAGCAACAACTTATCGAATCAACACTTGATCTGATATGCCGGCTATATCGCATATAACCGATCAATGTCACATATCGCGAGAATCGAATACAGTATCACATACTGATATCATTCTCGGTCCCGTACATATCTCATATGCGCTCCTATTTCGTTTCGCTTGAGCCAGGAAACCTCTGTGTAGGACTCTAAAGACTCGTCAATACGCCGGCAGCGGATGATGATCATATCAAACATGCACAAGCCGCAAGCGGTCTGCTAAACGTAACGGCCACCCGGGTATTGAGCGATCAGAAGATCGACGAGCAAGCCCGCTCACACTCCTGTGAATCCAACGAGTAACACTTACCGTACAGTCCGGTCTATTCGTCTGATATGTCGCATATCTTGCCTAGGGGTGGTAAACGTCAGACCCCAATAGCTCAATAAGTCGTGTCGATATAAGGTCTATAACAATTCGAGAAACTACTGGTAACACTTACCAGTAAATCTCAGCAACCCTGGCCAGGGATTTCCTGTTATAGCCAATCGAACACAGCGCAACATCAACCCCCTATACCGGGAGAGACGAATCCCCTCCTATCGCGCATTGCCTCCATGTGACTCGGGACTGTACCCAAAAACCACCGTTTTGCACGCCCTCTTGGACGTGGTAAGATGGAAATCAAAGCACAGAGGGAACCACACAAGACTCTATGACGATCTCGGGTCAACAGACTACTCTGTACCAGTGTCACCAGAGAACTGCCATCTGACATAAGGTATAATACCATCTGGGAGTTCTCGGCGAGCCAGTCCAGTGTACCCAGTCTCCACTGAGCACCCGCATATCATCTCTGATGTCAAACACCAATGGATATGGGATCATCCATCGCCCATCTGTATGGGTCGAGAAGGTATACGCTAGTCTACTCTGGTATATCAATGCCCCGTCTCGATACACCCACGACTAGGGACTTTGAAGGATGTACTTATAGACTATCTGTCCCCACTAGTATGATCTGCATCATAGTCCAGGTAGTCAAGTACACATCCTAAGGGCTTTACCAACATGTAACAGAGAGACAATCAGTGTACACGTTAAGGTAAAGATCAACCAGATAGCATACTATCATGTCGAGCAAGAAAGTCCTCCCTATATATGTCCCAGCATCCACTACAATATACATCCTATGTACAGTAATGGCCTCTAGGGCATACATATAACTAACAATCTCCCACTTGCACTAGGGCCATCTGTAGCAGTGGTTGTAGTATCTCATACTCAACCATCCCATAAAAGTCTCTCTCTGGGAAAAGGCCTTCGTGAGTGGATCCGCCGTGTTGTCCTCTGAGTCTACTCTCCTGTCCTCGATCCCCTGGAGATCAACCATCTCCATGATCAGGTGATACTTCCTTAGAATATGTCTGGATCACTGATGGGACCTGCGTTCCTTGGCATAAGCCACAACTCCATTGTCTCACAATGGTGGGAACGTAGTTCATCTCATGAACCAATATACACCTAAACAGCCTCTTTGGTAGCATCTTAAGTAGCGATGTATCCTGCATGTATCGTCTAGTATGTCACGGTATCTAGCTTGGAAGACTTCCAACATACCGACCCTTTACTGAGGATTAAGACAATGCCAGTGACTGACATTCAGTCGTCTTTATCACCCTGGAACACTTCCAGTGATTCTCCCCAGGATCGATTGATACCATCTCACTACAGCTAGTGAGTATTCTAACATCCATTTAGATCTATCGCATAGATCCAAAATCCAGGATTTAGGAGGTATCACTTTGATCCTATTATGGAGAATTCTTGTGATAACCGGAGATTGACCGTGCGTAGCATAGGAAACTCCTTCCCTATCAAGAGTATGTCATCCACGTACTCTACGAGGATCGTCACCATACTCCCTACTACCTTTTTGTTTATACAAGGTTCATCTACCATTTTGATGATTGTTGGAGATATCGCACGGGCTGTGAGTATGCGACATCGCAATAATTAGCCTTGAGTGCAAGTGGGAGATTGTTGGAGATAGTGCCCTCAGAGTCAATTATTAGGTCACAGGTACGTGATTGCAATGATTGATGGAGGACCTATCCCGGTAGGACAGTCTTACTCGAGATGATAGTATGCTATCTGGTTTACCTTTATCATCGTGTACTGTTTTAGGTGACCTGACAAGTCGCTATTACACGTTGATAGAGCCCCTAGGATTCTTGCTTGACCACCAGCAGTATGAGGGCGATCATATAAGTGGGAGCTGGGGTCTATAAGCATATACTTAAATGGTCCCTAGTCGTGTGAGTTTTGAGACAGGGCATCGATACTCCAGAGTAGACTAGTGTATACAGTCGAGACCCCGACGAGGGGCGGTGGCCGGTCTCACAAGCCACTGGTGTCAGTTGGATCACCTAAGATGTATACAGGTGCTCATTGGGTTATGAGTACACCGGACAGGACTCGCCGGGAACATGCTAGTTGGTCATATACCAGACGTCAGATGGCAGTTCCCTGGTGACATGTGTGCAGGTTAGTTCATCGACCTGGGGATCGTCATTTGTCTTGTGTGAGTTCCCACTGTACTTTGATTACTACCCTACCACGGCTCAAAGGAGTCGTGCAAACAGGTTTTAGTTGGGTACAGTCCCGAGCCACATGGAGGCAGTGAGCGTATCTTCAGGGGTTCGTCTCTCCCGGTATTGGGGGTGAGGTCGTGCTGTGTCTAGGAGAGCCATTACACGAAGCCCTCGGCCGAGGCAAGGAGATTTACTGGTAGGTATTCCAGTAGTATCTCAGGGTGTTCTGGGCTACGCTCCGACACGACTTGTACCGCTTTTAGGGGTCTGACTTTTACCAACCCCCTAGGCCCGCCATGCGATGCTCATAGACGAACGGACCGGACTGTACGGATATTGTCACTGACAGGCTCAGTAGGGTTGTCAGGCTGAGTTCGCTCACAGACGTCCCTTTTAGTCAATACCTGGTAGCCCGTTACGTATTGGCTTATACCTCTGACGTGCTAGTGGTTAAATCCACAACCAAGGTGTTGACGAGTCTTTAGAGTCCCCCACATTCAGTTACTCAGCTCTCAGGCGAAAGGTTGTAGAGGCCGTATGGAGATATGGCAGGGTCCGATCAGATACGTGCGGTATTGCACGGATCAGGATCGGACAGTTTGTACTACAGGCCGTATGGTTATATGGCAGGGTTCGATCAGGTACGTGCGGTATTGCACGGATCATGATCGAACGGATCATACTAGCCGGTTTTGGTATAAGCCGGATCCTGGTATAGTACAGTGTAGATTTTGTCTCATTGCATTTGTATTTCGGTCGAAATACAGATGCGGGTGTGTATGCACAGTATTGGGGTTTTCCTGTAATTTATTACGGGACCAGTTTTCTGGAGTTGCCAGTTTGCTTTCCGTTTCGGCCAATTTCCTTTGTATCGTTCATTGGCCGAAGATTGGTGGAGGAGGGCTTATTTGCATTGTTGCAAATAAGTATTTGGAAGGGGGTCCTTTGCATATTATTTGTATCATGATGGTTTTCATGATGAGCACCATCACTTGACTTTCCTTTTTCATGATTGCTTGACTTTGGATGTCATCATGGTTGTTGATGATGATGAGGGGTGAGGTTGGTGGAGTGTAGTTTTGTTTGAGTGATCATTTCCTTTTCCATATGATAGCCTTCTCTCTCTCTCCCTTTTGGATGATGAGATGGCTCCCATTATTTTTGTTGCTCCTTCTCATTCTCACTCTCCCTCTCCTCTAGTGATGGCCGGCCACCATGAGGGTGGGCTGTCCAAGTTTTTGTGGTGTAGGGTTTTGTTCATTTCATGTTCCAAAATCCCCAAAAGTCCCTCCACATTGTTCTTGTATCATTCCTCCACCAAAAAGGCAATTCCACATACCCCAAATGAGACTTCTTCACTACACATTCTACAGCGAATCTTGGGCACGTCGACTAGCCAGCTTCGTGCCCGAGTTGCCTCGGCATTGAGGTGGGAGCCCGTAAAAGAAGTAGGCGATGTGGTGCACTTCCGGCGACGAGGAGGAGACGGGACATTCCGCAGGAGATCGGGACGACGACGAGAAGACCGGAGGACTTGGATCGTCGGTATATCTCTATTCCCTTTCTTGTAGTTGGCTAGGACTAATTAATGGTTCGATCCGGGTATTAGTGCGCGGCGGTTTGCCAGTTCAAGAAAAATTAAAGTTTATCGCCGCTTCCGCATTTGGCCGTCGGATTGACGGCCGGAGCGCCGCCGTGCACTTACAGTGGTATCAGAGCCTCGCCATTAACTTAGTCTAGCTTGGTTTAATTTGGTTTGCATTTCCGATCGACCAAAATTCCAAAATCTACATTTTTGTTCACATCAGTTTTCTGTTGAAATTTTTTGGTGTCGAAATTTTTTTCAGGTTACAGAAAAGTGATGTACTGGAAAATCTAAGAGTTCTGTGAAAATTCGATGACGTAACTCCTCTGTAGGAGCGCGGAACCGCGGCCAAACACCCCCTTGGGCCGCGGTTCCGCCGCACTACTTTGGGTTTGCTGCACCAATTTTTTACAAAGGCTTTATGGGGTTAAAATATGGGTTTTGGAATATTAATTTTGGGCCCAGAATTTCTTGATGTGCTACAGTAGTACTTGGGGGCCCACTTGTTAAAATTTGATTGATCGGATATTTTAAACACATTATTTCACAGTATTTACATTATATCTGCGACCGTGAATGTCACTCGATCGGTAAATCCGGTCTAACTGCTATAGCCCGGTTAGACGGATTTGCGAACGTGACTTTCACGTTGATGTTCTGTTTTTGCTGTGATGTTGAGGATCGGTCGTGGGGGATATCCTGGATGCAATGCTAGTACAGATTTTGTTGTATTATGTACATTTGATATTGCGGGGCGAGCGTCCGACATGTGGACTGCCGTCACTGCCTGATTGTATTATTCTTTTGGGGCACGACCAGGTTGCGGTCGATGTACCCGGTGTATGTATATTTTACTTTCTGTATTAGGATTGCCCCGCGGAAGGGTGCACGGATAGCCGGGTTCTAGAGGGCAACAAGCCCGCATCTCATGGCATTGGGACGGAGGGGGCTTCACTCTAGGATTGGCGGGCTATTCGCCGCACTCGTAGGGGGTACAGGTTGACCCAGGAGGGGTGCCCAAGTTGCCGGATTCCGTGAAGTGCCGGGTGGTCCATTCACGTCGATGAAGGGGGCTGCCTCGCTTCAGGTTTTGGCGGGTAACTTGCCGCGCCCGTAGGGGTCTAGGATTTCATTGCACAGGCTATCCACACGACCAGGGGAACGTCGGGTTTCAGCGGCTCTGTGAAACCCGGGAATCCCAGATATCTGTATTGTTTCTGTGATGCTGTACATTTTCTGTGATGTTGCATTTTATCACGCCTTGAGCGAATATAATATATTGGTATATATATTAGTAGATGTTGTATATGTTTTGCATCCGCGCTAGTCCAGTCCCTGCTCTGTCGTTAGTTAGCTAACCTAACGGGTAATGACGGGACCCAGTGGCGAATGCGGATGGCATATACGTACATCAGTATATTTTCGTTCTTTGTGGTGTGATCAATTGATGGGACTGCGTTGATTTGGATCAATGCAAGTTAAAAACAAACCTAATCTGATGTTGTTGGAACACTTTTCAAAAAGCTTTTATTGCAAGGACGTTCACTTTTGTTTTGCATCGTGGTATTCAGTTGGAATATCCTGCTCCTCAGTCGACGAGGCAAGGGCCGAGATCCCTTCACCGGGAGTGACCCCTTGGACAAAAGTTTGCGTCAGGGCATTAACTTCATTATAGCCGATTACTTTTGCTTTGCACCGTGATATTCAGTAGGAATATCCTGCACCTCATTCTACGGGGAAAGAGCCGAGATCCCTTCACCGGGAGTGACCTCTTTAGCAAAAGTTTTCGTCACTATATCTTTCTAAAAAGCTATCCGTTCCTTCGACGTTATCAAGTTCATTACGTTAAAGGTTTTCGCCAGAAACCATTCGTAGCCCTCCGTCGTTTCATATGGATGGTCAATAGTATTCAAGCTGTGTATGTTGGCCAAAGTCAAGGCACAGTGATTGGTAGCTATTGGGGTATTCATATGCAGCATAGATAGATGCGTTGGTTTGGGGACAGTCGTACTGCCATTTTGGCCAAAGTCAAGGGTAGGTACGGGTGGATTCAAATTAACCTGGAGAATGACGGGTAGAACTTGACATGTGACTTATGATATGTTGGCCAAAGTCAAGGTCATAAGAGCATGGGGCAAAAATCACATCGGGAGTTTCAAAAGAACTGAAACTTGCCAGATATGCGCATACCTTCTGGAGTGTGATGACGTGAGCGGATTCCGTCACGTTATCATGCGATGATAGTTGGATCCCGATTCCCACTGATGAGTTAGTTTACTCCTCGGGTGATCCCGACTAATTCTTCTTTCAGGTTTGGAGGAGAATTTGAGGTACAGTGGGAGGTTTCCAGATTAGATAAATTGGTAACCATTCTGATCTAGGTTAGAGTGCACGCTGAGTGTTTCTTTTCTCTCTCTCTTCGGCAGCGACCATTGACCCGACCCTAAGACTATGACTCAGTGACCAAGTTGACCGAACCTTCTTAACACTGGCTTTTGGATTGTCAGAGTTGCAGACCTCATTGCCACTCCTACTTTTACCCTTTTCTCTAGGACACCCCGTATTACTACGAACGTCCACTTCCATTGGACAAAACCATCGTATGGTTAGATACGAACTCGAAGGAATTTATTCGAGGATGGTTTAAGGTTCTGGAGAAAACGGATAGGATTATTCAGTTGTCTTTTCCTTTTACCTTCTCTCAGGTTGCGAGTACTCCTTGGTTTAGGAGATAGTACACCTATTACGCAAATTGGATAGTCTTCTTCCAAACCATAGGCAGGTGCCTACCGGTAGGGAATGAAGAAAACCAATTAGCCTAACGATGGTGTACAGAAGGTATTAAGTTTAGACAAAGCAAGGGATTAGTAAGAGGGCAAAGTAAATTGCAACAGATTTTCACGACCAAACCAAGTATTCCTTCGTCAATCCTAAATCACCTTTGTATTTCTCCAGGACACTCCGTATCACTACGAAGATCCACAGTTTATTTGGATACTCCATCGTATGGTTATATACGAACTCGAAAGGAACTTGTTCCAGTTCGGGGATGGATTCTGGTCCAGGAGAAATAGGAATAAGGTTTATTCGGTTGTCTTTTATCTTCACCTTCTCTCGCTTTGCGAGTGTTCCTAGGATTGGGACAGTACACCCATTATGCTTATTGGATAGTCTTCTTCCAAACCATAGGCTGGTGCCGAACGGTAGGGAAGGAAGAAAACCATTTGGCCTAAAGGGGTGTGCAGAAGGTAATGACTAAAGACATATGAAGGGATTTGGAGAGGTGGCAAAGAACTACACGGTTACAGTTGTGAATCTGGAAGAGGCATTACTAGGAATACCAGGATACCCCATCGAAACATTTCGATGTTTCAGTCTCACTGTGTACTGTTAAAGGAAAACTGATTTCCCGATTAGACACTTGCTCCAGGGTATGTATTTACCAGGTATGATTCTCATATCTGTATGGTTTTACAGATGATGAGTGGGAGTAAGTTATTGGGAATTGGGTGATCATCCTCATTATATCGGGATTCGTTGTAATCGGTGATATTTGAGGAAGTCACCTGGGTAGTTTGCCGGTCGGCAAATATTTGGTTTTGAATATCCGCTGTTATGCACCAATTTCAAATTGATTTATCTGTACGTCTATTTTCATAGAGTGAGATATACCATTTTGAAATTATGTCGATGACATTTACCTATATCAGTGGATGGTTAGGTAAGGAGCATTAAACAGCGGTGTAATTCTTCTTAACCATAAGTACAGTTTTCAACCTACGACACACAGTGAATGAATTTTCAGACTCAAGGGACTTATACAGAGTATTGTATGTTGTCCAGGGTCCATCAGGACAGAGGGGTTGGTCCTCGTACTATATTCGGTTTACTTATGACTTCTCTAGTTTTTAGACAAGTGTTTCGTGGAAACACAAGGTCCGAATTTGGAGAAGTTATAGGTATTTGAATAGAGTAGAGAACCAGGTGTAGCAAGTATCGGGATTCGTCAAAGTGATCGAAGATGTAGACACTTGTGCATGGTATTCAGTTGACAGTAATGATTAAGAGAACTTACTTCTCTTTCAGGTTACTCATAATTGGAAGCATTCCTAAGTTGAGTAACGCTGATAGGCCTCCTTCCATTTAGTTAACATGCACTGGAGACAGTTGCATGATTTGGATCTGGTTCAATTAAATCAGTTCCTCTGGTTCTATATTGGATATAGAACAGTTCATATCTTAACGATGTTAAGGTACGGGGAGTTGTCCGGTTTATGATTAAAACCAGACACTGGACAACTCAAGGCACGTTTCTGTAATGGCTGTTTGTGGGTTGACCCAGGCTATGACGAGGGTTGACTTTCTACCATCTGGATGAACAATAGCAATATTGTTCTAGACTCGCCACAGTTTTATTAAAAATGGATTTTTTCAGGAAAACAGTAGTGGGAGTATGGTAGAACTGGAAGTGATTCCAGAACCACAAACGATTACTGAAGATTTGATAGGAACCTAAAGATTCAATCTGGTTTGACATTCCATTGGCCACTCCGCAGATATGGTGGGTAACTTCAGGCACCCGAGAGGTACTCCGGTAGCCTCAAGGACGGTGACAGGGAAGTTCTTGTTTACCCACAATTACCATTGTTGTTGTTCCAGGCTGCGAGACCCGGCGGGAGGATGAGTATAGCGTCGTTCTAAACTAGTTCTAGAAGTGTACGTCTATATGACTCTGCCAGAGGGTTGTCGTAGTCAGTGGGAGCAGCGGAAGCATTGGTGGACAGATAGCTTATGTCTATTTATAGACTAAAGCAGATGTAGCGGAGATAGATCATCTATTTCTGATGTGACAGTCATGGGTTTGACTTCATCAGAATAGGGGATGGATCTGTTGAGAAGGTAGTGGGGTGTGATATCCTCGTATTTGGATGACATACACAAAGTAGGAAAGGAAACTCCTATACTACGATCGGTTATACTTTGGTCGTCACACAGTGGTTTCTCCACATGGGACTTGGACATTATATCAGACATTCTGGTTACTAGATCTATGGCTTTAGATCTAGATTTGGGTAGTCTCCCAATCTGGGTACTTAGACAGCATTCTAAGGGTATTTAGAATAGACGACTCCATGCACGGTGTTGGAGATAGTGCCCTCAGAGTCAATTATTAGGTCACAGGTACGTGATTGTAATGATTGAGGGAGGACCTATCCCGGTAGGACAGTCTTACTCGAGATGATAGTATGCTATCTGGTTCACCTTTATCATCGTGTACTGTTTTAGGTGACCTGACACGTCGCTATTACACGTTGATAGAGCCCCTAGGATTCTTGCTTGACCACCAGCAGTATGAGGGCGATCATATAAGTGGGAGCTGGGGGTCTATAAGCTTATCCTTAAAAGGTCCCTAGTCGTGGGAGTTTCGAGACTGGGCATCGATACTCCATTAGTAGACTAGTGTATGCAGTCGAGACCCCGACGAGGGGCGGTGGCCGGTCTCACAATCCACTGGTGTCAGTTGGATCACCTAAGATGTATACAGGTGCTCATTGGGTTATGAGTACACCGGACAGGACTCGCCGGGAACATGCTAGTTGGTCATATACCAGACGTCAGATGGCAGTTCCCTGGTGACATGTGTGCAGGTTAGTTCATCGACCTGGGGATCGTCATTTTTCTCGTGTGAGTTCCCACTGTACTTTGATTACTACCCTACCACGGCTCAAAGGAGTCGTGCAAACAGGTTTTAGTTGGGTACAGTCCCGAGCCACATGGAGGCAGTGAGCGTATCTTCAGGGGTTCGTCTCTCCCGGTATTGGGGGTGAGGTCGTGCTGTGTCTAGGAGAGCCATTACACAAAGTCCTTGGCCAAGACAAGGAGATTTACTGGTAGGTATTCCAGTAGTATCTCAGGGTGTTCTGGGCTACACTCCGACACGACTTGTACCGCTTTTGTTGGTCTGACTTTTACCAACCCCCTAGGCCCGCCATGCGATACTCATAGACGAACGGACCGGACTGTACGGATATTGTCACTGACAGGCTCAGTAGGGAGTCAGACTGAGTTCGCTCACAGACGTCCCTTTTAGTCAGTACCTGGTAGCCCGTTACGTATTGGCTTATACCTCTGACGTGCTAGTGGTTAAATCCACAACCAAGGTGTTGATGAGTCTTTAGAGTCCCCCACATTCAGTTACTCAGCTTTCGGGCGAAAGGTTGTAGAGGCCGTATGGAGATATGGCAGGGTCCGATCAGATACGTGCGGTATTGCACGGATCAGGATCGGACAGTCTGTACTATAGGCCGTATGGTTATATGGCAGGGTTCGATCAGATACGTGCGGTATTGCACGGATCAGGATCGAACGGATATTACTAGTCGGTTTTGGTATAAGCCGAATCCTAGTATAGTACAGTGGAGAGTTTGTCTCATTGCATTTGTATTTCGGTCGGAATACAAATGCGGGTGTGTATGCACAGTATCGGGGTTTTCCTGTAATTTATTACGGGACCAGTTTTCTGGAGTTGCCAGTTTGCTTTTCGTTTCGGCCGATTTCCATTGTTCCGTTCATTGGCCGAAGATTGGTGGAGGAGGGTTTATTTGCATTGTTGCAAATAGGCATTTGTGGAGGGGGTTCTTTGCATCTTTTGGCATCATGATGGTTTTCATGATGTGCACCATCATTGACTTCTCCTTCTCATGATGGATTGACTTTTAGTGGGCATGATGGTTGATGATGATGAGGGGTGAGGTTGGTTGAGTGTGGGTTTATTGTTGTGATCATTCCCTTTTGCATCATAACCATTCCTCTCTCTCTCTCTTGCATGATATGAGTTTTTGGCTCCCATTTTTTTGAGACACACTCATTCTCTTCCCTCCACTTACCATGGCCGGCCACTATGAGGAAAGGGGGTCTTTTTCTTTTGGTGAGGGGAAAAATGTTATTCTCATTCTTGGCATGCTACATTTTTCCCCACCTCTCTCCAAGTTCCTTTTTCCTCCACCATTTGGCAACTCCTTCAACCCCAATAGAGACAATAGCTCGCTACACATTCTACAGCGAATCTTGGGCACGTCGAGTAGCCGGCTTCGTGCCCGAGTTGCCTCGGCATTGAGGTGGGAGCCCGTAAACAAAGTTGGCGATGTGGTGCACTTCCGGCGACAAGGAGGAGACGGGACTTTTCCGCAGGAGATCGGGACCATGACGAGAAGACCGGAGGACTTGGATCGTCGGTATATCTCTATTCCCTTTCTTGTAGATAGCTAGGACTAGTTAATGGTTCGATCCGGGTTATAGTGCGCGGTGGTGCCGGTTTGCTAAGTTCGCAAAAATTTAAGTTATTCACCGTTTCCGCATTTGGCCGTCGGATTGACGGCCGGGGCGCCGCCGTGCACTTACACACGGTAGTGTACCTGCAGAAGATGGAGTCACCCTCTCTAAAGGTGTCTTATAGACTAAAGGGGAGAGGGATGTGCATGATTGGCAGATCACTTGCTCAGGCAATTGAGTCAATCATGAGATGTCAAGTACCACACCAGATATTGTTCTTGCACTAGATGCAATAAGTTGATATTGATCCAATCCTGGAGAAACAGTCGGAAGCAGTTTTAGAACATAAGTGGATGTTCTAGGGATATGATAACGACAGCCTCATTCGGGGGACAGTTATCATTCCAGGCTTCCAAGGTGACCTGGACGACAAGGAGGTTGTCAGAGTTATAGTTTTCCTTCTGACGAGGGGCAGTATTTTGGACAGGTGGTCCAAGGCAATACTGAGGGAGGCATGGCGTAGGATACTGATTAAGTTCAGTTGACGATACAGTCTAAGAAGTTTGGATTTGGAGTTCATTTATGAGCTATGTCCCATCAGACATCCAGACACATTCTAAGACAGGTATTGCTCATTTCGGGAGATGGTTTTCTCCGCGAACATGAGATTTAGAGAGACATAGAAAGAAACATCAAGGCGGATCCACTCACTGAGGCTATTCCTCGAACGCAATAGTTTCGCAAACGAGCTTTGTGAGACTGACTAGTAGAGGAGTTGGGTGTTCGGTATCACACGGGCTGTGAGTATGCGACATCGCAATAATTAGCCTTGAGTGCAAGTGGGAGATTGTTGGAGATAGTGCCCTCAGAGTCAATTATTAGGTCACAGGTACGTGATTGCAATGATTGATGGAGGACCTATCCCGGTAGGACAGTCTTACTCGAGATGATAGTATGCTATCTGGTTTACCTTTATCATCGTGTACTGTTTTAGGTGACCTGACAAGTCGCTATTACACGTTGATAGAGCCCCTAGGATTCTTGCTTGACCACCAGCAGTATGAGGGCGATCATATAAGTGGGAGCTGGGGTCTATAAGCATATCCTTAAATGGTCCCTAGTCGTGTGAGTTTCGAGACAGGGCATCGATACTCCAGAGTAGACTAGTGTATACAGTCGAGACCCCGACGAGGGGCGGTGGCCGGTCTCACAAGCCACTGGTGTCAGTTGGATCACCTAAGATGTATACAGGTGCTCATTGGGTTATGAGTACACCGGACAGGACTCGCCGGGAACATGCTAGTTGGTCATATACCAGACGTCAGATGGCAGTTCCCTGGTGACATGTGTGCAGGTTAGTTCATCGACCTGGGGATCGTCATTTGTCTCGTGTGAGTTCCCACTGTACTTTGATTACTACCCTACCACGGCTCAAAGGAGTCGTGCAAACAGGTTTTAGTTGGGTACAGTCCCGAGCCACATGGAGGCAGTGAGCGTATCTTCAGGGGTTCGTCTCTCCCGGTATTGGGGGTGAGGTCGTGCTGTGTCTAGGAGAGCCATTACACGAAGCCCTCGGCCGAGGCAAGGAGATTTACTGGTAGGTATTCCAGTAGTATCTTAGGGTGTTCTGGGCTACGCTCCGATACGACTTGTACCGCTTTTAGGGGTCTGACTTTTACCAACCCCCTAGGCCCGCCATGCGATGCTCATAGACGAACGGACCGGACTGTACGGATATTGTCACTGACAGGCTCAGTAGGGTTGTCAGGCTGGGTTCGCTCACAGACGTCCCTTTTAGTCAATACCTGGTAGCCCGTTACGTATTGGCTTATACCTCTGACGTGCTAGTGGTTAAATCCACAACCAAGGTGTTGACGAGTCTTTAGAGTCCCCCACATTCAATTACTCAGCTCTCGGGCGAAAGGTTGTAGAGGCCGTATGGAGATATGGCAGGGTCCGATCAGATACGTGCGGTATTGCACGGATCAGGATCGGACAGTTTGTACTACAGGCCGTATGGTTATATGGCAGGGTTCGATCAGGTACGTGCGGTATTGCACGGATCATGATCGAACGGATCATACTAGCCGGTTTTGGTATAAGCCGGATCCTGGTATAGTACAGTGTAGATTTTGTCTCATTGCATTTGTATTTCGGTCGAAATACAGATGCGGGTGTATATGCACAGTATTGGGGTTTTCCTGTAATTTATTACGGGACGAGTTTTCTGGAGTTGCCAGTTTGCTTTCCGTTTCGGCCAATTTCCTTTGTATCGTTCATTGGCCGAAGATTGGTGGAGGAGGGCTTATTTGCATTGTTGCAAATAATTATTTAGAAGGGGGTCCTTTGCATATTATTTGTATCATGATGGTTTTCATGATGAGCACCATCACTTGACTTTCCTTTTTCATGATTGCTTGACTTTAGATGTCATCATGGTTGTTGATGATGATGAGGGGTGAGGTTGGTGGAGTGTAGTTTTGTTTGAGTGATCATTTCCTTTTCCATATGATAGCCTTCTCTCTCTCTCCCTTTTGGATGATGAGATGGCTCCCATTATTTTTGTGGCTCCTTCTCATTCTCACTCTCCCTCTCCTCTCATGATGGCCGGCCACCATGAGGGTGGGCTGTCCAAGTTTTTGTGGTGTGGGGTTTTGTTCATTTCATGTTCCAAAATCCCCAAAAGTCCCTCCACATTGTTCTTGTATCATTCCTCCACCAAAAAGGCAATTCCACATACCCCAAATGAGACTTCTTCACTACACATTCTACAGCGAATCTTGGGCACGTCGACTAGCCAGCTTCGTGCCCAAGTTGCCTCGGCATTGAGGTGGGAGCCCGTAAAAGAAGTAGGCGATGTGGTGCACTTCCGGGGACGAGGAGGAGACGGGACATTCCGCAGGAGATCGGGACGACGACGAGAAGACCGGAGGACTTGGATCGTCGGTATATCTCTATTCCCTTTCTTGTAGTTGGCTAGGACTAATTAATGGTTCGATCCGGGTATTAGTGCGCGGCGGTTTGCCAGTTCAAGAAAAATTAAAGTTTATCACCGCTTCCGCATTTGGCTGTCGGATTGAAGGCCGGGGCGCCGCCGTGCACTTACAGTCTCAACTTTTCCATCTACACCAAGTAATCTTCTCAAGATTTACTTGCTCCTGATGGGGATTTAACCCTTCAGATATTGCAACTAAAGTCCATACTTTGTTGGTGTATAAGGATTCCATCTCAGATCACTAAGCATCCAGCCATTCTTATAGAGTCTTACTCCTGATGGCCAGCTCGAAGCTAGTTGGGTCATCATCTCATGATGTAATCCTCGCTCCCACTGTCATAGAGAAACAGAAGTATCTCTCAGGTGGGTGAGAAACCCTACTAGATCGGTGGAGAGGCTGAGGTTCGTTGGTAACTATTGAATCCTTTGGTTTTATCAAATCATCTGCTGTAGTTTGTATAGCTGGAACCTTTCCAGTTCTACATTACAGACCTTGCCTCGAGCTTGTCTGGATTATGCTTTTAGACATAGCCCAGACAACCCCAAATCTTAACCAACTTAAGATATGGGCTATTCCCTTTCCATATCACATATGAAGCGGTAGGCAACTGATTTGATTGGAACCCAATTCAATAGATATGCAGCTTCTCAAGTGCATAACTCCCAAAAGGAAATAGAAAACTCAGTAGTACTCATCATAGAGCACACCATATCACATAGGGTGCTTTTGCTCTGCCCCGATATACCATCGTGCTATGGTGTATACGGAGGAGTAATGCTGAGAGAGAATCTCATTCTCCTTTAGAATAGTCCAGGATTTCCGTGCTCAAATATTCTCCTCCTTGATCTCATCAAAAGACATAATACTTTTACCCGTATCTTGGTTCTTTACTTCTAACTTATATTCTGTGAATATCTCAAAAGGTTCGGACTTGTGTTTCAACAGGAACATATGTCTGAATCTCGAGAGATTATCAGAGAATGTAACAAAGTACAAAGAACCGGTCTTGGCATGTGTAGACTGGGGACCTGCATACATCATCTTGTATCAATCCCAAGAGTTCATTAACTCTTTCTCTGTTTCCAATAAACAGAGCTATGGTCATCGTATCTTTATGACATGACTGGCAAGTTTCACAAGATGTAAATTCAAACAGATTTAAATATGCATCTAAATGTAACTTAAGCTAGTCGGGTTGCATTGACATGACCTAGTCTACAATGCCTCAAGAAGGAATCGTTCATTTCTGAACTCTTCCTCTTGTGTGTGATCCATATACTGAGAACTGTAGTTTGATTTAGAACATCAATGCTTTTAGATAACGTGCCTGAACCGATCAACTTTTGATATAGGAAATGTTCAAAACATTATCCAACAATACAAAATTTTATCATTTCTTTACTAATAAAGAGAGAGATATGATTTTGTATATCAGGTTCGGTATCTAATAACATTCGTTCAGAATCAATGTATTGATAATACAGGGTGACAGTGACCAACAGACTTGGCTGAACTCTTGCCCCGTTTTCTGCCTCATGAAACTTATCACCCGTTCTCAGTTCTCTACCTTTCTGTGGCCCTATGTAACAGATTACATATCTGGGATCCTGATCTGGTATCACATACCCAGGACGTAAAGGATACTGAGAAACAATTCTTTGTAATGAACACACCCGAAGATGATGCATCAGCATGCACTCTCTTCGTTTGGGCGGCATGGGAATTCTGGTAATCCCCAATTTCCTGCTCTGTCTTATAACAATTATAAGTTGGAGCGGGACCAACGTTCCCCAGCTCAGTATAACAAGCGGGTTCGGTCAATTATTCCATATTATTATCTTGATTAAGGCGTGATATGGTCGCTACCTGGAGAGAGAGAGAAGAAAACACTCAGCGTGCGCTCTTGCAAGAATAGATTGGTTATTATTTTATCTAATCAGGATGGCTCCCACTGCTTTTTATCAAATCTTCCTTCAAACCCTAAAAGGAAAGACTAGCCGGGATTAATTACACACTACAAGTTCGCCAATCTTTCAGCCAGACCAGTGTCGGTACTTTGAGGGAGGTCCCCCGTGCTTTCGCACGAACCTAATTAATGTAAACCTCGTTTTCCCAGAGGCGTAACCTCGTTAACACCTTTCTAGACACCTACTTGATCGGCTAATTGTAATGTGTAAAACTCTCCCAGGAGTAACTCTTACTCGCAGCGGGTATCGGGATCCAACTATCTCATAGAAGGTATGCAATCTCATTGCAAATTTGAACACTTGAAATTCCCGATAATATTTTGCCCCTAACGTGCTATGACCTTGACGAAAGCCAACAAACCATAGCCCGCTAGTCAAGTTCAACCCGTACATTTCTTGATCGAATTAAACCCACCCGCACGACCCTTGACGAAAGCCAACAAAGCCGCACGACTACCCTAATCCAGTCGCATCGTATGCTGGCAGATAAGCAGCATATAGCTACCGCACACTGCACCTTGATGAAAGCCAACAAATGCAGCACGAATACTATATACAACTTATCTGAAATGACAGAGGGCTACGACAGGTTTTTCTGAAAACCTATTGCGTAATGAACTTGATATCGTTGTAGAATCAAATGATTTTAAAATGGAGTGATTTTGAGGCTTTTCTAGTTTTGCTAAAGGAGTCACTCCCGGTGAAGGGATCGTCGGTCCTTTCCTCGTCGAATGAGGTGCGAGATATATCATATTTATCACTGTGCAAAGCAGAACTCTTAAAAGCAATCAAAAGACAAACCGAGTGTGTAGCATCTGCCAGTTATTGCTAAAGGAGTCACTCCCGGTGAAGGGATCTCGGTCCTTTCCTCATCGAATAAGGTGCAGGATATATCACATATACCGCTGTGCAAAGCAAGAACTGTAGCTACCTGTTTTATTTTGAAATTCAATTCTACAACATCTTAGGTTTCTTTTATTTCATTAATCTCATTAATGAAGTCCCATCATTTAAGTACCTAAACATCACAGATAAATACGACGTACACTTATGCCATCCGCATTCGCCTCGATGTCCCCTCGTGCACCGTTAGGTTAGGTAACTAACGACAGAGCGAGGCAGGGCTAGCACGGGTGTAAAACATAAGTAACGCCTATATAATATATCATATATACTATATACTGTATCTATCACAGAACATCATATGATCACATCACAGATATCGCAGCAGAAGAAACATATGAAATATTGGATATACTAGGACGTCCGTGTTTTCAATACGAGCCAGTATAAAACACGGATTCCACGGTCGTGATGAATAGCCAAACCCACACCCCTAGACCCCTACGAGAGCGGCAAGCAACCCTACCAATTCTAGAGTTAGGAGACCCGGACTCGACTCCTCGAGTTGGTCTCCCACTGGACTCCAGAACCCGGTTACTTGTGCCCTCCTCCTTGGGTCTATCCTAGTGCGGAAAAGTAAATAATATACAAAAGGTGACATCTTCCGCAACCTAGAAGTGCCCCAATAAAAGAATATTACATACAAGTTTTTACATGAATGAAAATGAAAAACACTCATCTCACATAAAAAAAACCCGGTTATTCAAACACGATGATCCAATATAACATATCCAGCAACACATAACATCACATGTCAACAAACGTAAGTAAATATACGCATCCCAATTGTCGTTGACATATAGCAACGAAACCGGCGATATCACATATTACACTTACGGTCACAGAAAAGAAAGTGTAAAACTACAACAGTTGGAATCCGCAATCTCTTTAGACATCGCATGCCTAATCAAATGAATTACTTAGACATCACATGCCTAACAATTATAAACCCCGCATTTTAGTCTCATTATCAAAAACTCTTTTCAATGTCAAGTCGGGTAATTCAACAAGATTCCCGACATCCTGATCGAATGCTCGTCGCAAACTTTAGTAGACGGCCGCACCCCCGACGCCGTCGACGAAGTGCACCAAGGCGGAACACCACTGCCGCGAGCACCCGAACGGACGCTTTCGGCGACGGGGTTCTCCTACAGTCACTTGGTCGGGGCTATGGAGTGAGGCTGTCTATTAAGTTTACCCGGCGAGTATCCGCGTACACTACGTGATTGCGACGGACTTTTGATCACATCAAAATTCCGTGGCAACCGATCAAGTGAGACTAAAGTGCTATGTTTATAACATTCATTAAGTTATCTCATAACTTTTGTGAATTCCAATTATTGTATCCCATTCCAGATAAATAGAAAATGTTAAACTTTTCGATCGAACAGTCAAACACCCAAGTTTTCCCGATATAGATCAACACATGAAATAAGTCAAACAACATTCAGTTCGTGCCTCAGTACCAACGGTCCAGCCGTAGAAGGGTCAAGCCAACGCCTCACATGTGGCACGCCGTACTGCCCCAAACCCTAACGTTCAAAGGGCAGTTCAAGACGGTCACATAATCGTGTTAAGGTTTGTTGTCTTCTAGAGGGTCCATCGCGTTACTTGCACTACTTAGAACGTCGTTAAACTACGGAAAAATCCAACACTTGGAAATTTCCCGACAAGGGAAAAATTGGGTATTTATATCCGGTCGAACTTTTTAACATATTCTAAAATTTATCCGGAAAGCCACATAGACAAAATTTGATACTCCGATCGAAACACCGAATCCCCAAAACAACCCCAGAAAATTCAACTCTTGAATAAAAAAATAAAAATTTCCAGAAGACTCAGCACTTTGACACAAGAATTACTGTGCAAGACACGTGGTATAAATCACCAGCATGGCCGCGGAACCGCCGCGAAACCCAGGGTGGGGCCGCGGTTCCGCGGCTCTTTGGTCGATTTAGAGCCACGTGCTTCACAGTAACTCAAAGGATTCCCTGCTGAATTTTTTGGCAATTTTTAATTCACAAAAATCCCAGTTTTTCGAAAAAGTCCAGAGAGCAATTTTTTGGGTCGGGTTTCGGTTCGATCGGGTTTCAAATTCCGTCTAGACTTCGCCTAAGGCTCTAGCTAGGCTCTGATACCACTGTAGGGTTCCTAGGCACCCCAAGGAGGTCTCACAAGGCATCAACCATGCCAATTTCAAAAATTACGGTGCCGAGAAACCCTAGTGTACGGATCGTTGGCCAGAATTCTAGGCGAAAAGTAAACTAGTTAACGCTTAACTATAAGAATACGGAAATACAACCTTTGTAGATCCGGTGCTCCACCTCCACGGCTCCGCAATGAAGTCCTCTCCGCTGTCCAAATCGAACCATGACTCTCATGGTGGTTTCATCGGAGAAAAGACCGGGCTAGGTCGTCGACAACGTGCCGAAGATGATCTACGTCGAAGCATCACTAGATCAAGCTCCACCTTCACCAAGCCATGAAAACTTGTGAAGGAAACACACTCTACTACTTGGCAAGAGGTAGAGGATGAAGAAATATGAAGTGGGTAGACTTTAGAATTGGCTTTCTCACTCTAATTCATCAATCACCATTGATGAAGCAAGCTTTTTCTTCATTGAAGAAGATGAAGAAGATGAAGAAAGAATTATGATAAGTTAATTGAATAGAAAAGAAAATCAATTCTTATCATAATTGTAACCATGGTAAATTGTAGAGAGCTAACTATAGTTCAATGAATGGTTAAGGTTAATGAGATGAAGACAAAAGGGTTTCTTTGGTCAAAGCTTCATGAAGCTTCAACAAGCTTCATGAAAGAATGAAACCCTTTTGTTTTTCTTTTCTCATTTCATTTCTTTTAATCCAAATTAAAAAATAAATGAATGAATAAGAGAAAACCTTAACCATTTACTTAACTAAGGTTTAACTCTTTACACAAACCCTAGCATTATTGCATCATCAAACATGATAGATCCAAGTGCACAAAAATATATCACATATATAATGTGCACATGCGAGTGAGAAAATCCATCTTAAGTGAACCGATACTAGTTAATGCTAAGTAATATATCAAATATATAATTATGCATTAAAACATTAAATCAACACTTGATTTAATGATCCGGTCATATCGCATATAACCGACTAATATCAACAGCACCAACTTATCGAATCAACACTTGATCTGATATGCCGGCTATATCGCATATAACCGATCAATGTCACATATCGCGAGAATCGAATACAGTATCACATACTGATATCATTCTCGGTCCCGCACATATCTCATATGCGCTCCTATTTCGTTTCTCTTGAGCCAGGAAACCTCTGTGTAGGACTCTAAAGACTCGTCAATACGCCGGCAGCGGATGATGATCATATCAAACATCCACAAGCCGCAAGCGGTCTGCTAAACGTAACGGCCACCCGGGTATTGAGCGATCAGAAGATCGACGAGCAAGCCCACTCACACTCCTGTGAATCCAACCAGTAACACTTACCGTACAGTCCGGTCTGTTCGTCTGATATGTCGCATATCTTGCCTAGGGGTGGTAAACGTCAGACCCCAATAGCTCGATAAGTCGTGTCGATATGAGGTCTATAACAATTCGAGAAAATACTGGTAACACTTACCAGTAAATCTCAGCAACCCTGGCCAGGGATTTCCTGTTATAGCCAATCGAACACAACGCAACATCAACCCCCTATACCGGGAGAGACGAATCCCCTCCTATCGCTCATTGCCTCCATGTGACTCGGGACTGTACCCAAAAACCACCGTTTTGGACGCCCTCTTGGACGTGGTAAGATGGAAATCAAAGCACAGTGGGAACCACACAAGACACTATGACAATCTCGGGTCAACAGACTACTCTGTACCAGTGTCACCAGAGAACTGCCATCTGACGTAAGGTATAATACCATCTGGGAGTTCTCGGTGAGTCCGTCCAGTGTACCCAGTCTCCACTGAGCACCCGCATATCATCTCTGATGTCAAACACCAATGGATATGGGATCATCCATCGCCCATCTGTATGGGTCGAGAAGGTATACGCTAGTCTACTCTGGTATATCGATGCCCCGTCTCGATACATCCACGACTAGGGACTTTGAAGGATGTACTTATAGACTATCTGTCCCCACTAGTATGATCTGCATCATAGTCCAGGTAGTCAAGTACACATCCTAAGGGCTTTACCAACATGTAACAGAGAGACAATCAGTGTACACGTTAAGGTAAAGATCAACCAGATAGCATACTATCATGTCGAGCAAGAAAGTCCTCCCTATATATGTCCCAGCATCCACTACAATATACATCCTATGTACAGTAATGGCCTCTAGGGCATACATATAACTAACAACAGGCACGTGATTGCAATGATTGAGGGAGGACCTATACCGGTAGGACAGTCTTACTCAAGATGATAGTATGCTATCTGGTTTATCTTTATCATCGTGTACTGCTTTAGGTGACCTTACGAGTCGCTATTACACGTTGATAGAGCCCCTAGGATTCTTGCTTGACTGCCAGCGGTATGATGGCGATCATATACGTGGGAGCTGGGGTCTATAAGCACATCCTTAAAAGGTCCCTAGTCATGGGAGTTTCGAGACAGGGCATCGATACTCCGGAGTAGACTAGTGTATATAGTCGAGACCCCGACGAGGGGCGGTGACCGGTCTCACAAGCCACTGGTGTCATTTGGTTCACCGAAGATGTATACAGGTGCTCATTGGGTTATGAGTACACCGGACAGGACTCGCCGGGAACATGCTAGTTGGTATTATACATAGCGTTAGATAGCAGTTCCCTGGTGACATGTGTACAAGTTACTTCATCGACCTGAGATCGTTATTTGTCTCGTGTGAGTTCCCACTGTACTTTGATTACTACCCTACCATGGCTCAAAGGAGTCGTGCAAACAGGTTTTAGTTGGGTACAGTCCCGAGCCACATGGAGGCAGTGAGCGGATCTGCAGGGGTTCGTCTCTCCCGGTATTTGGGGTGAGATCGCTGTAGGGTGTTTTTCGTCACCCCATTGAGATGGGAATACGCGCGCGCTTGTCAGGCGTACTACAGATTCCCCCTGCCTTGGGTAGGCCGGGGTTTAATGATTGTGGGGATCCGAATCTCCGGCAGCCGCGGACTAAGCTGCCGTTAATTACCCCTCGCCTTTGGAACGAGGGAACCTCTGATTGACGGGTTAAACTGGCCATGCGAACTCAATGTGCAGTGTATGTGTATTGTGTTTTGAAAGGGGGGTTTTGGATATATCGGGAGCCACGCAGAGTTTTTACGGGGGTCCCGCTACCCGGATAGCGGGCTGGGGGTCAAGGGGGCTAGCACTTTTCTAACAGGGACAGTGTCGTGGGGTACATGTGTGTGTAAATATGTATACATATGTATATATATATATATGTATGTACATAAGAAGAGGGGGAAAAGGCATCCAAAGGATGCGTGGGGGCAGCACTTTGGGCGCTGTGTGCCTAGGTGTTGTGCGCTCAGGCGCTAGAGTGCCACGTGTCGGCACATGGGCACTCTGCGCTTGAGCGTTGGGCACTTGAGCGCAAGTGCGCCACGTGTCGGCACGGGGACGACTTGCGCCTGAGCGCTTGCGCTTGAGCGCAAGCGCGCCACTTGTCGGCACGGGGGCGACTTGCGCTCGAGCGCTTGTGCTGGAGCGCAAGCGCTCCACGTGTCGGCACCGGGGCGACTTGCGCTCAAGCGCTTGCGCTGGAGCGCAAGCGCACCACGTGTCGGCACCAGGGCGACTTGCGCTCGAGCGTTTGCGCTTGAGCGCAAGCGCGCCACGTGTCAGCATGTGGGCGCTTTGCGCTTGAGCGCAGGGCGCTGTAGTGCAAACGCGCCACGTGTCGGCACGCGGGCTCTTTGCGCTCGAGCGCTGAGCGCTGGAGCGCCAGCGCGCCACGTGTCGGCACGCGGGCGCTCTGCGCTTGAGCGCCGGCGAGAAAAGGAGGCTTTTAGCCTAATAAACAGAAGCTATGCTTCAGAAAGGGAATATTTATTATATATATATATATATGTAAATATATGGAGTTAAACTCCTAAAATGTTTTGGTTGATGAAAGGGGTTCTTCCTCTTCCTCCTCTGTTGGCTGGATCTTGATGATCAAGAGATGTGAGATCTAAAAATCTCTCCTTTCTGAGATCTAATGGTAGATCCAAGTTCCCCTTTGTGGGTTTTGTGGTGGAAGACTTCTTAGTTTTTGAAAAGAAAGAGTAAAACTCTTGATTTAATTCAAAAGAAATGAGAAGGTTTAGAACCTTGGAGAAGGAGCAGGAGGCACAAAAGATCTCAGATCTAAAAATTTGTGGAGAGAATGAAAGGTGTTTTTTTTATTCATCATGTTGCCTTTTATAGGCTTACATATTTACATATAGCCCCTTGGGCTTCACAAAATGGCATTTTGCCTATCCCATGGCTCATGTGCCATTTCATTTTTGCACATAAGCCATGGGCTTACAAAAATTTGGCTTTCTGCCCGTTTTGTATACATTCATGTATAAAAAATTACATAAAAATTATTTATTACATGATCTATATTTTGGCATGGAGGAGGCTGGCCGCAGGCTCGACTTGGGCATGGGCCCGCTTGACCTGGGCCTGGGCTCACCTGGCTTGGGGTTGACCTTGACTTTAACTCGGTCAACGGGGGTGTAAATTTTTACCCCAACAAAGTGCCCCCCATCAATAAATGCACACCGCAAATTTGAGTTGTGTGCATGAAATTGATGGATCTTGAAGCTGAACTTCGAGGTGGAACATCATTCCGGAGGCGAAGCATCATCCCGGGGAGCATGATTCCCGGGGATAGGAGTATCATTCTGATTCGCGGAGCATAATTCCGGGGTCGGAGTATCCCTCGGGGAGCATGATTCTCAGGGATCGGAGCATCATTCCGAAGAGCGGAGCATAATTCCAGGGATCGGAGTATCCCTCAGGGAGCATGATTCCCGGGGGTCGGAGAATCATTTCGATTTGCGGAGCATAATTCCAAGGATCGGAGCATCATTCCGAAGTGTGGAGCATAATTCCGATTTGCGGAGCATCATTCCGAAGGGGGGAGCATAATTCCAGGGGATCGGAGCATCGTTCCGAAGGGCGGAGCATGATTCTAGAGTTCGGAGCATCTTTCCGAAGAGCGGATTATGATTCCAGAGTTCGGAGCATCTTTCCGAAGAGCGGAGCATGATTCCAAGGATCGGAGCATCATTCCGATGAGCGGAGCATCATTCCAATTTGCGGAGCATAATTCCAAGGATCGGAGCATCATTCCGATGAGCGGAGCATGATTCCAAGGATCGGAGCATCATTCCGAAGGGTGGACCATGATTCCAAGGATCGGAGCATCATTCCGATGAGCGGAGCATCATTCCAATTTGCGGAGCATAATTCCAAGGATCGGAGCATCATTCCGATGAGCAGAGCATAATTCCAGGATTCGGAGCATCATTCCGAAGAGCGGAGCATAATTCCAGAGATCGGAGCATCGTTCCGATGGGCGGAGCATAATTCCAGCATTCGGAGCATCATTCCGAAGGGCGGAGCATGATTCCAGAGTTCGGAGCATCTTTCCGAAGAGCGGAGCATAATTCCAGAGATCGGAGCATCGTTCCGATGGGCGGAGCATAATTCCAGGATTCGGAGCATCATTCCGAAGGGCGGAGCATGATTCCGGAGTTCGGAGCATCTTTCCGAAGAGCGGAGCATAATTCCAGAGATCGGAGCATCGTTCCGATGGGCGGAGCATCGTTCCGATGATTCGGAGCATCATTCCGAAGGGCGGAGCATGATTCCAGAGTTCGGAGCATCTTTCCGAAGAGCGGAGCATAATTCCAGAGATCGGATCATCGTTCCGATGGGCGGAGCATAATTCCAGGGGTCGGAGCTTCATTCCGAAGAGCGGAGCATAATTCCAGAGATCGGAGCATCATTCCGATGAGCGGAGCATAATTCCAGAGATCGGAGCATCATTCCGAAGAGCAGCAGACATTCTGACCGAAGCATGATTTCGATACAGAGGTAGATTCCTAGGCGAAGTATAATTCCGACAAGGAAGGCGAATACACCGAGGCGAAGCATCATTTCGATACGGGGTATATTCTGAGACGGAGAATGATTCCGGCGCAGAGCTTGTTGGCTGACTTGATTCCGAGACGAAACATAATTTCGACAGGGAAGGCAGGTACACCGAGGCGAAGCATCATTTCGACACGGGGTATATTCTGAGACGGAGAATGATTCCGGCGCAGAGCTTGTTGGCTAACTTGATTCCGAGACGAAACATAATTTCGATAGGGAAGGAAGGTACACCGAGGCGAAGCATGATTTCGACGCGGGGTACACTCTGAGACGATGTACGATTCCGACGCAGAGCTGGTTAGCTGCTTTGATTCCGAGGCGGAGCATAATTCCGACGATGAGGTCGTTGGTTGATTCTGAGCCGAAGCATAATTCCGACAGGGAAGGCAGGTACACCGAGGTGAAGCATGATTTCGACGCGGGGTACACTCTGAGACGAAGTATGATTCCGACGCAGAGCTGGTTAATTGCTTTGATTCCGAGGCGGAGCATAATTCCGGCAGGGAAGGTGGGTATCCCGAGGCGAAGCATGATTTCGACACGGGGTAAATTCTGGGACGAAGCATGATTCCGCCGCAGAGGTTGTTGGTTTGATTTGATTTAGGTCGACATCAGCATCGCTACACCGGAATATAGTACCAGGAGCGAATCACCATTTGTCATGAGAGGATTTGGGGATTGGTTTTTTTTTGTTTGGCATCAGCATTGCTGCACTGGAATAATGCCAGGAGCAACTCATCATTTGCCTCGGGAGGATTTGGATTTGGTTTTTGTTTGGCATCTGCATTGCTGCACTGGAATAACGCCAGGAGAAACTCATCATTTGCCCCTGGAGGATTTGGATTTGGTTTTTGTTTGGCATCTGCATTGCCGCACTGGAATAACGCCAGGAGCAACTCATCATTTGCCCTGAGAGGATTTGGGAATTGGTGACTTAGGAGACAAGTTTAGATCCCTGTCACCTAAGGCTTTTCAATTTTATGGGCCGTTAGGGTCCCATAAAAGCATTTTCTCCCTACGGGTCGTAAGGATCCCGTAGGTGGATTTTCTCCTTAGGAGTCGTGGGGACTCCCAAGTGTGTTGCTTTTTTGTGAGTCGTAAGGATCTCACGCGGGAATTTTCCCCTCACAAAGTCTAGAGGACCTTGTGAGTGCATTTCATCTCTTTCTTTTTTCTTTTACGAGTTTGCGCCCTTTTAGGTTTTCACAAACTCGCCGGCAGTCCTGCTGTTTTTACTCACGGAGCCCTTTCGGGTTTTCATCCGTGCCCATTTTGCTTGTGGACATACCTTTTTTTTTTTATTTTATTATTTTTGGAGAGATTGGGATTGTTTTACGCCCGTGGATTGTATACGGTTTTGCAAGATGTATGATCCAGACCGTAGGGCCATAAAAATTTTAGGACTTTGTTGGCGTCTGCATCGCTGCACTGGAATATGGTACCAGGAGCGACTCATCATTCGCCGTTGGGGTATGGGATTTGGAATTTGGTTGGCGTCTGCATCGCTGCACTGGAATATGGTACCAGGAGCGACTCATCATTCGCCGTTGGGGTATGGGATTTGGACTTTGGTTGGCGTCTGCATCGCTGCACTGGAATATGGTACCAGGAGCGACTCATCATTCGCCGTTTTGGAATTTGGTTGGCGTCTGCATCGCTGCACTGGAATATGGTACCAGGAGCGACTCATCATTCGCCACTTGGGGATAGGGGAGCGATGGCTTAGGAGACAGGTTTAGATCCCTATCCCCTAAGACTTTTCAATTTTATGGGTCGTGAGGGTCCCATAAAGCATTTTTTCCCTACGAGTCGTAAGGATCCCGCAGGTGTATTTTCTCCTTAGGAGTCGTGAGGACTCCTAAGCGTGTTTTCCCTTTGTGAGTCGTAAGGATCCCACAAAGGTTTGTTCTCCTCATGTATCGTGAGGACACATGAGTGGGTCTTCTCAATGGAGCATAATTCCAAAGGCGGAGACCAGTCGCGTAACTGGTGATTGCGGTGGGGCATGGGTATGAAGAGAATTATTTGAGCCCGTGGATTGTATACGGTAGTCAATTTGGGGACTGGCCGTAGGGCTGGGAGAATTTTAAGAAATTGGATTTTAGGTGGCGTCTGCATCGCTGCACTGGAATAAGGTACCAGGAGCGACTCATCATTCGTCGCTTTTTTTTCTCTTTATTTTTTACCGCGATTGCTCTATCATTTCAGCTTTTCTTATCGCGAAGATCGCGATTGCCCTATCATTTCGGCTTTTATTCGCGGTTGCCCCATCATTTCGGCTTTATTTTCATCTTTATTTTACTCGCTGATTTTTATTGCGAGTTGCCCCATCATTTCGGCTTTATTTCCATTTTTATTTTACTCGCCGATTTTTATTGCGAGTTACCCCATCATTTCGGCTTTTCTTTATTTTTCTTTCATTTACACATTTTTTTTATTTACACATATATATTTTTTTTACATTCCCAGTTTAACGACTTAGAGGTCGATTATTCCCAGTTTAGTGACATGGTGGTCAATTGTTCCCAGTTTAATGACGTGGTGGTCGATTGTTTTCAGAAAAAGGCAGATGTCTGAGAGAATCGGTTTCACGAAGAACTTCGGTCTCCGTTTGTATGAAATTGGCGGTCGCAGCTGGACTGCTTGTTAACACGCCTTTGGACAGTTCTATCTCTCCTGCCTTGTATTGCTTTTCGACCCAATCTTTGAAGACGAAGCAGTCCTCAATGGCATGACCTATCACTCTGTGATAGGGGCAGTATTTCGGGTCGTCGGTCCTATTCGCTTCCTGCTGTCTTTTTGACTCTGGCAGTTGTAGACCGTTCTTCAGGGCGTCTTTGAATATTTTACGGATCTTGTCCCTTCTGAAGGAATAGACCTTATCCAACTTCTCTTTCAGTGGAGATTCTCCTCCCTCTCCGAACATTGGCTTCCGAAGCTGGTTGGCATTAGGCCCACTCAACCCTTGCTTATTTCGGTTGGCCGAGACATTGAAAGATTCAGAATCATCGGAGTTTCTGCCTTTGCGATTATCGTCCTTCCGGTTTCTCCAGGACTTATTGTTATTTTGAGAATCCGAGGAGGACTCCTGTTTTGAGCGCTCCAGCATCTGGACTTTCCTGGTCAGCTCTTGGAATGTTTTGAGACCCGCGGTGCATAAAAACGGGGCTATCCAATTGTTGAGATTTCCGACGAGGAGATTGACAGATTGGTCCTGCTCTATCGGCGGTTCGCATTTGACGGAGAGATTGCGCGATCGGGTTATAAAATCCGTGCTGCTTTCGTCGCTCTTGGGCTTGGTCCTTACGAGCTCGGCAATGGTAATCTTATCGCTGACGCTCATGAACCTCTGCCGAAACAGAGACTCCATTTGGACAAAAGTTGTGATGGAGCCATCCGGTATGCTCGCGTACCAGTCGAAAGCAACATCGGTCAAGCTATTAACGAACTGGCGGAGGAGAAGCGCATCATTGCCCCCAGTATTCCCGCATGAGGCTTTGAAGTGGGCGATGTGCTGATTCGCATTTCCTGTCCCATCGAATCTTCCGAATTTGGGGATGACATAGCCGCTAGGAAATTCTACCAGATCATACTGAGCAGGATATGGTCTCCCACTACTGCTGATATCTTTTTGCGCTTCGGCTTCGGCTACCAAGGTTTTGACTTTGTTGGCAACCAAATCCATGATTTGATCTTGAGTTAGCGGGCTACTGTCATCGGTAGCCAAGACATTTGCTGAAATAGGATGCGACTGATTTTCATGCGATCCGCCCACTTTTGGATTTGAGGGAACGGGCGTCGGCTGTCTCGGGACACCGTTTCCCTGTTCATGAGCTGAGCCCTGTGCTTGATTGGGCGGCTGAGAGGCAAGTTGGGCCGTAAGCCGTAAGACGGCATTTGTCAAGTCGTCGATCTTTGAGTAGAGCTTGGCCATCTCCTTATCTTTGCTTCTAAGCTGTTTTCGGAGCTCTTGGAGAAGTTGCTGCTCTGCGGTCTTAGGACGGAAAGTTGGCTCATCTTCGCTTTCCGAGCCTGACTCCTCATGAATTGAGGGCTCTCTCTGCCTATCAGCCTCATCGAGACGGTTTTCATCATCCAGCGGAGGCGGCTGTTCTTGGGAAGTGGCAACCACATTCAAGCCAGATTGGATTTGAGATGTGGTGGCCCCTTCCTTGCTCTTGCTGCGCGTGCCCACCACGTAGACAGTGTGGATAACACATTCAGCCATCCCCTCATCTTTGGCGGGGTAACCCTGTTCTTCGGACCTCATGAGGTTTAGCCTGGCAGTAGCCCTAGCCCTTTTGTTGGCTCTATATCTGAGCCTTTTCTCCCTCAGCTTCTCTATTTTGAAGGCTTGGCGGGCATCTGCTACCCGGGAAGCCATTGTGAATTGATCAGAGGGGAGCTTAGAGAAGACACCCGATTCAGCAGTGGTCAAGGGCACCGCTCGAGCTTGATCGGGACGCGTTGTAGCTTTATTGGTGTTGATGGCCTTGCCCCCAGCTGAGGCCAAGGAAATTCATTCAGACACCGACTTGCGTTTGGGTTGGGGCGCCCTTAAGATCACCACATTTGGTCTCCTGCCTTTCGAGACCGGTTTGTCTGCCACCGGGGCTTGAAGAGCTGGGATGGCGCCAACTGGCATGAACACAATAGAGCCGAATGGTAGCAGCGGCTCCTCCCATTGTCGCCCGAGACTGGCCGGAAGGACCGTCCTGGAGTCTATCTTCATTGTGTAGGAGACGGGAGCAGAGTTCATCATCGAAGACATCGTCGGAAGGTGATTGCTTGAAAATCTGCATGAAAGAGCATCATTTTAGTATAAATACAGGTATGTATAATGATTGAGTTCGCATGAATGCTTAACACGAAATATGGGAGGAGAGATTGGTCCCACCGGGCGTGCCAGAATCTGTAGGGTGTTTTTCGTCACCCCATTGAGATAGGAATACGCGCGCGCTTGTCAGGCGTACTACAGATTCCCCCTGCCTAGGGTAGGCCGGGGTTTAATGATTGTGGGGATCCGAATCTCCGGCAGCCGCGGACTAAGCTGCCGTTAATTACCCCTCGCCTTTGGAACGAAGGAACCTCCGATTGACGGGTTAAACTGTCCATGAGAACTCAATGTGCAGTGTACGTGTGTTGTGTTTTGAAAGGGGGGTTTTGGATATATCGGGAGCCACGCAGAGTTTTTACGGGGGTACATGTGTGTGTAAATTGTTGCGCCACGGCAGCGCCCCGGCCTCTTTCTCGAGGCCAAAATGCGGAATCAAAATTTTGCGAACTTTGCAAAACGGCGCTACCGCGGACAATTACCCGGATCGAAACCATTAACCTATACTAGCTAACTAGAGAGATAGGGTGAGAAGTTATACCAAGCGATCCGTGTCCTTCGGTCTTCGTCTCCACTCCGATCTCCCGCGGAATCTCCGTCAACTTCTCGCTCGTCGGAAAGGGCACCACGTAGCCGGAATCTTTTACGGGCTCCCGCCTCTTGACCGAGGCAACTCGGGCGCGAAGTTGGCTAGCCGACGCGTCCAAGGCTTGCTATAGAATAGTGTAGTGAACTTGTCTCTTGGGGTTATGAGGTTGCCTTGATGTGGTGGAATCGAGAGGAGAAGGAGAGAAAGAAATGAGCTTTTAAGCTTATCTTTTGCAACCATGGAATGAGATGGAAAATGGCACACACCAAAATAATACCTCTCCCTCTCTCTCTTGAAAATGGCCGGCCCCTCTCTATCTCAAAATAGATTGGAGAGAGAAAAAAAAATCAAGAAAGAATATATCAACAATATAGAAAATGGTCACTCTCATTCTAATCCAAATCCTTTCCACCATCCATCAAATGAAAAGCAAGTGAGAAGACCAAAAAAGGATCTCATCATGAAATAGCAATCATGATGCCACAAATATGCAAAGAAACCCCTCACAAAATGTTAATTGCAAACTTGCAATTAACACCCTCCAACACAAAGCCCGGCCGAGAAGGAATGAAGGAAAACTGGCCGGAACGGAATACAAACTGGCAACTTCAGAAAACCGATCCCGTAATAAATTACAGGAAAACCCCACTGCTGCAAATACATGCCCGCATTTGTATTCCCACTGAACACAAATGCAAAGAGACAAAACTACACTATCAAATACTAGAATCCGGCTTAAGCCAAAGCCGGCTAGTAAAAACTGTCCGATCACGATCCGTGCAATACCGCACGTATCTGATCGAACCCTGCCATATCTCCATACGGCCTCTACAGCGTTTCGCCCGAAACTTGAGTAACTGAGTGTGGTGGACTCTAAAGACTCGTCAATACTATATGGCTGTGGATTTAACCACTGGCATGTCAGAGGTATAAGCCAATACGTGACGGGCCACCAGCTATTGACCAAATGGGACGTCGATGAGGAAGCTCACCCCGACACCCAACTGAGCCTGTCAGTGACAATATCCGTACAGTCCGGTCCGTTCGTCTATGAGTATCGCATGGCGGGCCTAGGGGGTTGGTGAAAGTCAGACCCCTAAAAGCGGTACAAGTCGTGTCGGAGCATAGCCCAGAACACCCTGAGATACTACTGGAATACCTACCAGTAAATCTCCTGCCTCGGCCGAGGGCTTTGTGTAATGGCTCTCCTAGACACAGCGCGACCTCACCCCCAATACCGGGAGAGACGAACCCCTGCAGATCCGCTCACTGCCTCCATGTGGCTCGGGACTGTACCCAACTAAAACCTGTTTGCACGACTCCTTTGAGCCGTGGTAGGGTAGTAATCAAAGCACAGTGGGAACTCACACGAGACAAATGACGATCTCAGGTCGATGAACTAACCTGTACACATGTCACCAGGGAACTGCTATCTGACATCTGGTATAAGACCAACTAGCAGGTTCCCGGCGAGTCCTGTCCGGTGTACTCATAACCCAATGAGCACCTGTATACATCTTAGGTGAACCAACTGACACCAGTGGCTTGTGAGACCGGCCACCGCCCCTCGTCGGGGTCTCGACTGTATACACTAGTCTACTAACGGAGTATCGATGCCCTGTCTCAAAACTCCTACGACTAGGGACCTTTTAAGGATGTGCTTATAGACCACCAGCTCCCACGTATATGATCGCCATCATACTGCTGGTAGTCAAGCAAGAATCCTAGGGGCTCTGTCAACGTGTAATAGCGACATGTCAAGTCACCTAAAGCAGTACACGATGATAAAGATAAACCAGATAGCATACTATCATCTCGAGTAAGACTGTCCTACCGGGATAGGTCCTCCCTCAATCATTGCAATCACGTGCCTGTGATCCAATAATTGACTCTGAGGGCACTAACTCCAACAATCTCCCACTTGCACTCAAGGCTAATTATTGCGATGTCGCATACTCACAGCCCGTGTGATACCGAACATCCAACTCCTCTACTAGTCAGTCTCACAAAACCCGTTTGCGAAACTATTGCGTTCGAGGAATAGCCTCAGTGAGTGGATCCGCTGTGATGTTTCTTTCTATGTCTCTCTATATCTCAAGTTCGCGGAGAAAGCCATCTCCCGAAATGAGCAATACCTGTCTTAGAATGTCTGGATGTCTGATGGGACCTAGCTCATAAATGAACTCCAAATCCAAACTTCTTAGACTGTATCATCAACCGAACTTAATCAGTATCCTGCGCCATGCCTCCCTCAGTATTGCCTTGGACCACCTGTCCAAAATACTACCCCTCGTCAGAGGGATAACTATAACTCTGACAACCTCCTTGTCGTCCATGTCACTTTGGAAGCCTGGAGTGATAACCGTCTCCTAAAAGAGGCAGCCGTTATCATATCCCTAGAACATTCACTTATGTTCTAAAACTGCTTCCGACTGTTCCTCCAGGATTGGATCAATATCAACTTATTGCATCTAGTGCAAGAACAACATCTGGTGTGGTACTTGACATCTCATGATTGACTCAATTGCCTAAGCAAGTGATCTGTCAATCATGCATATCCCTCTCCCCTTTAGTCTGTAAGACACCTTTAGAGAGGGTGACTCCATTACCTGCGGGTACACTACCATGCCAGGAGTCGTCCATTCTAAATACTTATAGAATGCTGTCAAGGTACCCTGATTGGGAAACCACCCAAATCTAGATCTAAAACCATAGGTCTAGTAACCAGTATGTTTGATATAATATCCAAGTCCCATGTGGAGAAAACACTGTGTGACGACCAAAGTATAACCGATCGTAGTATAGGAATATCACTTCCTACTACCTTCTCAACAGATCCATCCCCTATTCTGATGACGTCAAACCCATGACTGTCACATCAGAAACAGATGATCTATCTCCGCTACATCTGCTTTAGTCTATAAATAGACATAAGCCTGATGTCCACCAATGCTTCCGCTGCTCCCACTGACTACGATAACCCTCTGGTGGAGTCATATAGACGCGCACTTCTAAAGCTAGTTTAGAACGACGCTATACTCATTCTCCTGCCGGGTCTCGCAGCCTGGAACAACAACAATGGCAAGTGTGGGTAAACAAGAACTTCCCTGTCACCGTCCTTGAGGCTACCGGAGCACCTCTCGGGCGCCTGAAGTTACCCACCTTATCTGCGGAGTGGCCAATGGAATGTCAAATCAGATCGAATCTTTAGGTTCCTTATCAAATCTTCAGTAATCGTTTGCGGTTCTGGAATCACTTCCAGTTCTACCATACTCCCACTACTTTTTCTGAAAAATCCATTTTTATTAAAACTGTGGCGAGTCTAGAACAATATTTCTATTGATCTGCCAGATGGTAGAAAGTCAACCCTCGTCATAGCCTGGGTCAACCCACAAACAGCCATTACAGAAACGTGCCTTGAGTTGTCCAGTGTCTGGTTTTAAGCATAAGCCGGACAACTCCCCGTACCTTAACATCGTTAAGATATGAACTGTTCTATATCCAATATAGAACCAGAGGCACTGATTCAATTGAACCAGATTCAAATCATGCAGCTGTCTCCAGTGCATGTCAAGTAAATGGAAGGAGGCCGATCAGCGTTACTCAACTTAGGAATGCTTCCAATTATGAGTAACCTGAAAGAGAAGCAATTTCTCTTTATCATTACTATCAACTGAAATACCATACACAAGTATCTACATCTTCAATCTCTTTGAAGAATCCCGATACTTGCTACACCTGGTACTCTACTCTATTCAAATACCTATAACTCCTCAAAACTTAGACCCTGTGTTTCCACGAAACAGCTGTCTAAAATCTAGAGAAGCCATAAGTAAACCGAATATAGTACGAGCACCAACCCCTCTGTCCTAATGGACACTGGACAACATACAAACTCTGTATAAGTCCGCTGAGTCTAACAACTCTTTCACTGTGTGTCGTAGGTTGAAAACTGTACTTATGGTTAAGAAGAATTACACCGCTGTTTAATGCTCCTTACCTAACTATCCACTGATATAGGTAAATGTCATCGACATAATATCAAAAGGTATATCTCACTCTATGAAAATAGACGTACAGATATATCAATTTGAAATTGGTGCATAACAGCGGATATTCAAAACCAAATATTTGCCGACCGGCAAACAGCCCAGGTGATCTCCTCAAATATCACCGATTACAACGAATCCCGATATAATGAGGATGATCACCCAATTCCCAATAACTTACTCCCACTCATCATCTGTAAAACCATACAGATGTGAGAATCATACCTGGTAAATACATACCCTGGAGTAAGTGTCTAATTGGGAAATCAGTTTTCTATTAACAGTACACAGTGAAACTGAAACATTGAAATGTTTCGTCGGGGTATCCTGGTATTCCTAGTAATGCCTCTTCCATTATCCAGATTTACAACTATAACCGTATAATTCTTTGCCACCTCTTCAAATCCCTTCATATGTCTTTAGTCATTACCTTCTGTACACCCCTTTAGGCCAAATGGTTTTCTTCCTTCCCTACCGTTCGGCACCAGCCTATGGTTTGGAAGAAGACTATCCAAAAGGCATAAAGGGTGTACTGTCCTAATCCTAGGAACACTCGCAATGCGAGAGAAGGTGAAGATAAAAGACACCTGAATGTACTTTATTCCTATTTCTCCTGAACCAGGATCCATCCCCGAACTGGAACAAGTTCCTTTCGAGTTCGTATATAACCATACGATGGATTATCCAATAAAATGGGATCTTCGTAGTGATACGGAGTGTCCTGGAGAAATACAAAGGTGATTTAGGATTGGCGAAGAAATACTTGGTTTGGTCGTGAATAGCAGTTGCAACTTACTTTGCCCTCTTACTAATCCCTTGCTTTGTCTTAACTTAATACCTTCTGTACACCGTTTTAGGCTAACTGGTTTTCTTCATTCCCTACCGGTCGGCACCAGCCTATGGTTTGGAAGAAGACTATCCAATTTGCGTAATAGGTGTACTACTCCTAAACCAAGGAGTACTCGCAACCTGAGAGAAGGTGAAAAGAAAAGACAACTGAATAATCCTATCCGTTTTCTCCAGAACCAGAAACCATCCTCGAAGTCCTTCGAGTTCGTATATAACCATACGATGGTTTTGTCCAATGGAAGTGGACGTTCGTAGTAATACGGGGTGTCCTGGAGAAAAGGGTAAAAGTAGGAGTGGCAATGAGGTCTGCAACTCTGACAATCCAAAAGCCAGTGTTAAGAAGGTTCGGTCAACTTGGTCACTGAGTCAAAGTCCAGGGTCGGGTCAATGGTCGCTGCCAAAGAGAGAGAGAAAAGAAACACTCAGCGTGCACTCTAACCTAGATCAGAATGGTTATCATTTTATCTAATCTGGAAACCTCCCACTGTACCTCAAATTCTCCTCCAAACCTGAAAGAAGAATTAGTCGGGGTCACCCGAGGAGTAAACCAACTCATCAGTGGGAATCGGGATCCAACTATCATCGCATGATAACGTGACGGAATCCACTCACGTCACCACACTCCAGAAGGTATGCGCATGCCTGGCAAGTTTCAGTTCTTTTGAAACTCCCGATGAAAGTTTTACCCCTAGGACTCAAGTGACCTTGACACAGTCAACAAATCAAAGAGTCCTAGTCAAGTTTAACCCGTCATTATCCTGGATTGCATTAAACACACCCGTACGAGCCCTTGATACAGTCAACAAGGCCGCACGACTGTCCTAACCAATCCCATTTATATGCTGCAAACAAACACTACTTAGCTACCGCACACTACGCCTTGACACAGTCAACAAACGCAGCACGAATACTAAGTAATATTTGTAAGAAATGACGGAGGGCTACGTCTAGTTTTTGGCGAAAAACTTTTAACGTAATGAACTTGATATCGTTGAAGGAACTGCATAGCCTTTTATAAAATATAGTGACGAAAACCTTTACTAAAGAGGTCACTCCCGGTGAAGGGATCTCGGCTCTTTCCCCGTAGAATGAGGTGCAGGATATTCCAACTGAATACCACGATGCAAAGCAAAAGTAATCGGCTATAGTGAAGTTAATGCCCTGACGCAAACTTCTGTCCAAGGGGTCACTCCCGGTGAAGGGATCTCGGCCCTTGCCTCGTCGACTGAGGAGCAGGATATTCCAAATGAATACCACGATGCAAAACAAAAGTGAACGTCCTTGCAATAACAGCTTTTTGAAAAATGTTCCAACAACATCAGATTAGGTTTGTTTATCTTGCATTGATCCGAATCAATGCAGTCCCATCAATTGATCACACCACAAAGAACGAAAATATACTGACGTACGTATATGCCATCCGCATTCGCCACTGGGTCCCGTCATCACCCGTTAGGTTAGCTAACTAACGGCAGAGCGGGGACTGGACTAGCGCGGATGTAAAACATATACAACGTCTACTAATATATATACCAATATATAGTATTTCGCTCAAGGCGTGAATAGAATGCAACACAGAAATGTATAGCAACACAGAACAATACAGATATCTGGAAACCCCGGGTTTCACAGAGCCGCTGCTGAAACCCGACGTTCCCCTGGTCGTGTGGATAGCCTGTGCAATAAAATCCTAGACCCCTACGGGCGCGGCAAGTCACCCGCCAAAACCTGAAGCGAGGCAGCCCCCTTCAGCTCCGTGAATGGACCACCCAGCACTCCACGGAATCCGGCAACTTGGGCACCCCTCCTGGGTCAACCTGTACCCCCTACGAGTGCGGCGAATAGCCCGCCAATCCCAGAGTGAAGCCCCCTCCGTCTCAATGCCATGAGATGCGGGCTTGTTGCCCTCCAGAACCCGGCTATCCGTGCACCCCTCCTGGGGTAATCCTAGTACAGAAAGTAAAATATACATACACCGGGTACATCGACCGCAACCAGGCCGTGCCCCAAAAGAATAATACATACAGGCAGTGACGGCAGTCCACATGTCGGACGCTCGCCCCGCAGTATCAAATGTACATAATACAACAAAAACTGTACTATATTGCAACCAGGCTATCCCCCACGACCGATCCGCAACATCACAGCATAAACATAGAACATCAACGTGAAAGTCACGTTCGCAAATCCGTCTAACCGGGCTATAGCAGTTAGACCGGATTTACCGATCGAGTGACATTCACGGTCGTAGATATAATGTAAATACTGTGAAATAATGTGTTTAAAATTTTCCGATTGACCAAAAATTAACAAGTGGGCCCCAATCAAAACTGTAGCACTCACAGAAAACCTGGGCCCAATTTTAATATCCCAAAACCCATATTTTAAGCCCACAAGCCCACTGGAAAAAAAATGATGAAGTGATCTCCTGTTCACGCGGCGGAAGCGCGGCAAATGTGGGGCTAACGCCGCCCTTCCGCGGTCAAAAGAAAGGATCACTGTATCAAATTTTTGCAGTAGTCTTAGATCTCCCTGCACATAATTCTGAGACCACCTGAAAAATTTTTAGACTCCAAAAAATTTCGACAGAACCTGATGTCAAGGAAAAATACGGTTTTTGGAATTTCGGTCGATCGGAACTGAAAAACACATTAGAACAAGCTAGGTAAGGTTAATGGCGTGGCTCTGATACCATGTTGCGCCACGGCAGCGCCCCGGCCTCTTTCTCGAGGCCAAAATGCGGAATCAAAATTTTGCGAACTTTGCAAAACGGCGCTACCGCGGACAATTACCCGGATCGAAACCATTAACCTATACTAGCTAACTAGAGAGATAGGGTGAGAAGTTATACCAAGCGATCCGTGTCCTTCGGTCTTCGTCTCCACTCCGATCTTCCGCGGAATCTCCGTCACCTTCTCGCTCGTCGGAAAGGGCACCACGTAGCCGGAATCTTTTACGGGCTCCCGCCTCTTGACCGAGACAACTCGGGCGCGAAGTTGGCTAGCCGACGCGTCCAAGGCTTGCTATAGAATAGTGTAGTGAACTTGTCTCTTGGGGTTATGAGGTTGCCTTGATGTGGAGGAATCGAGAGGAGAAGGAGAGAAAGAAATGAGCTTTTAAGCTTATCTTTTGCAACCATGGAATGAGATGGAAAATGGCACACACCAAAATAATACCTCTCCCTCTCTCTCTTGAAAATGGCCGGCCCCTCTCTATCTCAAAATAGATTGGAGAGAGAAAAAAATCAAGAAAGAATATATCAACAATATAGAAAATGGTCACTCTCATTCTAATCCAAATCCTTTCCACCATCCATCAAATGAAAAGCAAGTGAGAAGACCAAAAAAGGATCTCATCATGAAATAGCAATCATGATGCCACAAATATGCAAAGAAACCCCTCACAAAATGTTAATTGCAAACTTGCAATTAACACCCTCCAACACAAAGCCCGGCCGAGAAGGAATGAAGGAAAACTGGCCGGAACGGAATACAAACTGGCAACTTCAGAAAACCGATCCCGTAATAAATTACAGGAAAACCCCACTGCTGCAAATACATGCCCGCATTTGTATTCCCACTGAACACAAATGCAAAGAGACAAAACTACACTATCAAATACTAGAATCCGGCTTAAGCCAAAGCCGGCTAGTAAAAACTGTCCGATCACGATCCGTGCAATACCGCACGTATCTGATCGAACCCTGCCATATCTCCATACGGCCTCTACAGCGTTTCACCCGAAACTTGAGTAACTGAGTGTGGTGGACTCTAAAGACTCGTCAATACTATGGCTGTGGATTTAACCACTGGCACGTCAGAGGTATAAGCCAATACGTGACGGGCCACCAGCTATTGACCAAATGGGACGTCGATGAGGAAGCTCACCCCGACACCCAACTGAGCCTGTCAGTGACAATATCCGTACAGTCCGGTCCGTTCGTCTATGAGTATCGCATGGCGGGCCTAGGGGGTTGGTGAAAGTCAGACCCCCAAAAGCGGTACAAGTCGTGTCGGAGCGTAGCCCAGAACACCCTGAGATACTACTGGAATACCTACCAGTAAATCTCCTGCCTCGGCCGAGGGCTTTGTGTAATGGCTCTCCTAGACACAGCGCGACCTCACCCCCAATACCGGGAGAGACGAACCCCTGCAGATCCGCTCACTGCCTCCATGTGGCTCGGGACTGTACCCAACTAAAACCTGTTTGCACGACTCCTTTGAGCCGTGGTAGGGTAGTAATCAAAGCACAGTGGGAACTCACACGAGACAAATGACGATCTCAGGTCGATGAACTAACCTGTACACATGTCACCAGGGAACTGCTATCTGACATCTGGTATAAGACCAACTAGCAGGTTCCCGGCGAGTCCTGTCCGGTGTACTCATAACCCAATGAGCACCTGTATACATCTTAGGTGAACCAACTGACACCAGTGGCTTGTGAGACCGGCCACCGCCCCTCGTCGGGGTCTCGACTGTATACACTAGTCTACTAACGGAGTATCGATGCCCTGTCTCAAAACTCCTACGACTAGGGACCTTTTAAGGATGTGCTTATAGACCACCAGCTCCCACGTATATGATCGCCATCATACTGCTGGTAGTCAAGCAAGAATCCTAGGGGCTCTGTCAACGTGTAATAGCGACATGTCAGGTCACCTAAAGCAGTACACGATGATAAAGATAAACCAGATAGCATACTATCATCTCGAGTAAGACTGTCCTACCGGGATAGGTCCTCCCTCAATCATTGCAATCACGTGCCTGTGATCCAATAATTGACTCTGAGGGCACTAACTCCAACATAAATATGTATACATATGTATATATATATATGTATGTGTTGGAGATAGTGCCCTCAGAGTCAATTATTAGGTCACAGGTACGTGATTGCAATGATTGATGGAGGACATATCCCGGTAGGACAGTCTTACTCGAGATGATAGTATGCTATCTGGTTTGCCTTTATCATCGTGTACTGCTTTAGGTGACCTGACACGTCGCTATTACACGTTGATAGAGCCCCTAGGATTCATGCTTGACCACCAGCAGTATGAGGGCGATCATATAAGTAGGAGCTGGGGGTCTATAAGCTTATCCTTAAAAGGTCCCTAGTCGTGGGAGTTTCGAGACTGGGCATCGATACTCCATTAGTAGACTAGTGTATACAGTCGAGACCCCGACGAGGGGCGGTGGCCGGTCTCACAAGCCACTGGTGTCAGTTGGATCACCTAAGATGTATACAGGTGCTCATTGGGTTATGAGTACACCGGACAGGACTCGCCGGGAACATGCTAGTTGGTCATATACCAGACGTCAGATGGCAGTTCCCTGGTGACATGTGTGCAGGTTAGTTCATCGACCTGGGGATCGTCATTTGTCTCGTGTGAGTTCCCACTGTACATTGATTACTACCCTACCACGGCTCAAAGGAGTCGTGCAAACAGGTTTTAGTTGGGTACAGTCCCGACCCACATGGAGGCAGTGAGCGTATCTTCAGGGGTTCGTCTCTCCCGGTATTGGGTGTGAGGTCGTGCTGTGTCTAGGAGAGCCATTACACAAAGTCCTTGGCCAAGGCAAGGAGATTTACTGGTAGGTATTCCAGTAGTATCTCAGGGTGTTCTGGGCTACACTCCGACACGACTTGTACCGCTTTTGGGGGTCTGACTTTTACCAACCCCCTAGGCCCGCCATGCGATACTCATACACGAACGGACCGGACTGCACGGATATTGTCACTGACAGGCTCAGTAGGGTGTCAGGCTGAGTTCGCTCACAGACGTCCCTTTTGGTCAATACCTGGTAGCCCGTTATGTATTGGCTTATACCTCTGACGTGCTAGTGGTTAAATCCACAACCAAGGTGTTGATGAGTCTTTAGAGTCCCCCACTTTCAGTTACTCAGCTTTCGGGCGAAAGGTTGTAAAGGCCGTATGGAGATATGGCAAGGTCCGATCAGATACGTGCGGTATTGCACGGATCAGGATCGGACAGTTTGTACTATAGGCCGTATTGGTATATGGCAGGGTTCGATCAGATACGTGCGGTATTGCACGGATCAGGATCGAACAGATATTACTAGCCGGCTTTGGTTTAAGACGGATCTTAGTATAGTACAATGTAGACTTTGTCTCATTGCATTTGTATTTCGGTCGAAATACAGATGCGGGTGTGTATGCACAGTATCGGGGTTTTTCCTGTAATTTATTACGGGACCAGTTTTCTGGAGTTGCCACTTTGCTTTCCGTTTCGGCCAATTTCCATTGTTCCATTCATTGGCCGAAGATTGGTGGAGGAGGGTTTATTTGCATTGTTGCAAATAGGCTTTTGTGGAGGGGGTATTTGCATTTATTGGTATCATGATGGTTTTCATGATAGCACCATCCTTTGACTTGATTTCTTCATGATGGCTTGACTTCATAACCTCATCATGGCTTGACTTATGTATGATGATGGAGGGACATGATGGTTGATGATGATGAGGGGTGAGGTTGGTGGAGTGTTAGTTTACACTTGTGATCATTTCCTTTTTGGATGATAACCTTTCCTCTCTCTCTCTTGTATGGGTATTATTATTGGCCTCTCTCATATTCTTTTGATACAACCTCCTCATTCTCACTCTCCCTCATATGCATGGTCGGCCACTTCCCAAAGGGGGCTGTCCAAATTTGTTCATGTGGGATTTTTGCTCTTTTGCTTTAGGAAAAATCCCACAAGTTCCACCTCTATGAGTTTGTATCATCCCTCCACCAAATGGCAAAGCTCCAAAACCCCAAATGAGACTTGACGACTACATATTCTACAGCGAACCTTGGGCACGTCGAGTAGCCGGCTTCGTGCCCGAGTTGCCTCGGCATTGAGGTGGGAGCCCGTAAAAGAAGAAGGCGATGTGGTGCACTTCCGGCGACGAGGAGGAGACGGGACATTCCGCAGGAGATCGGGACGATTACGAGAAGACCGGAGGACTTGGATCGTCGGTATATCTCTAACCCATCTTCTTGTTAGCTAGGACTAGCTAATGGTTCGATCCGGGTATTAGTGCGCGGCGGTTTGCCAATTCAAGAAAATTAAAGTTATTCACCGCTTCCGCATTTGGCCGTCGGATTGACGGCCGGGGCGCCGCCGTGCACTTACAGTGGTATCAGAGCCTCGCCATTAACTTAGTCTAGCTTGGTTTAATGTGTTTGCATTTCCGATCGATCAAAAAGTTCCAAAACTGCATTTTACCTTCGCATCAGTTTCTGTTGAAACTTTTTGGTCTCTAAAAGTTTTTCAGGTTGTAAAATATTGATGTACTAGAAAATCTAAGAACTCTGTAAAATTTCGATGAAGTGATTCCACAGTCAGAGCGCGGAAGCGCCGCACAAACCCCCATTCCGCCGCCCTTCCGCCGCGCACTGTAGACATCACTGCACCATTTTTTTTCAGAGGCTTTCTGGGCTTAAAATATGGGTTTTGGAATATTAAAATTGGGCCCAGGTTTTCTGTGAGTGCTACAGTTTTGATTGGGGGCCCACTTGTTAATTTTTGGTCAATCGGAAAATTTTAAACACATTTTTCACAGTATTTACATTATATCTGCGACCGTGAATGTCACTTGATCGGTAAATCCGGTCTAACTGCTATAGCCCGGTTAGACGGATTTGCGAACGTGACTTTCACGTTGATGTTTTGTTTTTGCTGTGATGTTGCGGATCGGTCGTGGGGGATAGCCTGGATGCAATGCTAGTACAGTTTTGTTGTATTATGTACATTTGATATTGCGGGGCGAGCGTCCGACATGTGGACTGCCGTCACTGCCTGTTTGTATTATTATTTTGGGGCACGACCTGGTTGCGGTCGATGTACCCGTTGTATGTATATTTTACTTTCTGTACTAGGATTGCCCCGCGGAGGGGTGCACGGATAGCCGGGTTCTGGAGGGCAACAAGCCCGCATCTCATGGCATTGAGACGGAGGGGGCTTCACTCTAGGATTGGCGGGCTATTCGCCGCACTCGTAGGGGGTACAGGTTGACCCAGGAGGGGTGCCCAAGTTACCGGATTCCGTGAAGTGCTGGGTGGTCCATTCACGGTACTGAAGGGGACTGCCTCGCTTTAGGTTTTGGCGGGTGACTTGCCGCGCCCGTAGGGGTCTAGGCTTTCATTGCACAGGCTATCCACACGACCAGGGGAACGTCGGGTTTCAGCGGCTCTGTGAAACCCGGGGATCCCAGATATCTGTATTGTTTCTGTGATGCTGTTCATTCTCTGTGATGTTGCATTTTATTCACGCCTTGAGCGAATATAATATATTGGTATATATATTAGTAGATGTTGTATATGTTTTGCATCCGCGCTAGTCCAGTCCCCGCTCTGTCGTTAGTTAGCTAACCTAACGGGTAATGACGGGACCCAGTGGCGAATGCGGATGGCATATACGTACATCAGTATATTTTCGTTCTTTTTGGTGTGATCAATTGATGGGACTGCATTGATTCGGATCAATGCAAGTTAAAAACAAACCTAATCTGATGTTGTTGGAACACTTTTCAAAAAGCTGTTATTGCAAGGACGTTTACTTTTGTTTTGCATCGTGGTATTCATTGGAATATCCTGCTCCTCAGTCGACGAGGCAAGGGCCGAGATCCCCTCACCGGGAGTGACCCCTTGGACAGAAGTTTGCGTCAGGGCATTAACTTCACTATAGCCGATTACTTTTGCTTTGCACCATGGTATTCAGTTGGAATATCCTGCACCCCATTCTACGGGGAAAGAGCCGAGATCCCTTCACCGGGAGTGACCTCTTTAGCAACGGTTTTCGTCACTATATTTTCAAAAAGCTATCCGTTCCTTCAACGATATCAAGTTCTTTACGTTAAAGGTTTTCGCCAGAAACCATTCGTAGCCCTCCGTCGTTTCATATGGGTAGTCAATAGTATTCAAGCTGTGTATGTTGGCCAAAGTCAAGGCACAGTGATTGGTAGCTATTGGATATTCATATGCAGCATAGATAGATGCGTTGGTTTGGGACAGTCGTACTGCCATTTTGGCCAAAGTCAAGGGTATGTACGGGTGGATTCAAATTAACCTGGAGAATGACGGGTAGAACTTGACATGTGACTTATGATATGTTGGCCAAAGTCAAGGTCATAAGAGCATGGGGCAAAAATCACATCGGGAGTTTCAAAAGAACTGAAACTTGCCAGATATGCGCATACCTTCTGGAGTGTGATAGCGTGAGCGGATTCCGTCACGTTATCATGCAATGATAGTTGGATCCCGATTCCCAGTGATGAGTTAGTTTACTCCTCGGGTAACCCCGACTAATTCTTCTTTCAGGTTTGGAGGAGAATTTGAGGTACAGTGGGAGGTTTCCAGATTAGATAAATTGGTAACCATTCTGATCTAGGTTAGAGTGCACGCTGAGTGTTTCTTTTCTCTCTCTCTCTTTGGCAGCGACCATTGACCCGACCCTAAGACTTTGACTCAGTGACCAAGTTGACCGAACCTTCTTAAACACCGGCTTTTGGATTGTCAGAGTTGCAAACCTCATTGCCACTCCTACTTTTACCCTTTTCTCCAGGACACCCCGTATTACTACGAACGTCCACTTCCATTGGACAAAACCATCGTATGGTTAGATACGAACTCGAAAGAATTTATTCGAGGATGGTTTCCGGTTCTGGAGAAAACGGATGGGATTATTCAGTTGTCTTTACCTTTTACCCTCTCTCAGGTTACGAGTACTCCTTGGTTTAGGGGTAGTACACCTATTACGCAAATTGGATTGTCTTCTTCCAAACCTTAGGCTGGTGCCGACCGGTAGGGAATGAAGAAAACCAATTAGCCTAACGACGGTGTGCAGAAGGTATTAAGTTAAGACAAAGCAAGGGATTAGTAAGAGGGCAAAGTAAATTGCAACAGATATTCACGACCAAACCAGGTATTTCTTCGCCAATCCTAAAATCACCTTTGTATTTCTCCAGGACACTCCGTATCACTACGAAGATCCACAGTTTATTGGATACTCCATCGTATGGTTATATACGAACTCGAAAGGAACTTGTTCCAGTTCGGGGATGGATTCTGGTTCAGGAGAAATAGGAATAAGATTTATTCAGGTGTCTTTTATCTTCACCTTCTCTCGCATTGCGAGTGTTCCTAGGATTGGGACATTACACCCATTATGCTTATTGGATAGTCTTCTTCCAAACCATAGGCTGGTGCCGAACGGTAGGGAATGAAGAAAACCATTTGGCCTAAAGGGGTGTACAGAAGGTAAAGACTAAAGACATATGAAGGGATTTGGAGAGGTGGCAAAGAACTATACGGTTACAGTCGTGAATCTGGAAGAGGCATTACTAGGAATACCAGGATACCCCAACGAAACATTTCAATGTTTCAGTTTCACTGTGTACTATTAAAAGAAAACTGATTTCCCGATTAGACACTTACTCCAGGGTATGTATTTACCAGGTACGATTCTCACATCTGTATGGTTTTACAGATGATGAGTGGGAGTAGGTTATTGGGAATTGGGTGATCATCCTCATTGTATCGGGATTCGTTGTAATCGGTGATATTTGAGGAAATCACCTGGGCTGTTTGCCGGTCGGCAATTATTTGGTTTTGAATATCCGCTGTTATGCACCAATTTCAAAATGATATACCTTTCTGAAATTATGTCTACGACATTTACCTATATCAGTGGATGGTTAGGTAAGGAGCATTAAACAGCGGTGTAATTCTTCTTAACCATAAGTACAGTTTTCAACCTACGACACACAGTGAAAGAGTTATCAGACTCAAGGGACTTATACAGAGTATTGTATGTTGTCCAGTGTCCATTAGGACAGAGGGGTTGGTCCTCATACTATATTCTGTTTACTTTTAACTTCTCTAGTTCTTAGACATGTGTTTCGTAGAAACACAGGGTCTAAGTTTTGAGGAGTTACAGGTATTTGAATAGAGTAGAGAACCAGGTGTAGCAAGTATCGGGATTCTTCAAAGTGATCGAAGATGTAGATACTTGTGTATGGTATTCAGTTGATAATAATGATAAAGAGATCTTGCTTCTCTTTCAGGTTACTCATAATTGGAAGTATTCCTAAGTTGAGTAACGCTGATCGGCCTCCTTCCATTTAGTTGACATGCGCTGGGGACAGCTGCATGATTTGAATCTGGTTCAATTAAATCAGTTCCTCTGTTTCTATATTGGATATAGAACAGTTCATATCTTAACGATGTTAAGGTACGGAGAGTTGTCCGGTTTATGATTAAAACCAGACACTGGACAACTCAAGGCACGTTTCTGTAATGGCTGTTTGTGGGTTGACCCAGGCTATGACGAGGGTTGATTTTCTACCATCTGGATGAACAATAGCGATATTGTTCTAGACTCGCCACAGTTTTATTAAAAATGGATTTTTTCAGAAAAACAGTAGTGGGAGTATGGTAGAACTGGAAGTGATTCCAGAACCACAAACGATTACTGAAGATTTGATAAGGATCCTAAAGATTCAATCTGAATTGACATTCCATTGGCCACTCCGCAGATAAGGTGGGTAACTTCAGGCACCCGAGAGGTACTCCGGTAGCCTCAAGGACGGTGACAGGGAAGTTCTTGTTTACCCACAATTGCCATTGCTGTTGTTCCAGGTTACGAGACCCGGCGGGAGGATGAGTATAGCGTCGTTCTAAACCAGTTTTAGAAGTGTACGTCTATATGACTCTGCCAGAGGGTTGTCGTAGTCAGTGGGAGCAGCGGAAGCATTGGTGGACAGGTTGCTTATGTCTATTTATAGACTAGAGCAGATGTAGCGGAGAAAGATCATCTATTTCTGACGTGACAGTCATGGGTTTGACTTCATCAGAATAGGGGATGGATCTGTTGAGAAGGTAGTAGGGTGTGATATCCTGGTATTTGGATGATATACACAAAGTAGGAAAAGAAACTCCTACACTACGATCGGTTATACTTTGGTCGTCACACAGTTGTTTCTCCACAAAGGAAATGGATTTTATATCAGACATACTGGTTACTAGATCTATGGTCTTAGATCTAGATTTGGGTGGTTTCCCAATTAGGGTACTTGACAGCATTCTAAGAGTATTTAGGATGGACGACTCCTGGCACGGTAGTGTACCTGCAGGTAATGGAGTCACCCTCTCCAAAGGTGTCTTACAGACTAAAGGGGAGAGGGACGGGCATGATTGGCAGATCACTTGCTCAGGCAATTGAGTCAATCGTGAGATGTCAAGTACCACACCAGATGTTGTTCTTGCACTAGATGCAATAAGTTGACATTAATCCAATCCTGGAGAAACAGTCGGAAGCAGTTTTAGAACATAAGTGGATGTTCTAGGGAGATGATAACGACAGCCTCATTCAGGAGACAGTTATCATTCCAGGCTTCCAAGGTGACATGGACGACAAGGAGGTTGTCAGAGTTATAGTTTTCCTTCTGATGAGGGGCAGTATTTTGGACAGGTGGTCCAAGGCAATACTGAGGGAGGCATGGCGCGCAGGATACTGATTAAGTTCAGTTGACGATACAGTCTAAGAAGTTTGGATTTGGAGTTCATTTATGAGCTAGGTCCCATCAGACATCCAGACATATTCTGAGACAGGTATTGCTCTTTTCGGGAGATGGCTTTCTCCGCGAACTTGAGATATAGAGAGACATAGAAAGAAACAACAAAGCGGATCCACTCACTAAGGCTATTCCTCGAACGCAATAGTTTCGCAAACGAGCTTTATGAGACTGACTAGTAGAGGAGTTGGGTGTTCGGTATCACACGGGCTGTGAGTATGCGACATCGCAATAATTAGCCTTGAGTGCAAGTGGGAGATTGTTGGAGATAGTGCCCTCAGAGTCAATTATTAGGTCACAGGTACGTGATTGCAATGATTGATGGAGGACATATCCCGGTAGGACAGTCTTACTCGAGATGATAGTATGCTATCTGGTTTGCCTTTATCATCGTGTACTGCTTTAGGTGGCCTGACACGTCGCTATTACACGTTGATAAGGCCCCTAGGATTCATGCTTGACCACCAGCAGTATGAGGGCGATCATATAAGTGGGAGCTGGGGTCTATAAGCTTATCCTTAAAAGGTCCCTAGTCGTGGGAGTTTCGAGACTGGGCATCGATACTCCATTAGTAGACTAGTGTATACAGTCGAGACCCCGACGAGGGGCGGTGGCCGGTCTCACAAGCCACTGGTGTCAGTTGGATCACCTAAGATGTATACAGGTGCTCATTGGGTTATGAGTACACCGGACAGGACTCGCCGGGAACATGCTAGTTGGTCATATACCAGACGTCAGATGGCAGTTCCCTGGTGACATGTGTGCAGGTTAGTTCATCGATCTGGGGATCGTCATTTGTCTCGTGTGAGTTCCCACTGTACTTTGATTACTACCCTACCACGGCTCAAAGGAGTCGTGCAAACAGGTTTTAGTTGGGTACAGTCCCGAGCCACATGGAGGCAGTGAGCGTATCTTCAGGGGTTCGTCTCTCCCGGTATTGGGGGTGAGGTCGTGCTGTGTCTAGGAGAGCCATTACACAAAGTCCTTGGCCAAGGCAAGGAGATTTACTGGTAGGTATTCCAGTAGTATCTCAGGATGTTCTGGGCTACACTCCGACACGACTTGTACCGCTTTTGGGGGTCTGACTTTTACCAACCCCCTAGGCCCGCCATGCGATACTCATACACGAACGGACCGGACTGCACGGATATTGTCACTGACAGGCTCAGTAGGGTGTCAGGCTGAGTTCGCTCACAGACGTCCCTTTTGGTCAATACCTGGTAGCCCGTTATGTATTGGCTTATACCTCTGACGTGCTAGTGGTTAAATCCACAACCAAGGTGTTGATGAGTCTTTAGAGTCCCCCAGTTTCAGTTACTCAGCTTTCGGGCGAAAGGTTGTAGAGGCCGTATGGAGATATGGCAAGGTCCGATCAGATACGTGCGGTATTGCACAGATCAGGATCGGACAGTTTGTACTATAGGCCGTATTGGTATATGGCAAGGTTCGATCAGATACGTGCGGTATTGCACGGATCAGGATCGAACAGATATTACTAGCCGGCTTTGGTTTAAGCCGGATCTTAGTATAGTACAGTGTAGACTTTGTCTCATTGCATTTGTATTTCGGTCGAAATACAGATGCGGGTGTGTATGCACAGTATCGGGGTTTTTCCTGTAATTTATTACGGGACCAGTTTTCTGGAGTTGCCACTTTGCTTTCCGTTTCGGCCAATTTCCATTGTTCCGTTCATTGGCCGAAGATTGGTGGAGGAGGGTTTATTTGCATTGTTGCAAATAGGCTTTTGTGGAGGGGGTATTTGCATTTATTGGTATCATGATGGTTTTCATGATAGCACCATCCTTTGACTTGATTTCTTCATGATGGCTTGACTTCATAACCTCATCATGGCTTGACTTATGTATGATGATGGAGGGACATGATGGTTGATGATGATGAGGGGTGAGGTTGGTGGAGTGTTAGTTTACACTTGTGATCATTTCCTTTTTGGATGATAACCTTTCCTCTCTCTCTCTTGTATGGGTATTATTATTGGCCTCTCTCATATTCTTTTGATACAACCTCCTCATTCTCACTCTCCCTCATATGCATGGTCGGCCACTTCCCAAAGGGGGCTGTCCAAATTTGTTCATGTGGGATTTTTGCTCTTTTGCTTTAGGAAAAATCCCACAAGTTCCACCTCTATGAGTTTGTATCATCCCTCCACCAAATGGCAAAGCTCCAAAACCCCAAATGAGACTTGACGACTACATATTCTACAGCGAACCTTGGGCACGTCGAGTAGCCGGCTTCGTGCCCGAGTTGCCTCGGCATTGAGGTGGGAGCCCGTAAAAGAAGAAGGCGATGTGGTGCACTTCCGGCGACGAGGAGGAGACGGGACATTCCGCAGGAGATCGGGACGATGACGAGAAGACCGGAGGACTTGGATCGTCGGTATATCTCTAACCCATCTTCTTGTTAGCTAGGACTAGCTAATGGTTCGATCCGGGTATTAGTGCGCGGCGGTTTGCCAATTCAAGAAAATTAAAGTTATTCACCGCTTCCGCATTTGGCCGTCGGATTGACGGCCGGGGCGCCGCCGTGCACTTACAGTATGTACATAAGAAGAGGGGGAAAAGGCATCCAAAGGATGCGTGGGGGCAGCACTTTGGGCGTTGTGCGCCTAGGTGCTGTGCGCTCAGGCGCTAGAGTGCCACGTGTCGGCACATGAGCGCTCTGTGCTTGAGCGTTGGGCGCTTGAGGGCAAGCGCGCCACGTGTCGGCACGGGGGCGACTTGCGCTCGAGCGCTTGTGCTGGAGCGCAAGCGCTCCATGTGTCGGCACCGGGGCGACTTGCGCTCGAGCGCTTGCGCTGGAGCGCAAGTGCGCCACGTGTCAGCACCAGGGCGACTTGCGCTCGAGCGTTTTCCCTGGAGCGTAAGCGCGCCACGTGTCAGCACGTGGGCGCTTTGCGCTTGAGCGCAGGGCGCTGTAGTGCAAACGCGCCACGTGTCGGCACGCGGGCGCTTTGCGCTCGAGCGCTGAGCGCTGGAGCGCAAGCGCGCCACGTGTCGGCATGCGGGCGCTCTGCGCTTGTGCGCCGGCGAGAAAAGGAGGCTTTTAAACTATGAAACAGAAGCTATGCTTCAGAAAGGGAATATTTATTATATATATATATATATGTAAATATATGGAGTTAAACTCCTAAAATGTTTTGGTTGATGAAAGGGGTTCTTCCTCTTCCTCCTCTGTTGGCTGGATCTTGATGATCAAGAGATGTGAGATCTAAAAATCTCTCCTTTCTGAGATCTAATGGTAGATCCAAGTTCCCCTTTGTGGGTTTTGTGGTGGATGACTTCTTAGTTTTTGAAAAGAAAGAGTAAAACTCTTGATTTAATTCAAAAGAAATGAGAAGGTTTAGAACCTTGGAGAAAGAGCAGGATGCACAAAAGATCTCAGATCTAAAAATTTGTGGAGAGAATGAAAGGTGTTTTTTTTATTCATCATGTTACCTTTTATAGGCTTTCATATTTACATATAGCCCCTTGGGCTTCACAAAATGGCATTTTGCCTATCCCATGGCTCATGTGCCATTTCATTTTTGCACATAAGCCATGGGCTTACAAAAATTTGGCTTTCTGCCCGTTTTGTATACATTCATGTATAAAAAATTACATAAAAATTATTTATTACATGATCTATATTTTGGCATGGAGGAGGCTGGCCGCCGGCTCGACTTGGGCATGGGCCCGCTTGACCTGGGCTTGGGCCCACCTGGCTTGGGGTTGACCTTGACTTTGACTCGGTCAACGGGGGTGTAAATTTTTACCCCAACAGTCGCGCTGTGTCTAGGAGAGCCAGTACACGAACTCCTTGGCCAAGGCAGGAGATTTACTGGTAGGTATTCCAGTAGTATCTCAGGGTGTTCTGGGCTACACTCCAACACGACTTGTACCGCTTTTGGGGGTCTGACTTTTACCAACCCCCTAGGCCCGCCATGCGATGCTCATAGACGAACGGACCGGACTGTACGGATATTGTCACTGACAGGCTCAGTAGAGTGTCAGGATGAGTTCGCTCATCGACGTCCCTTTTGGTCAATACCTGGTAGCCCGTTACGTATGGCTAATACCTCTGACGTGCTAGTGGTTAAGTCCATAGCCAAAGTATTGATGAGTCTTTAGAGTCCCCCACAGACAGTTTCTCAAGTTTCGGGCGAAACGCTGTAGAGGCCATATGGAGATATGGCAGGGTTCGATCAGATACGTGCGGTATTGCACAGATCATGATCGGACGAATAATACTAGCGGGCTTTTGTTTAAGCCGGATCCTAGTATTGTGCAGTGTAGATTTTGTCTCATTGCATTTGTATTCGGTCGGAATACAAATGCGGGTATGTATATACGGTCGCGGGTTTTCCTGTAATTTATTACGGGATCATTTTTTTGAAGTCGCCAGTTTGTATTCTGTTCCGGCCAGTTTTCCTTTGTTCCTTCACGGCCGGATTCTTCTGATGGAGGGGCTAATTTGCAAATATGCAAATTAGCAGTTGTGGAGGGTTTTATGTGGCATTTGGATTATGATGGTTCTAGCATCTTTAGATGCTTTTCTTTTTCCATCATAGTTTTCTTTAATGAGATGAGAATTGATTTGGCTTTGGTGTGACATTAATTCCTCATTATCATCACTTTTCTTATGCTCACCATTTTTCTCTTCTTATGCTTACCCCCCCTGTTGATTTTTCCCTCCACCATTTTGGTATTGGCCGGCCACATATTAGAGGGAGGGGGATTCATTTTTGGAGGTGTGGAAAAATCGTTCATCTCTCATTTTACGCTTGCAAAATAATACACCATCCTTCTCCAAAAAGTTCTTCTCATCTTCCATCAAAATGGCAACTTCTCAACCCCAATGAGACAAAGCTTTCTACACTTCACCTACAGTATTCTTGGGCACATCGGCTCGCCAACTTCGTGCCCGAGTTGCCTCGGTCCAGAGGTGGGAGCCCATAAAAGAACCCGACGATGTGGTGCCCGTTCCGACGAGGAAATGAAGACCGGAGATTCCGCGAGGAGATCGGAGTGGAGGCTGAAGACCGAAGGACACGGATCGCTCGGTATTGCTTTCTACCCATTCTCTAGTTTGCTAGCATTAGGTTAGTGGCCCGATCCTGGTTTTTAGTGCGCGGTAGTGCCGGTTTACAAGTTCTGTAAAAGTTTCATTTCCGCATTCCGGCGTCGGATTGACGGCCGGGGCGCTGCCGTGCACTTACACGTATATTCCGCGGCATATTTACGATACGATACTCCACTTAAGAAACCTTAGGATGTACATAATTTTGAGACTTATGATTCTCTTCATACCGATGATTATACATCCATTTGAGATCCTTGATTCTATTCGTTTCCATGATCATACTCTCATTAATGTTGTTCCTTCTTATGATCATGTATCTATTCTGGATCTGTCGTTTCCTTTCATACCGTTGATCTGCTTTCTTCGATACTCGATTGAGGTTCCTGTCACCATGGTTTGAGCGCAGATTGAGCTGCTGCTAGTGATGCGGCCAGGGCGAGCTCGTCATGTACGAGGACTGACCATCGTGTTTTCTGGTGCATGGGAACGTCTCGAGTTAGTATTTATGTTGTGACCTCTCGGATGAGGCGAGTGTTTGGTTTTGCACTGGATGATCGGACCTTTGATAGAGCTGCTAGTTGCTAGAGGACTGTTGATGTACAGCCTACCTCTGAGATTGTGAGGTCGCCTACTGTGCAGACAGATGACCCAGCCGTTGCCGAGATTGATGGGATGTCGCTTCCAGAGCTTACGAGCTGAGATCGATGGAGCTTCCATGCAGAAATGCGACAGACGATAGCTAGTCTATCCCGAGTTAAGAGACGAAGGTGATTCGTCAGATTGATGCGCCGACGCAGGCCCAGTTGAGTTGAAGATTTCCAGTGTGGAGAGAATCTTACTCGGACCTGGAGCGGACCGATCCAGAGATGACCGTTGATGTATCGTCTTTCCTGAAGGATTGTGGAATTGTTTAGCATGCGGATGAAGGGTATTCACATATTGTATAGGCGAAGCTAAAAAGTTTGAACGAGTGTCAGGAACCCATTTTTCCCAAGTTTAAAGTGTTCGGAGGAACATGCAAGTGATTTTGTAGACCCTCTAGAAGAATGAAACCCTAACTCGACATGATGACCATGGAACCGTTTTGAACCTTAGGGTTTGCGGTAGTTTAGCGGTGCCATCAGTGAGGCTTGGGTTTGCCCTTCTACGGCTGGTCCAAAGGTACTATAGTATGTACCAGATATTTTTAGACTGTGCTCAGGTGTTGAGCTTTCGGGAAATTATGGGACTTCGATGCCTCGATCGAAAAGTTTAACGCCGTCCGGATACCATGTGATAAGAGACCAGTAAGCTGACCAGCTTTGGATAGATGACCTCACCCAGATGCGTTGTGAGTTGATCAAGGACGAGCGAGTATTGAGTATTTCTCCGATGGTTGGGACGAGTTCCCGAGGGCGTGTTCGGCTAGATATCTTCTACAGAGTGATGAAGATACCGAGTTCGTGATTTCGAGTCCGTGTGAGAGACTCCGGATTGACCGTGGCCGGAAATAGTTGCAGTGCGCAGATAGCATGGCGTGACGTCATAGTGGACGATGATACAGACGAGTGGAACCATAAGTTCGTGCGAGACGCTGACGAGCAGTTGTTACTCCCCGTCGAGATTAGAGATCTGATATGCATATAGAGGCGTTGGGATACGGCCAGTTCCCGAGGGAATGTTGTGGTGAGAATGCAGATGTCCAGAAAGCAAGAAAAGATTATGTAAAAGTACCAGCCTCCGTACAGTTCAGCATAGGCGAGATCGAAAGAAACCTTGAGCAGGATTCCTTCCAGGACACTGCTGCAATGAGATTTGCACCTAGGATCGATTATGTCACGTGTATTCAGAGGGCCAGAGGCCGACGCCAGTGACGTGCTTCTTTACTAGTGGCCATGATGATTGGCCGAGAGTTGACCAGGGAAGTGCCAGAGCGGAATCGTTTCCGTTAGCACACCCGACAGGGCCGACGAGCCGATAGATTGCAAGATTGGTAAATCCATAGAGAAGATAAGGACCCAGAGACAGAGGAAGCCAGACCATGAGCAGGAGACAAGGGATGTTCTTGTTCTGTCGGTTTTAGGCACGCCGATTTATTTTTCAACATTGTAGGAGGTGTATCTCAATGTCATTTGTTCCGATTTGCGTTGTGATCCGAGTATCACACTTATATCGCTTGGATTTGAGTTTTGATGATTGAGTTTCACCATATTGTTTTCATGCACCATGGCTGCATCTACAGGGTATTTACATTTTTGCGCATAGTGATTGCACTTGATATATATTTTATACACCGTTGTGTTGATTTGCGATTTGTGCATATCCATTGCATTTGATGTCGATTTTGTACCTTCGTAGCATGTGTTTATGATTTCGTGGATTTCATACGGATAATGTGATTTTTGCACTCGGTATAGCTCACATGTGCTTGTAGTGCATTGATATAGATTTGTGCTCATAGTTGCACACGTTTTTGGTATATACACCTTGGTACACTCGTTGTCGTTCTTATACGCATTTGAGTTATTAATGTGATTTTCATGCATTGGTTACACCGTACTTGTATTTCGCACATTTGATGCACCAGATTTGAGGTTTTCGTGCACAATAGATGCACCCGATATTGTTGTCGTGCACACCTGTAGCAGTGGACAGATGCTTTTGTGCACACCCGTTGCACTTAGTTTTGCCTTGTGCATATAGTGGCACCTGTGTTTGGATTTGTTTTTCGCGCGCACCAGACGCATATGATTATTGGATACGCCTTTTGAGGCCGATTTTGCTTTTGACCACTTTGTTTTCATGTTGGGCATTATACTACGTAGTAGCGAAACAAGAATGATTCAAGAACAGTACCTGAGTACTTTGCATGCATTAAAGGTTTACCAAGAGGTTTTGGAAAAGGAGATATAGTCTCGTTATTTCCTACGTGTCCGTGAGCGACACGAACATTTATAAAGGAAAACCTTTTGGGATATTTTTAAAACGAAGGAACGTGTATTTAGGAAAACATATATGGACATATATTATTATTTAAAATGAATGTCCGTCACTTATGCCGAGATTTACGCATTCACGCGGCGATTTAGAAAGACTTTTGCATGAGTTTTATTTAGTTCTTGAAATTTTTTCAAGGATGCGTACTATACACGTATTATAGTATTTGACTAGTGTATATTGGATTTCAGCAGTGGATTTCAGCATCTGTATCTCCACCATAACTCCGAGGATATGTGTGCAAATCTGATGATTTGCGTGACGCTTGATGGAGTTCGATTTTGGGTTTCGTATTCGTTTTCAGGCGCACGCGATGCACGGTGCTATTTCTGTATCTTTCGTGATTACGGAGCCCCATCGATTTAACTTGATTATTGAAATGTTTTAGATTTTGGGGGTTTAAATTTAAATTCGGGGACCGAATTTATTTAAGGGTGGAAGATTGTAACATTTCAGAAAACATAAAATATTATTTTTGGAATTTAATATTAAAATAATATATTTCCCGAAAACTGCCCGATTTGCGAAATTGGGGTTTTCGAAAAAGGGTATAAATATATACCAATATTTGTGAAATAAATGGAAATTAAAATGATTTATTCATTTAATAATATATTTAAAGGATTTAGCATTTTAAAAATTATTTATATGCAGTTTCGGTAAAAACCCGATTAGTGCACTGCTAATTGCGATTAGGCCAAATCCGTGTTTCTACAGTTTTCATGGTCAGTGCAACATGACATGTTACATGTTATTTCATTGTGTTGTTTTATGTTATGGTTGGGTTTTTGGGTGAGAAAATATAAGAAAAGAAAAGAGGAATGATTGAGGAGAGTGAGAGAGGGGACATAATGATGAGATGAGACCATGCTAGGAGAGAGAATGAGAGTGAGAAAGAGAGTAAGAAAGAGAGTGCTGCCACATTCATTTTCCCCCACCATTTTCTTCTCCTTCTTCACCTCAAGCTCCCCCATTCTACCCTCTTGACCTATCTCAGTTCCCTCACCAAAACCCTATACCCCATTACAGAAAATGGTCACCTCCCACCATCATCACATTGGACCAAGAAAAGTGGGATTTTGATGACTTGGGACTTCTAGGATTTTACTTGGTGGCATCATTGAGGTATAAACTCTACCAATTAGTTTAGTTTTTGGTTTGTTACATTCTATTTTAAGTTTTGAATCGATTTAGTGAGGATATGTGAACTTTGAAAATTTCAAGTTAGGGTTTAAGGGAATCTTGAATGGTGATGTGTAATTGAGGTTAGTAGAGACCTTATAACCCCTGTAGGGATCGTATACTGACCAAAACCTGAGACTACAGCCCCAGAATATGAAATTAAAAACCCCGACATCGGATAATTGTGTGAATTGTGAGGGTATTTTGGAATCTGCTAACACCCGGGGCACCTGAAATTTTTTTAGCAAATGTAGTGATGTGTGAAGGTGACCAGAAGACTACCCCCATAAACCTGAGCCCCTATACTTCTACAGTGACCGCAGAATTAATAGGTCGGGCCTCAATTTGCGGCCAAGCTCTGGTGGATACATGTGATTTTTGGTCTGTAGCCTTGCTATCTAATATCTAGAGCAACCCCATATGCAAAATTGGCTAGTTTGACCTGAGTCAAAATCTGGGAAGGGTTTTCCTATGTTGCTGTTTTCGGGTTTTCCGTATTCTGAAATTGGATTTTAGTATTTGATATTGTATTTGGTTGTTGTATGTTTGTACATCAACAACTAGGGATAATTGGTTGGTTTTGCATGCGTGGGCCATAGGTTCTAACCTATGAGCGCGCCGTGTGCCGTTTCGATTTTCGGAACTTGATTTTAATAGCGTTGCGATATGTGTTATTATTGTAGGTACCTCCGTGCAAGCTTCGGGATGATGAGCAAGGGCGTGGAGACATCGACTTCGGCAAGCAAGATCAAGGTCAGTGGATCTATCTCCACGGGGGAAGTCGGGTGGATGTCGTATAGCACCCCCGCAAAGTTTGATGGAAACCAATTTATACATATAGAATATGGCTAAGGAAACCTTATATAAAAACTATAAATAGAGTTAAAAGATAGTTAGAGAATCATATTAGAAACTAAAGGATAGTTAGAAGTGATATGATACGGCTAATATGTGATGACAGAATTTGAGGATGATGTTTGACGATATTGCCGTTTAGGGTATTATAAGACTAGATAGCCGACGTAAATGTGTCATCCAAACCATACCTATTTCCAAACCGAAGAATTGTATGCATCTTTTAAACAGATACCTTGAGGGACGTTACGGATTTGCAAATGATATCTTTTCCTTAAAAACACTGTAGCCCCGACTTTCAAAACTACGATTCACATCTTTTAAAAAACTGATTATATGGTTCAGGTGTGTATGTGAGATTTAGATGCAATGAAAAGAGAATACGATTTGGCATGTGATATGATGATATGTTGGTATAGGGATGCGAGTTGACTGAGATGATTGATACCTTTACCGGTCCCCTGATATGAGTTTGTTTTGGATGTGACCTGGGACGTAGGTATATCGATATATAAATGTTGTGAATCATGTGTGATATGTCGTACGAGACGTTAGGTCCATACCCCTCTTTGTCATATAGGATGATAGGACCCCCGATGGTTTAGTGACGCCGTACGATGATTTTCCGTACGTGATGAGTTTTATGATGATTGATCCTTACCCTTGACTAGGGGTTGTTGTATGATGGATTATACCGTACGTAGTGTTGTGGCTGGGTGCCGATTGATTGATTCACCGACTCGATCATGTAGATACGTATACCTTATAGCTTTTAGCCGATGATTTACATTATGCTGCATTCATGTTATTCTCATGGCAATGCTTATACCTGTGCTAGTACACCTACACCATTATCGATAATGCGTATGTTACACTTACAAAGATTTGCCGGCTCACACACTTCATCATCGATAATTGCCATGTCACTACACAGTAGGATTGTTGTAATCATGATATGACCCCTTGCATAGTTTACTTGCTATAGTTACATATGCACCTTATACGATTTTGCATTTGACTTGGGAGAAATTGGGAACCGCAGTATATATTTCAAAACGTGATTCATTTTAAAAGAGCGGTTTTCCCTGATATCGTCGCATGACTGTTCCATGCTGCATGATATACGGATATGCTTACATTCTTTTAGATGTCGCATACATCATGCTTTATGTTCATACACATTGAGATATGCTGTTTTCATGATATTTCAGGATTTGAGAACCGTGGTTATTTCAAAAGAAAATAAGTATTGTTTTAAAAACCCAGTTTCTCTTGATATGATATTTCAGTGCGTCCACCATGTGTTTTCTCGGTTCTGAGGGTGGCATGTGAAACCCGATTCGAGGAGCGGTAGGCATCGTCTGCGGGTACATGGTGGACCCGGTGAGATACCCCGGGGCAAGAAGACTCGTATTGTTAGACGGTAAGCCTGGTAAGGGATCACTACCCATCGGTGATAATATTTGGGCTCGGCGGATATCCGGAGGATACCGACCGGAGTCGAGAGATGATATGGGCCGATCCGGACTGATGGAGCCCGTGGGGCGATTCGGACTGACGGAGCCCGAGAGATATGAGGATTTGCGTGTCGATACCGGACACGAGTTTCATGATGTTTCGAGTGTCGATGCTGGACACTGAGGTTCCATGATTTTGAGATGTCGCGAGGGACACATGTTGATTTATATCCTCATATTTTCATGCATATGCTTTTATGATATTTACATGCATGATGTTGTTGTGTGAATGGTTGACACGAGGACGAGATCCACATGCATACATACCTTGATTATATGGGTGGACGAGATCCACATGCATACATGCATTGATTATACTGTTGGATGTTATCCACATGCTTATAGACATTGACTACCTTGTTGGCACATATACAGACCTGGTCACCCTAGATATCATAGTATTACCTTTATGATATAGTTGACCTAAGAGTCGTTGTTTATTCGATTTCTACTTTTAGATGTTTTTCTACTCACGAGCTGGCAACTCACCCCCATTGTGCCACAGTTCTTGTAAGTCCACGTTACCTGTCCCGGTCCTTTCGGGGTTGCGGAAATGGTAAAAAAAACAATTTTTAGGGCTAGGGTAACATGGACTAGAAACCGGATCTTTGCTAAACAACACACTAGAAACTAACTACAAGCTTTACCTACTCGGTTAGAGGGTTATACCTAGTCTTGAACTCCTTCTCTTCTTCTCCTTGGAGTGGGTTGAAGGGTTCCTCCTCGTCGCCTTCTCTTGCCGAAGAAAGATCCACCCGAGGGCCTCTACCTTGAGCTCCTTCCTCAAACTTGAGGTAACTAAAGTGTTAGGTTTGCTAAACCTTAAACCTTAGGATGAGTAGAGATTGATTTTGGTGTTTTATCTCAATGGCAAATGGTTCTCAACTCATGGGAGATTTTTGCCTTGAGAGCGAGGAAGAGGATGAGAGAGAATGAGAATGAGAGAGAGGAAGAGGATGAGAGGCGTAGGGTATAATAGACATGCGATCCCTTTCCAAATCAGTCTTGGGAGACATCTCTTTGGAGAGGGTGATTCCGTGACAAGCCGGTAAATTAGCGCGCTTGGAATCTTCCATACTGAATCTTTTCAGTATGGTGTCGATGTACCTGGACTGTGAGAGTCCTAAAATCCTCTTGGACCTATCACAATAGATCCGGATCCCGAGAATGTAAGAGGCATCACCCAAGTCTTTCATGGAGAACCTGTGTGACAAGAACCCTTTGACAGATTGCAGCATAGGAATGTCATTTCCTATCAAGAGAATGTCATCCACGTATAAAACGAGGAATACGACAGTTCGTGCTACAATTTTACTATAGATTCATGGTTGATCTGGATTTTTGATAAAGCTAAATTCTTTGACCGTCTCATCAAAACAGATGTTCCAACTCCGTGATGCCTGCTTTAGTCCATAAATGGACTTAAGCAACTTGCACACTTTCCCGCTGCTCCCACTCTGAATGAAACCCTCTGGCTGGTCCATATAGACACACTCCTCTAAATTTCCATTTAGAAAAGCGGTCTTTACGTCCATCTTCCAAATCTCATAATCGTGGAAGGCAGCAATGGCAAGAAGGATCCGAATGGATTTGAGCATAGCCACTGGAGAAAAGGTTTCGTCATAGTCCAAACCAGGTCTTTGACGAAAACCCTTTGCAAAAAGTCTAGCCTTTAGGTCTCAACCTTCCCATCTACACCAATCTTCCATTTGAAGATCCATTTGCCGCCTACGGGTTTTACCCCTTCTGGAGTAACGTCCAAAATCCATACTTTGTTGGTGTACATGGACTCCATTTCGGTCCGCATTGCATCCAGCCATTTTACCGAGTCAACGCTCTGAATGGCCTGCTGAAATCTAGTCGGCTCATCATTATCAATGATGCAATCCTCTCTATCCCCGTCTATGAGAAAACCGTAGTATCTCTCGGGCGGATGAGACTGCCTACTACTTCTGCGGAGCGGCGCAGGAATGTCGTGTTCTTTCGAACCCTCTGGTTCTACTAAGCTTTCAGTAATAGCTTGTGGTACTGGAATTTCTTCCAGTTCTATTGCGCTCCCACTTATCTGATTTTCCAAAAATTCAGTTTCCAAGAAGCAGGCATGACGAGAAACAAAAACCTTTTGTTCCTCTGTGCAATAGAAGAAATATCGCTTGGAGTTCTTTGGATATCCCACAAACTTACACTGTACTGAGCGTACCTCGAGTTTGCCCGCATGCTGCTTTTTGACAAAAGCTGGACATCGCCATGTCTTAATGTGCTTAAGATAGGGTTTCTTCCCACTCCACATCTGATATGGTGTGGTAGGCACAGTCTTAGTTGGAACTCGGTTCAAAAGATATGCAGCTGATTCTAGTGCATATCCCCAGAATGATCGCGGCAACTCAGCATTACTCATCATGGAACGTACCATATCCAATAGGGTTCGGTTTCTTCTCTCCGATACACCATTATGTTGTGGGGTGTATGGAGGAGTAAGTTGAGAGAGAATTCCATTCTCTTTTAGGTAACCCAGGAACTCGGCACTCAAGTATTCACCACCTCGATCAGATCTCAGTGTCTTGATACTTTTGCCTGTTTGTTTTTCTACTTCATTCTTTTATTCCTGGAATTTTTCAAAGGCTTCAGATTTATGTTTCATCAAGAAGACATATCCGTACCTTGAAAAATCATCCGTAAAAGTAATGAAGTAAGAATAACCACTTCGCGCATGTGTAGACATTGGACCGCATACATCGCTGTGTACGAGTCCCAAGAGCTCGCTCACTCTTACTCCGTGTCCAATGAACGGAGTCTTTGTCATCTTTCCTTTGATACATGATTGACAAGTTGCATATGACTGATATTCGAGCGGATCGAAATATCCTTCTGTATGTAACTTAGTCAACCTTCTCTCATTGATGTGACCCAGTCTACAATGCCATAAGAAAGCATGATTTATTTCTTGAGACTTTCTTTTGTGTGTATTCTGTACATTGAAAATCTGTGGTTGGTTCAATACGTATATACCGTTGTTTAATGTACCCGACCCAATCAGAACATGATTAAGGTGAATGTTTACAACATTGCTTACAAATGCAAAATCATAACCTTCTTTAGACATTAAAGATACAGATATGATATTACAAGTCGAACTGGGTACAAAAAATCAATCAAGTAAAACCAAAACATGTCCATCTGATAATCCCAGGTGATAGTCCCCCACGGCCTCAACATCCATGCTAGCTCCATTTGCAACTCTGAGGGTCATATCACCTGCCTTCAAAACCCTATGCTTTCTCAGTGCCTGCAAAGAATTACAGATATGAGACCCTGATCCGGTATCCAATACCCAGAAAGTAGAGTTTATTGATAGACAGTTTTCAATAACATACACACCTGAAGCCGAAGCCACAACTTGCTTCGGGTCCTGGTTTCTGGCCTTCCAAGCCCTGCAATCCTTTTTCCAGTGTCCACTCTTGTGACAGTAAAAGTACTCTTCCTTTCCCACAAGCATTCCCGCTACCTTTGTTGCTTTTGCCTTTCCCTTCGTTTCCACTTTACTAATACCGCCCCTTGGTTTGGTGGGGGTTTTCTTCTTCTTTCCCTTGGCTTTCGCCTTGGACCTAGAAGAAGAAGGTCCTCCAACAAACAAAGTGGATGTTTCCCTACCTTTCTGTAGGGTGCCCTCTGCACTCCTCAACATGTTCAGGAGTTCTGAAAGTTCATCTTCCCTTCCTTGCATGTTGAAGTTCAGGATAAAATGGGCATAAGTGGAAGGAAGGGACTGGAGAATCCAGTCAATGTAGAGCCCGTTCTCTAACGTGGTCCCAAGGTCCGCGAGCTCTTCAATGTAGCCAATCATCTTAAGCATGTGTTCTGCTACGGATGATCCGATGGCCAATCTCGCCGAAAACAACCTTTTCGAGACTTCGTATCTTGTGATACGGGATTGCTCTCCATACAGATCCTTGGTATGAAGAAATATGGATTCGAGGTCCATATTCTCATGCCTCCTCTGATGTTCATTGTCCATAGAGGCAAGCACGAGGCACTTGGCCTTCGCGCAATCAATCTCCCAGGTCTTACGGATTTCCTTATCCACGACACTGGATTGAGGACCTGGGACGGGGGGAGCCGTGGTGGTAAGGAGATACCCCAACTTGTCATAAGTGATTGCCATTTTGACATTCCTGAGCCAATCTTTGTAGTTTGGACCTGTCGGTATGTTTTTATCTAGTAATAACTTAAGTTCGGTCATGATGCTTGGTCGCTGCAATCAGGAGAGAGAGAAGAAACACTTTAGCATGATGCTTTTGCAAGTTTAGAGTGGTTTTTAGTTTGTCTAAACAGGATGGCTCCCACTGTCTCTCGAATCCTTCCTCAAACCAAAAAAGAAGAATTAGTCGGGATCAATCTCACCATACAATACTTGCTTAACCGTTCAGCCAGGCCAGTGTTGGTACTTCGAGGGAGGTTTTCCAACGCTTTCGCGAAGTTCCTTAATTAAATAACCTCTTTTCCCTGTGGGCGTAGCCCCGCTAACACCTTTCTAGACACCTACTTGGTTTATAGCATTGATCGTTAAGTGAGAAAGTTTCCGAGAAGTAGCATATACTCACAGTAGGATCGGGATCCAAATATCATCGTGTGATAAAACTGAAGGAATCCTACCAGAATCATCACACTCCAAATGGTATGCAGCACTAGCAAGTTTCAGTTTCTTTAGAAACTCCCGATGTGGATTTTTGCCCCATGCTCTTATGATCTTGACTTTGGCCAACAAATCATAAGTCATATGTCAAGTTCTACCCGTCATTTTCCAGGTTAATTTGAACCTACCCGTACCTATCCTTGACTTTGGCCAACAAGGCAGTACGACTGTCCCAAACCAACGCATCTATCTATGCTACACATGAACATCCAATAGCTACCAATCACTAAGCCTTGACTTTGGCCAACAAACACAGCTTGAATACTATTGACTATCCATATGAAATGACGGAGGGCTACGAATGGTTTTGGCGAAACCGTGAACGTAGTGAACTTGATATAATCGAAGGAACGAGATAGCTTTCAAAAAGGAGTGGTTTAAGCTCCGCGTTTAAAAGTTGTTTTGAAAAGAAACCGAGTTGTTTTGAAATTGTTCCAACGAATTTAACTTTGGTTTATTTTCTTGCATTAATTTAATGCGTCCCATCAATTAATCCTACCATTGCAGAAAACAACGAAAATATGTCGTACGCTTATGCCATCCGCATTCACCACGGGGCCCCGTCATCACCCGTTAGGTTACTTAGCTAATGACAGTGCGGGGGCTGGACTAGCGCAGATGCAAAACATAAGCAACGCCTACTAGATATCATATATAGATATAAACATTCGTCAGATGCAATGATAGCCATTCCACATCACAGATGAAAACATTGAATATACTAGGAATCCGCGTTTCGTTCGAGCCTGCAACGAAAGACGGATTACACGGCCGCGATGAATAGCCAATACCCCACCCTAGACCCCTACAGGTGCGGCAAACTACCCGCCAAGTACCCGAAGTGAAGCGACCTCCCTCAACAACGTGAGTAGGCTACTCGGCACTTCGAGGTACCCGGTAGTTTGCGCACCCCACCTTGGGTCTATCCTAGGAGCAAAAACAGTAAAAAGAAATTATACAATGGCGGCTACAACCTCATCCCGGATGTGCGGCCATACAAATAACATTACATCAATTTACATATTACATGAATGAAAGAAGAAAAAAACTCTCATCTCACAACCCCCCGGCTATTCATTCGCGACAATCCAACGAATTCATATACACAAACCATCAACAATACAGATCACAGATATGTATAACCCCCACTAATCGACGTATAGCGATTAGCAGACATTCAATACATATATCACATCACAGATAAAACCCATTAGCAAAAGTCTATAGAAGTTCGATAAAAATACGGATTTATAACCACCCCAAAAACAAATTTGTTCTCTGGAAATACTGGGCAGAAACAAACTATTCTAAAAATCCCAAAACACCATTCTAAGAACACTGCAGGAAAAACGATCCACGGCCGAGTCAACTAGGCCGCGGATCCGCGGCAAGAAATATGGTCTTGCCGCGGTTCCGCGGCGCTATGACCGAGTCAGTGGGTCGTTTTTCTTCAGTGTTCTTTAAAAACCCTGAGCCGATTTTTAGTGTATGTTAAATTATTTTTTGAACAGAAAGTTCACATTTTTGAAGTGTTTTGCGGGTTTTTCTCCGATCGAAATTCTAGATACTTTGCTAACATGCTAGTATGTGTTTAGCTAGTCTCTGATACCACTGTAAGTCCACGTTACCTGTCCCGGTCCTTTCGGGGTTGCGGAAACGGTAAAAAAAACAATTTTTAAGGCTAGGGTAACATGGACTAGAAACCGGATCTTTGCTAAACAACACACTAGAAACTAACTACAAGCTTTACCTACTCGGTTAAAGGGTTATACCTAGTCTTGAACTCCTTCTCTTCTTCTCTTTGGAGTGGGTTGAAGGGTTCCTCCTCGTCGCCTTCTCTTGCCGAAGAAAGATCCACCCGAGGGCTTCTACCTTGAGCTCCTTCCTCAAACTTGAGGTAACTAAAGTGTTAAGTTTGCTAAACCTTAAACCTTAGGATGAGTAGAAAGTGATTTTGGTGTTTTATCTCAATGGCAAATGGTTCTCAACTCATGAGAGATTTTTGCCTTGAGAGAGAGGAAAAGGATGAGAGAGAATGAGAATGAGAGAGTGAAAAGAATTTCGCAACCATATCACATATATGTGAATTATGATAATTAATTAATTAATCAACGATAATAGTGATGGTTAACTTGAAATGACCATTATCATTTCACATTAATGAATATTGCAAGAATCAAAGAGCATCTTTCATGTGAAATGATGATGGTCAATATGTCAACTTGGGTCAACAAGTCAACCATAGTCAAATGGTCAACAACCCAAACCATAACACAATTATCTTTAATTAATATCAATAATCACATTTCACATATTCATTAGAGTTTGGAAAAAGACAACAGTCATCAACCCAAATGAGAATCCTCTGCATCTGCCTCAGTCAATTGTGCATACACACCCGCATCCATGTTCCGAGGAACACGAATACAATGAGATAAAACCAATCACAAAACATATACTAGGATCTGGCTTAAACCAAAGCCCGCTAGTAATAACTGTCCGGACACCAAACGTGCACAAGTGCGCGGATGTGAACGAACCCCGTCGCAAAACCATGTGACCTCTACTCTGTTTTGCCCAAAGGCGAATAACCCTCTGTGTGGGACTCTAAAGACTCGACACTACGCTGGCAGTGGGTTTAACCACAGACCGCAAGCGACACTAGCTGTACGTAACGGTCCCCAGGTAGATGCTGATAAGAAGACTGATGAGGTGAACCCATCCGAACTCCTACTGAGCCTGTATGTGACAATCTCCGTACAGTCCGGTCTATTCGTCTAAGAGTATCGCATGGCGGGCCTAGGGGGCGGTAAACGTCAGTCCCCTAATAGCGGTACAAGTCGTGTCAGAGTGTAGCCCAGAACACCCTGAGATAACACTGGAAACGCTACCAGTATATCTCACTAGCCCTGGCCAGGGACTTTGGATAATGGCTCTCCTAAACACAGCGCGATATCAACCCCCAATACCGAGAGAGACGAATCCTGTCTAACCGTCACTGCATCCAAGTGCTTCGGGACTGCACCCAACTGCTACCTGTTTGCACGACTCCTTGGAGCCGTGGTAGGGTAGCAATCTAAGAACAGTGGGAACACACTCGAGGCGAAGTGACAGTGTCAAGTCAACGGACTAAGCTGTACTCATGTCACCTGGAAACTGATAACTGACGATAGGTATAATACCAACCAACAGTTCCCGACGAGTCCTATCCAGTGTACTCGTAACCTAACGAGCACCCGCATACTATCTCAAGTACGACGTACTAATGGCTGTGGGACAGACCATCTCCCCTGCTGGGATGAGAAGTGCATACGCTAGTCTACTCCGGAGTATCGATGCCCCGTCTCGATAATCCTACGACTAGGGACCTGTATAAGGATATGCTTGTAGATTACCCAGCCCCCACTAGTGTGACTGCCATCACAACGCTGGTAATTAAGCAAAGATCCTAAGGGCACCACTAATGTGTATAGGCGATATGCTAAAAGAAACACATGTACACATTAAAGTAGAAACAAACCAAGTAGCATACTACCATTTTGAGCAAGATTGTCTATACAACTGTGAATATCCCAAGCTTCCATCAAGTAATATACAAACTAGAATGATACAGTAATGGCCTCTAGGGCATATACACTAACAGTTCTTGCAGGTTTCCCGCATGGATCAGTAGCGGCATCGTTGGCACACAGTTGCAGTCGGGTGTTTTGTTTTGGTAGGTGGGACAATTGTATCGTACCCACTCTTGTATTTATATTTCATATTGTATCCAGTCAACTCCATCAATCAAAAAATAGTATTTGTATAAGTAATGAGACTTAGTGAGATTTGTGGTTGTGAGACTTAGAGCGAGGGTATTTCCGCTACTTGTGGTTTTGATGTGTTGCTTATTTCTTTACGTTTTGTGGTGAACTTCGCCGTTGGGCGTCGTATACATACTTATACTGTTTTGCGTGGTTGTGATCCGCTGGTTGGCGAAGAGCTAGCTCCCGCATGGGGATGCCATTATTCTTGTTGTGTATTTGTAGTTTTGGATCAAAATATACAAAGGTGGTGCGGCCCAAAATTTTAAAAGACGAAACATGTTGTCAAACTAGTAAATTTTACTTGCAGCATTCATGTTCCTTTTCTATGCATTAAGAAAACTTGATTTCATTATACCTTTATTTCAAAACTTCACCTCCTTTATTTTCTTAAAAAGGTTTAGATTTCTGGGTTTCAGCTTACTTGAGTTACGTTACGCCTTTAGACGTTGTGTGATTTAAGTGCTGGTCATGAGCTAATATTTTGGGTCGTGACACTTACGCCGTTTCCCTCAGGTGGATCATCGGAGATGGAGGAAGACCGACAACCAAACTTCGTCAAGGAACCGCTAGGAGTTTGGAATGAAGACCGACGGACACGGATCAACTCGGTATAACCATTCTAACTTCTTTATTAGCTTGCTAGTTTAGGGTTTAAAGTCGATCCGGGAATCGGGTAACGGAAGCGCCGGTTTTAGAAAATTTTTGTTCCGCATTTGGCCACGTTTAGATGGCCGGGGCGCTGCCGTAACCCAGCAAAGACTCGTCAATACGCTGCCAGTAGGTTTAACTACAAGCACGTCAGCGGCACTAGCTGTACATCACGGCTACCGAGGTATTAAGTGAAAGGAAGGCCGACGAGCAAACCCATCCGTATTCGTCTATGAGTATCACATTTTGAGTCTAGGGGGTGGATAAAGTCAGACCCCTAATAACTTGATAATTCGTATCGGTATGAAACCCATCACCACACGAGAAATTACCGATCCTAGATCAATAATTCTCGACTACCTTGGCCAAGGATTTCTGGTAATGGCCATCCGTGCACTGCGCGACATCAACCCCCAATACCGGGAGAGACGAATCCCCGATAATCCGCTCACTGCCTCCATGTAGCTCGGGACTGTACCCAACTAAAACCTTTTTGAACGACTCCTTTGAGACGTGGTAGGGTAGTAATCAAAGTACAGTGGGAACTCACACGAGACAAATGATAATCTCAGGTCGACAGACTAACCTGTACACATGTCACCTAGGAATTGCTATCTGACAATAGTTATAGTACCAATTAGCAGGTTCCCGACGAGTCTGTCCAGTGTACTCATAACCCAATGAGCACCTGTATACTATCTTAGGTGAACAAACTAACACCAATGGCTTGTGAGACCTGGCCACTGCCCCTCGTCGGGGTCTCGATCAGTACGCACTAGTCTACACTGGAGTATCGATGCCCAGTCTCGAAACTCCCACGACTAGGGACATTTAAGGATGTGCTTATAGACCTCCAGCTCCCACGTATATGATCGCCATCATATTGCTGGTAGTCAAGCAAGAATCCTATGGGCTCTATCCACACGTAAAAGTGATGATAAAGACAAACCAGATAGCATATTATCATCTCGAGTAAGACTATTCTACAGGAATAGGTCCTCCCTCAATCATCATAGTCACCTGCATGCGACTACGATAATTGCCTTGAGGGCACTATAGCCAACATAAGTGATAATCATCACAGAACAATACAGATAATCTTGGAGCCCCGGGTTTCCTTTGAGCCGCAAGTGAAACTCGATGTTCCCCTGGTCGTGTGGATAGCCTATGCAATGAAAACCTAGACCCCTATGAGCACGGTAAGTCATCCGCCAAAACCATATGTGAGGCAACCCCCTTCATCAATATGAATGGGCCACCCGGCACATCACGGAATCCGGTGACATAAGCACCCTTCCTTGGGTCAACCTGTACCCCCTAAGAGTGCGGCGAATAGCCTGCCAATTCTAGAGTGAGGCCCCTTCCGTCTCAATGCGATGAGATGCGGGACCGTTGCCCTCTGGAACCCGGCTATCCATGCACTCCATCGCGGGGTAATCCTAGTACAGAAAAGAAAATATGTAAAACGGTGACATCGACCTCAACACGGTCGTGCCCCAAATAAATAATATACAAACAGGCAGTGAAGGCAGTCCACATGTCGGACGCTCGTCCTGCGATATCAAATGTACAAATAAATCTTAATTGTACTAACATTGCACCCAAGCTATCCACCACGACGATCCAGCCACATACACAGCACAACACAGAACATCAACGTGAATGTCACGTTCGCAAACCCGTCTAAAAGACATATAGCAATTAGACAAGTTGTACCGCTCTAATGACATTCACGGTCGTAGATAGTAATGTATGTACTGAAAACCACGACATTAGAATTCCGCACGCAATTAGTAAACTAAACCAATTTCTAAAACCATGGAAAAAAACAATGAGCTAAAGATCCAAAAACCGACCGTTTAAAGCCAATTCGGAAGTCCGAATCAAAATGAAACGTACCCGAACCTTCGCGGGGAGTAAGAGCATGAAATTAACTTCGATTTGGGGGGCCTAGAGGGGGTACCCAGCCCTCGAGGCCACCATGAGGTGGACAGAGGGTGAGGCAGACCCGAAACTGTCCAAGGTGGGGCAGTTTCGGGTCCCCACTGCCAAGACCACCTTGTGGTGGTCTTGGGGAGTGGGCCTACCGTTCGGTCCCCCCCGAAGGTTCCCTGGGGTGCCCATGAACCACCCCGCGGCTTCTAAGTTCAAACCGTGAGCCCCCGGGGTGTGCAAACATCTCAAACTTTCAGTTTTCGGAACTGTTTTTGTCGGCAGTTTCTGCACGACAAAACGGAGGATTTCTATTGTCGCAATGAGTTAACTAAGACTTATGGAGTGGCTCTGATACCATGTTCAGTTACACCAGTGCCCCAGCCATCAATCCGTGGCCAAATACAGAACAAAAAATTTAAAAAAAAAACGGCGCTAACGGAACCCGATACCCGGATCGAACCATAAGCCCTAGACTAGGTATCTTAAAGGAGTTTATAAAGGTTATACCCATCGATCCGTGTCCTTCGGTCTTCAACCTCTGTCCAAAGATCCTCACGGCTTCCTTAATCAAGTTTGATCTCCGGTCTCCCCCCATCGAAGAAGATCCACGTCGAGGGTTAGTAATACATGCCCAAACCTCAAAACCGAAGCAACTCGGGTATCTAGTTTGCTAGCCTAGATAGCCAAGGTGAAGTAGAGAGAGTTTGTGATTACTTTGTCTCAATACACCCAAGGATTCTCAACTCATGAGAGGGTTTGGATGGAGGTTGAAGAAGATGCCATGGGAGTGAAGGAGTGTGAGCTCAAAAAAAGAAAAGAGCAAGTGAAAAAATGAGTTGGATGCCTTTTTCTTATGTTGTGTGTGAGTATTTGTTGTGAGCTTATATCATGCTAGCAACTAAAGAAACAACTCAATAATAAATATATCACAACAAATATCTTACACAAAACAAAATCCCATCATGCCACTATGACTCATCACCATAAGTCACAAGTGCACATGCATGAATTCATGCCAAGCCATGAGTCGCACTTCCCACACCAATAAACATTTAAAACCCTAAATGTTTAATACAAAAAAATGGCATTATCTAAAGTAATCTTATAATGAATTACAAGAATACCCCTCATCCGTATATACATACCTGCATCCGTATTCCGACTGAATACGAATACAACGAGACGAAAATAATCCAACAATATAATACTAGGATCCGGCTTAAACCAAAGCCCACTACTATTATCCGTCCGATCATGATCCGTGCACAAGTGAACGTATCTGATCGAACCCTGCCATAAAACCATACGACCTCTACAATGTTTCGCCCGAAGCAGTGAACCCCTCTGTGTGGGACTCTAATGAATCGTCAATATGCTGGTAGTGGGTTTAACCACAAGCAAGTCAGTGGCACTAGCTGTACGTATCGACTACCCAGGTATTGAGCGAAAGGGAGGCCGATGAGCAAACTCATCCTGAAACCCTACTGAGCCTGACAGTGAAAATATCCGTACAGTCCAGTCCGTTGGTCTATGAGTATCGCATATCGAGTTTAGGGGGTGGATAAAATCAGACCCCCAATAACGCGACATTTAGTGTCGGTATGAAGCCCATCACCACCTAAGAATCTACTGATCCGAATCAATAATTCTCGACTACCTTGGCCAAGGATTTCTGGTGATGGCCATCTATGTGCTCCACGACATCAACCCCCAATACCGGGAGAGATGAATCCCCTGACGATCCGCTCACTGCCTCCATGTGGCTCGGAACTGTACCCAACTAAAACCTGTTTGCACTACTCCTTTGAGCCGTGGTAGAGTAGTAATCAAAGCACAGTGGGAACTCACACGAGACAAATGACGTTCTCAGGTCGATAGACTAACCTGTACACATGTCACCAGGGAACTACTATCTGACAATAGGTATAATACCAACTAGCATATTCCCGGCGAGTCCGTCCGGTGTACTCATAACCCAATGAGCACCTGTATACATCTTAGGTGTACCAACTAACACCAATGACTTATGAGACCGGCCACCACCCCTCGTCGGGGTCTCGATCAGTATACACTAGTCTACTCTTGGAGTATCGATGCCCAGTCTCGAAACTCCCACGATTAGGGACAGTTTAAAGATGTGCTTATAGACAACCATACTCCCACGTATATGATCTCCATCATACTGCTGGTAGTCAAGTAAGAATCCTATGGGCTCTATCAACATGTAATAGTGATCTGTAATGTCATCTGAAGCATGTACACGATGAAAAAGACAAACCAGATAGCATACTATCATCTCGAGTAATACTGTTCTACTGGTATAGGTCCTCCCTCAATCATTGCAATCACGTGCCTGCGATCCAATAATTGACTTGAGGGCACTATAGCCAATAAGAAGGACTAAAGAAATGTTCTTAGTGTTTGGTAACGGTGAACTCCATGTTGAGTCCTTTACCGATTCGAGCTTCCAGAGTAATAAGGTCGACTGTCAGACATTCGCGGGTTTTGTCTTTACCATCGGTGGAGGGACGGTATGTTGGAAGAGTTCCAAGCTAAATACCGTGGCATACTCAACGATAAAGGGTGAATACATCGCTGCCAACGATACTACCAAAGAGGTTGTCTGGGTATAGATGTTCATGAGATGAACTTGGTTCCTACCATTGTGGTGACAACGGAGCTGTGGCTTTGGCCTAGGAACCCCGGTCCCATCAGTGATCCATACATATTCTTAGGCAGTATCACCTGATTAGGGAGATGGTGGATCTCTGGGAGATCGAGGTCAGTAGTGTTGACAGGAAGAATAACACGGCGGATCCACTCACAAAGGGCTTTCCGTAGAGAGACTTTAAGGGATGTTAGGTATGAGATACTACAACAACTGGCCTTAGTGAAAGTGGGAGATTGTTAGTTGTATGTATGCCTTAGAGGCCATTATTGTACATGATTGTTTATTATAGTGGATGCTTGGACATGTATAGGGAGGTCTTTCTTGCTCGACATGATAGTATGCTATCTGGTTACTCTTTATCTTAACATGTATACTTGTATTGTTTCTCTGTTACATGTTGATAAAGCCCTTAGGATGTGGACTTGACTACCAGGACTATGATGGAGATCATACTAGTGGCGCCAGGGTAGTCATTGTTCCTAGTCAGGAGTGTATCGAGACGGGGCATCGATATTCCAGAGTAGACTAGCGTATACGCTTCTTGACCCATTTTATGGGCGATGGATGATCCCATATCCATTGGTGTTTGACATCAAAGATGGTATGGGTACTCAGTGGAGACTGGGTACACTGAAAATGACTCGTCGAGAACTCCTATATGGTATTATACCTATCGTCAGATAGCAGTTCTCTGGTGACACTGGTACAAGTTAGCCTGTAGACCTGAGATCGTCATAGAGTCTTGTGTGATTCCCACTGTGCTTTGATTTCCACCCTACCACGTTCAAGAGAATATGCAAACAAGTAGTTTTTGGGTATAGTCCCGAGTCAAATGGAGGCAATGAGCAATAGGAGGGGTTTCGTCTCTCCCGGTATTGGGGTTTGATGTTGCGATGTGCTCGGTTAGCCATAACAGGAAGTCCCTGGCCAGGGCTGATTATGATATTTACTGGTAAGTGTTATCAGTTGTTTATCGACCGGTTATGAGCCTCATATCGGCATGACTTATCTAATTATTGGGGTCTGACGTTTACCACCCCCAGACTAGATATGCGACATATCAGACGAAGAGACCGTACTGTACTTTAGTGTTACTTATTGGATTCACGGGAGTATGAGCAGGCTTGCTTGTTGATCTTCTGATCGCTCAATACCTGAGTAGCCGTTACGTCCAGCTAGTATCGCTGACGGCTTGTGGGTAACTGATATGATCATTACCTACTGCTGACGTATTGATGAGTCTTTAGAGTCCTACACAGAGCTTTTCTAGCTCAAGTGAAATGATGTAGGACACATATGTGATATGTGCGGGACCGAGATCAATACGTGTATGTGATACCATATTCTTATTCGCGATATGTGATATCGGTCGGTTATATGTGATATATCCGGGTTATCGAATCAAATGTTGATTCGATAAGTTGATATAAATGATATTAGTCGGGTATATGTGATATAGCTGGATTATTAAACCAAGTGTTGATTTGATAATTTAATGTATGATTATATATTTAACATATTAATATACATTAACTAATATTAGCTCACTTAAGAATTTCTTTTTCTCACTTGTACATTTAATATATATGTGATATATATTATTGTGTTATTTCTTTGTGTAATGCTTGATGATACATTGTACATGGGTGTATGAGACTCATGTCATAACCTAGATAATTAAGGGTAATTATTTATTTAGGGATAAACAAAATTAGGTGGAATTTGTCATGGCTCATGATGCTTTGAGAAGCTTGTAGAAACCATTGACTTAGTCCATTAATTTTGTTTTGCTCTAGATATTTATTAACCTAACCATTATCTTTAGCCATGGTTAAGTCTCTACATGAGTTCATATATGATATTTTTCTCACCCATGATAGCAATTATTCTCGACTTCTTCTTCTTCTTCATCTCCTTTGAGCTTTCTAGGTTTTCTTGAGGTGAAGAAAAAGTGAGAGAAAAATAATTTTAAAGTGAGCAAAATTCCTACTTTATCAATCAACACTAGACTGGCCATTTAGTATAGGTTGTTTGCTTCACTAATTCTCAATTAGTGAAGAGATAGCTTGAGTTGGAGATTTCTCGACGTAGATCATCTTCGGCCTCGAAGTTTTTCAAGCAAGCTTGTTCCTTTCGCCTAGTGGAACCTAACGAGAGTCCGGGAGTCCACTACTTGGAGCAAAGGGACTACTATACGGAGCCTTTTGAAGTGAAGGACCGGTCTACAAAAGTTTTACTCCTTGTTCACTTAGTGTGAAGTTGTTTACATGCTTATGCTTAATCCTAATTCTCTAGTTAGATCATTGGTTTGGGTTGCTTTTCTCTATAGATTTTTTAAAATTGCATACTCGATGCCTTATAAAACCTAGTGAGAGTGCCAAGGAACCCTATATGTATATCACATTATCAAATCAACACATGATTCAATAATCCGGTTATATCACATATAACCTAACTGATATCAAATAACCGCCAGATTAGAATACGGTATCACATTCTCGTATTTAATCAGGCCCCCGCACATATCAACATATGTGCCCTTATGTAACGTTTTAAAAATCGTTTAGGTGAATTTTCCGATAATCGGTAAAATAACTTGTGTTTTCCGTAAAAATCAAGGTATAATTATTTTTGAACATAGACTTAATTATACCTCTTTTAGCTATGTAATTGCTAGTATTGGTATTTATTTAGTCACTTATAAATTTTTAGTTTACTTAAATATTTTTTCATAATTAATTATTTTTAATATTATTTTAAGCTTTCATTTATACATTTAATTAGTGTAAATTATAAATGAGAATGGGTTAATCACACAAATATGAACCATGACAATTTAAAACCTAGTTTGTAACATGTTTTCTTTTTCTCCAATTGTCTCCATGCTTCTAGAAAAATCTAGGATTTGCTAGAAAATAAAATAAAATGAATTATTTAAGAAAAGGGAATTAATATATGATATGATGGGGATATTTCTACACACACACACACACACACCTCACTCTCTCTCCCCCCTCGTTCTTCATCTGGCTGAAACTTAGGCCTGCTGCCCTCCCCAGTTCCCAATTTCATTCCACTTCAAAAATATTTAAAAATTCCATCAAAATTCCAAACTAAAACCTCACAAATTCATAGCTAATTCTTCACCCAATTTTCTTTGTTCAAATCTAGCATGGATCTTGGAGCAAGAAACCATTTTTGGAGGCAAGTTTGCAAGTTAGATCTACAAATCTTTGAAGTATAAATCCTAACCCAACGGTTAATTTGTTGCTAAATTACTTTAATCTAACTTAATTAAGTATTTATAAGGTTCTAATTGCAAGTTTGAAATTTCAAGAGAAGGTTTTGGGATCAAGTTAGGGTTTTTATCATTTGAAAATGGTTACAATGTGTAGTTTAACATGTTAAGACTTGAAAAATCTAATCTAGTTGTTAAGTTATTAATTGTTATTTTTAAATTGTCCTAATTAAACACTTTTGCAAACTAATTTCTTCATTAATCTAAAATGGGTGCGATTAAAATTTTAGTAAAGGTTTGTGTGGCTTAATTAAGCTATTAAGTAAACATTGTGGCTACTAGTTTTGTTAAAACATCTAGATTTGTACTAAAATGGTTAATGGTTGCTTACTTGGTTTTTCGAATAAATCGATTTGAATTAAGTTTGAGGTTTTGATGGTTTACCACCTATTTCATATAATTTTTAGTGTGTCGTGAATGCGCGATTGGTACGATTGGGTTTTAGGTTTGGGGATTTTCACGTATAGCGACCCTAGTTGTGGTTTGTGGCGTTGTCGCGAGTGTGTTTTGTGCCCAAGTACGTGTGCGTCTAGTTAGAGCGTGTTGGTTATCTTGTATCATTGTGTCCGTGACCATTGATATATCTATCCTCTTATTTACTTATGTGCGATTCTAGGATCGGGTGCAGAGGCGTCGGACGTGGCGTGGAATATCAAGGCTGAGATCGAATCAGATTAGCCGAGGCGTCCCGGTGAGTAGATGTACACATCTATAGGGGATCGTCTGGATGGCGCGAGGGGCCCGATGGTTTAGGATTACTTATAGTACTTGCATTTTATATGCGTACTTTCCCAGTTATTCATCCCACTGCATCGCACCATCTTATATATATGTGTGTGATATCATCTCATAGGACACTTGCACCATTACCATTGGTTCCTGCCGCACATGCACTATTCATGAGAACACACACGCCTTTGGTAATTTCTATGTCACGAACACTATAAAACTTGCTTAAAATCGGTAATTGTGCATTTGCATCATATATGATCCGTAGACTTATACTTGTATATTCATTTCATTAAATGGATACGTAGGATTGTTAGTTATATACGCATACCTCATTACATCAAGATGTAAGTCGACGTTAGACACCCCACATGATGCGGCGAGGCGGAATAGGTAAAACAATCATTTTGTTTAAGTTAACATCGACTAACTTTACGGATCTTTGTTAAACCCTTGCTAACAACTATCTAGAAGTGATTAACTACTATGATAGATGATTATACCTCAAGATTCTAGTCCTTCTTGTTCACCTCCTCGTCGGCCTCCTCGATGTGATAGAAGATCCACCCGAAAGTTCCTTCTCCAAGCATTAACCTCTCACTTGAGGTAACTAGGTGGCTATGATTGCTAATCAAAGTAACCTAAAGGATATAGAGATGGATTAGGGATCTATTAGTCCTGCTAACCCTTGGGATCTCAACACATGAGAGGATTAGGGTTAGCTTTTTGAAGAAAGAGAGCTTGAGGAGAGAGAATATGTTTTTTAGAATGAATTTAAATCTTGAGTCATTTTGATAAATAATGAAGCATGAAAATATCTAAGTAATAAAATATAAAATTATTAACCATGCTTCATTAATTACTTTGAGGTGAATCACCTCATGACTCATGATGTAATTAATGCATATTACACATCATCTCCTCCACCTCATTAAGCTTAATTCATAAATGAATTAAAACATAATGAGTTACCTTTCTTCTAGAAGCTTCTCGAGTAATTACGAGAATGCCCCTCCCATCCGTAAAACACGAAAATACTGAGACTGTATAAATCCAATAATACAGTACTAGAATCTGGCTTAAACTAAAACCCGCTAGTAAAAGCTGTCCGAACATCGTACGTGCATAAATACACGTATGTGTCCGAACCTTGTCGTAAAACCATACGACCTCTATATCGTTTCGCCTGAAGCAGGGAAACCCTCAGTGTGGGACTCTAAAGACTCGACACTACACTGGCAGTGGGTTTAACCACAGGCCGCAAGCGGTACAGGCTGTACGTAACGGTCCCCAGGTAGATATCGATAAGAAGGCCGATGAGGAAACCCATCCGAACTCCTACTGAGCATGATGTGACAATCTCCGTACAGTCCGGTCTGTTCGTATTGGACTATCACATATCGAGTCTAGGGGGCGGCAAGAGTCAGTCCCCAAAAAGCGGTATAAGTCGTGTCGGAGTGAAGCCCATTACACCTTGAGAAGCTACTGGAAATCCTACCAGTAAATCTCGTTTGCCCTGGCCAGGGACATTGCGTAATGGCCCTCCAAACACAGCGCGATATCAACTCCCAATACCGGGAGAGACGAATCCTATCTAACCGCCATTGCCTCCAAATGCTTCGGGGCTGCACCCAACTGCTACCTGTTTGCACGATTCATTTGAGCCGTGGTAGGGTAGCAATCTAAGAACAGTGGGAACACACTCGAGACGAAGCAGCAGTGTCAAGTCTGTGGACTATATTGTACTCATGTCACCTGGGAACTGTTAACTGATGACGGGTACAATACCAACCAACAGTTCCCTGTGAGTCCTGTCCGGTGTACCCGTAACCCAACGAGCACCTGTATACTATCTCCAGTACAACGTACTGATGGTTGTGGGACAGACCATCTCCCCAACTGGGAATAGATACGTACACACTAGTCTACTCCGGAGTATCGATACCCTTTCTCGATAATCCTACGACTAGGGACCTGAAAAAGGGTGTGCTTATAAACTACCCAGCCCCCACTAGTGTGACTGCCATCACAACGCCGGTAGTCAAGAAAGATCCTATAGGCTCTATCAATATGTATTCATGATATGCTAAAAGAAACATATACACATATTAAGATAGATATAAACCAAGTAGCATACTACTATGTTGAGCGAGACTGTTAATATAACTGTGAATATCCCAAGCTTCCATTAAGTAATATACAAGCTAGTATGATACAATAATGGCCCCTAGGGCATATACACTAACAATCTCCCTCTTGCACTACGGCCATGTACTGGGGTATCGAAGACCTATCATCTTGAATAGCCTCTCGAACTGTATCTGAGGTAAGGCCTTTATGAATGGATCTGCAGTGTTCTCCTCTGTAGCAACTCTCCGGACCTCGATCTCCCGGCGATCTATGATCTCCCTAATCAGGTGATACTGCCTCAAGATGTGTCTGGACTTTTGATGGGACCTGGGTTCCTTCGCTAAAGCTATAGCCCCGTTTTTGTCACAATAAAGAGGTATTGGATCAACAATGGATGGAACCACCTGAAGTTGTGTTAAGAACTTCTTTACCCAGACTGCTTCTTTTGTGGCATCAGAAGCTGCGATATACTCCGCTTCCATCGTCGAGTCAGCAACGGTGTCCTGCTTGGAACTCTTCTAGCACACCGCCCCTCCATTGAGAGTAATGACATAACCTGACATGGACTTGGAGTCATCCTTGTCACTGTGGAAGCTGGAGTCAGCAAAAGCCTCGATCTGGAGTCTTTTGTGCCGTAAACCAAGAACATATCCTTATTCCTTCTCAGGTACTTATGAATGTTCTTTACTGTTATCCAGTGCTTCTCCCCTGGGTCTGACTGATACCGGCTTACCACGCTTAGTGCGTAAGCTGCATCTGGTCTGGTGCACAACTTTGCATACATTATAGAGCCTACCGCAGAAGCGTAGGGTATAATCGACATGTGATCCCTTTCCAAATCAGTCTTGGGAGATATTTTTTTGGAGAGGGTGATTCCGTGACCAGCCGGTAAATTACCGCGCTTAGATTCTTCCATACTGAATCTTTTCAGTATAGTGTTGATATACCTGGACTGTGAAAGTCCCAACATCCTCTTAGATCTATCATGATAGATCTGGATCCCCAGAATGTAAGAGGCATCACCTAGGTCTTTCATGGAGAACCTGTGTGACAAGAATCCTTTGACAGATTATAGCATAGGAATGTCATTTCCTATCAAGAGAATGTCATCCACGTACAAGACGAGGAATACGACAGTACATGCTACAATCTTACTATATATACATGGCTCATCTGGATTTTTGATAAAGTCATATTCTTTGACCGTTTCATCAAAACAGATGTTCCAACTCCGCGATGCCTGCTTTAGTCCATAAATGGACTTAAACAACCTGCACACTTTCCCGCTGCTCCCACTCTGATTGAAACCTTCTGGCTGATCCATATAGACGCACTTGTCTAAATTTCCATTTAGAAAAGCCGTCTTTACGTCCATCTGCCAGATCTCATAATAATGGAAGGCAGCAATGGCAAGAAGGATCCGAATGGATTTGAGCATAACCACTGGAGAGAAAGTTTCGTCATAGTCCAAACCAGGACTTTGACGAAAATCCTTTGCAGCAAGTATAGCCTTATAGGTTTCCATCTGTCCATCTACACCAATCTTCTTTCTGAAGATCCATTTGCATCCTATGGGTTTTACCCCATCTGGAGCAAAGTCCAAAGTCCATACTTTGTTGGTGTACATGGACTCCATCTCGGTCCGCATTGTATTCAGCCATCTTACTGAGTCGCCGCTCTGGATGCCCTGCTAGAAGCTCGTAGGTTCATCGTTATCAATGACGCAATCCTCTCTATCCCCGTCTATGAGAAAACCGTAGTATCTCTCAGGCGGATGAGGCGGCCTACTACTCCTGCGGAGGGGTGCGGGAATGTCCTGTTCTTCTGGAACTTCTTGTTCTACCAAGCTTTCAATAGTAGATTGTGGTTCTGGCATTTCTTCCAGTTCTATTGCGATCCCACTTGTTTCCTTTTCTAAAAGCTGCTGTTCTAGAAAATGGGCATTGCGAGAAACAAAAACCTTTTGTTCCTCTGCGTAAAAGAAAAAATACCCCTTGGAGTTCTTTGGATATCCCACAAACTTACACTATACTGAGCGTGTCTCGAGTTTGTCCACATGCTGCTTTTTAACAAAAGCTGTACATCCCCATATCTTGAGATACTGAAGATAAGGTTTCTTCCCACTCCACATCTGATATGGTGTGGTAGGCACAGTCTTGGTAGGAACTCTGTTCAAAAGATATGCAGCTGATTCTAGTGCATAACCCCAGAAAGATCGCGGTAACTCGGCATTACTCATCATGGAACGCACCATATCCAATAGGTTCGGTTCCGTCTCTCCGATACACCATTGTGTTATGGAGTGTATGGAGGAGTAAGCTGAGAGAGAATTCATTTCTCTTTTAGGTAACCCAGGAACTCGGCACTTAAGTATTCACCATCTCGATCAGATCTCGGTGTCTTGATATTTTTGCCGGTTTGGTTTTCTACTTCATTATTATATTCTCGGAATTTCTCAAAGGCCTTGGATTTATGTTTCATACAGAAAATGAATCCATACCTGGAGAAATCATCCGTAAAATTAATTAAATATGAAAAACCGCTTCTTGCATGTGTAGATATTGGACTACATACATCGCTGTGTATGAGTCCTAAGAGCTCGCTCGCTCTTACTCCATATCCAGTGAATGGATTCTTTGTCATCTTTCCATTGAGACATGATTGACAAGTGTCATAAGATTGATATTCGAACGGATCTAAGTATCCTTCTTTATGTAACTTAGTTAACCTTGTCTCATTGATGTGACCTGGTCTACAATGCCATAAGAAAGCCTGATTTATATTTGGAGACTTTCTTATTAGTGTGTTCTAGACATTGAAAATCTGCAATTGGTTTAACACGTATATACCGTTATCAAGTGTCCCGGATCCAATCAAACCATGATTAAGGTGGATGTTAACAACATCGCTTACAAACGTGAAATCATAACTTTCTTTTGATAACAACGATACTGATATGATATTACACGTTAAGCTAGGTACACAAAAATAGTTGCGTAAAACCAAAATATGTCCACTCGTCAATCCAAGGTGATAATCCCCTACGGACACAGCATCCACGCTCGCTCCGTTCGCAACTTTTAGGGTCATATCACCAGTCTTCAGCACTCTACGGCTTCTCAGTGCCTGCAATGAATTGCATATATGAGATCCTGATTCAGTATCTAATACCCAGGAAGTAGAATTGATTGATAGACAATTTTCAATTACAAACACACCTGAAGCCGAAGCCACAACTTACCTCGGGTCCTGGTTCTTGGTAATCCAAGCTTTGCAATCTTTCTTCCAATGGCCTTTCCTACGACAGTGGAAGTACTCGTCCTTTGCTACTACCGGCACCGCAACCTTTGCCTTTCCCTTGACTCCCACCTTACCAACACCACCTCTCGGTTTGGTAGCGGCCTTTTTCTTCCTTCCTTTGGCCCTTGCCTTGGACCTGGAAGAGGAAGCACCACGAACAAACATAGCGGGTGTTTCCCTTGTTTTCTGCAAGGTGCCCTCTGCACTCCTCAACATGTTAAGGAGTTCTGGAAGTTCAACTTCTTTACCTTGAATATTGAAATTCAAGATAAACTGGGTGTAGGTGGAAGGAAGGGACTGGAGAACCAAGTCTGTATACAGCTCATTCTCTAATGTTGTCGCGAGGTCCGCGAGCTCCTCAATATAGCCAATCATCTTAAGGACATGTTCCCCTACAGATGATCCGACGGCTAGCCTCGACGGAAACAAGTTCTTCGAGGTCTTGTATCTAGCTATATGAGATTGCCCTCCATACAGTTGCTTGGTGTGGAGAAATATGGATTCAAGATCCATATTCTCGTGCCTCCTCTGATGTTTATTATCCATAGAGGCAAGCACGATGCATTTGGCCTTCGCGCAATCAATCTCCCAGGTCTTGCGGATTTCCTTATCCGCGACACTGGATTCTGGACCTGGGACGGCTGGGGCTTTAGTAGTAAGGACATACCCCAATCTGCCATAGGTGATTGCCATCTTAACATTCCGGAACCAATCTTTATTTTTTGGCCCTGTTAAAATTTTTTTATCTAATAATAACTTAAGGCTCGTCATGTTCTGGTCACTGTAATCAGGAGAGAGAGAAGAAACACTTTATCGTGATGCTCTTGCAAGTTTAGAGTGGTTTTTAGTTTATCTAAACAGTATGGCTCCCACTGTTTCTCGAATCCTTCCTCAAACCATAAAAGAAGAACTAGTCAGGACTATTCTCATCGTACAATACTTGCTTAACCGTTCAGCCAGGCCAGTGTCGGTACTTCGAGGGAGGTTTTACGACGCTTTCATGAAGTTCCTTAATTAAATAACCTCTTTTCCCCGGGAGCGAGCCCTGCTGACACCTTTCTCGACACCTACTTAGTTTATAGCATTGATCGTTGAGTGAAAGAATATCCCGATGAGTAGCATATACTCACAGCAGGATTGGGATCCAAATATTATCGTGTGATAAAGCTGAAGGAATCCTACCAAAATTATCACACTCCAAATGGTATGCAACTCTAGCAAGTTTCAGTTTCTTTGGAAACACCCGATATGGATTTTTGCCCCATGCTCTTATGATTTTGACGTTGGCCAAAATATCATAAGTCACATGTCAAGTTCTACCCATCATTATCTTGTTAATTTGAACCCACCCGTGCATAGACGTTGGCCAAATGACAGTACGACTGTCCCAAACCAACTCATCTATCTATCTAACAGATGAATACCCAGCAGCTACCAAACACTATGCCTTGGCGTTGGTCAAAATACATAGCTTGAATATTACTGAATACCCAAATGAAATGACGGAGGGCTACAAATGGTATTGGTGAAACCATGAACGTAGTGAACTTGATATGATCGAAGGAACCTGATAGCTTTTAAAAGAAGTGGTTTAAGCTCCGCAATTAAAAAATCATCTGTTTTAAAATAACCGAGTGGTTTCTTTTAAACTGTTCCAACAATTCAACTTTGGTTTATTTTCTTTGCATTAATATAATGCGTCCCATCAATTAACCTATCATTGCTGAAAACAACGAAAATACAACGTCCACTTATGCCATCCGCATTCGCCACTGGGCCCCGTCATTCACCCGTTAGGTTACTTAACTAACGACAGAGCGGGGGCTGGGATAGCGTGGATGCAAAACATAAGCAACGCCTACTAGATATCATATATAGTTATTGTACATTTGTCAGACGCAATAATAGGCATTCCAGATCACAGATCAACATATTGGATATTCTAGGAATGCGCATTTCCTTTGACCCTGCAATGAAAGACGGATTACATAGTCGTGATGAATAGCCAACCCCACCCTAGAACCCTACGGGTACGGCAAACTACCCGTCAAGTACTCGAAGTGAAGCGGTCTCCCTCAACGACGTGAGTAGGCCACTAAGCACTTCAAAGTACCCGGTAGTTTGTGCACCCCACCTTGGGTCTATCGTAGGAGCAGAAAACAGTAAATGAAATAATACAACGGTGGCTACAAGCTCAACCCGGATGTGCCCTGCAAATGAATATTACAACAAATTACAATTTACATTTGAATGAAAGAAACACTCGTCTCACATTCCCAGCTATCCATGTTAGTTATATGCATGCCCTAGAGGCCATTACTGTACATTGGATGTATATTGTAGTGGATGCTGGGACATATATAGGGAGGACTTTCTTGCTCGACATGATATGATGCTATCTGGTTACCCTTTACCTTAACGTGTACATTGATTGTCTCTCTGATACATGTTGGTAAAGCCCTTAGGATGTGTACTTGACTACCTGGACTATGATGCGGATCATACTAGTGGGGACATGGTAGTCCATAAGTACATCCTTCAAGGTCCCTAGTCGTGGGTGTATCGAGACGGGGCATCGATATACCAGAGTAGACTAGCGTATACCTTCTCGACCCATACAGATGGGCGATGGATGATCCCATATCCATTGGTGTTTGACATCAGAGATGATATACGGGTGCTCAGTGGAGACTGGGTACACTGGACGGACTCGCCGAGAACTCCCAGATGGTATTATACCTTACGTCAGATGGCAGTTCTCTGGTGACACTGGTACAGAGTAGTCTGTTGACCCGAGATCGTCATAGAGTCTTGTGTGGTTCCCACTGTGCTTTGATTTCCATCTTACCACGTCCAAGAGGGCGTGCAATACGGTGGTTTTTGGGTATAGTACCGAATCACATGGAGGCAATGAGCGATAGGAGGGGATTCGTCTCTCCCGGTATAGGGAGTTGATGTTGCGCTGTGTTCGATTGGCTATAACCGGAAATCCCTGGCCAGGGTTGCTGAGATTTACTGGTAAGTGTTACCAGTAGTTTCTCGAATTGTTATAGACCTCATATCGACACGACTTATCGAGCTATTGGGGTCTGACGTTTACCACCCCTAGGCAAGATATGCGACATATCAGACGAACAGACCGGACTGTACGGTAAGTGTTACTGGTTGGATTCACAGGAGTATGAGCGGACTTGCTCGTCGATCTTCTGATCGCTCAATACCCGGGTGGCCGTTACGTTTAGCAGACCGCTTGCGGCTTGTGGGTGATTGATATAATCATCACCTGCTGCCGGCGTATTGACGAGTCTTTAGAGTCCTACACAGAGGTTTCCTGGCTCAAGCGAAACGAAATAGGAGCGCATATGAGATATGTGCGGGACCGAGAATAATGCGTGTATGTGATACCGTATTCCATTCTCGCGATAAATGTATCGATTGGTTGTATGCGATATAACCTAGTTATCGATTCAAGCATTGATTCGATAAACCGATACATAGGATACTAGTCGGTTATATGCGATATGACCGGATCGTTAAATCAAGTGTTGATTTAATGATTTAATGTATAATTATATATTTGATATATTACTTTGCATTAACTAGTATTGGTTCACATTAAATGGATTTTCTCACTTGGATGTACAAGTTGTATATGTGATATACTTTTTGTGCAAATGATTGTATCATGTTTGATGATACATGTTTGCTAGGGTTTTTGTGTAAAGATCAAACCATGGTTACATGTTAATGGTTAGGGTTTTGATTTATTCATTTATTTATTTGTTTATTCTTTTAGGAAAATAAATGGCATGAAAAGAAAATGGTGGCTTGATTTGTATTCTAGTTGAAGCTTCATGAAGCTTTGACCTAAGTGACCATTTTTGTCTCATGCTTAACCCTAACCATTCCCACTAACCCTAGTTTAGTCTCTACACTTGACCATGGTTGATAGATGATAAGTATTATTATTATTTTCATTTTACATAATACTTATCATAACATTTTCTTCTTCTTCTTCTTCATCTTCAACATGAAGAAACCTTGGACCATCAATGGTGATTGATGAAAAAGAGTGAGAAATCCAATTCTAAAGTCTACCCACTTCCTATTTCTTCATCCTCTACCTCTTGCCATGTAGTATAGGGTGTTTTCTTCACAAGTTTTATGACTTGGTGAAGTGGGAGCTTGATCTAGTGATGCCTCGACGTAGATCATCTTCGGCATCGACATCGACGACCTAGCCCGCCCTTTTCTCCGACGAAGCCGACGCTAGAGTTGTTGCGCCACGGCAGCGCCCCGGCCGTCTATCCGAGGCCAAAATGCGGAATCAAAATTTTCTTAACTTTTAAACTGGCGCTACCGCGGACAATATACCCGGATCGTAACCATTAACCGATACTAGCTATCAAGAGAAAGGGTAAGAGATATACCGAGTGATCCGAGTCCTCCAGTCTTCTCGTCATCGTCCCGATCTCCCGCGGAAAGTCTTGTCTCCATATCGTCGCCTCCTCGCCGGAAGGGCACCACATCGCCTGCGTCTTTTACGGGCTCCCGCCTCAATACCGAGGCAACTCGGGCATGAAGCCGGCAAGTCGACATGCCCAAGATTTGCTGTAGAATGTAGTGTAGATGATGCTTGTCTCATTTGGGGTTTGTAGTTGCCTTGATGGAGGAATAAGGTTAAGGAAAAATGGTGCTTTCATTTTTCCAAAACTAGAAGAATGAGATGAAGAAATTTGTGTCACACCAAAAATAGAAATTTCTCTCATCCTCAAAACAAAGTGGCCGGCCATCCTCTTTAGGAAATGGTGGAGGGAAAGAATAAATCATGAAGGGAGGTGAGGGTAGGAGAAATCAAGAGGTGACCACAAACAAACATCAACCATGCTTATTACTTATATCAAACCCATACCCTTTCTAATCTCATTAAATGCACCATCATGGATGAAAGATTCTAATCCTATCATAATGAATACATTAGCAAGAAACCCCCTCCACAAATGTAATTTGCAAAACTGCAAATTACCCCCTCCATCGGAAAAGTCCGGTCGGGAAAGAACAAAGGAAAACCGGCCGGAACGGAATGCAAACTGGCAACTCCAGAAAACTGGTCCCGTAATAAATTACAGGAAAACCCCGATACTGTGCATACACACCCGCATCTGTATTCCGACCGGATACAAATGCAATGAGACAAAATCTACACTGTACTAAACTAGGATCCGGCTTAAACCAAAGCCGGCTAGTAATATCCGTTCGATCCTGATCCGTGCAATACCGCACGTATATGATCGAACCCTGCCATATATCCATACGGCCACTAGTACAAACCGTCCGATCCTGATCCATGCAATACCGCACGTATCTGATCAGACCCTGCCATATCTCCATACGGCTTCTACAGCGTTTCGCCCGAAAGCTTGAGTAACTGAAAGTGTGGTGGACTCTAAAGACTCGTCAATACTATGGCTATTGATTTAACCACTAGCACGTCAGAGGTATAAGCCAATACGTAACGGGCCACCAGCTATTGACCAAAAGGGACGTCGATGAGCGAACTCATCCTGACACCCTACTGAGCCTGTCAGTGACAATATCCGTACAGTCCGGTCCGTTCGTCTATAAGGATCGCATGGCGGGCCTAGGGGTTGGTAAAAGTCAGACCCCCAAAGGCGGTACAAGTCGTGTCGGAGTGTAGCCCAGAACGCCCTGAGATACTACTGGAATACCTACCAGTAAATCTCCTGCCTCGGCCGAGGGCTTTGCGTAATGGCTCTCCTAGACACAGCGCGACCTCACCCCCAATACCGGAAGAGACGAACCCCTGCAGATCCGCTCACTGCCTCCATGTGGCTCGGGACTGTATCCAACTAAAACCTGTTTGCACGACTCCTTTGAGCCGTGGTAGGGTAGTAATCAAAGCACACTGGGAACTCACACGAGACAAATGACGATCTCAAGTCGATGAACTAACCTGTACACATGTCACCTGGGAACTGCTATCTGACGTCTGGTATAATCCCAACTAGCAGGTTCCCGGCGAGTCCTGTCCGGTGTACTCATAATCCAATGAGCACCTGTATACATCTTAGGTGAACCAACTGACACCAGTGGCTTGTGAGACCGGCCACCGCCCCTCGTCGGAGTCTCGACTGTATACACTAGTCTACTAATGGAGTATCGATGCCCAGTCTCGAAACTCCCACGACTAGGGACCTTTTAAGGATGTGCTTATAGACCCCAGCTCCCACGTATATGATCGCCATCATACTGCTGGTCGTCAAGCAAGAATCCTAGGGGCTCTATCAACGTGTAATAGCGACCTGTAAGGTCACCTGAAACAGTACACGATGATAAAGGTAAACCAGATAGTATACTATCATCTCGAGTAAGACTGTCGTCCCGGGATAGGTCCTCCCTCAATCATTGCAATCACGTGCCTGTGATCCAATAATTGACTCTGAGGGCACTATCTCCAACAATCTCCCACTTGCACTCAAGGCTAATTATTGCGATGTCGCATACTCACAGCCCGTGTGATACCGAACACCCAACTCCTCTACTAGTCAGTCTCACAAAGCTCGTTTGCGAGACTATTGCGTTTGAGGAATAGCCTCAGCGAGTGGATCCGCTCTGATGTTTCTTTCTATGTCTCTCTAAATCTCAAGTTCGCGGAGAATACCATCTCCCGAAATGAGCAATACCTGTCTTAGAATGTCTGGATGTCTGATGGGACCTAGCTCATAAATGAACTCTAAATCCAAATTTCTTAGACTGTATCGTCAACTGAACTTAATCAGTATCCTGCGCCATGCCTCCCTCAGTATTGCCTTGGACCACCTGTCCAAAATACTGTCCTTCGTCAGAGGGAGAACTATAACTCTGACAACCTCCTTGTCGTCCATGTCACCTTGGAAGCCTGGAGTGATAACCGTCTCCTAAAGGAGGCAGCCGTTATCATATCCCTAGAACATTCACTTATGTTCTTAAACTGCTTCCGACTGTTCCTCCAGGATTGGATCAATATCAACTTATTGCATCTAGTGCAAGAACAACATCTGGTGTGGTACTTGACAACTCATGATTGACTCAATTGCCTAAGCAAGTGATCTGTCAATCATGCACATCCCTCTCTACTTTAGTCTATAAGACACCTTTAGAGAGGGTGACTCCATTACCTGCAGGTGTACTACCGTGCCAGGAGTCGTCCATTCTAAATACTCATAGAATGCTGTCAAGGTACCCAGATTAGGAAACCACCCAAATCTAGATCTAAAACCATAGATCTAGTATCCAGAATGTCTGATATAATATCCAAGTCCTGTGTGGAGAAACCACTGTGTGACAACCAAAGTATAACCGACCGTATTATAGGAGTTTCCTTTCCTACTCTGTGTATGTCATCCAAAACCAGGACATCACACCCTACTGCCTTCTTAACAGATCCATCCCTTATTCTGATGACGTCAAACCTATGACTGTCACATCAGAAATAGATGATCTATCTCCGCTATCTCTGCTTTAGTCTATAGACATAAGCCTGATGTCCACCAATGCTTCCGCTGCTCCCACTGACTACGACAACCCTCTGGCAGAGTCATATAGACGTGCACTTCTAAAGCTAGTTTAGAACGACGCTATACTCATCCTCCTGTCGGGTCTCGCAGCATGGAACAACAACAATGGCAAGTGTGGGTAAACAAGAACTTCCCTGTCACCGTCCTTGAGGCTACCGGAGTACCTCTCGGGTGCCTGAAGTTACCCACCTTATCTGCGGAGTGGCCAATGGAATGTCAAATCAGATTGAATCTTTAGGTTCCTTATCAAATCTTCAGTAATCGTTTGCGGTTCTGGAATCACTTCCAGTTCTACCATACTCCCACTACTGTTTTTGAAAAAATCCATTTTTAATAAAACTGTGGCGAGTCTAGAACAATATCTCTATTGATCTTCCAGATGGTAGAAAATCAACCCTCGTCATAGCCTGGGTCAACCCACAAACAGCCATTACAGAAACGTGCCTTGAGTTATCCAGAGTCTGGTTTTAATCATAAGCCGGACAACTCCCCGTACCTTAACAATGTTAAGATATGAACTGTACTATATCCAATATAGAACCAGAGGCACTGATTTAAATGAACCAGATTCAAATCATGCAGCTATCTCCAGTGCATGTCAACTAAATGGAAGGAGGCCGATCAGCGTTACTCAACTTAGGAATGCTTCCAATTATGAGTAACCTGAAAGAGAAGCAATTTCTCTTTATCATCACTATCAACTGAATACCATACACAAGTATCTACATCTTCGATCACTTTGAAGAATCCCGATACTTGCAATACTTGGTTCTCTACACTATTCAAATACCTATAACTCCTCAAAACTTAGACCCTGTGTTTCTACGAAACACATGTCTAAGAACTAGAGAAGTTAAAAGTAAACAGAATATAGTATGAGGACCAACCCCTCTGTCCTAATGGACACTGGACAACATACAATACTCTGCATAAGTCCGCTGATTCTGACAACTCTTTCACTGTGCGTCGTAGGTTGAAAACTGTACTTATGGTTAAGAAGAATTACACCGCTGTTTAATGCTCCTTACCTAACCATCCACTGATATAGGTAAATGTCATCGACATAATATCAAAAGGTATATCTCACTCTATGAAAATAGACGTACAGATATATCAATTTGAAATTGGTGCACAACAGCGGATATTCAAAACCAAACATTTGCCGACCGGCAAACAGCCCAGGTGATCTCCTCAAATATCACCGATTACAACGAATCCCGATATAATGAGGATGATCACCCAATTCCCAATAACTTACTCCCACTCATCATCTGTAAAACCATACATATGTGAGAATCAAATCTGGTAAATACATACCCCGGAGCAAGTGTCTAATCGGGAAATCAGTTTTCTTTTAACAGTACACAGTTGAAACTTAAACATTAAATTGTTTCGGTAGGGTATTCCGGTATTCTTAGTAATGCCTCTTCCATTATCCAGATTCACAACTATAACCGTATAATTCTTTGCCACCTCTCCAAATCCCTTTATATGTCTTTAGTCATTACCTTCTGCACACCCCTTTAGGCCAATTGGTTTTCTTCCCTCCCTACCGTTCGGCACCAGCCTATGGTTTGGAAGAAGACTATCCAATAAGCATAATGGGTGTACTGTCCTAATCCTAGGAGCACTCGCAATGCGAGAGAAGGTGAAGAGAAAAGACAACCGAATAAACCGTATTCCTATTTCTCCTGGACCAGAATCCATCCCCGAACTGGAACAAGTTCCTTTCGAGTTCGTATATAACCATACGATGGAGTATCCAAAAACTTGGGATCTTCGTAGTGATACGGAGTGTCCTGGAGAAATACAAAGGTGATTTAGGATTGGCGAAGAAATACTCGGTTTGGTCGTGAATAGCAGTCGCAATTTACTTTGCCCTCTTACTAATCCCTTTCTTTGTCTTAACTTAATACCTTCTGCACACCATCGTTATGCTAATTGGTTTTCTTCATTCCCCACCGTTCGGCACCAGCCTAAGGTTTGGAAGAAGACTATCCAATTTGCATAATAGGTGTGCTATCTCCTAAACCATGGAGTACTCACAATGAGAGAAGGTGAAAAGAAAAGACAATTGAATAATCCTATTCGTTTTCTCCAGAACCAGAAACCATCCTCGAAGTCCTTCGAGTTCGTATATAACCATACGATGGTTTTGTCCAATGGAAGTGGACGTTCGTAGTAATACGGTGTGTCCTGGAGAAAAGGGTAAAAGTAGGAGTGGCAATGAGGTTTGCAACTCTGACAATCCAAAAGCCAGTGTTAAGAAGGTTCGGTCAACTTGGTCACTGAGTCATAGTCTAGGGTCGGGTCAATGGTCGCTGCCAGAGAGAGAGAGAAAAGAAACACTCAGCGTGCACTCTAACCTAGATCAGAATGGTTATCACTTTATCTAATCTGGAAACCTCCCACTGTAACCTCAAATTCTCCTCCAAACCTGAAAGAAGAATTAGTCGGGGTCACCCGAGGAGTAAACCAACTCATCAGTGGGAATCGGGATCCAACTATCATCGCATGATAACGTGACGGAATCCACTCACGTCACCACACTCCAGAAGGTATGCGCATGCCTGGCAAGTTTCAGTTCTTTTGAAACTCCCGATGTGATTTTTACCCCAAGCGGTTTATGACCTTGACTAGGTCAACAAACCATAAACCGCCAGTCAAGTTCAACCCGTCATTATACTGGATTGCATTAAACCCACCCGTACGTGCCCTTGACTAGGTCAACAAGGCCGCACGACTGTCTTAACCAATCCCACTTATGCAACAAACAAGTATCACTTAGCTACCGAACACTACGTCTTGACTAGGTCAACAAACGCAGCACGAATACCAAATAATACCTGTAGGAAATGACGGAGGGCTACGGCTGGTTTTTGGCGAAAAACCTTTAACGTAATGAACTTGATATTGTTGAAGGAACTGCATAGCCTTTTATAAAAATATAGTGACGAAAACCTTTACTAAAGAGGTCACTCCCGGTGAAGGGATCTCGGCTCTTTCCCCGTAGAATGAGGTGCAGGATATTCCAACTGAATACCACGATGCAAAGCAAAAGTAATCGGCTATAGTGAAGTTAATGCCCTGACGCAAACTTCTGTCCAAGGGGTCACTCCCGGTGAAGGGATCTCGGCCCTTGCCTCGTCGACTGAGGAGCAGGATATTCCAAATGAATACCACGATGCAAAACAAAAGTGAACGTCCTTGCAATAACAGCTTTTTTTGAAAAATGTTCCAACAACATCAGAATAGGTTTGTTTATCTTGCATTGATCCGAATCAATGCAGTCCCATCAATTGATCACACCACAAAGAACGAAAATATACTGACGTACGTATATTCCATCCGCATTCGCCACTGGGTCCCGTTATCACCCGTTAGGTTAGCTAACTAACGGCAGAGCGGGGACTGGACTAGCGCGGATGAAAAACATATACAACATCTACTAATATATATACCAATATATAGTATTCCGCTCAAGGCGTGATAAAATGCAACATCACAGAAATATGTAGCATCACAGAACAATACAGATATCTGGGATCCCCGGGTTTCACAGAGCCGCTGCTGAAACCCGACGTTCCCCTGGTCGTGTGGATAGCCTGTGCAACGAAATCCTAGACCCCTACGGGCGCGGCAAGTCACCCGCCAAAACCTGAAGCGAGGCAGCCCCCTTCAGCACCGTGAATGGACCACCCAGCACTTCACGGAATCCGGTAACTCGGGCACCCCTCCTGGGTCAACCTGTACCCCCTAAGAGTGCGGCGAATAGCCCGCCAATTCCAGACTGAAGCCCCCTCCGTCTCAATGCCCTGAGATGCGGGCCCGTTGCCCTCTAGAACCCGGCTATCCGTGCACCCCTCCGCGGGGTAACCCTAGTACAGAAAGTAAAATATACATACACCGGGTACATCGACCGCAACCAGGTCGTGCCCCAAAAGAATAATACAAACAGGCAGTGACGGCAGTCCACATGTCGGACGCTCGCTCCGCAATATCAAATGTACATAATACAACAACACACTACTAGCATTGCATCCAGGCTATCCCCCACGACCGATCCGCATCAACACAGCATAAACACAGAACATCAACGTGAAAATCACGTTCGCAAATCCGTCTAACCGGGCTATAGCAGTTAGACAGGATTTACCGATCAAGTGATATTCACGGTCGCAGATATAATGTAAATACTGTGAAATAATGTGTTTAAAATATCCAATCGATCAAAAATTAACAAGTGGGCCCCCAAGTAATACTGTAGCACTCACAGAAAATCTGGGCCCAATTTGAATATTCCAAAACCCCTATTTTTAGCCCACAAGCCCACTGCAAAAAATTGATGACATGATCCCTCATTCATGCGGCGGATCCGCGGCCTCCAGAGTGGTAATGGCCGCGGTTCCGCGGTCGTACGGAGGGATCATGTTGTCGAATTTTTCCAGTGTTCTTAGAACTCCCTGCACATCATTCTGAGACAACCTGAAAAATTTTTGGACACCAAAAAAATTCGACAGAAACTGATGTGAAGGAAAATACGGTTTTTGGGATTTTGGTCGATCGGATAAGTAAAACGCATTAGAACAACCTAGGCAAGGTTAATGGCGTGGCTTTGATACCATGTTGCGCCACGGCAGCGCCCCGGCCGTCTATCCGAGGCCAAAATGCGGAATCAAAATTTTCTTAACTTTTAAACTAGCGCTACCGCGGACAATATACCCGGATCGTAACCATTAACCGATACTAGCTATCAAGAGAAAGGGTAAGAGATATACCGAGTGATCCGAGTCCTCCGGTCTTCTCGTCATCGTCCCGATCTCCCGCGGAAAGTCTTGTCTCCATATCGTCGCCTCCTCGCCGGAAGGGCACCACATCGCCTGCGTCTTTTACGGGCTCCCGCCTCAATACCGAGGCAACTCGGGCATGAAGCCGGCAAGTCGACATGCCCAAGATTTGCTGTATAATGTAGTGTAGATGATGCTTGTCTCATTTGGGGTTTGTAGTTGCCTTGATGGAGGAATAAGGTTAAGGAAAAATGGTGCTATCATTTTTCCAAAACTAGAAGAATGAGATGAAGAAATTTGTGTCACACCAAAAATAGAAATTTCTCTCATCCTCAAAACAAAGTGGCCGGCCATCCTCTTTAGGAAATGGTGGAGGGAAAGAATAAATCATGAAGGGAGGTGAGGGTAGGAGAAATCAAGAGGTGACCACAAACAAACATCAACCATGCTTATTACTTATATCAAACCCATACCCTTTCTAATCTCATTAAATGCACCATCATGGATGAAAGATTCTAATCCTATCATAATGAATACATTAGCAAGAAACCCCCTCCACAAATGTAATTTGCAAAACTGCAAATTACCCCCTCCATCGGAAAAGTCCGGTCGGGAAAGAACAAAGGAAAACCGGCCGGAACGGAATGCAAACTGGCAACTCCAGAAAACTGGTCCCGTAATAAATTACAGGAAAACCCCGATACTGTGCATACACACCCGCATCTGTATTCCGACCGGATACAAATGCAATGAGACAAAATCTACACTGTACTAAACTAGGATCCGGCTTAAACCAAAGCCGGCTAGTAATATCCGTCCGATCCTGATCCGTGCAATACCGCACGTATCTGATCGAACCCTGCCATATATCCATACGGCCACTAGTACAAACCGTCTGATCCTGATCCGTGCAATACCGCACGTATCTGATCAGACCCTGCCATATCTCCATACGGCCTCTACAGCGTTTCGCTCGAAAGCTTGAGTAACTGAAAGTGTGGTGGACTCTAAAGACTCATCAATACTATGGCTGTGGATTTAACCACTAGCACGTCAGAGGTATAAGCCAATACGTAACGGGCCACCAGCTATTGACCAAAAGGGACGTCGATGAGCGAACTCATCCTGACACCCTACTGAGCCTGTCAGTGACAATATCCATACAGTCCGGTCCGTTCGTCTATGAGGATCGCATGGCGGGCCTAGGGGGTTGGTAAAAGTCAGACCCCAAAGGCGGTACAAGTCGTGTCGGAGTGTAGCCCAGAACGCCCTAAGATACTACTGGAATACCTACCAGTAAATCTCCTGCCTCAGCCAAGGGCTTTGCGTAATGGCTCTCCTAGACACAGCGCGACCTCACCCCCAATACCGGGAGAGACGAACCCCTGCAGATCCGCTCACTGTCTCCATGTGGCTCGGGACTGTACCCAACTAAAACCTGTTTGCACGACTCCTTTGAGCCGTGGTAGGGTAGTAATCAAAGCACACTGGGAACTCACACGAGACAAATGACGATCTCAGGTCGATGAACTAACCTGTACACATGTCACCTGGGAACTACTATCTGACGTCTGGTATAATCCCAACTAGCAGGTTCCCGGCGAGTCCTGTCCGGTGTACTCATAATCCAATGAGCACCTGTATACATCTTAGGTGAACCAACTGACACCAGTGGCTTGTGAGACCGGCCACCGCCCCTCGTCGGGGTCTCGACTGTATACACTAGTCTACTAATGGAGTATCGATGCCCAGTCTCGAAACTCCCACGACTAGGGACCTTTTAAGGATGTGCTTATAGACCCCCAGCTTCCACGTATATGACCGCCATCATACTGCTGGTCGTCAAGCAAGAATCCTAGGGGCTCTATCAACGTGTAATAGCGACCTGTAAGGTCACCTGAAATAGTACACGATGATAAAGGTAAACCAGATAGCATACTATCATCTCGAGTAAGACTGTCGTCCCGGGATAGGTCCTCCCTCAATCATTGCAATCACGTGCCTGTGATCCAATAATTGACTCTGAGGGCACTATCTCCAACAAGAGTCCGGGATCCGATTTGGACAGCGAGGAGACTGCATCGCGGAGCTATGGAGGTGGAGCACCGGATCTACAAAGGTTGTATTTCCATTCTTTTAGTTAAGTAGTTAACTAGTTGCTTGTTTCGCCTAAAATCTAGTTAACGATCCGTATTAGGGTTTCTCGGCACCCGTAAAATTTGAAATTGGCATGGTTGATGCCTTGTGAGACCTCATTTGCTTGCCTAGGAACCCTACAATCCATTCACGACAATCCAACAAGTTCATATCCACAAACATAAAGTAACCATTACAGAAATGTGCAACCCCTTACTAACCGACATACTAGCAATTAGGGGAGGTTTACGAACACATTAATCATAACACAGATATAATCTAGTTAGCCAAAGTTCTTAGAATTTCGATCAAGCACCACATATGAATCTACTCCGAATAATTCTCTGTGCACATAAAACCTGAGCAGAAACAAAATATCCCAGAAAACCCAACATCAACACAGAAGAATAACTGAGCTAATTTGGGTTGACTCGATGTCAACTCGGTCGCGGATCCGCGGAGGATCGCTTGGATCGGCCGCGGTTCCGCGGTGGTTTGGACGAGTCACGATCCCAAGTTTCTTCACAATTCTTTACAAACCCTGCTTGTATTTTTAAGGGTTCCTGAAAATTTTTTAGACTCCAATTTAAAATCGGCAGAAACTTATGGTTTAGCTAGGCTCTGATACCACTGTAAGTCAATGTTACACACCCCATAAGATGCTGGGAGGCGGAATAGGTAAAATAATCATTTTGTTCAAAGTAACATCGATTATCAAACGGATCTTTGCTAAACCCTAACTAACAAACTATCTAGAAGTAGTTAACTACTATGATAGATGATTATACCTCAAGATACTAGTCCTTCTTGTTCTTGTTGTCCACCTCCTCGTCGGCCTCCTCGATGTAATAGAAGATCCACCCGAGAGTTCCTTCTTCAAGCTTTAACCTCTAACTTGAGGTAACTAAGTGGCTAGGATTGCTAATCCAAGTGACCTAGAGGATATAGAGTTAGATTAAGGATCTATTAGTCTTTCTAACCCTAGGATTCTCAACACATGAGAGGATTAGGGTTAGGATGAAAAAGATAAGAGCTTGGGGAGAGAGAATGTGTATGTGATAATGAAATAAATCTTGAGTCTCTTAGATAATTATGAAGCATGAAAAATATCTAAACAATAATAAATATATTCAACAACCATGCTTCATTAATTACCTTGAGGTGAATCACCTCATGACTCATGGTGTAATTAATGAAATATATTCAACAACCATGCTTCATTAAATATATTCAACAACCATGCTTCTTCCAATGGCCTTTCCTACGACAGTGGAAGCACTCGTCCTTTGCCACTACTGGCACCGCAACCTTTGCCTTTCCCCTGACTCCCACCTTACCAACACCACCTCTTGGTTTGGTAGCGGCCTTCTTCTTCCTTCCTTTGGCCCTTGCCTTGGACCTGGAAGAGGAAGCACCGCGAACAAACATAGAGGGTGTTTCCCTTGCTTTCTGCAAGGTGCCCTCTGCACTCCTCAACATGTTAAGGAGTTCTGGAAGCTCAACTTCCTTGCCTTGAATGTTAAAATTCAAGATAAATTGGGCGTAGGTGGAAGGAAGGGACTGAAGAACCAAGTATATATATAGCTCGTTCTCTAATGTTGTCCCCAGATCCGCGAGCTCTTCTATATAGCCAATCATCTTAAGGACATGTTCTCCTACAGATGATCCGACGGCCAGCCTCGACTGAAACAAGTTCTTCGAGGTCTCGTATCTAGCTATATGAGATTGCTCTCCATACAGTTCCTTGGTGTAGAGAAATATGGATTCAAGATCCATATTCTCGTGCCTCCTCTGATGTTCATTATTCATAGAGGCAAGCACGATGCATTTAGCCTTCGCGCAGTCAATCTCCCAGGTCTTGCGGATTTCCTTATCCGCGACACTGGATTCTGGACCAGGGACAGCAGGTGCCTTAGTTGTAAGGACATGCCCCAATTTGTCATAGGTAATAACCATCTTAACATTCCGGAACCAATCTTTATAGTTTGGCCCTGTCAAAATATTTTTATCTAATAATAACTTAAGGCCTGTCATGTTCTGGGTCGCTGAAATGAGAGAGAGAGGGAACACTTTAGCATGATGCTTTTGCAAGTTTAGAGTGGTTTTTAGTTTATCTAAACAGGATGGCTTCCACTGTTTCTCGAATCCCTCCTCAAACCAAAAAGGAAGAACTAGTCAAGACTATTCTCACCGTACAATACTTGCTTAACCGTTCAGCCAGGCCGGTGTCGGTACTTCGAGGGAGGTTTTATGACGCTTTCATGAAGTTTCTTAATTAAATAACCTCTTTTCTCTAGGGCCGTAGCCCCGCTGACACCTTTCTCGACACCTACTTGGTTTATAACATTGATCGTTAAGTGACGAATCTCCTGATAAGTAGCGGATACTCACAGTAGGATCGGGATCCAAATGTCATCATGTGATAAAGCTGAAGGAATCCTACCAAATTTATCACACTCCAAATGGTATGCAACTCTTAGCAATTTCAGTTTCTTTAGAAATTCCCGATATAAATTTCTGCCCCATGCTCTTATGACCTTGCCGTTGGTCAAAATGTCATAAGTCACATGTCAAGTTCTACCCATCATTATCTTGTTAATTTGAACCCACCCGGACATACCCCTGATGTTGGCCAAATGATAGTACGACTGTCCCAAACCAACTCATCTATCTATGCAACAAATGAATATCCAGCAGCTACCAAACACTATGCCTTGGCGTTGATCAAAATACATAGCTTGAATACTACTGAATACCCAAATGAAATGACGGAGGGCTACGAATGGTTTTGGCGAAACCGTGAACGTAGTGAACTTGATATGATCTAAGGAACCTGATAGCTTTTAAAAGGAGTGGTTTAAGCTCCGCAATTAAAAAAATATCTTCTGTTCTAAAATAACCGAGTGGTTTCTTTTAAACTGTTCCAACGATTCAACTTTGGTTTATTTTCTTTGCATTAATATAATGCGTCCCATCAATTAACCTATCATTGCAGAAAACAACAAAAATACAACGTCCTCTTATGCCATCCGCATTCGCCACTGGGCCCCGTCATTCACCCGTTAGGTTACTTAACTAACGACAGAGCGGGGGCTGGGCTAGCACGGGTGCAAAACATAAGTAACGCCTACTAGATATCATATATAGATATTGTACATTCGTCAGACGCAATAATAAGCATTCCAGATCACAGATGAACATATTGGATTTTATACGAATTCGTATTCCTTTTGAGCCTGCAAAGAAAGACGGATTGCACAGTCGCGATGAATAGCCAAAACCCCATCCTAGACCCCTACGGGTACAGCAAACTACCCGCCTAGTACCCGAAGTGAAGCGGTCTCCCTCAACAACGTGAGTAGGCCACTAAGCACTTCAAATTACCCGGTAGTTTGTGCACCCCAACTTGGTTCTATCCTAGGAGCAGAAAACAGTAAATGAAATAATACAACGGTGGTTACAACCTCAACCCGGATATGCCCCGCAAAATAATATTACAACAAATTACAATTTACATTTGAATGAAAGAAACACTCGTGTCACATCCCCGGCTATACATCCACGACAATCCAATAAGTTCACAATCACAAATCAGTAAAACAATTACAGAAATGTGCAACCCCCTGCTAACCGACATGCTAGCAGTTAGGGGAGGTTTACGAACACATTAAACACAACATAGATATAATCAAGTTAGCCAAATATCTTAGAATTTCGATCAAGCAACACAAATGAATTTACTCCAAACAATTCTCTGTGCACATAAAACCTGAGCAGAAACAAATCATCCCAGAAAACACAATATCAACACAGAAGAATAACTGAGCAAATTTGGGTTGACTAGGTGTCAACTCGGCCGCGGATCCGCGGCGGATCGCTTGGATCAGCGACAGTTCCGCAGTGGTTTAGAAATTTCATGATCCCCAATTTCTTCACAATTCTTAAAAAACACTGCTTGTATTTTTAAGGGTTCCTGAAAAAATTTTAGACCCCGTTTTAAAAACGGCAGAAACTATGTGAAAATGATGTATTTTCGGGTTCGTTTTGCGATCGAATTTCTAACGACTTTGCTAACATGTTAGTTATGGTTTAGCTAGGCTCTGATACCACTGTAAGTCGACGTTAGACACCCCACATGATGCGGGGAGGCGGGATAGGTAAAACAATCATTTTGTTTAAGTTAACAACGACTAACTTTACGGATCTTTGCTAAACCCTAACTAACAACTATCTAGAAGTGATTAACTACTATGATAGATGATTATACCTCAAGATTCTAGTCCTTCTTGTTCTTGTTGTTCACCTCCTCGTCGGCCTCCTCGATGTGATAGAAGATCCACCCGAGAGTTCCTTCTCCAAACTTTAACCTCTCACTTGAGGTAACTAGGTGGCTATGATTGCTAATCAAAGTAACCTAGAGGATATAGATATGGACTAGGGATCTATTAGTCTTGCTAACCCTTGGGATCTCAACACATGAGAGGATTAGAGTTAGGTTTTTGAAGAGAGAGAGCTTGAGGAGAGAGAATGTGTTTTTGAGAATGAATATAAATCTTGAGTCATTTTGATAAATAATGAAGCATGAAAATATCTAAGTAATAATATATAAAATTATCAACCATGCTTCATTAATTACTTTGAGGTGAATCACCTCATGACTCATGATGTAATTAATGCAAATTACACATCATCTCCTCCACCTCATTAAGCTTAATTCATAAATGAATTAAAACATAATGAGTCACCTTTCTTCAAGAAGCTTCTCGAGTAATTACGAGAATGCCCCTCCCATCCGTAAAACATAGAAATACTGAGACTGTATAAATCCAATAATCCAATACTAGAATCTGGCTTAAACTAAAGCCCGCTAGTAAAAACTGTCCGAACATCGTACGTGCATAAATACACGTATGTGTCCGAACCCTGTCGTAAAACCATACGACCTCTATATCGTTTCGCCTGAAGCAGGGAAACCCTCTGTGTGGGACTCTAAAGACTCGACACTACGCTGGCAGTGGGTTTAACTACAGGCCGCAAGCGGTACTAGCTGTACGTAATGGTCCCCAGGTAGATGTCGATAAGAAGGCCGATGAGGAAACCCATCCGAACTCCTACTGAGCCTGATGTGACAATCTCCGTACAGTCAGGTCTGTTCGTCTAGGACTATCGCATATCGGGCCTAGGGGTGCGGCAAGCGTCAGTCCCCAAAAAGCGGTATAATCATGTCAGAGTGAAGCCCATTACACCTAGAGAAGCTACTGGAAATCCTACCAGTAAATCTCGTTTGCCATGGCCAGGGAATTTGCGTAATGGCTCTCCAAACACAGCGCGATATCAACTCCCAATACCGGGAGAGACTGTAACGTGTTAAAAATGATTAAATAAATAATTAAATGAATAAAAGTGTTTAAGTGAATTTTAGGATTTTCGGTAAAGTAAAATGTATTTTTCGTAAAACCAAACCGTGATTGTTTTCATTATAAATTTTAAAATATCTATTTTAATTATGAAATTACTAGTAAATGGTGTTTATTTAGCCACTTATAAATTTTTAGTTTAATAAAATATTTTTCCTAAATTAATTATTTTAAATATTAACATAAGCTTTATTTTTACACTAAATTAGTGTAAATTAAAAATTTAAATGGTTTTAATTTGTAAAAATGAACCATGGCATATTAGAAATTAGTGTGTATCATGCAAAATATATTTGCAAATTTTTCCTATTTTCTAGAGCTTTCTTGACTTGCTATAGTAAACAAATAAATAAATAATTAAATAAACCATGAAAAGACCTTTAAGTGATATTTCTCCTCTTGAAACTTCTACACACTTTCACACTCACTTCTTTCTCTCCCTCACCTCACCAAGGCCGGCCACAACCCCCCATGGCTGCCCCTCCCCTTTTCCCACCTCATTTTTATCCAAAATTCATTAAAAACACATCAAAAATTCAATTAAAATTCCACAAAATCCTATTTATTCCATACTCTTTATTCCTTGCTCATTTTTATATGAAATTTGGAGATGGAAAGCATGCATTTTGGAGGCTCATTTCTTGTTTGGATTTCATATTTTGGGAGGTATAATTTCTTTCTTTTGATTTATTGTTTTAGATGTTCATTTAAGCTTAATTAGATTTAATGAATTAATTCTATGTTTTTTTTAAAAATGCAAGTTAGGGTTGTAAATTCAAGTTAGGGTTTTTAATAATTAATTTGTGACAACTGAATGAATGTTATAAACATAGCACTTTAGTCTCATTTGATCGGTTGCCACGGAGTTTTGATGTGATCAAAACTCCGTCGCAATCACGTAGCGTACGCGGATACTCGCCGGGTAAACTTAATAGACAGCCTCACTCCATAGCCCCGACCAAGTGACTGTAGGAGAACCCCGTCGCCGAAAGCATCCGTTTGGGTGCTCGCGGTAGCGGTGTTCCGCCTTGGTGCACTTCGTCGACGGCGTCGGGGGTGCGGCCGCCTACTAAAGTTTGCGACGAGCATTCGATCAGTTTTTCGGGAATCTTGTTGAATTGCCCGACTTGATATTGAAAAGTGTTTTCGATAATGAGACTAAAATGCGGGGTTTATAATTGTTAGGCATGCGATGTCTAAAGAATTCATTTGGTCAGGCATGCGATGTCTGAGGTGGTTGCGGATTCCAACTGTTGTAGTTTTACACTTTCTTTTCTGTGACCATAAGTGTAATATGTGATATCGCCGGTTTCGTTGCTATATGTCAACGACAATTGGGATGCGCATATTTACTTACGTTGATGACATGTGATGTTATGTGTTGCTGGATATGTTATATTGGATCGTCGTGTTTGAATAGCCGGGGGTTTTTATGTGAGATGAGTGTTTTTCATTTTCATTCATGTAAAAACTTGTATGTAATATTCTTTTATTGGGGCACTTCCAGGTTGCGGAAGATGTCACCTTTTGTATATTATTTACTTTTCCGCACTAGGATAGACCCAAGGAGGGGAGCACAAGTAACCGGGTTCTAGGGTCCAGTGGGAGACCATCTCGAGGAGTCGAGTCCGGGTCTCCTAACCCTAGAATTGGTAGGGTTGCTTTCCGCTCTCGTAGGGGTCTAGGGGTGTGGGTTTGGCTATTCATCACGACCGTGGAATCCGTGTTTTATACTGGCTCATATTGAAAACACGAACGTCCTAGTATATCCAATATTTCATATGTTTCTTCTACTGCGATATCTGTGATGTGATCATGTGATGTTCTGTGATAGATACAGTATATAGTATATATGATATATTATATAGACGTTATTTATGTTTTACACCCGCGCTAGCCCTGCCCCGCTCTGCCGTTAGTTACCTAACCTAACGGTGCACGAGGGGACATCGAGGCGAATGCGGATGGCATAAGTGTACGTCGTATTTATCTGTGATGTTTAGGTACTTAAATGATGGGACTTCATTAATGTGATTAATGAAATAAAAGAAACCTAAGATGTTGTAGAATCGAATTTCAAAATAAAAAAGGTAGCTACAGTTCTTGCTTTGCACAGAGGTATATGTGATATATCCTGCACCTTATTCGATGAGGAAAGGACCGAGATCCCTTCACCGGGAGTGACTCCTTTAGCAATAACTGGCAAATGCTACACACTCGGTTTGTCTTTTGATTGCTTTTAAGAGTTTTTGCTTTGCACAGTGATATATATGATATATCCCGCACCTCATTCGACGAGGAAAGGACCGACGATCCCTTCACCGGGACTGATTCCTTTAGCAAAACTAGAAAAGCCTCAAAAACACTCCATTTTAAAATCATTTGATTCTACAACGATATCAAGTTCATTACGCAATAGGTTTTCAGAAAAAACTGACGTAGCCCTCCGTCATTTCAGATAAGTGCTAGTTAGTATTCGTGCTACGTTTGTTGGCCAGCGTCAAGGCGTAGTGTGCGGTAGCTAACTAGTATTTATCTGCTTATGCATATGATGCAGATTGGATTAGGGTAGTCGTGCGACTTTGTTGGCCTGCGTCAAGGGTCGTGCGGGTGGGTTTAATTCAGTCAGGAAATGACGGGTTGAACTTGACTAGCGCACTATGGTTTGTTGGCCTGCGTCAAGGTCATAGGACGCTAGGGGCAAAATATTATCGGGAATTTCAAGTGTTGAAATTTGCAATGAGATTGCATACCTTCTATGAGATAGTTGGATCCCGATACCCGCTGCGAGTAATTGTTACTCCTGGGAGAGTTTTATACATTACAATTAGCCGATCAAGTAGGTGTCTAGAAAGGTGTCAACGGGGTTACGCCTCTGGGAAAACGAGGTTTACATTAATTAGGTTCGTGCGAAAGCACGGGGGACCTCCCTCAAAATACCGACACTGGCCTGGCTGAAAGATTGGCGAACTTGTAGTGTGTAATTAATCCCGGCTAGTCTTTCCTTTTAGGGTTTGAAGGAAGATTTGATAAAAAGCAGTGGGAACCATCCTGATTAGATAAAATAATAACCAATCTATTCTTGAAAGAGCGCACGCTGAGTGTTTTCTTCTCTCTCTCTCAAGGTAGCGACCATATCACGCCTTAATCAAGATAATAATACGGAATATTGACCGAACCCGCTTGTTATACTGAGCTGGGGAACGTTGGTCCCGCTCCAACTTATAATTGTTATAAGACAGAGCAGGAAATTGGGGATTACCAGAATTCCCGTGCTGCCCAAACGAAGAGAGTGCATGCTGATGCATCATCTTCGGGTGTGTTCATTACAGAGAACTGTTTCTCAGTATCCTTTACGTCCTGGGTATATGATACCGGATCAGGATCCCACATATGTAATATGTTACATAGGCTACAGATAGGTAAAGAACTGAGAACGGGTGATAAGTTTCATGAGGCAGAAAACGGGGCAAGTGTTGCAGCCAAGTCTGTTGGTCACTGTCACCCTGTATTACCAATACATTGATTCTGAACGAATGTTATTAGATACCGAACCTGATATACAAAATCATATCGATCTCTTTATTAGTAAAGAAAGGATATAATTTTGTATTGATGGATAATGTTTTGAACATTTCCTATATCAAAAGTTGATCGGATCAGGCACGTTATCTAAAAGCGTTGATGCTCTAAATCAAACTACAGTTCTTTAGTATACTGAACACACACAAGAGAAAGAGTTCAGAAATGAACGAATCCTTCTTGAGGCATTGTAGACTAGGTCATATCAATGCGACCCGACTAGCTGAAGTTACATGAAGATGCATATTTAAATCAGTTTGAATCTACATCTTGTGAAACTTGCCAGTCATGTCACAAAGATAAGATGACCATAGCTCTGTTTATTGCAAACAGAGAAAGAGTTAGTGAACTCTTGGGATGATACATGTTGATGTATGTAGGTCCCCTATCTACACTTGCCAAGACAGGTTCTTTATACTTCATTACCTTCTCTGATGATCTTTCGAGATTCAGACCTATGTTCCTGTTGAAAAACAAGTCCGAACCTTTTGAGATATTCACAGAATATAAGTTAGAAGAAGGGAACCAAAATACGGGTATAAGTATTATGTCCTTTGATGAGATCAAGGAGGAGAATACTTGAGCATGAAATTCTTGGACTTTTCTAAAGGAGAATGAGATTCTCTCTCAGCATTACTCCTCCGTAAACACCATAGCACGATGGTATATCGGGGCGGAGCAATAGCACCCTATGTGATATGGTGTGCTCTATGATGAGTACTACTGAGTTTCCTATTTCCTTTTGGGAGTTATGCACTTGAGAAGCTGCATACCTATTGAATAGGGTTCAAATCAAATAAGTTGCCTACCACTTCATATGTGATATGGGAAGGGAAGAGCCCATATCTTAAGTTGGTTAAGATTTGGGGTTGTCCGGGCTATGTCTAAAAGCAAGATCCGGACAAGCTTGAGGCAAGGTCAGTTATGTAGAACTGGAAATGTTCCAGCTATACAAACTGCGGCTGATGATTTGAAAGAACCAAAGGATTCAATAGTTACCAACGAACCTCGGCCTCTCCACCGATCTAGTAGGGTTTCTCACCCACCTGAGAGATACTTCTGTTTCTCTATGACAGTGGGAGCGAGGATTGCATCATGAGATGATGACCCAACTAGTTTCGAGCAGGCCATCAGGAGTGGGACTCTGTAAGAATGGCTGGATGCTTAGTGATCTGAGATGGAATCCATGTACACCAATAAAGTATGGACTTTGGTTGCTATATCTGAAGGGTTAAATCCCCATCAGGAGCAAGTATATCTTGAGAAGATTACTTGGTGTATACGGAAAAGTTGAGACTTTCAAAGCTAGACTTGTTAAAGCTTCTCGTCATCGACCAGGCGTGGATTATGATGAAACCTTTTCCAATGGCTATGCTTAAGTCCATCCAGATCCTACTTGCCACGGCTACATACCATGACTACGATATCTGGCGGTTAGGTGTCATGACTGCTTTTCTAAATGATGTTTTAGAAGAGAAAGTCTATAAGTATACAGCCAGAGGGCTTCATAGACAGTGGGAGCAGCGGAAACGTGCACAAGATGATTTATAAGATAAAGCAGGTATCACGGAGTTGGAACATCTGTTTTGATGTGTTAGTCAAAGAAGTTGACATCATTAAAATGGTAGATGAACCTTGTATAAACAAAAAAGTAGTAGGGAGTATGGTGACGATCCTCGTAGAGTACGTGGATGACATACTCTTGATAAGAAAGGAGTTTCCTATGCTACGCCCGGTCAATCTCCGCTTATCACAATGATTCTCCATATAAGATCAAAAATGATACCCCCTAAATCCTGGGTTTTGGATCTATGAGATAGATCTAATTGGATGTTAGGATTCTCACTAGTTGTAGTGAGATGGTATCAATCGATCCTGGGGAGAATCACTGGAAGGGTTCCAGGGTGATAAAGATGACTGAATGTCAGTCGCGGGCATTGTCTTTACCCTCAGTAAAGGGACGGTATGTTGGAAGAGTTCCAAGCTAGATACCGTGGCATACTAGACGATAAAGGCAGGATACATCGCTACTTAAGATGCTACCAAAGAGGCTGTTTGGGTGTATATTGGTTCATGAGATGAACTATGTTCCTCCCATTGTGTGACAATGGAGTTGTGGCCTATGCCAAGGAACACCCGTCCCATCAGTGATCCAGACAAACTCTAAGGCAGTGTCACCTGATCATGGAGATGGTTGATCTCCAGGGTGATCGAGGTTAGGAGAGTAGAGTCAGAGAACAACACGGCGGATCCACTCACGAAGGCCTATTCCCAGAGAGAGACTTTTATGGGATGGTTGAGAATGAGATACTACAACCACTGCTACAGATGGCCCTAGTGCAAGTGGGAGATTGTTAGTTATATGTATGCCCTAGAGGCCATTACTGTACATATGATGTATATTGTAGTGGATGCTAGGACGTATATAGGGAGGACTTTCTTGCTCGACATGATAGTATGCTATCTGGTTGCTCTTTACCTTAACGTGTAAACTGATTGTCTCTCTGTTACATGTTGGTAAAGCCCTTAGGATGTTTACTTGACTACCTGGACTATGATGCAGATCATACTAGTGGGGACAGACAGTCTATAAGTACATCCTTCAAAGTCCCTAGTCATGGGTGTATCGAGACGGGGCATCGATATACCAGAGTAGACTAGCGTGTACCTTCTCGATCCATACAGATGGGCGATGGATGATCCCATATCTATCGGTGTTTGACATCAGAGATGATATACGGGTGCTCAGTAGAGACTGGGTACACTGGACGGACTCGCCGAGAACTCCCAGATGGTATTATACCTTACGTCAGATGGCAGTTCTCTGGTGACACTGGTACAGAGTAGTCTGTTGACCCGAGATCGTCATAGAGTCTTGTGTGGTTCCCACTGTGCTTTGATTTCCACCTTACCACGTCCAAGAGGGCGTGCAAAACGGTGGTTTTTGGGTACAGTCCCGAGTCACATGGAGGCAATGAGCAATAGGAGGGGATTCGTCTCTCCCGGTATAGGGAGTTGATGTTGCGCTGTGTTCGATTGGCTATGACAGGAAATCCCTGGCCAGGGTTGCTGAGATTTACTGGTAAGTGTTACCAGCAGTTTCTCGAATTGTTATAGACCTCATATCGACACGACTTATCGAGCTATTGGGGTCTGACGTTTACCACCCCTAGGCTAGATATGCGACATATCAGACGATCAGACCGGACTGTACGGTAAGTGTTACTGGTTGGATTCACAGGAGTGTGAGCGGGCTTGCTCGTCGATCTTCTGATCGCTCAATACCCAGATGGCCGTTACGTTTAGCAGACCGCTTGCGGCTTGTGGGTGTTTGATATGATCATCACCTGCTGCCGGCGTATTGACGAGTCTTTAGAGTCCTACACAGAGGTTTCCTGGCTCAAGCGAAACGAAATAGGAGCGCATATGAGATATGTGCGGGACCGAGAGTAATGCGTGTATGTGATACCGTATTCTATTCTTGCGATGAATGTATCGAAAGGTTGTATGCGATACAACCTAGTTATCGAATCAAGGATTGATTCGATAAGCCGATACATTGGATATTAGTCGGTTATATGCGATATGACCGGATCGTTAAATCAAGTGTTGATTTAATGATTTGATGTATAATTATATATTTGATATATTACTTTGCATTAACTAATATTGGTTCACTTTAAATGGATTTTCTCACTTGGATTGTGCATATTGTATATGTGATATACTTTTATGCACTTGATTGTATCATGTTTGATGATACATGTTTGCTAGGGTTTTTGTGTAAAGATCAAACCATGGTTACATGTTAATGGTTGGGGTTTTGTTTTATTCACTTATTTATTTATCTATTGATTTTTGGAAAATGAAAGGCATGAAAAGAAAATGGTGGCTTGTTTTGTATTCTAGTTGAAGCTTCATGAAGCTTTGACCTAAGTGACCATTTTTGTCTCATGCTTAACCCTAACCATTCCCACTAACCCTAGTTTAGTCTCTACACTTGACCATGGTTGGTAGATGATAAGTATTATCATTATTTTCATTTTTACAAAAGACTTATCATATCTTCTTCTTCTTCATCATCTTCTTCTTCCATGAAGAAAGCTTGCTACTCCAATGGCAAGTGATGAAAACTAGTGAGAAATCCAATTCTAAAGTGAACCCACATCCTATTTCTTCATCCTCTACCTCTTGCCAAGTAGTATAGGGTGTTTCCTTCACAAGTTTTCATGGCTTGGTGAAGGTAGAGCTTGATCTAGTGATGCCTCGACGTAGATCATCTTCGGTACGTTGTCGACGACCTAGCCCGCCTTTTTCTCCGATGAAACCACCGTAAGAGTCATGGTTCGATTTGGACAGCGGAGAGGACTTCATCACGGAGCCTAGGAGGTGGAGGACCGGATCTACAAAGGTTGTAGCCCCTTCCCTTTGGCATTAAATTCGTTTACATGCTCGCATTGCCTATATATCTAGTTAACGATCCGTATTAGGGTTTGTAGGCACTCATAAAATTTGATTTGTGCATGTTTGATCACTTGTGAGACTCCATTAGAGTGCCTAGGAATCCTACAGATGGGACCTAGGTTCTTTTGCTAAAGCTATAGCCCCATTGTTGTTACAATACAGAGGTATTGGATTAACAACGGACGAAACCACCTGAAGTTCTGTTAAGAACTTTCTCATCCAGACTGCTTCTTTAGCGGTGTCACAAGATGCAATATACTCCGCTTCCATTATCGAGTCAGCAACGGTGTCCTGCTTGGAACTCTTCCAACAGACCGCCCCTCCTTTGAGGGTAAAGACATAACCCGACATAGACTTGGAGTCATCCTTATCACTCTGGAAGATGGAGTCAGCAAAGGCCTCGATCTGAAGCTCTTTTCTGCCGTACACTAAGAACATCTCTTTAGTCCTTCTCAGGTACTTGAGAATGTTCTTTACTGGGATCCAGAGCTTCTCCCCATGGTTTGACTGATACCGGCTTACTACGCTTAGTGCGTAAGCATCTTCTGGTCTGGTACACAACATCGCATACATTATAGAGCCTACCGCAGAAGCGTAGGGTATAATAGACATGCGATCCCTTTCCAAATCAGTCTTGGGAGATATCTCTTTGGAGAGGGTGATTCCGTGACAAGCCGGTAAATTACCGCGCTTTGAATTTTCCATACTGAATCTCTTCAGTATGGTGTCGATGTACCTGGACTGTGAAAGTCCCAACATCCTCTTAGATCTATTATGATAGATCTGGATCCCCGGAATATAAGAGGCATCACCCAGGTCTTTCATGGAGAACCTTTGTGACAAGAATCCTTTGACAGATTGTAGCATAGGAATGTCATTTCCTATCAAGAGAATGTCATCCACGTACAAAACAAGGAATACAACAGTTCTTGCTACAATCTTACTATAGATGCATGGTTCATGTGGATTTTCGATAAAGTCAAATTTTTTGACCGTCTCATCAAAACAGATGTTCCAACACATCGATGCCTGCTTTAGTCCATAAATGGACTTAAGCAACTTGCACACTTTCCCGCTGCTCCCACTCTGAATGAAACCTTCTGGTTGGTCCATATAGACGCATTCTTTTAAATTTCCATTTAGAAAAGCGGTATTTACGTCCATCTACCAAATCTCACAATCGTGGAAGGCAACAATGGCAAGAAGGATCCGGATGGATTTGAGCATAACCACTGGAGAAAAGGTTTCATCATAGTCCAAACCAGGTCTTTAACGAAATCCCTTTGCAACAAGTCTAGCCTTATAGGTTTCAACCAGTCCATCTACACCAATCTTCTTTCTGAAGATCTATTTGCAGCCTACGGGTTGTATCCCTTCTGGAGCAATGTCCAAAGTCCATACTTTGTTGGTGTACAGGGACTCCATCTCGGTCCGCATTGCATCCAGCCATTTTACCAAGTCTGTGCTCTGAATGGCTTGCTGGAAATTAGTTAGCTCATCATTATCAATGATGCAATCCTCTCTATCCCCGTCTATGAGAAAACCGTAGTATCTCTCGGGCGGATGAGATAACCTACTACTCCTGCGGAGTGGTGCAGGAATGTCCTGTTCTTTTAAAACTTCTGGTTCCACCATGCTTTAAGTAATAGATTGTGGTTCTGGAATTTCTTCCAGTTCTATTGCCTCCCACTAAGTTCTTTTTCTAAAAATTGATTTTCCAAAAAGTGGGCATGACGAGAAACAAAAACATTTTGTTTATCTGCGTAGTAGAAAAGATACCCCATGCAATTCTTTGGGTATCCCACAAACTTACACAGTGCTGAGCATGCCTCAAGCTTGTCCGTATGCTGCTTTTTGACAAAAGCTGGACATCCACATATCTTCAGATAGTGAGGATGGGGTTTATTCCCACTCTACATATGATATGGTGTGGTAGACACAGTCTTGGTAGGAACCTTGTTCAAAAGATATATAGCTGATTCTAGTGCATTGTCCCAGAATGATCGCGGTAACTCAGCGTTACTTATCATGGAACGTACCATATCCAATAAGGTTCGATTCCATCTCTCCGATACACCGTTGTGTTATGGCGTGTATGGAGAAGTAAGCTGAGAGAGAATTCTATTCTTTTTTAGGTAATCCAGGAACTCGGCATTCAAGTATTCACCACCTCGATCGAATCTCAGTTTCTTGATACTTTTGCCGGTTTGTTTTTTCACTTCATTCTTATATTCTCGGAATTTCTCAAAAGCCTAGGATTTATGTTTCATCAAGAAGACATGTCCATACCTAGAGAAATCATCCGTAAAAGTAATGAAATAGAAATAACCACTTCTTGCATGTGTAGACATTGGACCACACACGTCACTGTGTATGAGTCCCAAGAGCTCGCTCGCTCTTACTCCGTGTCCAGTGAACGGAGTCTTTGTCATCTTTCCCTTGAGACATGATTGACAAGTTGCATAAGATTGATATTCGAATGGATCCAAATATCCTTCTTTATGTAACTTGGTCAACCTTGTTTCGTTGATATGACTCGGTCTACAATGCCATAAGAAAGCTTGATTTAATTCTGGAGTCTTTCTTTTATGTGTGTTGTGGACATTGAAAACTTGTAGTTGGTTTAATACGTATATACCATTATTTAGTGTACCCGACCCAATCAGACCATGATTAAGGTGGATTTTTATGACATCGCTTACAGACAAGGCTAGCACGGATGAAAAACATATAGAAGCATCTAATATATATATATATATATATATATATATATATATATCAACATCACAGGCATGTAATAACATCACAGGCATGTAGCAAACAATATGGAATAGCTGATGAATTAGGAGTCTCGCGTTTCATTTGAGCCGCAAATAAAACGCGACGTTCCTCGGTCGTGTGAATAGCCCGTACACCATCGATCCTAAACCCCTACGAGTGCAGCAATCCACCTGTCAATTCTAGAAACTGGGTAACCCGCCCTCAACACCATGAGTTAGTCACCCGTCGCTTTCTAGAATCCGGTAACTTAGGCACTTCTCTGTGGTCGATCCTATAACCCCTAAAAGTGCGATGAGCAACCCACCAATTCTATAGTGAAGCAGCCCGGTCTCAAACACCGTAAGATGGCCACCTACTGCACTCAATAACCCAGCTACTAAAGCACTTCTCCCGAGTTAATCCCAGTACAGAAAGGAAATATAGACGGTGGTGACATTGACCGCATCCTGGTCGTGCCCTGATAAAAGAATAAAAAAAGAATATACATAATACGAAAACGGCGGCCACAAGTTTGAGCTCGTCCCGAACAAATGAATACAACATTATAAATCATAACTGTACAAGCAAATCGCACGAGGGGATATCCACAACGACAATTCGGCTAAACCATCACAAGATATATATATATATATATATATATATATATATCACCATAACAAGTAACGAGTGTGCAACCTTGTATAATCAAACATATAGCAATTAGATGACGTTCAACAACACATACAAACAAACAAAGGATCATAAACGATGCCAAAATTTCGACCGAAAATTTTCCCGCGTAGCCCGAATGCATAAACAGAACACTTATAATTCTGGGCCAAAAAGAATAGTGCTAAAAATCAAGTTTCCATCTATGCAAGCTTCTGGAGAGAGTACAAGCCCTGACTCCAAAGTCTGGCTGCCCAAGTCAGCCATAGGGGTGGTGTGGGCAGCCAAGTCAGTTCTCACAGTGACATTCAAGTCCAAAAACAAACCCACTGGCATACTTTAAAAAAATTTCAGGTGTCGTTTAAAATGTTGGACAGAAACTTGTATATTGAAACTTGATATGGTTAAACTTTCGGTTTCGAAATAATTGCATCACCTAACTCTAGTTGTAGTGTTTGGTTGGCTCTGATATCATTGAAAGTTTCTAATGCCCTTGCAGTTACATCCGCGGCCAATCCGGAATCGAAAAACAAAAATTTTACGGGGATCACTTGAAACAAATCTCTAGTGATCATTCCAAACACTAAACTAGAAAACAAAGTATGCAAAGTTTAGGAATTACAACTTTTGTCATGTGTCCACCCAATCATGGAAATCCCCTCCAAGCTCCTCGTAGGCTATCGGGAACAAGCTTGAGAGGCGACCACCCTTACCGAAGATGATCCACCCAAGAGAACCGATCCAAACTCCAGCTTCACCTAGTGAAACAACCGACTCTCCAAACATGCTATAAATGGAGAGTGGAGATGTAGGAATTTTTCACTATAATTTTCTCTCTCAAACTAATGCACAAGAGAGCAATGAGGAAGAAAGAGGAGGAGAAGGATGAAGAGGTAAGAATAACACAAAATGAGCTAAGTCTTGGATGAAGGAAAGAATGGCTCCATAATAATTTTTCTATCATCAAATAAAATATCACAACCATTTTGTAATAAAAAAATGAAACACATCCATCTCTACATTCCCTCAACCATACCCAAAACCGCTTCACCCTCCACCTCATTTCCAATTGATTTTCTAAATGGAAAATCAATAATGAGGTGTCCTCCTTTTAGAAGTATTCCGTATAAATACATAATACAACCCGGTATACGTATCGAAATATATATACGTGTATCCGTTTAAAAATATAAGTAGACAAGAGAGAGAAAATGAATAGTGAACAATAATACTAGAATATATATATATATATATATATAAATTATTAAATCAAAACTTGATTTAATAATCCGGCTTAATCTTAAGCCGACTAGTATTATCAACCGTCTGATTAAAATCCGTGTAGCAAGTACACGTATTTAATTGGACCCCTGAACATATCAATATACGACCTCTATATCATATCGCCTAAACTGGGAAAACCCTCTGTATGGGACTCTAAAGAATCGACAATACACTGGCAGTGATTTATCCAAAACCACAAGCACATCAGCAGCACTAGCTATATGTAACGGCTATCCAGGTATCTGCCGAAAGGTGGGTCGACAATCAAGTCCATCCGTACCCTACTTATCCTGAATGTGACAATCTCCATACAGTCCGGTCTCTTTGTCTAAGAGTATCACATACCAAGAAACTACTGAATGTAAGTCTATGTCGCTCACCCCGCAAGCTTGAAAGGAGGTGGAACAAGTAAAAATTGAAACTTTCTTACATAGCAACATAGACTAAAGCTAAAGGATCTTTGCCAAACCATTACTAACAAACTACCGGAGGTTTAATCTACTGTGATACGAAGATTATACCTCACGAAAACGGTCCTTCGGTTCTTCCCTCCGCTGTCCTCCTCGTCCAAGTGAGCTCCGAGAATCGATCCGGATCTTGGTCACCTTCGCGGCCTCCTAGAGTCTAAGACGATCCACCCGAGAGTCTATAGTCCAAGCTCCACCTCAAGCCGAGGTAACTAGGGAAACAAGTTTGCTACTCTTGATGTTCTAGGTAATGTAGAGGAAGATGATGGATTTGTTTGTCTATTTAGTTTCTATTTTTCTCAACACATGAGAGCTATAGAAAAATCTAGAGAGGAGGAGGAAGCAGAACCATTGGAGCTTTCTTTTGATGAGAGAGAAAGCAAATGAGATAATGATCCATAAGAAAAATATTTAGTAATCTTTTATCATGATAAATTATGATGGCTACCCTTGATTTGACCATTATCATCTCAAAGATAAATCCAAAAGAATAAGAAGAGTCTAGTGCTTGCAAAATATCTAAGTCAATAATGGTCAACTAGGTCAAATTGTCAAGTAAGATCAAATGGTCAAACCAATTAGCCGAAACACAATTATCATTAAAAATATTAATAAACATTTTCCTCACCTCATATTGGTTTTGACCAAGTCAATGGTTAAAACCCTAATGAGACACCTCCTTCTTCGCTCCTCACAACCGTGCATACACACCCGCATCCGCATTCCGTAGAACACGAATACACAGAAGACAAAACTAATCCATCTGTACAATACTAGGATCCGGCTTAAACCAAAGCCCACTAGTATTGTCTGCCCGAACATCATACGCGCACAAGTGCACTTAAGTGATCGTAGCCCTGCCGTAAAACCATACGGCCTCTACACCTTTTGCCCAGTGCAGGAAAACTCTCTGTGTGAGACTCTAAAGACTCGACACTACGCTGACAGTGGGTTTAACCACAGACTACAAGCGGCACTAGTTGTACGTAACGGTCCCCAGGTAGATGTCGATAAGAAGGCCGATGAGGTAAACCCATCCGAACTCCCACTGAGCCTGAATGTGAAAATCTCCATACAGTCCGGTCTGTTCGTCTAAGAGTATCGCATGTCGGGCCTAGGGGGCGGTAAACGTCAGACCCCTAATAGCGGTACAAGTCATGCCGGAGTGTAGCCCAGAACACCCTGAGAAACTACTGGAAACACTACCAGTAATCCTCGCTTGCCCTGGCCAGGGACTTTGTGTAATGGCTCTTCTAGACACAGCATATCAACCCCCAATATCGGAAGAGACGAATCCTATCTAACTGCTACTGCCTCCAAGTGCTTCGGGACTGCACCCAACTACTACCTGTTTGCACGATTCCTTTGAGCCGTGGTAGGGTAGTAATCAAAGTACAGTGGGAACACACTCGAGGCGAAGTAGCAGTGTCAAGTTGACGGACTAAGCTGTACTCCTGTCACCTGGGAACTGTTATCTGACGATAGGTATAGTACCAACCAACAGTTCCCGATGAGTCATGTCTAATGTACTCGTAACCTAACGAGCACCCGCATACTATCTCCAGTACGACGTACTAATGGCTGTGGGACAGACCATCTCCCCTGCTGGGATGAGAAGCGTATACGCTAGTCTACTCCGGAGTATCGATGCCCTGTCTCGATAATCCTACGACTAGGGACCTGTATAAGGATGTGCTTGTAGATTACCCAGCCCCACTAGTGTGACTGCCATCATAACACTGGTAATCAAGCAAAAGATCCTAAGGGCTCCACTAATATGTATAAGCGATATACTAAAAGAAACACATGCACATATTAAGATAGATACAAACCAAGTAGCATACTACCATATTGAGCAAGACTGTTATAAATCTGTGTATATATCCCAAGCTTCTAAAATGTAATATACAAACTAGTACTATACAATAATGGCCTCTAGGGCATATCACACTAACACTGAATTCCTATAAGTAAATCCCATCCACCGTGACCACGGATTTAGGATGATGGCCAACCGAACACAGCCCGACATCGACTCCTAATACCCGGAGAGACGAATCCTCCATGTGGTTCGGGACTATACCCAACTAAAACCTCTTTGCATGACTCCTTTGAGCCATGGTAGGGTATTAATCTAAGTACAGTGGTAATTCACCCGAGACAAATGACGATATCAGGTCAAAAGACTAACATGTACTCATGCCACTAGAGAACTGCTATCTGACGATAGGTATAATACCATCTAGAAGTTCTCGGCGAGTCCGTCCAGTGTACTCACCTCCAGTGAGCACTTTTATACTATCTTAGGTGACACAACACCAATGGCGTGTGAGACCGGCCACCGCCCCTCGTCGGGGTCTCGAAACGTAGACACTAATCTATCCGAAATATCGACACCCAGTCTCGATATTCTCTCGACTAGGGACATTTAAGGATGTGCTTATGGACTACTCAGTTCTTACGTATCTGATCGCCATCATAATGCTGGTAATCATGCAAGAATCGTACGGGCTTCATCATTATGTATTAGCGACACGTGATAACAAGTAAAACGTATACACATCAATGATAAAGACAACCCAGATAGCATACTATTATTTCAAGTAAGACTGTTCTACCTGTATATGTCCTGCTTAAATTATCATAATTGTCTACCTGCAATCACAATAATTGCATAGAGGGCACTATATCCAATAGCGAGGGTGATCGGAGGTGGTTTAAGGGGTGGTGTTAATTAAGATGAAGATATTGTTAATGTTGATGATGCTGATGGTGGTGGCGGCGGCGATTTGGATTTAGGGAGTTTAGTACCCCAGAGCAGTGCACTCTTCGGATATCATGGTGATCTGCTCTATCCATGAAGGGTTTCCTACAGCACCACTACAAGGGTTTGGAGGAATCACACATGTCATATTTAAAATTTATATGGTGCTAGAGAAACAAACTTAAGGATCATGCTAGAAAAGTTAGGGTAACATAACTTTAACATAAACACAAGTAGTAAAAGCTAGGGTTTTGAGAGTACAACCTTTGTAGCTCCCTACGCTAGACTCCTTGGCTACTTGAGGGTTGGAAAAAGGTTCACTTTAGATCCTCTAGGTCCACGACGATCCACCCGGAGTCCTCTTTGTCCAAGCTTGAAGCTCCACTAGATCAAGAGAAGAAATGGAAGCTAACACTCTAGACTAATGGGCAAGACTAGTGTAGAATGGTGATGTGGTTTGTTTTCTCACTTCAAAATCCTAACTTGATGACTCTTTTGATCACAAGAGAAAGCTAGAGAGCAAGAGAGAAAGGAGGAAGAAGATGATGGCTTGTAAAGAGCTCAAGATAATGATAAGCATATGTATAAAAACGAGAAATGAAAATATATATATTTTCTCTTTCTCATTCTTAACCATAGTTATAAAATATCTAGATATTTAGTTTGGATCAAAAATGGCCATAGAAATTAAATCATGGTTAAACCAAAGGGTTAGTGCAAGAATAAAAAATTAAACCATGATAACAATTTCCATTTCCATTTTTCTTTTCCAAAAAATAATATCCATATATTTTATAAATGGTGTGAGCCTTATATTTCCACCATCCACTATATCAACAACCATGCTAGAATTATGTATGCATATGTGTGTGCATGCACATCCATATGTGCATGAATGAGAATAAATGCATACATGCATGCATACAACAAAAAGACAAGAAAGGGTTTAAAGTGAGAAACTAATGGTCAATGATAAATCAACACTTGATTTAGCAAACCGATCATATCACATACAACCCGACCAAAAGCAAACCGCCCGATTAATATATGGTATCTCATACACGCATTTTAACCGGGTCCACGCGCATATCTCATATGCGCACCACATCGTTTCACCTGGACTGGGTAACTCCATTGTGGGACTCTAAGACTCTTCAATACGCCGGCAGTGGGTGATGATCATATCAAGCACCCCCAAGCCGCAAGCGGTCAGCTAAACGTAATGGCCACCCAGGTATTAAGCGATCAGAAGAAAACAAGCGAACCTGTCACAACTCCCGTCGAGCCAACCGACAACACTACCGTACAGTCCGATCTCTTCATCAGATATACTGCATATCGAGTCTAGGGATGGTAACGTCGACCCCAATAACTCAATAAGTCGTGCCGATAAGTGGTCTATAACAGATCGAGAAATACTGATAACACTTATCAGTAAATCTCAACAGCCCTGGCCAGGGACTTACTGATATAGCCAATCGAGCACAGCACAGCATCAACTCCCAATATCGGAAGAGACGAAACCCCTCCTATCGCTCATTGTCTTCGTGTGTCTCGGGACTGTACCCAACGGCCACCTGTTTGCACGACTCAGTAGAGCCGTGGTAGGGTGGTAATCAAAGTACAGTGGGAGAACACACAAGACTCTACGACGATCTCGAGTCTATAGACCAACCTGTACTAGTGTCACCTGAGAACTGCTATCCGACGATAGATATAATTCCATATAGGAGTTCTCGGCGAATCCGTCCAGTGTACCCAGTCACCACTGAGCACCCGTATACGATCTCGATGTCAAACATCGATGAATGTGGGAACATCCTGTTAGTTGTATGTATACCCTAGAGGCCAGTATTGTACAGATGATGTATATTATATTGGATGCTGGGACATATATAGAGATGACTTTCTTGCTCGATGTGATAGTATGGTATCTGGTTGCTCTTTATCTTAACATGTACACTAGTCTCTTTAAACTGTCTTATAGTTACATGTTGGTAAAGCCCTTAGGATGTGTACTTGACTGCCTGGACTATGATGCAGATCATACTAGTGGGGACATGGTAGTCCATAAGTACATCCTTCAAGGTCCCTAGTCGTGGGTGTATCGAGACGGGGCATCGATATACCAGTGTAGACTAGCGTATACGCTTCTCGACCCATGAGATGGGCGATGGATGATCCCATATCCATTGGTGTTTGACATCAGAGATGGTATACGGGTGCTCAGTGGAGACTGGGTACACTGGACGGACTCGCCGAGAACTCCCAGATGGTATTATACCTCACGTCAGATGGCAGTTCTCAGGTGACACTTGTGCAGGTTAGTCTGTAGACCCGAGATCGTCATAGAGTCTTGTGTGATTCCCACTGTGCTTTGATCTCCACCTTACCACGTCCATGAGGGCGTGCAAAACGGTGGTCTTTGGGTACAGTCCCGAGTCACATGGAGGCAATGAGCGATAGGAGGGGTTTCGTCTCTCCCGGTATTAGGGGTTGATGTTGCGCTGTGCTCGATTGGCCGTAACAGGGAAGTCCCTGGCCAGGGCTGATCAGAGTTTTGCTGGTAAGTGTTACCAGTAGTTTCTCGACCCGTTATGAGCCTCACATCGTCACGACTTATCGGTTATTGGGGTCTGACGTTTACCACCCCTAGACTTGATATGCGACATATCAGACGAACAGACCAGACTGTACGGTAAGTGTTACTGGTTGGAATCACAAGAGTGTGAGCGGGCTAGCTCGTCGATCTTCTGATCGCTCAATACCCGGGTGGCCGTTACGTTTAGCAGACCGCTTGCGGCTTGTGGGTGATTGATATGATCATCATCTGCTGCCGGCGTATTGACGAGTCTTTAAAGTCCTACACAGAGGTTTCCTGGCTCAAGCGAAACGAAATAGGGGCGTATATGAGATATGTGCGGGACCGAGAATGATGCGTGTATGTGATACCGTATTTCATTCTCGCGTTGAATGTTTCGATTGGTTATATGCGATATAACCTAGTTATCGAATCAAAGATTGATTCGATAAGTCGATTCATAGGATACTAGTCGGTTATGTGCGACATGACCGGATCATTGAATCAAGTGTTGATTTAATGATTTAATGTATAATTATATATTTGATATATTACTTTGCATTAACTAGTATTGGTTCACTTTAAAAGGATTTTCTCACTTGAAGTTCACAAGTTGTATATGTGATATACTTTTGTGCACTTGATTTTATCATGTTTGATGATGCATGCTCACTTGGGTTTGTGTAAAGAATTATACCATGGTTAAGTTAATGATTAGGGTTTTGTTTATTTGACTTATTTATTTATTTATCCACTCTTTTTGAGAAATAGATAAAAAGAAAACAAAATGGTTTCTTTTTTTTCATGAAGCTTGTTGAAGCTTGTTGAAGCTTCATGAAGCTTTGACTAAAGTGACCACTTTGTATTCATCCTTAACCCTAACCATTCCCACTAACCATGGTCTATTCTCTACACCTAACCAAGGTTAGAAGATAATAAGTATTAATTTTATTATTCTTTTCAAAGAGAACTTATCATAATCTATCTTCTTCATCATCTTCTTCTTCAAGAAAAAGCTTGCCACCATTAATGGCATCTTGAGCAAAAGTGTGAGAAATCCAATTCTAAAGTGAACCCACCTCCTATTTCTTCACCCTCTACCTCTTGCCAAGTAGTATAGGGTGTTTTCTTCACAAGTTTCACAACTTGGTGAAGTTGGAGCTTGATCTTGTGAAACCTCGACGTAGATCATCTTCGGCATCGTAGCCGACGACTTGTCCGCTCATTTCTCCGATGAAGCCGATGCTAGAGTCCGAGATCCGACTAGGACAGCGAGAGGACGTCTACATGGAGCTAAGGAAGTGGAGAACCGGATCTACAAAGGTTGTAGCTTCTCACTTTTAGTTAAGTTGTTAACTAGCTTTATGTTTCGCCTAAAATTCTAGTTAACGATCCGTATTAGGGTTTCTCGGCACCGGTAAAATTTTAAATTGGCATGGTTGATGCCTTGTGAGACTTCATTAGCATGCCAAGGAACCCTACAGTGGTATCAGAGCCTAGCTAGAGCCTTAGACGAAGCCTTAGACGATGTTTGAAACCCGATCGAACCGAAACCCTAAAAACCAAAATGCTCTCTGGAAATTTTCTGAAAATTTGGATTTTTGTAAATTAAAATTATGCAGAAAAATAAGCAGGGTCTTATTTGAATTACTGTGAAATACGAGGGCCTAAATCGATTTTTCCACCGCGGAACCGCGGCACGAGCAAGGAGTGTGCGGCGGTTCCGCGGCCGTACTGTCCCCTTGTCTGATGATTTCTGCACAGTAACTCATATAATTTAATGCTATATTTTCTGGGTATTTTTATTGTGACTCTACAGATGAGTATTCTGGGGTTGTATTGGGAATCAAAGATTCGATCGGATTATCAAATTTTGTCTGTGTGGCTTTCCGGATATTTTGGAATATGTTAAAAAGTTCGACCGGATGTAAATACCCAATATTTCCCCTGCCGGAAAATATCCAAGTGTTAGATTTTTCTGTGGTTTAAGAACGTTCTAAGTAGTGCAAGTAACGCGATGGTCCCTCTAGAAGACAACAAACCTTAACTCGATTATGTGACCGTCTTGAACTGCCCTTTGAACCTTCGGGTTTGGGGCAGTACGGCGTGCCACATGTGAGGCGTTGGCTTGACCCTTCTACGGCTGGACCGTTGGTACTGAGGCATGAAGTGAATGTCTTTGAACCTATTTCATGTGTTGAACGGTTTCGGGAAAATTTGGGTGTTCGAATGTTCGATCGAAAAGTTTAATATATTCTATTTATCCGGAATGTGATACAATAATTGAAATTCACAAACAGTTATGAGATAACTGAATGAATGTTATAAATCTAGCGGTTTAGTCTCACTTGATATTGAAAAGAGTTTTCGACAATGAGACTAAAATGCGGGGTTTATAACTGTTAGGCATATGATGTCTAAGTATTTCATTTGATTAGGCATGTGATGTCTAAAGAGGATACGGATTCCAACTGTTGTAGTTTTACACTTTCTTTTCTGTGACCGTAAGTGTAATATGTGATATCGCCGGTTTCGTTGCTATATGTCAACGAAAATTGGGATGCGCATATTTACTTACGTTGATGACATGTGATATTATGTGTTGCTGGATATGTTATATTGGATTGTCGTGTTTGAATAGCCGGGGGTTTTTATGTGAGATGAGTGTTTTTCATTTTCATTCATGTAAAAACTTGTATGTAATATTCTTTTATTGGGGCACTTCCAGGTTGCGGAAGTTGTCACCTTTTGTATATTATTTATTTTTCCGCATTAGGATAGACCCAAGGAGGGGAGCACAAGTAACCGGGTTCTAGGGTCCAGCGGGAGACCATCTCGAGGAGTCGAGTCCGGGTCTCCTAACCCTAGAATTGGTGGGGTTGCTTGCCGCTCTTGTAAGGGTCTAGGGGTGTGGGATTGGCTATTCATCACGACCGTGGAATCCGTGTTTTATACTGGCTCGTATTGAAAACACGGACGTCCTAGTATATCTAATGTTTCATATATTTCTTCTGCTGCGATATCTGTGATGTGATCATGCGATGTTCTGTGATAGATACAGTATATAGTATATATGATATATTATATAGACGTTACTTATGTTTTACACCCGCTCTAGCCCTGCCCCGCTCTGCCGTTAGTTACCTAACCTAACGGTGCATGAGGGGACATCCAGGCGAATGCGGATGGCATAAGTGTACATCGTATTTATCTGTGATGTTTAGGTGACTTAAATGATGGGACTTCATTAATGTGATTAATGAAAGAAAAGAAACCTAAGATGTTGTAGAATCAAATTTTAAACAAAACAGGTAGCTACAATTCTTGCTTTGCATAGCGGTATATATGATATACCCTGCACCTTATTCGATGAGGAAAGGACCGAGATCCCTTCACCGGGAGTGACTCCTTTAGCAATAACTGGCAGATGCTACACACTCGGTTTGACTTTTGATTGCTTCTATAGTTTTACTTTGCACAGCGATATATATGATATATCCCGCACCTCATTCGATGAGGAAAGGGCCGACGATCCCTTCACCGGGAGTGACCCCTTTAGCAAAACTAGAAATAGCCTCAAAAACACTCCATTTCAAAATCATTCGATTCTACAACGATATCAAGTTCATTACGCAATAGGTTTTCAGATAAACCTGTCGTAGCCCTCCGTCATTTCAGATAAATCCTACTTAGTATTCGTGCTACGTTTGTTGGCCTGCGTCAAGGCGTAGTGTGCGGTAGCTAACTAGTATTTATCTGTTAATGCATGTGATGCAGATTGGATTAGGGTAGTCGTGCGACTTTGTTGGCCTGCGTCAAGGGTCGTACGGGTGGGTTTAATTCAATCAAGAAATGACTGGTTGAACTTGACTAGCGCACTATGGTTTGTTGGCCTGCGTCAAGGTCATAGCACGCTAGGGGCAAAATATTATCGGGAATTTCAAGTGTTGAAATTTGCAATGAGATTGCATACCTTCTATGAGATAGTTGGATCCCGATACCCACTGGGAGTAAGAGTTACTCCTGGGAGAGTTTTACACATTGCAATTAGCTGATCAAGTAGGTGTCTAGAAAGGTGTCAACGGGGTTACGCCTCTGGGAAAACGAGGTTTACATTAATTAGGTTCGTGCGAAAGCACGGGGGACCTCCCTCAAAGTACCGACACTGGCCTGGCTGAAAGATTGGCGAACTTGTAGTGTGTAATTAATCCCGGCTAGTCTTTCCTTTTAGGGTTTGAAGGAAGATTTGATAAAAACCAGTGGGAGCCATCCTGATTAGATAAGATAACAACCAATCTAATCTTGCACGAGCATACGCTAAAGTGTTTTCTTCTCTCTCTCTCGAGGTAACGACCATTTCATGCCCTAATAAAGATAATAATATGGATGTATTGACTGAACCCGCATGTTATACTGTGCTGGGGAATGTTGGTTCCGTTCTTTCTTATAAGAGTTATAGGAATGAACAGGATATAGGGGAATACCAGGATTCCCATGCCACCCGATTGAAGAAAGTACATGATGATGCATTTTCTTCGGGTGTGTTCGTTACAGAGAACTGTTTCTCCATTTGCCCTACGTCCTGGGTATTAGATACCGGGTCAGGATCCCATATATGTAATCAGTTACATGGGCTTAGAAAAGGTAGAGAACTTGGAGAAGGTGATAAAGACATTAGAGTTGGAAATGGTGCAATTGTTGCAGCTAAGACTGTCGGGGAATATCACCTTGTATTACCAACTGGTAATACATTGGTTCTGAACGAATGCTATTACATGCCGAACCTGATATGCAACATTATATCGGTTTCTTTATTGAGTAAAGAGGGATATAATTTTGTATTACAACATAATGTTATGAACAGTTTCCGTAACCAAAAGTTGGTTGGATCAGGCATGTTGTGCAATGGCATTTATGTTCTAAATCAAATCGACAGTTCTGAGGATAACAAACACACACAAGAGGAAGAGTTCTGAACTGAACGAATCCTTCTTGTGGCATTATAGACTGGGTCACATCAATGCGACACGACTGGCTAAGTTGCATAAGGATGGATATTTGAATCCGTTTGAATTTTCATCTTATGACACTTTCCAGTCATGTCTCAAAGGCAAGATGACCAAAACTCCCTTTACGGGACACGGAGAAAAAGTTACTGAACTCTTAGGACTGATACATAGTGATGTATGCAGTCCTATGTCTACACATGTCAGGGATGGTTCTTCATACTTCATTACATTCACTGACGATCTCTCTAGGTTCGGGTATGTGTTCCTGATGAAACACAAATCAGAAGCTTTTGAGAAATTTAGAGAATATAAACAAGAAGTTGAGAACCAAACCGGAAAAAGTATTAAAATCCTTCGATCTGATCGAGGAGGTGAATACTTGAGCAATGAATTCCTGGACTTCCTAAAAGAGAATGGGACTCTCTCTCAGCTGACTCCTCCATATACACCACAGCACAACGGTGTATCTGAACGGAGGAACCGCACCCTATTAGATATGGTGCGCTCTATGATGAGCACGGCTGAGTTACCTATTTCCTTCTGGGGATATGCACTGGAAACAGCTGCAGACCTATTGAATATGGTTCCCACCAAAACCGTGCCAACCACTCCATATAAGATATGGAAAGGAAAGAGACCATGTCTTAATTATGTTAAGATATGGGGTTGTCCGGCATATGTAAAAACGCAAAATCCGGACAAACTCGCGGCAAGGTCCATTCTGTGTAAGTTTATTGGATATCCCAAACATTCGCGCGGGTATATCTTCTACCACACCGAGGAACAAAAGGTGTTTGTTTCTCGACATGCCACCTTTTTAGAAAAGGAATTTCTTGATAAAGAGATTAGTGGCAAAGAGGTAGAACTGGAAGAGGTTCCAGCAATGCAGACTACGACAGAAGACTTGGTTGAACCAGAGGATTCAGTAGTTCCTGATGAACCTCAGCCTCTCCGCCGATCTAGTAGGGTTCCTCGCCAACCTGTGAGATACTACGGTTTTCTCATGGATGGTGGTAGCGAGGATTGCATCATGGAGGATGATGACCCAACTAGTTTCGAGCAGGCCATCACGAGTGGGGACTCAGTGAAATGGCTGGATGCTATGCGGTCCGAGATGGAATCCATGTACACCAACAAAGTATGGACTTTGGAAGTTGCTCCTGAAGGGGTAAAACCCATCGGGAGCAAGTGGATCTTCAAGAAAAAACTTGGTGTAGATGGGAAAGTGGAGACTTTCAAAGCTAGACTTGTTGCAAAGGGTTTTCGTCAAAGACCAAGAGTGGACTATGACGAAACCTTTTCTCCAGTGGCTATGCTTAAATCCATCCGGATCATGCTTGCCATCGCTGCATATCATGACTACGAAATCTGGCAAATGGATGTTAAGACCGCCTTTCTAAATGGTGATTTAGAAGAGTGCGTGTACATGACTCAGCCAGAGGGCTTCGTAGACAGTGGGAGCAGCGGGAAGGTGTGCAAGCTGCTTAAATCCATTTATGGATTAAAGCAAGCATCGCGGAGTTGGAACATCTTCTTTGACGTCGTTATCAAAGAGTTTGATTTCGTCAAAAATCCAGATGAACCTTGTATCTACAAGAAGGTGGCAGAGAGTAAGGTTGTCTTCCTCGTATTGTACGTGGACGACATACTCTTGATAGGAAATGATATTCCTATGCTGCAATCGGTCAGGCTCTTCTTATCACAAAGATTCTCAATGAAAGATCTTGGTGATGCCTCCTGCATATTGGGAATTAGGATCTATAGAGATAGATCCAAACGGATTTTGGAATTGTCCCAATCCAGGTACATTGACACCTTACTAAAGAGGTTTAGTATGGAAGAATCCAAGCATGGGAACTTGCCCACGATTTCTGGAGTCACTCTCTCCAAAGAGATGTCTCCCAAGACTGATTTAGAGAGAGCTCGCATGCAAGGGATACCCTATGCTTCGGCTGTTGGCTCTATCATGTACGCGATGCTATGTACCAGACCCGATATTGCATACTCACTAAGTGTAGTGAGCAGGTATCAAGCTGATCCTGGAGAGAGTCACTGGACAGCTGTGAAGAGCATTCTTAAGTACTTACGAAGGACTAAAGAGATGCTCTTGGTGTATGGTAACGGAGAACTCCAAGTGGAGTCCTTTACCGATTCGAGCTTCCAGAGGGATAAGGACGACTCTAAGTCGCAGTCGGGATTTGTCTTTACCCTTTACGGAGGGGCGGTTAGCTGGAAGAGTTCCAAGCAGGAAACCGTGGCAGACTCGACGATGGAGGCTGAATACATTGCTGCCAACGATGCTGCTAAAGAGGCTGTCTGGATCAAGAAGTTCATTACTGAACTTGGAGTGGTTCCATCCATTGAACATCCAATACCTTTGTATTGCGATAACAATGGAGCGATGGCTTTGGCCAAGGAACCTAGGTCCCATCAGCGATCCAGGCATATTCTGAGGCGGTATCACCTGATCCGGGAGATAGTTGATCGCCGGGAGATCGAGGTCAGGAGGGTTGACACGAAGAACAACACGGCGGATCCACTCAAGAAGGCCATTCCCCAGATACAGTTTGAGAGAATCTTCGAGATGCTCGGTATGCGATACTACAGCAGCTGGCCCTAGTGCAAGTGGGAGATTGTTAGTTGTATGTATGCCCTAGAGGCCAGTATTGTACAGATGATGTATATTATATTGGATGCTTGGACATATATAGAGATGACTTTCTTGCTCGATATGATAGTATGCTATCTGGTTGCTCTTTATCTTAACATGTACACTAGTCTCTTTAAACTGTCTTATAGTTACATGTTGGTAAAGCCCTTAGGATGTGTACTTGACTGCCTGGACTATGATGCAGATCATACTAGTGGGGACATGGTAGTCCATAAGTACATCCTTCAAGGTCCCTAGTCGTGGGTGTATCGAGACGGGGCATCGATATACCAGTATAGACTAGCGTATACGCTTCTCGACCCATGAGATGGGCGATGGATGATCCCATATCCATTGGTGTTTGACATCAGAGATGGTATACGGGTGCTCAGTGGAGACTGGGTACACTGGACGGACTCGCCGAGAACTCCCAGATGGTATTATACCTCACGTCAGAAGGCAGTTCTCAGGTGACACTTGTGCAGGTTAGTCTGTAGACCCGAGATCGTCATAGAGTCTTGTGTGATTCCCACTGTGCTTTGATCTCCACCTAACCACGTCCATGAAGGCATGCAAAACGGTGGTCTTTGGGTACAGTCCCGAGTCACATGGAGGCAATGAGCGATAGGAGGGGTTTCGTCTCTCCCGGTATTGGGGGTTGATGTTGCGCTGTGCTCGATTGGCCGTAACAGGGAAGTCCCTTGCCAGGGCTGATCAGAGTTTTGCTGGTAAGTGTTACCAGTAGTTTCTCGACCCGTTATGAGCCTCACATCGGCACGACTTATCGGTTATTGAGGTCTGACGTTTACCACCCCTAGACTTGATATGCGACATATCAGACGAACAGACCGGACTGTACGGTAAGTGTTACTGGTTGGATTCACAGGAGTGTGAGCGGGCTAGCTCGTCGATCTTCTGATCGCTCAATACCCTGGTGGCCGTTACGTTTAGCAGACCGCTTGCGGCTTGTGGGTGATTGATATGATCATCATCTGCTGCCGGCGTATTGACGAGTCTTTAGAGTCCTACACAGAGGTTTCCTGGCTCAAGCGAAACGAAATAGGGGCGTATATGAGATATGTGCGGGACCGAGAATGATGCGTGTATGTGATACCGTATTTCATTCTCGCGTTGAATGTTTCGATTGGTTATATGCGATATAACCTAGTTATCGAATCAAAGATTGATTCGATAAGTCGATTCATAGGATACTAGTCGGTTATGTGCGACATGACCGGATTATTGAATCAAGTGTTGATTTAATGATTTAATGTATAATTATATATTTGATATATTACTTTGCATTAACTAGTATTGGTTCACTTTAAAAGGATTTTCTCACTTGAAGTTCACAAGTTGTATATGTGATATACTTTTGTGCACTTGATTGTATCATGTTTGATGATGCATGCTCACTTGGGTTTGTGTAAAGAATTATACCATGGTTAAGTTAATGATTAGGGTTTTGTTTATTTGACTTATTTATTTATTTATCCACTCTTTTTGGGAAATAGATAAAAAGAAAACAAAATGGTTTCTTTTTTTTTCATGAAGCTTGTTGAAGCTTCATGAAGCTTTGACTAAAGTGACCATTTTGTCTTCATCCTTAACCCTAACCATTCCCACTAACCATGGTCTATTCTCTACACCTAACCAAGGTTAGAAGATGATAAGTATTAATTTTATTATTCGTTTCAAAGAAAACTTATCATAATCTATCTTCTTCATCATCTTCTTCTTCAAGAAAAAGCTTGCCACCATTAATGGCATCTTGAGCAAAAGTGTGAGAAATCCAATTCTAAAGTGAACCCACCTCCTATTTCTTCACCCTCTACCTCTTGCCAAGTAGTATAGGGTGCTTTCTTCATAAGTTTCACAACTTGGTGAAGTTGGAGCTTGATCTTGTGAAACCTCGACGTAGATCATCTTCGGTATCGTAGCCGACGACTTGTCCGCTCATTTCTCCGATGAAGCCGATGCTAGAGTCCGAGATCCGACTAGGACAGCGAGAGGACGTCTACCTGGAGCTAAGGAAGTGGAGAACCGGATCTACAAAGGTTGTAGCTTCTCACTTTTAGTTAAGTTGTTAACTAGCTTTATGTTTCGCCTAAAATTCTAGTTAACGATCCGTATTAGGGTTTCTCGGCACCGGTAAAATTTGAAATTGGCATGGTTGATGCCTTGTGAGACTTCATTAGCGTGCCAAGAAACCCTACACATCCATCGCCCATCATATGGGTCTAGTATCATATACGCTAGTCTACTCTGGTATATCGATGCCCCGTCTCGATACACCTACGACTAGGGACTTTTTCAGGATATGCTTATAAACTACAGATGTCCCACTAGTATGATCTCCATCATAATCACAGTAGTCAAGCCTATATCCTCAGGGCTTTATCAACATGTAGGAATGAATAAAAACATGATCAAGTCAAGATGTCAGAAAAAGAAGAACCAGATATCATACTATCATGTCGAGCAAGAATGTACACTGAATATATATATATATATACATGTATAAATACATCCACTATCATATAATGGCCTCTAGGGCATACATATATCCAACAATCCATACTCAGTGTGGTCTATTGCGAACACATAGTGATCTGAGTGTGGAGCCGTTTCAGAACAATAGGTTCGGGTCGCTAAAGCACATTCCAAAAGTGGACCGAACTTTCTCGATCAAACTCTCTGACGTCGAAGAAAGACTTCGAGAACTGCATTATAAATGTAATGATGCCACCCTCACTTATGGAGGCGCCTTTTGGATGAACCAGAAATCCGTAGTTTGAAGAACTCTGTAGTTAAGCATGGACGGGAAAGGAAAATCCTAGGATGGGTGACCTCCTGGGAAGTAGTCCCTTCTCGAGTCCGGTTCGCTCCAAAGGACAAAACCATGCGGTTTCGGCCAGAGAGGAAAATACCATCCATATTGGGGCGTGGGCATGACATTTATGGTGGCCTATGCAAGCTCCTCAGTAGTAGGTCTGTGGTTCGAGGACAAACCATTGTTCTTAGGTGGGGGAATGTAATACACCAGAGCAGTGCGGTCTTCGGACATCATGGTGATCTGCCTGTCCACACTCAGTATGGTCTGTTGCAGACATATGGTGATTCGAGTGTGGAGCCATTTTAGAACAATGGGATCGGGTCCCTGAAGTACATTCCGAAAGAGGACTGAATTGTATTATAAATGTAATGATGCCACCTTCTATCACGGAGGTGCCTTTTGGATAAACCGTCACTTCGGAATTTGAAGAACTCTGTAGTTAAGCGTTCTCGGGCTATGGAAATCCTAGAATGGTTAACCTCCTGGGAAGTGGTCCTTTCTCGAGTCTGATTCGCTCCAAAGGACAAACTGTGCGGTTTCGGCCAGAGCGGACAATATCATCCGTACTTGGGCATGGGGCGTGACAGGGAGGAGGGGAGGAGGTCGACGGTGAGGTTGCGGCATGCGAAGGTTAAGGTTAGGCTTAGAGCTAAATTTTGGAGAAGATGAGATTCACTAAAAACACTGGTGAATGGTAGTAAGAGTAACGGTGATTTTTGGAGAGACGGAAAACGTTAAAGGAGGACTGGAGGAGTAAGTTAAGGGATCATGGGGGACGTGGGGTAAATAGTTAGATCAGGAGGAATAAAGAAAATATCTCAGATAAGACGGCATGAGATAAAAAAAACCTTAAAAAATCATGTCTAACATTTTAAGAAGGAACAATAAGCAATAGCTCAGTTGGTATGTAATTTCCCCTCTTGGGGAGAGTGTGGGCTTCAATCCCCTTGAGAGGATGTGATTACAATTTAACGCTTTCGGGGAAAATTCGTTACTCCACTGGATGCGTGTGATGATTTGTGCGTTGGCGTGTTGTGTGTGGGTTAGGGTCATGCGGCGGATAAAAAACATTTTAAAACTAAGTTTTTTCCTTATCCTTATTTCGAAAATGGATTAATTTTAAACCCATGTATTTTCAAAAACGTGAAAAGCCCAATACTAAACTGCTGAAATATAGATAAGTTATGGATCAAAATATATATATATATATATATATATATATATATATAGCAAATCGGTCCATGTTTTTTAGAAACGGGAACTCTCGGTATACGACAAATTTGAATGATCCGGTCCGTTCAACTTGATCACTCTACCCTTAAAAATACATGTATGAAAAACAAAGGCTTTAAAGACCTCAAACATATGCATCGGATGAAATTTATGTTGCATTATCGAATGGAGTTTATTTTTGTACCCATCGATGCATATATCAGAGGTCTTTAAATTCTTTAATTTTTCATACACGTATATTTGAGGGTAGGGTGATCAACTTGAACGGATCGGATCGTTCAAATATTTCGTAGACAAAGAGTTCTCGTTTTTAAAAAAACACGGACCGGTTTGTAATGGACTCCCTCTCTCTCGATCTCTCTCTCGATATATATACATATATAGGAGGAGTGATCCATTAATGCAAATCGGTCCGCGTTTTTTAAAAACGGGAACTTCCGATCTACGACATATTTTAACTATTCGATCCGTTAAAGTTGATCGCTCTACCCTCAAATATACATGTATGAAAAATCAAAAGATTTGAATACCTCTGGCATATGCATCGATGGGTGCAAAAATGAACGTTTTTCAATAATGCAACATAAATTTCATCTGATGCATAGACTAGAAGTCTTCAAATTCTTTGATTTTTCATACACGTATATTTGAGGGTTAGGTGATCAACTTGAATGGTTCGGATCGTTAGAATATGCCGTAGATCGGAAGTTCCCGTTTTTAAAAAATGCGAACCGGTTTTCAATGGATCACTCCCGTATATATATATATATATATATATATATATATATATATATATATATATGATATAGAGAGAGAGAGAGAGAGAGAGAGAGAGAGGTAATAATCGAGTGAGACGCTTTCTTATATGACACAAATGAGACGCACTCACACCCTAAGCCTGTGTATTTCACCGATCCAAACCGTTTACCGTGATATGCATGTCACACATACTCTACGTATCAATTTTCATTAGATTTCTATACCTTTGGCAGGGAGGAATCCAAACCCCGGTAGTAAAATTATTCCTTTGAAATGTTTGTAAAAGGAATTGAATGGTACTGGGATTTCAATCACTGCAGCTAAAGTATTGCTTTGAAATGTTCGTAAATTTCCCGTGTTGCTTTCTAATTAAGGAAACACTGCAAGAATCCAAATCCTGTCCAGCCTCCTCTGACAACCTGCGCCTGCTCCCTTTACCAACACAAATTTTGCTTCTCTTTCCCTTCCCCACACCCACCCACAACTCTATCTATGTGCTCTCTCTTCTCTCTCCTCCCCCCCTCATGCAAAAGCTTAAAACAAGCCCCACTTCTAATCCTTCATTCTTCTCTCTTTTCTTTACTATAAATACCCCCCACATGCCCACCGCCCTCTCTCCCCATTCACATCAAGCAAGAGAAACCAAAAAAAAGGCAAAAAAATATAGTACCCCATTACCAAAGCCTTCTCTCTTCCTTCATTGTTCTTTCCCAAAAATGGATCCCCCAATAGAACAGTACCACCCCACAATCAATACCATTACTACCAACAACAGCAGCACCAGCAACAGCCCTAGCAGCAGCAGCAGCAAGAAATGCAAGGGCAAGGGTGGGCCTGACAACGCCAAGTTCCGGTACCGTGGGGTCCGGCAGCGCAGCTGGGGCAAGTGGGTGGCCGAGATCCGCGAGCCGAGGAAGCGCACCCGCAAGTGGCTCGGAACCTTCTCCACCGCCGAGGACGCCGCCCGGGCCTACGACCACGCCGCCTTGATCCTCTACGGTCCCCGTGCCCAGTTCAATCTTCAGCCTTCCGCTCTCCCAGTCAATTCACAAAACCCTTCACCATCATCGAGCTCTTCATTTTCTTCAACTTCTTCGAGCACGACCGCTACGCTTAGGCCGCTGCTGCCTCGGCCGACGCCGGGATTTCCGATGAATTATGCGCATCACCCGATACTTCTGAACCCAAATTTGTATCAACATCATCATCATAATGCGGCGGCGATCGAGCAGCAGCTGCACGAGCAGCCGGCGTGCGATCCGGCGATGACGGGGCAGTTCGGAGAGATGATGAATGCTCCGAGTTATGTGCTCAATGGATTAGAGGTGAGTAACGGGTTGGATGTTGGTTGCTCTCAGCCGGCGCCGCCGGTGGGGCCCGTGGAGGCTCCGTCGGTGGAGGCGGCGCCACCGTCGGAGGGGATGTGGGGGTACGACGAGTATTCGGCGGTGGCCTCATGTTTGTGGGATGATCCGGATCCATTCTTGTTTGATTTATAAATTTTTAGAGTTAGGGTAAGGGTTAGGGTTTCTTCACTTGATTGCATGCATGGTTGAATTGCTTATTTTTCCACTACAGTCATCCATTTTGTTTTTTATTTCCATTATTTTGAAAATTTATTGGTATTAGAATTTACTATTGCTTTTGCACTGGCTACACTTTTTGACAAAGGAGGAGGACATTAATGGAGAAGGGGAAAAGGGAGATTCAAAAATGGATGAACAGAATAATGAGATTTAGGGTTTGTAACAATTAGTGGTGGATCAGAAGTGGGGGGAAAAGAAATCTCTGTAATGCATGTATAGTTTATTATAAATATATATTAGCAAATTTTAGTTTTTACATATTTTGTATAACATTTGTATCCTAATCATAGTTATTACCACCATTCTATCCTTTAAACTTGCAGGTACGCAGTGGTCTTTGAAGTTTTCATAGGATTTTAATCATCTCTGCCTCTATCACTATTTCTCTAGTATTATAACCACACCTTTTTGGTACTCAACTTATAATCTTGATTTATAGTTTGATATATGACATTTTGAAAGATAAAATAATAAAGAAGAAAAATGAAAGACCATGGGTCTTTGGCGATCTCCAACGGGGAATGTTTTTGCTGCTTGAGCCAAGGCTCTTTGGCGATCTCCTCTTTTTTAATGCAAAAGACCATGGGTCTTCAATAATGAACTTGCCAATTTGATGCTCTTACCGACACATGGAATGAAAAATTGTTATAATTTTGAGAAAAAATATTTATAAAAACAATATATGACACATGGAATGAAAAATTGTTATAATTTTAAGAAAAAATATTTATAAAAACAATATCCAAATATGCAAATCCTCAAAAATCTTTTGAGATAGAGAGTTTTATAAAAATTGGCAAAAATATAAAAAAAATGAAGTATATTTTAAAAAATATAAATTAGCAAATATAGAAGATAAAGACAGTTATTGAATCTAAATCTAAAAATTATGATAATTTTTATAAAAAAAACTAGAAACAAAATAAAGAGAAATATATATATATATATATATATATATGGGGGGGCTAATATGGAAGAAAAGCATAGTAAAACTTAAATAATATTAAGAGTGAAGATGAAAAGGTTTTAGTAAAAGATAATGAAATTATGAAAAGATAGAGAAGTTGGTTTCATAAATTGTTTAATAAAAATTATAATTACAAAATTAAGGTAGAAACAAGATTTTTAGTTAATAATAAATACATTTTGTACTGTAAAAGACCTGATGATATTTCTATCAAAATTTGGGAATGTTCAGAAAAAAACAGGAAAAAACAGGTATATATGCTTAGTTAAGTTATTGGCTAAATTTCAATTTGCTACAATGAACTTTGGGCATTTTTCACGAAAGTTACTCTGAGCTCTTAAAATGATGGATTACTACCATCCATTTTTAGAGTATCATAAAACTATCATAATGATATTAACGGAAAATTAGAAATGACTATATTGCCCTTTTATATAAATTAACAAAAAAAGTAATTAACTTTTTTCTAGAATTTAATTCTTTTTTTGGTTAAAATATACTACCCTTTTATATGAATTAACGAATGAATACCCAAAAAAATTAATTCCTTATTTTTTGTTAATTTATATCAAAAGGCAGTATAGTCATTTTCTAATTTTTTGTGAATACGATTACGGGGGTTTGTTATGGGGGTTTTGTGATATTCTGAAAGCTCATGGTAGCAATCCATCATTTTACAAGTTCAGGTTACCATTTATGGAAAATACCCAAAGTTTATGGTAGTAAGTTGAAATTTAGCCAAGTTATTTAATAAAATTATAGATACAAAGAGAATGCATGATGAGTGAAGAACACGCATCTTGATACCTATATATATAATAAAGGAGATATACCAAATTGTTCTAATAATCGTGGAATTAATCTTATGAGTCATACAATGAAATTATAGGAGAGAGTGATCGAAAATAGATCGAGGAAAGTCAGAAAGGTCTACCATAGAAGTGGTATATTTATTAAGACGGTTAATAAAAAAATATAGAGAAAAGAAGAGTGATCGATATATGGTTTTCATTGATTTAGAAAATGCTTATGACAGGGTCTTTAAAAATATATTATGATGGAGTTTAAAAAGAAATTAGTTTTTTATAAGTATATTGACGTGATTAAAAATGTGTATGAGAAAGCAATTACTAGAATGAAGACGATTGGAGGAGAGACACCTATCACAGGCTTATTGTAACGACCATGTTTTCTAATACCTAATAAAATATTTTTTTTTTAAATTTCTACTATCAAATAATTATTTACGTGTTTCTGTTATAGAAGAATAATTTTTAAAGAAATGTTAGTAATTTTCAAAGTATTAAATATGATTAAAGGAAATTTCAAAAATCTATTTATTGATTTTATAGGCTTCAAATGTTTTAGTAAGATTTTATAACGCCTTAAAATAATCTACATATTTTTATTATCAATTAAAGTAATTAATTCGTAATTAAAAATATTTTAAAGGATAAACTAGATATTATATAATTTTAATAACTAGCTAAAATCATAGGAATGGTTATATTACTTAGTTTTAGCCCAAAATTATTTTTATACTAAAGATAACAATAAAATATATTTTCTGAATTTTCCCATATTTTAAACTATTTTTAACAATTTTTTTAAACCAAATTCGATTTTTAAAATAATAAACAGACTATTATTTTATTTATAAAAATAAAAAAAATATATAAATTCCCTTTAACCTGGACCGCTTGATCAAAAGATCCAACGGCCCAGATCCTCTGTCGGCGCCCACGTGGTGGGGACCACGCGAAAATGCGTGATCCCCATACGCGCGGGCACGTGGCGACGCGTGGCCACGAAGCAGAGACGGCGCTGGGCTTGACGACGCGATCTCAGCCGTTGGATCTTGATCCAACGGCTCAGGTGAAGTGGCGGCGGGCGAATCATTAACTGATGATTCATAAATCATGGGCAATCATTGGCCGGTGCGATTTTTCGTGTATTTTTAACTGAATTTTGGATTTTATGGTTAGAAATAAAACACTATAAATAGGCACTTCAAACACTGATTTCTCAAACCTCAGAACTCCAAAAATTCTGGAAAAAAATACCAGTGTCTTCGTATTGACGACGCCGACGCTACGGCTCCACCCAATCACCGAGAAAAAATCGGGATGTGGAGCTAATCAGGATTTTGTACACGCCTACGTTTTCAACCCTTCGGCATCCGACTCAAATAAAATGTAGGTTCCTCCTCTCTCCCCTTTTCCTGTCACCTTCTTCTTTGTCAAATAACCTAGTTCTAACCCCCTATTTAAAATGTTGTTATAATATTCGTGCATGCCTATTCCTTGTACCCTCAATAATGATAATGTTAACCCATATACTAAAACGGTGTTTAAATTTTCTCTGTACACAAAAATATGTTGCACACCCAAAATACCTGGAATCTAATATGCTTAATGACATAATCCATGAATTGTCAATTCACCTCTGACATATCCACATTTACCCATACTATCAAAATGATCTCGAAATAGGTTACTTCCACAAAATACCCCAGTTTAATTAAAATATTGTATTTGTTTAAAATATCCATAAGAGATAAGATATGTGAAATAAATATTTTAGATACGACATACGTATATTTTACTTACACACTTTCATCCACTACTATAATATTGTTAAACCCCCTTCAACCATTTAAAGAAGAAAATACTAAATTTAAATAACGATATCTTTTCAAAAAGAATAATTAGTACCTTATTAAAAGGAAATTTTAAAATAACTCCAATCTAGGATAAAGAAAAGGCTGTAGGTATCGGTCGTTTATCTAAACTAGACGTTGTGGTGCCTAGGCTAGACAAGTGGGAAAGGTAATTTTAAAAGGCCCGTCTCACGGTGATTCGTGAGCGGATCCCTTCTTTCCTTACTTGTGCTTACCTGGCCACAATTGGCCGTGAAAGGCGATTTGAGCATCTCACAACTTGCCCTTTTGAACGGTTAGGAGTAGTCTAGTTTTTCAAATAAAAATCTCTTGCAACTTGTCCTTATAAAAATCTCTTGTAAAAGATTTTCATAACAACCTTTTATCGAACGGATATTTTCCGTAAAATATTATGTTTCTCCAAAATAATAAATATCCCAAATCTCAAGGTTTTTCTTAGAAGTAATAAAAGATAATTAAACACTATTATTCTTTTTACTAAGCATTTCCCTAAGATGACACGACGTATTTTACGAACTTTAGAAAATAAAACAAGTGGTTGTGGAAGGCCAGATTAAACGAGATCAATACTTTTTAAATTTCCAGTTTATGACATACCTGACATATACAAAACATGATACGGTTAGGGTTAGAATGCGCGGACTTAGGTATGGAATACTTAATATGAAGATCCCGATTTTCCGGGTGAACAGTCCAATGTGTGGACGACTATACAAATATCAAGATCCCGATATTCCGGGTGAACCGTCTAAAGTGTGGACGACTATATAAATATGAAGATCCCGATATTCCGGGTGAACAGTCCAAAGTGTGGATGACTATACAAATATGAAGATCCCGATATTCTGGGTGAACAGTCTAAAGTGTGGACGACTATACAAATATGAAGATCCCGATATTCCGGGTGAACAGTCCAAAATGTGGACGACTATACAATGTGGAAATTCCATGCCTAGAGGTATACGCACTAACTCTAATTCGTCAAAACCTTTATACTGAACCACGGGGATGGGTAGTTTGATTAGGCAAGGGGATTCGGAACTCGGATTCCCCTACTACTCGATCATGATCCCGGGAAGTGAAACGGTACATTTCACTTCCGCAGTTGTTGTTCTGTGGCCACAACAGAATAATTGCGAGTATCCGGACCCTTCTTTAACAAACTAAAACGTTTACTATACCTATTAATACTCAACTCTAAACCCACATCATGTGATATACCTACCTGTTACCTTATCTACCTTTCTTCATGAGACTCGAGTTATTCAGTATCTTGGATGTGGATATTTACCAGTTTAGACTTGTTGTTTATTATGGAACTGAAGGGTGGTAATACCTATACACTTGAGTGATATTCACGCTAGACAAAGCTCCATCGTAGTCATGGGACACCTTTCGGGGATGTTCACGCTACCACATTTATTGCCATCCCAGGCACGAGCACCAGTTCATACTACTTCCAGCTAGTCATGGGATACCTCAAGAATACGAGTATGTTCACCAGTCAGTTCCATCCATACACATCTTGTTAAACCTGATCTAACTCTTAGACTGAATATCCGTTTGACTTGAACCTTTACCAAACATATACCTCACACAACCTACTCATATTCATATATCTAATTTGTATATAACCTCATACCTTTATACACATGTACATCATATTCATTATATACACCTATTCGTTTCTATACCTTTACTTTCTTATGAGGCAATCCTACCCGAGTATAACTCGCGGACGGACCTTCCTTTTCTTCCTCTATCTTTGGAATGTCCGTCAGATAAGAATGAGTATTATGGCGATGATCAAGGTGTGAAGCCAACTTATGAAGATTATGCAGACTGGACGATGGAAGATTAGCTAGTTTTAATTTTTGTTGTTGACCACATGTTTAGGGCTTTTGTTTCTCCTCGATGTAATTAAACTACTTAGTTTATTTTACTCTTTCTTTTGGGATGTAATAAAGTTTGGTTAATGGAAAAAAATGCCTTTCGCTTTTATTATTTTTGTTTTGGTACACATCCTGCATGTTATATATTCATACGCTTAACGTAACTGTATTGAATAGACCACCTTCAATAAAGTTAGGTTGCGGACTTTGCCACGTCATCCTTCACCTTCTTTTGGGAAGTGGGGCGTGACATGTTTTTGTGGTGGCTCATGCAGGTCCTCTTGTGTACTAAAATGAAACCATTAACTGACTTATTATATTTGTGAATCTCATCCATTCATACCGATTTCATAATTCTCCTATGTCCCTTGTCCCTTCCTTGACATTCTGTATCCTGACCATCACCTCCCTTCAAGTCATGGAAAATCTTTCCGACGAGAATGATATGTCCGATATTACTTTTGAAGCTACTTCTGGAGATTCAGACGATGATGTCGTAGACTCTCAAGCGGTCATTTCCGACAGCGACTCGGAAGACGAAGAAGTCGATGCTGCAACTCCGGATTCTATGATGGCCAACGACTCCGAAGATGAAGAAGATCCTATGGAAGAGGAGCATATAGAGGAGGGGCCAGAAAAAGAAGCTCCTGCGGCGGAAGAGAATCCTATGGAATATGATCCGGATGAGGAGGCTCCTGCAGAAGAAGAAGACCCTATAGAGGTGGAATCAGAGAGCGAGGCTCCTGCCAAGGATGAGTCGAAGGACGAAGCTTCGAGTGAGGAGGAACTCAAGGCCGAAGAAACTCAGGCAGTTGTCCCCACAAGGAACCGTGGGAATGGTCGTACCTTTCTTAGTGCGAGGACCCATCACCACTTGTTGAACTCCCATAATCGAGATTAAAAAGTCTTTTTCCTTTTCTTTGGCCGAATAAAACGATGCATGTCCTTACTTTTCGGTTGTACTCTCCATATTGAAGTTGGAAAATAAAATCTTAGTTTCGAGCAAAAATCTCTCGCATCTCTTGCTCTTTTAATTAGTATCTCTCTTGCATTAATTGTTGTTCTTCCATGCAAGCTATTATTTTGTCTCATCCCTCAGCCTGTTTGTAACCTAACCTATTCTGATTCGGATCATCAATGGCCGGACGACACTATAACCGCAATAGAAGGAGAAATGGAGTCAATGGAGCCGCTGCTCAGCAAGCAGCTATGCTACAAATGATACAAGGACTACTGGAGCAACAGCAGCAGCAGACAGCTGCCCTTCAGCAGGAGGTACGAGAAAGTAGGCAGCAGCAAGCAGAGATTTTAAGTAAGGCACTAACCCCAGTTTCTTAAGGTTCGGCGGGAGTGAAGCAGTTCAGATCACTCCACCCTAAGACTTTTTCAGGGAAGGAAACTCCCTTAAAAGCTGAGGAATGGCTCAAGGGAACAGTCAATGATATCAGTGCCGCTCAAATTCCGAAGGACGCGTGGGTGAACATCGCTAAGCTACAATCGACGGATAATGCCAGGATATGGCGGGAGGCAGAGGAAAGTAGATTGAAGGAGCCCATCGACTGGGAAATGTTCAAACAGCATTTTGATACCCAGTATTTTTCAGTCGTGGCACACTTAAGGATGGAAAGAGAGTTTATACAATTCCAACAAAAGAGCATGTGGGATAAGTCGGTGGACAAGTACGTTTCGGAGTTCGTGAATTTAAGTCGGTTCGCGCATCATCTGGTGGCAACCCCAGAACTTTATGCTAAGAGATTCCGACAAGGATTGGACCTGAAAACGCAGTCCTCCATGTCTTCTGCTACCCTTTCGACTTATGATGAAATCTTAGAGGCGGCACGAAACTTTGAAGACCTTCAGAGACGAATGAGGAAGGATGACCGTTTGTCTGGCATTAAGCAACCAGCCAATCAAATTCTTGAAGGATCATCTTCCAGATTCAACTGGAGACAACAACATAAGAGACCAGCAGGACCAACTATCTTCGGAAAACCAGCCGTTATATGCAACCATTGCGGTAGAGCCGGACACTTTATGAGGGGCCGTTGCATTGTGAATAAACTTTGCATAGTCTGTAGGTATCCGGATCATGCCATTGGGGACTGTCCTCGGAGAGGGAGACAATCAGACCCCGTCAACAAGCCGGCTAATTATGGGAAACCAACACAGGAAAACCGGCCACTCCGCCACTAAACCAACCGGTCAAGGGGCATCACCAAAGGGACCACCCTTGTCATCACAGGAGCGTGATTTTCAGCAAGCACAGAGGAATGGACTCTAACGCCAGACCTTCACTATGACAGCCGAGAAGGCTGATGCCATGTGGAAAGACAACAGAGAGACTTTCCATGCAGCAAGTGATACACCAACTCGCGGGAGCGACACATGCAGTAAAGAGGATTCCTAACAGCGTTACTGATTTCCGTGCATAGTAATGGCTACTCCTATGAAAATTTCAAATATGAAATTATTCTAAGGAGGGTAGATCGTAACTATCACAACCATTCTTGCAATTCTTAGCAAACCCAGAAGTTTTAAACATCCACAACGATTTTTCGGAGAGGGGACTTGGTGATGTGATGTATCAGCACGGTGATATAGTCGTATATGCGTCCAGACAATTAAAGGTGCATGAGCGAAACTACCCAACGCACAATTTAGAACTTGCTGCAGTTGTTTTCGCACTCAAGATTTGGAGGCACTATTTATTGGGTGAGAGGGTAGATATTTACACTGATCACAAGAGCTTGAAGTATATCTTCACCGAGAAGGAACTCAATATGAGGCAAAGGAGATGACTGGAATTAATGGCAGATTTTGACATAAATTTACAATATCATCCGGGAAAGGTGAATGTAGTCCCGGACGCTTTGAGTCGCCAACCAATGATTTCGAGTCTGACTACTCATTGGAGGAATCGTCAAGATCTTAATGAACTAGAGACCGAGTTGATAATGCCCGGAATACTTACATCCTTCATGAATTTGCAAATTCACTCAACATTAGTCGAACGGATCAAGACAGCTCAAATGGAGGACCCGAGGTTGCGAAGAATCAGAGAAAAAGTGGACGCAAATCTGCGGACGGACTACATCATCCACGAAGATGGTTCTTTGAGATATGGATGCAGAGTCTGTGTACCTAAGGGGGAGATGAGAGAGGAATTATTAAAAGATGCGCATAGTTCTCCATACTCTGTTCATCCGGGAGGAACAAAGATGTACAAGGACCTTATGAAAAACTATTGGTGGTATGGGATGAAGCGGGAGATAGCCAAGAGTGTATCCAAATGTCTTGTTTGCCAACAAGTAAAAGCCGAACACCACAGGACGGCGGGTCTATTACAGCCGTTACCAATACCCGAATGGAAATGGCAAAACATTACTATGGATGTTGTGACTGCTCTCCCTCGCAGCTCTAAGGGAAACGGTGTTGTATGGGTGATTGTGGACCGACTCACTAAGTCGGCGCATTTCATTCCTTTTTGAGTGGGTCAATCAACCGAAAGCCTTGCAAAAAGGTATATGGAGGAGATTGTCAGATTGCACGGCGTACCGATTTGCATCGTGTCCGACCGAGATACACGTTTCAGATCTCAGTTTTGGCAAAGCCTACAAGAGAGTCTGGGCATGAATCTGAGTTTCAGTACCACCTACTATCCCCATACCGATGGACAATCAGAAAGGGTTATTCAAATTCTCGAAGACATGCTCTGGGCCTGTATGTTGGATTTTAAAGGATCTTGGGAAGATCACCTGCACTTGGTAGAGTTTGCTTACAACAATGGCTACCAGTCTAGTATCGGCAAGGCGCTTTTCGCCACTTTGTATGGACGAAAGAGTAGGTCACCGTTAAGTTGGGACGATGTTGGGGACCGAGAACTTCTAGCCCCTGAGATGATTGTCGAGACAGTAGAGGTGATAAGAACCATCGGATAACAATTATGCATAACACAAGATCGGCAGAAGCATTGGGCAGATACGAAGAGAAGGCCACTAGAGTTCCAACCAGGAGAACACGTGTTTCTGAAGATTTCTCCTAACCAGGGAGTGATACGTTTTGGGGAGCGAGGAAAGCTCAGCCCACGACTCATCGGCCGTTTAACATCTTGGAAGGATACGGTGGGTTTGTGTATAGACTAGCTTTGCTATTTTTTATGGAGGGTGTGCATAATACTTTTATATCTCACAGCTAAGAGGGTATGCTGGCAACCCTAGTAATACTTTTAATCATTCCGAGATTATGGAAAGATTGGCGTATTCTACAAGCAGCAACCGGTCGGGATACTAGAAGGATGAAACCTTGAGGGACAAGATAATCCAGCTGGCTAGAGTTATGTGGGGAAGGAACTACTAGGAAAGATATACGCGGAAGCGAGAAGACGGGACGAGAGAGCGAGACCCAAAATATTTAACCGCGATAATCCCTTCTTAGTGATTTCTTCTTTTTCTTGACATACCTTCAGAAATTTCGAGAACGAAATTATTTTAAGGAGGGTAGATTGTAACGACCGTGTTTTCTAATACCTAATAAAATATATTTTATTTAAATTTATACTATCAAATAATTATTTACGTGTTTCTTTTATAGAAGAATAATTTTTAAAGAAATGTTAGTAATTTTCAAAGCAATAAATATGATTAAAGGAAATTTCAAAAATCTATTTATTGTTTTTATAGGCTTAAAATGTTTTAGTAAGATTTTATAACGCCTTAAAATAATCTACATATTTTTATTATCAATTAAAGTAATTAATTCGTAATTAAAAATATTTTAAAGGATAAACTAGATATTATATAATTTTAATAACTAGCTAAAACCATAGGAATGGTTATATTACTTAGTTTTAGCCCAAAATTATTTTTATACTAAAGATAACAATAAAATATATTTTCAGAATTTTTTTCCATAATTTTCCCGTATTTTAAACTATTTTTAACAATTCTTTTAAACCAAATTCGATTTTTAAAATAATAAACAGATTATTATTTTATTTATAAAAAAAAATATTTAAATTCCCTTTAACCTGGACCGCTGGATCAAAAGATCCAACGGCCCAGATCCTCTGTCGGCGCCCACGTGGTGGGGACCAAGCGAAAACGCGTGATCCCCACACGTGCGGGCACGTGGCGACGCATGGCCACGAAGCAGAGGCGACGGTGGGCTTGACGGCGCGATCTCAGTCGTTGGATCTTGATCCAACGGCTAAGGTGAAGTGGCGGCGGGCGAATCATTAACTGATGATTAACAAATCATGGGCAATCATTGGCCAGCGCGATTTTTCGTGTATTTTTAACTGAATTTTGGATTTTATGGTTTGAAATAAAACACTATAAATAGGCACTTCAAACACTGATTTCTCACACCTCAGAACTCTAAAAATTCTGTAAAAATACCAGTGTCTTCGTATTGACAACACTGACGCTACGACTCCACCCAATCGCCGAGCAAAAATTGGGGCGCGGAGCTATTGAGGATTTTGTACACGCCTACGTTTTCAACCCTTCGGCATCCGACTCAAACAAAAGGTAGGATTCGCCTCTCTCTCCTTTTCCTGTCACCTTCTTCTTTGTCAAATAACCTAGTTCTAACCCCCTATTTAAAATGTTGTTATAATATTCGTGCATGCCTATTCCTTGTACCCTCAATAATGATAATGTTAACCCATATTCTAAAACGGTGTTTAAATTTCCTCTGTACACAAAAGTATGTTGCACACCCAAAATACCTGGAATCTAATATGCTTAATGACATAATCCATGAATTGTCAATTCACCTCTGACATACCCACATTTACCCATACTATCAAAATGATCTCGAAATAGGTTACTTTCAAAAAATACCCTCATTTAATTAAAATATTGTATTTGTTTAAAATATCCATAAGAGATAAGATATGTGAAATAAATATTTTAGATACGACATACGTATATTTTACTTACACCCTTTCATCCACTACTATAATATTGTTAAACCTTCAACATTTTTAAAGAAGAAAATACTAAATTTAAATAACGATATCTTTTCAAAAGGAATAATTAGTACCTTATTAAAAGGAAATTTTAAAATAACACCAATCTAGGACAAATGAAAGGTTGTAGGCATCGGTCGTTTATCTAAACCAGACTTTGTGGTGCCTAGGCTAGACAAGTGGGAAAAGTAATTTTAAAAGGCCCGTCTCACGGTGATTCGTGAGCGGATCCCTCCTTTCCTTACTTGTGCTTACCTGGCCACAATTGGCGGTGAAGAGACGATTTGAGGATCTCACAACTTGCCCTTTTGAACGGTTAGGAGTAGTCTAGTTTTTCAAATAAAAACCTCTTGCAACTTGTCCTTATAAAAATCTCTTGCAAAAGATTTTCACCACAACCTTTTATCGAACGGATATTTTCCGTAAAACATTATGTTTTTCCAAAATAATAAATATCCCAAATCTCAAGGTTTTTCTTAGAAGTAATAAAAGATAATTAAACACTATTATTCTTTTTACTAAGCATTTCCCTAAGATGACACGACGTATTTTATGAACTTTAGAAAATAAAACGAGTGGTTGTGGAAGGCCAGATTAAACGAGATCAATACTTTTTAAATTTCCAGTTTATGACATACCTGACATATACAAAACATGATACGGTTAGGGTTAGAATGAGCGGACCTAGGTATGGAATACTTAATATGAAGATCCCGATATTCCGGGTGAACAGTCCAATGTGTGGACGACTATACGAATATGAAGATCCTGATACTACGGATGAACAGTCGAAAGTGTGGACGGTTATACAAATATGAAGATCCTGATATTCCGGGTGAACAGTCTGTTGGATATAGTGCCCTCAGAGTCAATTATTGGATCACATGCACGTGATTGCAATGATTGAGGAGGACCTATGCCGGTAGGACAGTCTTACTCGAGATGATAGTATGCTATCTGGTTTATCTTTATCATCGTGTACTGCTTTAGGTGACCTTACGAGTCACTATTACACGTTGATAATGCCCCTAGGATTCTTGCTTGACTACCAGCAGTATGAGGGCGATCATATACGTGAGAGCTGGAGTCTATAAGCACATCCTTAAAAGGTCCCTAGTCGTGGGAGTTTCGAGACAGGGCATCGATACTCCGGAGTAGACTAGTGTATACAGTCGAGACCCCGACGAGGGGCGGTGGCCGGTCTCAGAAGCCGCTTGTGTCAGTTGGTTCACCTAAGATGTATACAGGTGCTCATTGGGTTATGAGTACACCGGACAGGACTCGCCGGGAACCTGCTAGTTGGGATTATACCTGATGTCAGATAGCAGTTCCCTGGTGACATGTGTACAGGTTAGTTCATGGACCTGAGATCGTCATTTGTCTCGTGTGAGTTCCCACTGTACTTTGATTACTACCCTACCACGGCTCAAAGGAGTCGTGCAAACAGGTTTTAGTTGGGTGCAGTCCCGAGCTGTTAGGTCCACGTTACCTCTCCCGGTACTTTCGGGGTGGCGGAAAGGGTAAAACAAAATTTTTTCTGAACATGGTAACATGGACCATAAAAGCCGGATCTTTACTAAACAATACACTAGCATCCTAACTAGAGATTTATCTACTCGGTTAGGGGTTATACCTCAACTTGTACTCCTTCTCTTCTTGTTGTTCTTCTCCTTGCTTGCTCCGAGGCTTGATCCGGACTTTGGTCACCTCCGCGGCCTCCTTGAGTCGAAGACGATCCACCCGAGAGATGTACACCGAGCTCCACCTCGAGCCGAGGTAACTAGGGCAAAGAGATTGCTAATCTAGAAGCCCTAGGTTGTGTAGAGGAGATGTATGGATGTGTTTGTCTTTGTGGGATCTTTTTCTCTCAACACATGAGATCAAAAGATGAGACCAAGAGGAGGAAGAAGAAGGAGAAACTTAGCAACCATGGAGCTTTTCTTTTTCTTCTCACTTCAAGAGAGAGAATGAGAAGAGAATAATGAAAAGATTAAACCAAAAGAAATGAACCATGGTTCCAATAATACACAAAATCATCATTACTAATCCTATCATGATAGAAGTTGATGGCACATTGAATTGACTATTATCATAACACAAGAAATAAAAAGAAAATGAAAGAAGAGTGTGGATCTCTCTTGAAGGTCAATGGTCAACACGGTCAACGGGTCAACAAAGTCAAGAGAGATCCAAGTGGTCAAATGGTCAATGCAATTAGCCATCACAAATCTATCACTAAAAGGATTAGTAAACAATGTCTCCGGCTCATAACGGTTTTGACCAAACGAACTGTCAAAACCCTAATGAGTGTGCCACATTACGGTTTTGGCCGAACTAACTGCCAAAACCCTAATGGGGCACCTCCTCCTTTATCGCTCCTCAAAACTGTGCATACACACCCGCATCCGCATTCCGTAGAATGCGAATGCACAGAAGACAAATCAAATCCACCTGTGCAATACTAGGATCTGGCTTAAACCAAAGCCCACTAGTATTGCCTGCCCGAACACCACACGCACACAAGTGTACGTAAGTGATCGCAGCCCTGCCGTAAAACCATACGGCCTCTACACGTTTCGCTCAGTGCAGGGAAACTCTCTGTGTGGGACTCTAAAGACACGACACTACGCTGGCAGTGGGTTTAACCACAGACCGCAAGCGGCACTAGCTGTACGTAACGGTCCCTAGGTAGATGTCGATAAGAAGGCCGATGAGGTACACCCATCCGAACTCCTACTGAGCCTGTATGTGACAATCTCCGTACAGTCCGGTCTGTTCGTCTGATACATCGCATGGCGGGCCTAGGGGGGCGGTAAACGTCGGTCCCCTAATAGCGGTACAAGTCGTGTCGGAGTGAAGCCCAGAACACCCTGAGATAACACTGGAAACCTACCAGTATATCTCGCTTGCCCTGGCCAGGGACTACTCGTGCAATGGCTTTCCTAGACACAGCGCGATGTCAACCCCCAATACCGGGAGAGACGAATCCTGTCTAACCGTCACTGCCTCCAAGTGCTTCGGGACTGCACCCAACTACTACCTGTTTGCACGACTCAGTAGAGCCGTGGTAGGGTAGTAATCAAAGAACAGTGGGAACACACTCGAGGCGAAGTAACAGTGTCAAGTCAGCGGACCAAGCTGTACTCATGTCACCTGGGAACTGATAACTGACGATAGGTATAATACCAACCATCAGTTCCCGACGAGTCCTGTCCAGTGTACTCGTAACCTAACGAGCACCCGCATACTATCTCAAGTACGACATACTGACGGCTGTGGGACAGACCGTCTCCCGTGCTGGGATGAGAAGCGCATACGCTAGTCTACTCTGGAGTATCGATGCCCTGTCTCGATAATCCCACGACTAGGGACGTGTATAAGGATGTGCTTGTGGATTACCCAGCCCCCACGAGTGTGATCGCCATCACAACGCCGGTAATCAAGCAAAGATCCTAAGGGCTCTACTAATGCGTATAGGTGATACAATAAAGAAACACACATGTACACATTAAAGCAGAGACAAACCAAGTAGCATACTACTATATTGAGCAGGATTGTCTATACAACTGTGAATATCCCAAGCTTCCATCAAGTAATATACAAACTAGTATGATACAGTAATGGCCTCTAGGGCATATGCACTAACAATCTCCTACTTGCACTAAGGCCATGTACTGGCGTATCGAAGACCTATCATCTCGATCAGCCGCTCGAACTGAGTCTCGGGTAAGGCCTTCGTGAATGGATCCGCCGTGTTGTCTTTTGTGTCCACTCTCCGCACCTCGATCTCCTGGCGATCAATGATCTCCCTGATCAGGTGATACCGCCTTAAGATGTGCCTGGATTTCTGATGGGACCTTGGTTCCTTCGCTAAAGCTATAGCCCCATTGTTATCGCAATACAAAGGTATTGGGTCAACAATGGACGGAACCACCTGAAGTTCACTAATGAACTTCTTCATCCAGACCGCCTCTTTTGCGGCATCGCTTGCAGCAATGTATTCAGCCTCCATCGTCAAGTCTGCGACGGTATCCTGTTTGGAACTCCTCCAACATACCGCCCCTCCGTTGAGGGTAAACACAAAACCCAAGACAGACTTGCTGTCATCTTTGTCATTCTGGAAGCTTGAATCGGTAAAGGACTCGACCCTATGGTTTCCATTACCGTAAACCAGGAACATCTCCCTAGTCCTTCTCAGGTACTTGAGAATGTTCTTCACTGCTGTCCAGTGGTCCTCACCTGGGTCTGACTGATACCGGCTTACCGCGCTCAGCGCGTAAGCTACATCTGGTCTTGTACAAAGCATTGCATACATTATAGATCCTACCGCCGAAGCGTAGGGTATAGTGCTCATGCGAACCCTCTCCTCGTCAGTCTTAGGAGACATCTTCTTGGAGAGGGTAATTCCGTGCAATGCGGGTATGTTACCGCGCTTGGAACCCTCCATACTAAATCTCTTTAGTACGGTCTCTATGTACCTGGACTGCGAAAGTCCCAGTAGTCTCTTGGATCTATCTCTATAGATCTTGATCCCTAGAATGTACGAGGCATCACCCAGGTCTTTCATGGAGAACCTTTGTGACAAAAATAGCTTGACCGATTGTAGCATAGGAATATCATTTCCTATCAAAAGAATGTCGTCCACGTACAAGACTAGGAATACGACAGTTCATCCTACAATCTTCTTATAAACACAGGGTTCATCTTCGTTCTTGATGAAATCAAATTCCTTGATTGCCTCATCAAAACAGATGTTCCAGCTCCGCGATGCCTGCTTTAATCCATAAATGGATTTAAGCAACTTGCACACCTTTCCGCTGCTCCCACTGTCTACGAAACCTTTTGGCTGATCCATGTAAATGCACTCTTCCAAACAACCGTTTAGGAAAGCCGTTTTAACATCCATCTGCCAGATTTCATAGTCATGGAAGGCAGCAATGGCAAGTAGGATCCGAATGGATTTGAGCATAGCCACCGGAGAAAAAGTTTCGTCATAGTCCAAACCAGGTCTTTGACGAAAACCTTTTGCAACGAGTCTAGCCCTATAGGTTTCCACCTGCCCGTCTACACCAAGTTTCCTTTTGTAGATCCATTTGCATCCAACGGGTTTTACCCCAGGTGGAGCAATATCCAAGTTCCACACTTTATTGGCGTACATAGACTCCATTTCGGATTGCATTGCTTCCTGCCACTTATCAGAGTCCCCACTGATAATGGCCTGTCTGAAACTGGTTGGGTCATCTTCTTCCAAGATGCAATCCTCTCGATCCCCGTCAATGAGAAAACCGTAGTATCTCTCGGGCGGACGAGAAATCCTACCAGATCTGCGGAGTGGCTGAGGTTCATCTGGGGTTATTGAAGCCTGAGGTTCTGTCAAATTTTCAGTTTCAGTTTGTGGTCGCTGAATTTCTTCCAATTCTACCGTGCTCCCACTAATTTCTTTTGCAAGAAACTCCGTTTCTAAGAAAACGACATGCTGAGCAACAAACACCTTCTGTTCCTCGGTGTGGTAGAATAGATATCCATAACCATTCTTTGGATATCCCACAAACTTACATAAAACTGACCGTGCCTCTAGTTTATCCGGTTTATGCGATTTAACATAAGCCAGACAACCCCATATCTTAAATCTTTTAAGATATGGCCTTTTCCCATTCCATATCTCGAATGGAGTCTTAGGCACTGATTTAGACGGAACATCATTCAATAGATATGCTGCTGTCAATAGCGCATGTCCCCAAAATGAAAGAGGCAACTCGGCATTACTCATCATGGAGCGAACCATATCCAGAAGGGTACGATTCCTCCTCTCCGATACACCGTTGTGCTGTGGTGTATAAGGAGGAGTAAGCTGAGAGAGAATACCATTCTCTTTTAAGTAATCTAGGAATTCCGTGCTTAAGTACTCCCCTCCTCTATCAGACCGGAGGATGTTGATACTTTTGCTAGTCTGGTTCTCTACTTCGTTTCTGAATTCCTTGAATTTCTCAAAAGCTTCAGATTTGTGTTTCATCAGATACACATATCCGAATTTAGAGAGATCGTCAGTGAATGTGATGAAGTATGAGAACCCACTCCTTGCATGTATAGACATCGGACCACATACATCACTATGTACGAGTCCCAAGAGCTCTGCTGCTCTTTCTCCATGTCCGGTGAACGGAGATTTGGTCATCTTCCCTTTGAGACAAGACTGACAAGTTTCATAAGATGAAAACTCGAACGCATCCAAGAGTCCATCTTTATGCAACTTACTCAGTCTTTTCTCTCCGATATGACCAAGTCTACAATGCCACAAGTAGGATTCATTCGTATCTGAATTCTTCCTCCTGCGTGTGTTTTGTACATTGAGAACTGTATTCTGATTTAGAACGTAGATACCATTACACAGTGTACCTTCTGCAACCAGTACCTTATGAAGGTAAATGTTCATGATATTTCTATCAAGAACAAAGTTATATCCATCTTTATCGAGTAAAGAAACTGATATGATGTTGCAAACCATGGAAGGTACATAGTAGCAATCGTTCAAAATCATAGTCTTGCCATTTGGCAATACTAGGTGATATTCACCGACGGCTGCCGCATTAACTTATGCTCCGTTCGCTACTCTGAGTGACATATCACCTGGTGCAACTTTCCTACTTTTTCTCAGTCCCTGCAATAAATTACAGATATGAGATCCTGATCCGGTATCAAGTACCCAGGAGGTAGGGCTGACCGTAAAACAGTTCTCAATTACAAGAACACCTGAAGTAGATGCAAAACCATGCTTCTTCTTCAACTGGGTATCCTGGGAATCCATACAATCCCCTTTCCCTTGCTCATACTTATGACTGTTGTCACAAGTTGGAGCTGAACCAACGTTCCCCAGCCCCGAATAAGAATTCGGATCGGTCAAGCGATACATTTTATTATCTTGATTAGGGCGTGAAATGGTGGCTACCTGGAGAGAGAGAAAAGAAAACACTCAGCATGCGCTCTTGCAAGTTTAGATTGGTTTTTTAATTTATCTAAACAGGATGGCTCCCACTGTCTCTCGAATCCCTCCTCAAACCATAAAGGAAGAATTAGTCGGGATCAATCTCACCGTACAATACTTGCTTAACCGTTCGGCCAGGCCAGTGTCGGTACTTCGAGGGAGGTTTTCCAACGCTTTCGCGAAGTTCCTTAATTAAGTAACCTCTTTTCCCTGTGGGCGTAGCCCCGCTAACACCTTTCTAGACACCTACTTGGTTTATAGCATTGATCGTTAAGCGAGAAAGTTCCTGAGGAGTAGCATATACTCACAGTAGGATCGGGATCCAAATATCATCGCGTGACAAAACTGAAGGAATCCTACCAGAATCATCACACTCCAAATGGTATACAACACTAGCAAGTTTCAGTACTTTTGAAACTCCCGATGTGGTTTTTGCCCCTAACGGTTTATGACCTTGACTAGGTCAACAAGCCACAAACTGTTAGTCAAGTTCTACCCGTCATTATCCTGACTGCATTAGACCCATCCGTACGTGCCCTTGACTAGGTCAACAAGGCCGCACGACTGTCCTAACCAGTCACATTTGCAATCCACAGAATAATATCATTCAGCTACCGTTCACTACCCCTTGACTAGGTCAACAAACGCAGCACGAATACTAAATAATATTAATCCGAAACGACGGAGGGCTACGGCTGGGTTTTTGGCGAAAAACCCGTTAACGTAATGAACTTGATATCGTTGAAGGAACATGATTGCCTTTTGAAAATATAGTGGCGAAAACTTTTGCTAAAGAGGTCACTCCCTGTGAAGGGATCTCGGCTCTTTCTTCGTCGAATGAGGTGCAGGATATTCCAAACTGAATACCTCGATGCAAAGCAAGAATAATCGACTATAGTGAAGTTATCACCCTGACGCAAACTTTTTGTCCAAGGGGTCACTCCCGATTAGGGGATCTCGGCCCTTGCCTCGTCGAATGAGGTGCTGGGCATTCATAACCGAATACCTCGATGCAAAACAAAAAGTGAACGTCCTTGTAATAACAGCTTTTGAAAAATTGTTCCAACAACGTCTTTTAGGTTTATTTTCTTGCATTAGTTCTTTTAATGCGTCCCATCAATTAAAACCTACCATTGCAGAAAACAACCAAAATATGACGTACGCTTATGCCATTCGCATTCGCCACGGGGCCCCGTCATCACCCGTTAGGTTACTTAACTAACGACAGAGCGGGGGCTGGGCTAGCGCGGCTGTAAAACATAAGTAACGCCTAAATAGTTATTATATATAGATATATAGCAATGATAGCCAATCCAGATCACAGATGAACACTTTGGATATACTAGGAACCCGCGATTCGTTCGAGCCTGCAACGAAAAGCGGATTACACGGTCGCGATGAATAGCCAATACCCCACCCAAGACCCCTACGGGTGCGGCAAACTACCCGCCAAGTACCCGAAGCGAAGCAACCTCCCTCAACACCGTGAGTAGGCCACTCGGCACTTCGAGATACCCGGTAGTTTGTGCACCCCCTCCATGGGTCTATCCTAGGAGCAAAAACAGTAAAAAGAATTATACAATGACGGCTACAACCCCGACCCGGTTGTGCGGCCGTACAAATAATATTACATCAATTTACAAATTTATAACATGAATGAAAGAAAAAGAAACTCTCATCTCACATCCAACCCGGCTATTCATCCGTGAAAATCCAACGAGTTCATATACACATACCATCAACAACACAGATCACAGATATGTATAACCCCCACTAATCGACGTATAGCGATTAGTAGACGTTCAATACACATATAACATTACAGATATAACCATTAGCCAAAGTCTACAGAACATCGACCAAAAATACGGATTTTTGAGCCCCAAAAACAAATTTTGCTTTCTGGAAAATCTGGGCAGAAAAGTCATATACCAAAAATCCTAAAAACTCACCAGAAACAAACTGCAACAAAAATGATCCACGGCCGAGTCAACTCGGCCGCGGTTCCGCGGCAGAAGCAAGCTTCTGCCGTGGAACCGCGGTGAGTTGGTCGACTCGCGCGATCATTTTTCTTGCCTGTTCTAAGAAAAGCCTGAGCCGATTTTTAAGACATGATTTATTATCTTTTGAGCAGAAAAAAAAATCGGCAGAAACTCAAGGTTTCCAGGGTGTTTTTCATTTTTTTTCGTTCGGTCGATATTCTAAATACCTTGCTAACATGCTAGGGTGTGTTTAGTTTGTCTCTGATACCACTGTTAGGTCCACGTTACCTCTCCCGGTACTTTCGGGGTGGCAGAAACGGTAAAACAAAATTTTTTCTGAACATGGTAACATGGATCGTAAAAGCCGGATCTTTACTAAACAATACACTAGCATCCTAACTAGAGATTTATCTACTCGGTTAGGGGTTATACCTCAACTTGTACTCCTTCTCTTCTTGTTGTTCTTCTCCTTGCTTGCTCCGAGGCTTGATCTGGACTTTGGTCACCTCCGCGGCCTCCTTGAGTCGAAGACGATCCACCCGAGAGATGTACACCGAGCTCCACCTCGAGCCGAGGTAACTAGGGCAAAGAGATTGCTAATCTAGAAGCCCTAGGTTGTTTAGAGGAGATGTATGGATGTGTTTGTCTTTGTGGGATCTTTTTCTCTCAACACATGAGATCAAAAGATGAGATCAAGAGGAGGAAGAAGAAGGAGAAACTTAGCAACCATGGAGCTTTTCTTTTTCTTCTCACTTCAAGAGAGAGAATGAGAAGAGAATAATGAAAAGATTAAACCAAAAGAAATGAACCATGGTTCCAATAATACACAAAATCATTATTACTAATCCTATCATGATAGAAGTTGTTGGCACATTGAATTGACTATTATCATAACACAAGAAATAAAAAGAAAATGAAAGAAGAGTGTGGATCTCTCTTGAAGGTCAATGGTCAACACGGTCAACAAAGTCAAGAGAGATCCAAGTGGTCAAATGGTCAATGCAATTAGCCATCACAAATCTATCACTAAAAGGATTGGTAAACAATGTCTCCGGCTCATAACGGTTTTGACCAAACGAACTGTCAAAACCCTAATGAGTGTGCCATATTACGGTTTTGGCCGAACTAACTGCCAAAACCATAATGGGGCACCTCTTCCTTCATCGCTCCTCAAAACTGTGCATACACACCCGCATCCACATTCCATAGAATGCGAATGCACAGAAGACAAATCAAATCCACCTGTGCAATAATAGGATCTGGCTTAAACCAAAGCCCACTAGTATTGCCTGCCCGAACACCACACGCACACAAGTGTACGTAAGTGATCGCAGCCCTGCCGTAAAACCATACGGCCTCTACACGTTTTGCTCAGTGCAGGGAAACTCTCTGTGTGGCACTCTAAAGACTCGACACTACGCTGGCAGTGGGTTTAACCACAGACCGCAAGCGGCACTAGCTGTACGTAACGGTCCCCAGGTAGATGTCGATAAGAAGGCCGATGAGGTACACCCATCCGAACTCCTACTGAGCCTGTATGTGACAATCTCCATACAGTCCGGTCTGTTCGTCTGATACATCGCATGGCGGGCCTAGGGGCGGTAAACGTCAGTCCCCTAATAGCGGTACAAGTCGTGTCGGAGTGAAGCCCAGAACACCCTGAGATAACACTGGAAACCTACTAGTATATCTCGCTTGCCCTGGCCAGGGACTACTCGTGCAATGGCTCTCCTAGACACAGCGCGATGTCAACCCCCAATACCGGGAGAGACGAATCCTGTCTAACCGTCACTGCCTCCAAGTGCTTCGGGACTGCACCCAACTACTACCTGTTTGCACGACTCAGTAGAGCCGTGGTAGGGTAGTAATCAAAGAACAGTGGGAACACACTCGAGGTGAAGTGACAGTGTCAAGTCAGCGGACTAAGCTGTACTCATGTCACCTGGGAACTGATAACTGACGATAGGTATAATACCAACCATCAGTTCCCGACGAGTCCTGTCCAGTGTACTCGTAACCTAACGAGCACCCGCATACTATCTCAAGTACGACATACTGACGGCTGTGGGATAGACCGTCTCCCGTGCTGGGATGAGAAGCGCATACGCTAGTCTACTCCGGAGTATCGATGCCCTGTCTCGATAATCCCACGACTAGGGACGTGTATAAGGATGTGCTTGTTGATTACCCAGCCCCCACGAGTGTGATCGCCATCACAACGCCGGTAATCAAGCAAAGATCCTAAGGGCTCTACTAATGCGTGTAGGTGATACAATAAAGAAACACACATGTACACATTAAAGTAGAGACAAACCAAGTAGCATACTACTATATTGAGCAAGATTGTCTATACAACTATGAATATCCCAAGCTTCCATCAAGTAATATACAAACTAGTATGATACAGTAATGGCCTCTAGGGCATATACACTAACACGAGCCACATGGAGGCAGTGAGCGGATCTGCAGGGGTTCGTCTCTCCCGGTATTGGGGGTGAGGTCGCGCTGTGTCTAGGAGAGCCAGAACATGAAAAGTCCTTGGCCAAGGCAGGAGATTTACTGGTAGGTATTCCAGTAGTATCTCCGGGTGTTCTGGGCTACACTCCGACACGACTTGTACCGCTATTGGGGGTCTGACTTTTACCAACCCCCTAGGTCCGCCATGCGATGCTCATAGACGAACGGACCGGACTGTACGGATATTGTCACTGACAGGCTCAGTAGGGTGTCAGGATGAGTTCGCTCATCGACGTCCCTTTTGGTCAATAGCTGGTGGCCCGTCACATATGGCTGATACCTCTGACGTGCTAGTGGTTAAATCCACAGCCATAGTATTGACGAGTCTTTAGAGTCCACCACACTCAGTTACTCAGGTTTCGGGCGAAACGCTGTAGAGGCCGTATGGAGATATGGCAGGGTTCGATCAGATACGTGCGGTATTGCACGGATCGTGATCGGACGGTTTTTACTAGCCGGCTTTGGCTTAAGCCGGATCCTAGTATTGGATAGTGTAGATTTTGTCTCTTTGCATTTGTGTTCAGTGCGAATACAAATGCAGGCATGTATATGCAGTAGCGGGGTTTTCCTGTAATTTATTACGGGATCAGTTTTCTGAAGTTGCCAGTTTGCATTCCGTTCCGGCCGGTTTTCCTTTGTTCCTTCGCGGCCGGACTTTTCGATGGAGGGGGGTTATTTGCAAGTTTGCAAATAACATTTGTGGAGGGGGTTTCATGCATTAATGAGATTAAGATTGATTTAGTGTATGATGTGAAGCTTGCTTTTGATGTGGTCACCACCCTTGATCTCCTACCATCACCTCCCTTCATGATTTGTATTTTTCCTCCACCATTTGATAAAAGAGGGGCCAGCCACTTCATGAGAAAGGAGAGGATCATTTTTGAGTGGTGGCATTATTCTTCATCTCATTTTCTTGCTAGGAAATTGAAAGCACCAATTTTCTTTAACCTCTTTCCTCCACATCCAAGGCAATTTCTATAACCCTAAAGAGACATGGCTACTACACTATTCTACAGCATATCTTGGACGCGTCGGCTAGCCAACTTCGCGCCCGAGTTGCCTCGGTCCAGAGGTGGGAGCCCGTAAAAGAAATCGGCTACGTGGTGCCCTTTCCGACGAGGACGTGACGTACGGAGATTCCGCGGGAGATCGGAGTGGAGACGAAGACCGAAGGACACGGATTGCTTGGTATAGCTTCTCTACTCTTTTCTTGTTTGCTAGTTGCTAGGTTAATGGCCCGATCCGGGTTAATAGTGCGCGGTGGTGCCGGTTGCAAGTTTTGCAAAGTTTTCGTTTCCACATTTCCGGCGTCGGATCGTCGGCCGGGGCGCCGCCGTGCACTTACACAGTCCAAAGTGTGGACGACTATACAAATATGAAGAACCCGATATTCCGAGTGAACAGTCCAAAATGTGGACGACTATACAATGTGGAAATTCCATGTCTGGAGGTATACGCATTAACTCTAATTCATCAAAACCTTTATACTGAACCACGGGGATGGGTAGTTTGATTAGGCAAGGAGATTCGGAACTCGGATTCCCCTACTACTCGATCATGATCCCGGGAAGTGAAACGGTACATTTCACTTCCCCAGTTGTTGTTCCGTGGCCACAACGGAATAATCGCGAGTATCCGGACCCTTGTTTAACAAACTAAAACGTTTACAATACCTATTGATACTCAACACTAAACTCACATCATGTGATATACCTACCTACCTGTTACCTTATCTACCTTTTTTCATGAGACACGACTTATTCAGTATCTTGAATGTGGATATTTTACTAGTTTAGACTTGTTGTTTATTATGGAACTGAAGGGCGGTAATACCTGTACACTTGAGTGATATTCACGCTAGATAAAACTCCATCATAGTCATGGGACACCTTTCGGGGATGTTCATGCTACCATATTGATTGCCATCTCAGGCACGAGCACCAGCTCATACTGCTTCCAGCTAGTCATGGGATACCTCAAGAATATGAGTATGTTCACCAGTCAGTTCCATCCATATACACCTTGTTAAACCTGATCTAACTCTTAGACTGAATATCCGTTTGACTTGACTTGAACCTTTACCAAACATATACCTCACACAACCTACTCATATTCATATATCTAATTAGTATATAACCTCATACCTTTATACACATGTACATCATATTCATTATATACACCTGTTCATTTCTATACCTTTACTTTCTTATGAGGCAATCTTACCCGAGTATAACTCGCTGACGGACCTTCCTTTTCTTCCTCTATCTTTGGAATGTTCGTCAGATAAGAATGAGTATTATGGCGAGGATCAAGGTGTGAAGCCAGCTTATGAAGATTATGCAGACTGGACGATGGAAGATTAGCTAGTTTTAATTTTTGTTGTTGCCCACATGTTTAGGGCTTTTGTTTCTCCTCGATGTAATTAAACTACTTAGTTTATTTTACTCTTTCTTTTGGGATGTAATAAAGTTTGGTTAATGGAAATAAATGCCTTTCGCTTTTATTATTTTTGTTTTGGTACACATCCTGCATGTTATATATTCATACGTTTAATGTAACTGTATTGAATAGACCACCTTCAATACAGTTAGGTTGTGGACTTTGCCACGTCATCCTTCACCTTCTTTTGGGAAGCGGGACGTGACAGGTTTTTGTGGTGGCCCATGCAGGTCCTCTTGTGTACTAAAATGAAACCATTAACTGACTAATTATATTTGTGAATCTCATCCATTCATACCGATTTCATAATTCTCCTATGTCCCTTGTCCCTTCCTTGACATTCTGTATCCTGACCATGGCCTCCCTTCAAGTCATGGAAAATCTTTCCGACAAGAATGACAAGTCCGATATTACTTTTGAAGCTACATCTGGAGATTCAGACGATGATGTCGTAGACTCTCAGACGGTTATTTCCGACAGTGACTCGGAAGACGAAGAAGTCGATGCTGCAACTCCGGAGTCTATGATGGCCAACGACTCCGATGAAGAAGATCCTATAGAAGAGGAGCATATAGAGGAGGGGCCAGAAAAAGAAGCTCCTACGGCGGAAGAGAATCGTATGGAATATGATCCGGATGAGGAGGCTCCTGCAGAAGAAGAAGATCCAATAGAGGTGGAATCAGAGAGTAAGGCTCCTGCCAAGGATGAGTCCAAGGACGAAGCTTTGAGTAAGGAGGAACTCGAGGCCGAAGAAACTCAGGAAGTTGTCCCCACAAGGCACCGTAGGAATGGTCGTACCTTTCTTAGTGCGAGGACCTATCACCACTTGTTGAACTCCCATAATCGAGATTAAAAAGTCTTTTTCCTTTTCTTTGGCCGAATAAAACGATGCATGTCCTTACTTTTCGGTTGTACTCTCCATATTGAAGTTGGATAATAAAATCTTAGTTTCGAGCAAAAATCTCTCGTGTCTCTTGCTCTTCTTATTAGTATCTCTCTTGCATTAATATTGTTCTTCCATGCAAACTATTACTTTGTCTCATCCCTCAGCCTGTTCGTAACCTAACCTATTCTGATTCGGATCATCAATAGCCGGACGACACCATAACCGCAATACAAGGAGAAATGGAGTCAATGGAGCCGCTGCTCAGCAAGCAGCTATGCTACAAATGATACAAGGACTACTGGAGCAACAACAGCAGCAGACAGCTGTCCTTCAGCAGGAGCTACGAGAAAGTAGGCAGCAGCCAGCAGAGATTTTAAGTAAGACACTAACCCCAGTTTCTTAAGGTTCGGCGTGAGTGAAGTAGTTCAGATCACTCCACCCTAAGACTTTTTCAGGGAAGGAAACCCCCTTAAAAGCTGAGGAATGGCTCAAGGGAACAGTCAATGATATCGTGCCGCTCAAATTCTGAAGGACGCGTTGGTGAACATCGCTAAGCTACAACCGACGGATAATTCCAGGATATGGTGGGAGGCAGAAGAAAGTAGATTGAAGGAGCCCATCGATTGGGAAATGTTCAAACAGCATTTTGATACCCAGTATTTTCCAGTCGTGGCACACTTAAGGATGGAAAGAGAGTTTATACAATACCAACAAAGGAGCATGTGGGATAAGTCGGTGGACAAGTACGTTCCGGAGTTCGCGAATTTAAGTCGATTCACGCATCATCTGGTGGCAACCCCAGAACTTTATGCTAAGAGATTCCGACAAGGATTGGACCTGAAAACGCAGTCCTCCATGTCTTCTGCTACCCTTTCGACTTATGATGAAATCTTAGAGGCGGCACAAAACTTTGAAGACCTTCAGAGACGGATGAGGAAGGATGACCGTTTGTCTGGCATTAAGCAACCAGCCAATCAAATTCTTGAAGGATCATCTTCCAGATTAAACGGGAGACAAAAACCTAAGAGACCTGCAGGACCAACTATCTTCGGAAAACCAGCCGTTATATGCAACCATTGCGGTAGAGCCGGACACTTTATGAGGGGCCGTTGCATTGTGAATAAACTTTGCATAGTCTCTAGGTCTCCGGATCATGCCATTGGGGACTGTCCTCAGAGAGGGAGACAATCAGACCCCGTCAACAAGCCGGCTAATTATGGGAAACCAACACAGGAAAACCGGCCACTTTCCGCCACTAAACCAACCGGTCAAGGGGCATCACCAAAGGGACCACCCTTGTCATCCAGGAGCGTGATTTTCAGCAAGCGCAGAGGAATGGACTCAAACGCCAGACCTTCACTATGACAGCCGAGAAGGCTGATGCCACGTGGAAAGACAACAGAGAGACTTTCCATGCAGCAAGTGATACACCAACTCGCGGGAGCGACACATGCAGTAAAGAGGATTCCTGACAGCGTTACTGATTTCCGTATCTAGTAATGGCTACTCCTATGAAAATTTCAAATATGAAATTATTCTAAGGAGGGTAGATCGTAACTATCACAACCATTCTTGCAATTCTTAGCAAACCCAGAAGTTTTAAACATCCACAACGATTCTTCGGAGAGGGGACTTGGTGATGTGATGTATCAGCGCGACGATATAGTCGCATATGCGTCAAGACAATTAAAGGTGCATGAGCGAAACTACCAACACATGATTTAGAACTTTCCGCAGTTGTTTTCGCACTCAAGATTTAGAGGCACTATTTATTGGGTGAGAGGGTAGATATTTACACCGATCATAAGAGCTTGAAGCATATCTTCACCCAGAAGGAACTCAATATGATGCAGAGGAGTTGACTGGAATTAATGGCAGATTTCGACGTAAATTTACAATATCATCCGGGAAAGGTGAATGTAGTCCCGGACGCTTTGAGTCGCCAACCAATGATTTCGAGTCTGACTACTCATTGGAGGAATCGTCAAGATCTTAATGAACTAGAGACCGAGTTGATAATGCCCCGAATACTTACATCCTTCATGAATTTGCAAATTCACTCAAGATAAAGGAAGAGTATTGATATTTTTATTAAAATATAAGTCTGAAAAATAATTCCTAAGCTTAAGTCTAAATTCTGAAAATATATACCTTACAAATTGCAAAAACACGAACCTTGAAACTTGGAATAGTAGGAGAGACCTTGAAATGCTCTTGTCTAAAGTCCTTAGTACAAAGAAAAATAAAATCAAAATATAAGCGTGAATAAAAAAAAAATGAACACTGGTTTTTGTAATTACTTAAGGCTCAAAATAGAAAAAAAATATCTAGCGAGGGTGCTTCATCACCTAGTGCCTTAGACCAACTGGTTTGGGAGTCACTGCTAAAGCCTTAGGTGTTACAAGACTAGGAATTACGCTTTAATGTACAAACACATTTTGTAATTGGTTGTTGGTACCTCAAGAAGTATTAACGGTCGCATGAAGAATGTGTGAGCAAAATTCATCTAAAAATTCACCAATTAAGAAGTGTTTTGGACGACGGACAAGAGTGTGATAGCTTGATTTGAATTTCCAAGTGTAGGGGTAATATACACACACACATAGGGGTATGTGATTGGGGTTTAGATAAGAGATAGGAATGAAACATAGAACTTATATCTTTAATAGAGATGATAAAAATTCCTAAGTTGAGATAGAACCCTAGAAGGAAAACTTAATAGATGCCAAAAGCCAAGTAAATTTACAGAATATATATAATCTTAAGTTAAATAATAAGGAAGCATGAAAAATACGGGTGGATAATTTCTAAGTCGACGATAATAGAGTTTCTTGTTAGGAAACCTAATTGGAGAATAAAAGTTAATAGGTCGAATTGATAGGATTTTGTGGGTAGTATCCGCTGAAAACCCTCAGGAGACAACAGTCCTCCTACTAGGGACACCTAGAGGTTTAACGGCTTATTGCACGAGCTCAGTGCAATCGAGTTTCCCTGCGAAAGTGAGGCTAGGTCTTTTTCGAGAATAAAACTAGTTTTGCTCGAGGACGAGCAAAAGATAAGTTTGGGGGTATTTGTTCATATCATAATATTGCATTATTATATTCCCCATTCTTATTCATTTTACAAATAAACAGGTGCTTTTGACCCATGTCTGCTACATAGTTGCAGGTTACAGGTTCTCAGAACAAAAACTGTGAAAAAGTTGAAAAGACGATACAAAAGTGAGACTACAACCAACAAATGGAAAGATCTTGATCATGCCTACAGTTTGAAGAGTAAAATGGACAATTCCACAAGGTACAAAGCCAGCGCAAGGTTCAAGACATCGACACGAAGCAAGCGGTAAAGTCCACGACATTATTCACTGTGGAAATCTGGAAGAAAACTAGAAGAAAATCTGAGAAACCAAGTGAAGAAACAAGGAGCCAAAAGCAACAGAAAACAACCCAGAAGAAATCAGCAACCAAGCTCTCCATACGGCCGCGGTTTCGCGGCCAAACCATGCTCTTGGCCGCGGATCCGCGTCCGTGCGTCGCCTGGGTCGGTGGAAACTTCTGTGACGCTGGCGGTGCGTTGACTAGTTCTTTTCTTAGGGGATAAACTTGTAATTGCAGATATGATGCGATTGTAACCCTATGGTTTCTATGTTCTATAAATAGAAACCCTAAAACCTGTTTTAGGTTATGCCTCTTTTTATTTCATCTATTCAGATCTGTAAATTCTTGTGTAAATGTTTGGAAAGAGCCATCAATAAAGTAAGTAATTTTCTTTCATTGCCTTAGTATAATTTTATTATCTGCCTTAGTTAGATAGTTAGAAATGTTTTTCAATTCCCTAATGAGCGAGTAGTCTCTTCGCTTGTTAGGGTTAGATTTGGGGAAGGCTTGAGAGATGAAAATCTCTCACCCATTTCTTTCCCATCATATATAATTAATAGGACTCCATGCATACATACACACACCGTTCCCTACGGCACCTTACCCCACGAGGTAACGGTGATACCGTAGTATAAACGACCTGTTGCGTATGTTTTCCATGGAGGTTAGGGTAAGAATGAAGAAAGGAAGGACTAGAACCTAGAGGAAGAAACATCGTTTCTTCCCGATGGTACTAATCCCCTTTATTAATTGTTACCATAACACTTAAAGAGATCTAAATTAGGGTATTGAAAGCGGTGAGGAAATCTTCAATTTCCAAACCTAATCTAAACCTAACCTTAGCAAGATTCTAGTCTTAGTATAAATCAGTTTAGTTTTTAGCGATAATCCATTCACGCCGTTTGGAATTAATTCGTTAGACCAAATTAGGAAATACACAACATCCCTGTGGACCGACCTGTACTCACCGGCTAGCTACCAAGCGACGCCGTTCTTGATTGCGGTTAACAAATTCTTTGATTCATCTTTTTAAAGCGCCTACGCAAAATAGCTTTCAATCAAATGGCTCCGTTGCCGGGGATGGCGTAGTTATTTTCTTTTTGCAATTTCGGGTTAATATAAAATTAAAAAAAATCATAAAAACTGAAAAAATTAAAAAAAAAATATAAAAGTTTTATCATCTTTTTATTGTTTGAAGGGTTTTTCGTGTGAATTTTGCAGGATCGACAAACAAGTTCGGATCTGAAAAAATCCAGAGATCAAAACAGAAAATGACAGATCTGAACAACAGAGGAGAAGAAAAAGTCTTGGGAACCGAGCCGCAGATCAGGCCGCGGAACCGCGGCGGGAGGCACCCTTTGGCGGCGGAAACACGGTTGTGGGGTCGAGTCAGCACGTGCAAAAATCTCTGTGAGCTTCCCTTATTCTTCTCTGAAAATCCCAATATCTCCTCTGTAAATTTTCCTTCAGGATTCTTTGCGCTAAAAAATCTCTCCCACTTCCAATAATTGATCTTGTGCAGGATTCTTTGTGCCGCGCTAAAAATTGTTTGCAAGTGATTGTTTACTGTTTTGCATATTTAATCGGACTTTAAGGGGCTTGAAACCAATCCAGATTGGATAGGGATTTCATCACCCTTCCCAGGACCCCAGAAATCACATAAGGCATATTGCATTGACCATCATTGAATTAAAAAAATATTAGACTCAGCCCTAAGGACTTCGCGCTCAATAGGACAAATGAATAGTTGTAGGCATCGACCGTTGATCCTAACCTGACTTTGTGGTGCCTAGGCTAGACAGGTAGTGAAGGGTAATTTTAAAAGGCCCGTCTCACGGTGATTCGTGAGCGGATCCCTCCTTTCTCTACTTGTGCTTACCTGGCCACAACTGGCGGTGAAGAGGGGGTTTGAGGTCCTACTTCTTGCCCTTTGGAATAGTTAGGAGCTGTCTAGCTGACCTAGGTGACCCTAGATCTAAGCTTGATTGTGCATTTGTGGTTGATTGAATGTGTGTCTAAGCCTTTTATTGCAAATCTTTTTTGCAAAAAGCTCCACATAAAAAAAGGAAAAATTTTACAAAAACTTGCAACTTGTCGCTAAAAATCCGTGCACCCCACTTACACCACTTTCTTTCCATTGACGTTTTCTTACCTCCACATTCTGTTTTTCACCTTTTTGACTACATTACCTCTTTAGTGTATGTCCGGTTGGACTAGGGACACTAGTGCCCGATTAGTCCGTATCTCGTTGGTACCGACCGACGACGCTTTCGACTCCGAAGTCGAAATTCCTTCCACTTCCTTACCTTCACCTTCACATTCTTCCTCCGAAGGGATGTCGGGATATAATCCTAACAACACCTTACCCACGGGACTGATTCCACCTCCGTTGGGTGCGAATAACCCGCAACACCCGCCTGTTGAAGCGCCCCAATGAATCGTGCTCCAGGATCTTTTCTACCCCATCCGCACCGCCTTACCTACTTGTCTTTCACTCCTACCGGCAAATAGGGACAACTTTGAGATCAAACCCCACTTCATCAATATGTTGCCAAAATTTCACGGACTGGAATCCAAAGATGCCTATATATTCATAAACAAATTCCAAAACGTTTGCGCAATGATGAAAACAACCCAATTATCAGATGATGCTATAAGGCTAAGGGTCATTCCTTTCACCTTATGTGGCTTAGCTGAGAAGTGGTTATACAGCACCGCATCGCACTCAATTAAAAATTGGGAAGAGTTTGTTAAAGCTTTTCTTAAAAAGTTTTATCCTCGTCACAAGACTGCGAGAATTCGCAATGAGATTATACAATTTTCCCAGCTTCCTTCCGAACCCTTTTGGAAGTGTTTTGAAAGATTCAAAGACCTACTTGTTCAATGCCCTCACCATGGTATCGAAAATTGGCAACTTTGCCAAACTTTATACGAGGGATTGAACTCAGCAACGAAGCAGTTGCTGGAAACCATTTGTCAAGGTCACTTTCTAACCAAATCTAGTGAGAAAGCTTGGCAGTTTCTCAAGGATCTTGCTGAACAAACACTTCAGTGGGAAAGCACTAAGACCATCTCATCTTCTTCTGTTTGTCAGTCTAGGGATGGCATACATCAATTAGATATGTCGATTGCTATGAAGGCCGAAATGGCCACACTTGCTAGAAGCAGTTGAGACCAAAATCTCATCGCCTTCTCCTGCCCCTGCTTTACCCCCACGAACTGTTTGTACTTGTTGTTCGGATCCATCACACCTTACCGAAGAGTGTCCTTACAATCCACCTGTTCAAGGACACGATCAAGTCAATGCTGCCTTTCAGCAACGACAAAGAAATGATCCATACTCTTCGACTTATAATCCGGGTTGGAGGAGTCACCCACATTTTGCTTGGAATAAAAATCAACAATTCCAAGGAAACAACAACTTTCAAAAGCCTCCTCCTCCACAACAACAAGCACCACAACAAACTCAATACCAGCAATCTTTCCAACCACAACCTTACACAAACCAAATGAACAATTTTGTGCCCAACAACTCATACCCTCCAAACAATTTTGTTCAACCAAATGATGATAAGGTTACCTCGCTAGAAAGAAGTCTAGATGCGTTTCTCAAACAATCTACACAATCCGCAGCAAGGTTGGAGACTTCCATCCAGTCTTTGGTGCACAACAATACTTCACATGATCAAAGTATCAAATCAATCGAAACCCAAATTGCACAACTAACTGCTGTGTTGAGCGAGCGAGAAAAGGGAAAGCTTCCATCTCAACCATTGCCAAATCCCGGCCACACACACAACGCACATGTTGCATATGAACAACAAAATTATAATGTAAATGCTGTGACCATTTTGAGATCTGGAAGAGTGTTGCAAAATAATGTAGGTAATAGTGATGACACCCCCGCCGGTGGTTCTTTTTCATCTTCTTCTTCTCCATCATCTTCTTCTTCATCTTCATCTTCTTCGTTAGAGCCTATTCTTCATTCTTCAAAAAGCTCTTCTTCTTTTGATCCAAACGGACCCACATCTCACTTCACGAACACACCCATACTGGGATCCGTTCCAACTCCACATTCTACTCCACAGACATTGGATTCAACAGATTTTCAAAATGCTCCATTTCCAAACAGGTTGATATCCAATAAACCAACTCCACAAATGGAGAAGATTGTGGAGTTATTTAAACAGGTTACCATAAATATACCTCTCTTGGATGCAATCCAACAAGTCCCTTCTTACGCGAAAATCTTAAAGGGCTTATGCACCTCGAAGAGAAAATCTCAGACTCCCAAGAAAGTGCTAGTAGCTAGTGCCATGAGCAATGCTATTAACCAACGTCAACCCTTATCCGAAAAACGAAAGGACCCTGGCTGTCCTACAATTTCAATAACAATTGTGGATAAGAACATCAATCGAGCACTTTTAGAACTTGGGTCTAGTGTTAACCTGCTTCCCTACTCCGTGTACGAGCAATTAGGTGTTGGAGAGTTGAAACCCACTCGTTGTACTCTCCAAATGGCTGATCGATCAATCACCCATCCTAGGGGTGAGTTAGAGGATGTGTTGATCAAAGTAGGGGACTTCATATTCCCCGTTGATTTTATTGTTATGGACACACAACCTGTTGCTAACCTACGGAACCAAATTCCGGTGATCCTCGGTCGACCATTTTTGGCCACTTCCAATGCCGTAATAAATTGTCGCAATGGCTCTATGACTCTATCCTTCGGGAAGATGTCTACTGAGTTCAATATTTACAGAATAGGAAGTCTTCCCCCTGTGCCTAAAACTAGTACACGAGAAATTTGCTCTATTCACGAAATCACGCAGGAGGACTGCGAGCTTGAAAAATTTCTGTTTGATGACAACAGTTTTGACGCCGCTAGTGCGTCCCTCGTGGAATCTAACACAGTTTGCACAACCGATATTGATTATGAATGTTTCACTTTTTCGGACGATTTTGACGACTCACCGCCCGAATATGAGTCCTTTGAATTTTTGGATGAGTTAGTTGAACTATCCGATTCGGTTGTTTGTAGTGATTTCGAACCATTGTTGGAGTCCTTTGAGTTCGAGATAGATTCCCCAATTTTACCTTCAATTGTTTCGAAACTCGAACTCAAGCCTTTGTCGTCTCACCTTAAATACGCTTATCTAGGTGAGAATGAGACCTTTCCCGTTATCATATCGGCATCTCTAGCTCTTGAGCAAGAGAAAGCCCTTTTAATGGTCTTACAAGATAACCGGCAAGCTTTCGGCTGGACTATGGCGGAAATCGAGGAGATTAGTTCCCTCATAATTAAATATCATATGCATATGATGGATGATGCCAAGTCAATAAAGGATCCACAGAAATATCTCGGGGATTGTGTGGTAAATCAACCTCCACCTATGGAAGTTGAACCACCCCCTTTTCTTCTAATAAACTACGAGAATGCCAATATTCCACTGATTTTTGATCATTCACATTCTCATTTTCATTCATCATCACCTCCTATCTCTTCACTACACTGTCCATACCACCACTTATCTCTTCCCCAATTCTTTTTGGCTCGGTACAACATGTTCTTCCACCGACCGATACTCTACACAGATAAATTTTCCAACTGGTTGGTATTTACGTTTGGTCTTTGCAAAGTTTGGCAATGACGTGTAACATCGTTTCACTGAAGTTTGGGGGGACCTTTTTGTATATATATTTTGTTTTTCTTTTAACATAAAAAAAAATAAACAGGGGAATACCGGACATTTTGACCCTCTTGGTGTAGCATGACAGTGAGGACACTGTCAAGTTTAAGTTTGGGGGTATGCTCGATAAGCTTTCTTCCTTTGCATTCATATGTATATTTTTGCATTTGCATACTTATTTTAAAATCCATAGAAATTGAAAAAATTTAAAAATTATAAAAATTGAAACATTCAATTTTGGCCATATTTGACTTAAGTTAGACATGATGGTTAACTACTTAGGAAAAACTAGATCCTAAACTTAGTAAATTAAAAACCCTAAAAATAAACTTTCTTAAAATTTAACGGTAGAAAGTATATGTCTTTGTAGTTTATTTAGAAATAGGCAAATTTTGAGTTCACTTCTTAGGCTATGTCAAGATAAAGGAAGAGTATTGATATTTTTATTAAAATATAAGTCTGAAAAATAATTCCTAAGCTTACGTCTAAATTCTGAAAATATGTACCCTACAAATTGCACAAACACGAACCTTGAAACTTGGAATAGTAGGAGAGACCTTGAAATGCTCTTGTCGAAAGTCCTTAGTATAAAGAAAAATAAAATCAAAATATAAGTGTGAATAAAAAAAAATGAACACTGGTTTTTGTAATTACTTAAAGCTGCAAAATAGAAAAAAAATATCTAGCGAGGGTGCTTCATCACCTAGTGCCTTAGACCAACGGGTTTGGGAGTCACTGCTAAAGCCTTAGGTGTTACAAGATTAGGAATTACGCTTTAATGTGCAAACACATTTTGTAATCGGTTGTTGGTATCTCAAGAAGTATTAACGGTCGCATGAAGAATGTGTGAGCAAAATTCATCTAAAAATTCACCAATTAAGAAGTGCTTTGGAGGACAGACAAGAGTATGATAGCTTGATTTGAATTTCCAAGTGTAGGGGTGATATACACACACACGTAGGGGTATGTGATTGGGGTTTAGATAAGAGGTAGGAATGAAACATAGGACTTATATCTTTAATAGAGATGATAAAAATTCCTAAGTTGAGATAGAACCCTAGAAGGAAAACTTAAAAGATGCCAAAAGCTAAGTAAATTTACAGAACATATATAATCTTAAGTTAAATAATAAGGAAGCGTGAAAAATACGGGTGGATAATTTCTAAGTCGACGATAATAGAGTTTCTTGTTAGAAAACCTAATTGGAGAATAAAAGTTAATAGGCCGAATTGATAGGATTTTATGGGTAGTATCTGCTGAAAACCCTCAGGAGACAACACTCCTCTTACTAGGGACACCTAGAGGTTTAACGGCTTGTTGCACGAGCTTAGTGCAATCGCGTTTCCCTGCGAAAGTGAGGTTAGGTCTTTTTCGAGAATAAAACTAGTTTTGCTCGAGGACGAGCAAAAGATAAGTTTGGGGGTATTTTTTCATATCATAATATTGCATTATTATATTCCCCATTCTTATTCATTTTACAAATAAACAGGTGCTTTTGACCCATGTCTGCTACATAGTTGCAGGTTACAGGTTCTCGGAACAAAAACAGTGAAAAAGTTGAAAAGACGATATAAAAGTGAGACTACAACCAACAAATGGAAAGATCTTGATCGTGCCTACAGTTTGAAGACTAAAATGGACAATTCCACAAGGTATAAAGGCAGTGCAAGGTTCAAGACTTCGACACGAAGCAAGCGGTAAAGTCCACGACATTATTCACTGTGGAAATCTGGAAGAAAACTAGAAGAAAATCTGAGAAACCAAGTGAAGAAAAAAGGAGCCAAAAGCAACAGAAAACAACCCAGAAGAAATCAGCAACCAAGCTCTCCATACGGCCGCAGTTCCGCGGCCAAACCATGCTCTTGGCCGCGGATCCACGGCCGTGCGTCGCCCGGGTCGGTGGAAACTTCTGTGACGCTGGCGGTGCGTTGACTAGTTCTTTTCTTAGGGGGTAAACTTGTAATTGCAGATATGACGCGATTGTAACCCTAGGGTTTCTATGTTCTATAAATAGAAACCCTAAAACCTGTTTTAGGTTATGCCTCTTTTTATTTCATCTATTCAGATCTGTAAATTCCTGTGTAAATGTTTGGAGAGAGCCATCAATAAAGTAAGTAATTTTCTTTCATTGCCTTAGAATAATTTTATTATCTGCCCTAGTTAGATAGTTAGAAATGTTTTTCAATTCCCTAATGAGCGAGTAGTCTTCTCGCTTGTTAGGGTTAGATTTGGGGAAGGCTTGAGAAATGAAAATCTCTCACCCCTTTCTTGCCCATCACATATAATTAATAGGACTCCATGCATACATATAGACACCGTTCCCTACGACACCTTACCCCACGAGGTAACGGTGATACCGTAGTATAAACGACCGGTTGCGTATGTTTTCCATGGAGGTTAGGGTAAGAATTAAGAAAGGAAGGACTAGAACATAGAGGAAGAAACATCGTTTCTTCCCGATGGTACTAATCCCCTTTATTAATTGTTACCATAACACCTAAAGAGATCTAAATTAGGGCATTGAAAGCGGTGATGAAATCTTCAATTTCCAAACCTAACCTAAACGCAAGCCTAGCAAGATTCTAGTCTTAGTATAAATTAGTTTAGTTTTTAACGATAATCCATTCACACCGTTTGGAATTAACTCGTTAGACCAAATTAGGAAATACACAACATCCCTGTGGACCGACCCGTTCTCACCGGCTAGCTACCATGTGACGCCGTTCTTGATTGCGGTTAACAAATTCTTTGATTCGTCTTTTTAAAGCGCATACACAAAATAGCGTTCAATCAATCACCATAAATCCCTGCCCAGGCTGGATGAGATTTACTGATAAGAGTTCAGTAGTTTCTTAGTGGGTGATGAGCTTGACTTTGGGACGACTTATCGGGTTATTAGGGGTTTGATGCTATCCACCGCTTAGACCCTGTATGCGATACTCCTAGTGTTAGATATGTATGCCCTAGAGGCAATTATTGTAATTGTTGGACACGTATATATCTACAGGATAATCTTTCTCAATATGATAGTATACTATTTGGTTTGGTTTTATCATTCATGTGTATGGTTCTACTTGTTATTACTGTCGCTAATACATATTGATAAAGCCCTTGGGATCTTTGCTTGACTATCACGATTGTGATGCGGATCATGCTAGTGGGCCCTAGGTAGTATATAAGCATATCCTTAAATGTTCCTAGTCGAGAGGATATCGAGACAGGGCATCGATGTCCCAGAGTAGACTAGTGTATACGTTTCTTGACCCTGTATTGGGGCGATGGATAATCTCATATCCATTGGTGTTTGACATCAAAGATTGTATACAGGTGCTCATTAGAGATTGAGTACACTGAATGGACTCGTCAAGAACTCCAAGATGGTACCATACCTATCATCAGATAGCAGTTCTCTGGTAACACTTGTACAGGTTAGCCTATAGACCCGAGATCGTCATAGTGTTTTGTGTGGTTCCCACTGTGTTTTGATTTCCTCCCTACCACAGCTCTATTAAGTCATGCAAACAAGTGGTTTTTGGGTATAGTCCCTACTCACATGGAGGCGGTGAGAGATAGTAGGGGTTTCGTCTCACCCTGTATTGGGAGTGGATGTTGTGCTATGCTCGATTGGCTATAACAGTAAGTCTCTGGCCAGGGCTGATGAGATTTACAGATAAATGTTATCAGTAGTTTCTCGATTAGTTATAGGCCACACATCGGCATGACTAATTGAGTTATTGCGGTCTGACGAGTCCAACCTCCCAGACTCGATATGCGGCATATCAGACGAAGAGACCGGACTGTACAGTAAGTGTTGCTTATAGGTTCTACGGGAGTTTGGACAAGTTTACTTATTGATCTTCTATTCGTTCAATACCTAGGTAGCCGTTATTATAGGATGTTTTTTGTCACCCCATTGAGATGGGAATACACGCGCGCTTGTCTGGCGTACTACAGGTCCCCCTGCCTAGGGTAGATGGGGGTTTATTGATTGTGGGGATCCGAATCTCCGGCAGCCGTGGACTAAACTGCCGTTAATTACCCCTCGTCTTTGAAGCAAGGAATCCTCCGATTGTCGGGTCTACTAGTCATGCGAAGTCAATGTGCAGTGTGCGTGTGTTGTGTATTGAAAGGGTTTTGGATATATCGGGGGCCTCGCAGAGTTTATGGAGGTCCTGCTACCCGGATAGCGGGCTGGGGGTTGAAGGGGCTAGCAGCCTCCTTGCGGGGTGCGGGGCAGCGCCCTGTTAGAAAATTTTTCCTAACGGCGGACGTGTTTTGGTGTGGAGTGCACAAAAAATGAGGGGTGGGGAGCATCTTAAAGACGCGTGATCAGTCGAAAATAATGTATTTTTAACACGGCAATTTCCCTATCATGTGCACTCATTTAGAAGTGTTCGGTATTCATATTTCACATATTAGCAAATCAGTCGTTAAATATCTGATTTCATGTGTTAGACTTTTAAACCGGCACTTTAAAGGAAATTGACTGCATTTTATGGCATCGCATAATCTCTGTATTTGCGCAACACTTGTGTCGAGATTTGTGCAGGGAATTGCAGGAGCAAAGTCAAAAGAAGCTGATAAAAAATACACCAACTCCATGTTTTCAGATCTGGTAGCAATTCAAAAGGCAACATAAAATTCAACATATCAAAGAAAGGCCCACAACTCAAGCCCAACAAGCACCAGAGAGACCCAGCCATGAAGCCCCCAAAGCGCCGCGGAACCGCGGCGGGAGCCGGCTTGGGCCGCGGTTCCGCGGCTGTTTGGTCAGATCAGCGCGCCATTTTTTGTGCAAAATTCTCATCTCTGGGCCCACATTCTTTTTATATACTTCAATCTCCAGAAAACCCTCGAAGCTACTGCCAGATCAGAAAAGATCATTAAGCAACCTAATCTTGATTAAGCTAATCAAGCTCCTAACTAATCACATCTAGAAGCTTCTCCTCAACAACCTTTTGTAGGGAAATTCAAATTTCATCTAACAAACTTTTGGAGAGAAATTCAAATTCTAATCCTAGATCTAGGGTTTAGGGAAGCCTATAAATAGAAATCTAGACCTAGGGTTAAAAATCAATCTTAGTTCAATCTTAGTTAATCTTAGTTGTTCATTCTTACACCATCTTCTTCCACAAGTCTAGTGACAAGGCTTGTGCGAAACCCTAATCCTAATTCCAATCAAAAGTCAAGATCCCGAGTACCAATCAAGCGAGAAACCCTTCAACCTTTTATGAGCCGAGCCGATCTTCAATCGGGCAAGCGATCCAAGCCGATCCGCGACTCAAGAAGACGAGCGAAGCCAAATCGACGATCGAGTTCTTCCTCTTGTAGTTCTTGAGTGAATGTAATGAAATTATTGATATAAATAAAAGGTGAATTTCTTTAATCTTGCTTTCTTTTAATTCTTGCATCATGATTAGATCTCAATTTGTGATTGTGGTTCTTGTTGTGATGTTCGAGTAAAACTCCGCTCGTTAAGGTGTCGAGACGATCAATAGAATGATGATGTAACAAATCTTAATACGATTCTTGAGTCCTACGAGTCTTGTAAACCCTAGCAAGTTCAAGAATCGATGACCTAGTTTCGTTGCGATGCTTTCTTGATTGTGATCGCTCGAAATTAGGGATCTACGATCGTTTCTTGAATTTACTAGAGGCTAGAATGTGAATGATATCGACGAAAGAATAAGGGATAAGATGAAACCCTAGTTTCATAAGAAATCCCTAATTCTCGATCGATCATCATCGATCTAGTATCAATTCATCGAAGGATAAGAATACGTGATTGTAAGATTACATCACATCTATAGATCCGATCGATTCCTACGAGCCTCATTTCGATTCTTGATATTTGGTTTGGAAAAATCATCAAACTATCAATTCTTGATTCTATCTTTTCTTGTTATTAGATCTAGATTTTCTAATTCTTGAACTTCAAATATAAATCATGAATTGTTTGTTTTCTTTTCTTTAAAGTTTCAACTCATTTAATTCGAAAGACGAACTATTACACTATCCCTGTGGACGATCCGCGCTCACTTACAATCTACATCCGACACCGTAGTTGATTGCGGTCAAATATTTTTGGTTGTGATTTTTTACAATTTTCTAAATACCGACACAACAAAAATCAAACAATCAAATGGCGCCGTTGCCGGGGATAGTGCGCTAATTGTTCGTATTTTGAAATTTGAGTTGAAAGATTTATTCCATTATAATTTTTAGATCTAAACTCGCGCAACCACTAATACGAGTTGTTGTGATTTGTGCGAGGAAATCTGGAATCATTGGAGCTGTGGAATTTTTTTTCAGAAAATACAAGAGAGCTGAGAAGTTCAAGAGGAACAGTACCAAAAATTTTGAAGCAGTGATCTCTTCAAATTGCGGCGATTCCGCGGCATTAGAGCCATATTGCGGCGGTTCTGCGCCTGGTTGAAGGGATTTCTGTGCCAAACTTTCACAGTAAGCTTCATACCTTCTCCTCTCTCCTCTTTTTAGCTCCAACTAACATTTTGTGCAAGTTTCTTTGCAAATAATCACAGCGCCGCAAAAGCAAAATAAAAATTTGTGCGTGTTTTGATTCTTGGTTGTTTGCATAATTAATACGGAATTTAAGGGGCACGACCAAATCCAGATTAGGTGGGGAGTTCATTACCCTTCCTAAGCCCCGAAAATCACAAACTTGCATCCGCATTGACCCTCATTAATTAAAAAATATCTAGAGATGACTCTAAGGACCGTCGCGCTCACTTAGGACAGAAGAAGGCCATGGGTAATTCATTGCTTATCCGCGTTTTCTTGTGGTGCCTAGGCAAGTGTGTCAAAAGCTAGTGGTTATTAATTAGGCCCACTACTTACGTAGTGGAGTACCTTCCCACTTACCTGGCACTTACCTGGCCACAGGGGGACAAAGAGGCAGTGGAGGATTTTATCCTGCGACTTGTCTTTTGGCAGTTAGGAGCGGTCTAGAGCCGGACCTAGGTGACCACTAGATTCTAGGGTTTTGCTTGCTGCATTTGTTGTGTTGCATCATATTTTCCAAAATCCGTCCAATTTTCAAAACAAACACCGCATTCATTCATCATTTCCCTAATTATAAATTCACGCTGCCACTTGTACTAACCCTTTTTAGTACAAGATAGGCTGGACAACGGGATTCTAGTTCCTGTTCAGTCCGCGTCCCTCGATCGACCCAAAAGTCGGTATTTCTACACTTACCTTTCCTTTACCCACCACCACACCCACATCGATGGATCCGTCTCCATTGAACTTCTTTTCCACTACCGTGCCGCCGTCCGTTGGTGCGCAGAATTCACCTCGCATCTCTCTCCAGGAGAGGTGCTATCCTACACAAGGTTCCCTTTCCACCTGTCTTTCCATTCCACCAGCCAACGGGGAAAATTTTCAAATAAAACCCCAATACATCAACCTTCTACCAAAATTTCACGGTCTCGAGTCTGAAGATGCATACGCCTTTATTAACAAATTTGAAAATGTATGCGCAATGATGGGTACTTCACAGTTGTCTGTGGATGCTTTACGTCTTCGTTTTCTCCCATTCACTTTGTGCGATTTAGCCGAGAAGTGGCTATATAACACTACCGCACATTCCATTTCAAATTGGGATGAATTCGTCAAAGCATTCCTGAAGAAATTTTACCCACATCAAAAGACAGCTCGAGTCCGTAGCGAAATCTATCAATTCACCCAGCTTCCAAATGAAACATTTTCAAAATGTCTTGAACGTTTCAAGGATCTGTTATTCCAATGTCCAAATCACGGCATCCCGAGATGGGAACTGTGCCGAATCATTTATGAGGGCATTACTCCTTACACAAGACAGACCCTTGAATCCATGTGTCAAGGCAATTTTATGACCAAAGATGATGGGGAAGCCTGGGAATTCCTAGAAAATTTCGCTGAAAAATTTTTACAGTGGGAGGGTATGAGTCAATCGTCTAGGGATGGCAATGATATTTCCATAGGAGTTAGAGCTGACATTGCAGCTATACACAAGAAACTCGAGACTATGGAAAACAAATTTTTAGCCGCCACCCTAAGTCAAATATCACTCTCCAAAACTGTATGTGGCTGCTGTTCTGATCCGTTTCACTTGACGGAAGAATGTCCGTTTCAAGGTCATGAGCATACCAATGCCGCATTTCAAAGACCTAGAAACGATCCTTTTTCCTCCACATATGATCAGGGTTGGAGGAATCACCCTAATTTAGCTTGGAACCAATCACAATCTCAAAACACGGTTCCAACCCAACACAATTTCCAAAGGGTCCCTCTACCACAACAGCAGCCACCACTTCAATTGAGTCAGCACCCCTTTCAATCACAAAACTTCCAAAATCCGGCCAACACTTTTGCACCACATGAAAACTCTTTGCAATTGACCGGTACAGATAACACCTCTGCACTAGCACAAACCTTGGATACTTTCATGAAACAATCCATCCAAGGAACGACAAGTTTGCAGTTTTCCGTCGAGAGTGTGATGAAGATCATTGTCTCTCAAAATGAGAATATCAAATCGATGGAAGAACAAATTGCACAACTAAAAGCCGAAATGAGTGCAAGAGAGAAAGGGAAACTTCCAGCTCAACCTTTACCCAATCCTGGCTATTCACATCTTGTGAATGCAACCACGTTGAGATCTGGAAGAGTGCTTGACAATCACGTTGGGGAAGAGTTTAATGATACTGATAAATCAATCAATAACACCCCGGCTGAGACCTTCCCTCACACACACACTTCCAATTCTGACCCCAGTTCTTCTACCCCACCACCTTCTTGCGAGCCTATTCTTCGTTTCCCAAAAGGCTCGCCACCTCAGTCCACCTCTTCTAGTTCTCCACAGACGATCCCCACTCCTCTTTTGGGATCATGTCTACCTCCACTTCCTTCTCCTATGATGGACCCAGCGCTTATTGCTAAAGCACCTTATCCTAATCGGTTAAGGGCTAACACATCGAGTCCACATATGGAGAAGATTAGGGACATTTTTAAGCAAGTTAACACCAACATCCTTCTCCTAGATGCCATCCAACAAGTTCTGTCCTATGCGAAAACTCTTAAGAACTTGTGCAATAGGAAGAGGAAGACTCAAGTGCCCAAGAAGATTTTCATGGCAAAGACAGTAGACACGGCTTTCCCCCAACAATTACCGAGGAAACGTAAGGATCCTGGATATCCTACGATTTCCATTTCTATTAGGGAAAAACACATTAACCGTGCTCTACTAGACCTTGGCGCTAGTGTTAACTTGCTTCCATACTCAGTCTATGAGCAACTAGGTATCGGAGAGTTGAAGCCAACCCATTGCACTCTCCTGATGGCTGACCGATCAATCACCAAACCTAGGGGTGAACTGGAGGATGTGTTAATAAAAATCGGAGAATTTATATTCCCGGTAGATTTTATTGTAATTGATACACAGCCTGTAGCGAACCCACGGAATCAAATTCCGGTGATTTTAGGTCGCCCCTTTTTGGCCACTTCCAATGCAATAATCAACTGTCGTAATGGTTCTATGACCCTATCTTTCGGGAATAGGTCAATAGAGCTGAACATTTTCAAGATGGGAAGTGTACCCTCCGAACCTACTGCTCAAGTCTGTTCTGTCGACTTAATGGATGTCGACAGTAGCGAATTTGATGATCCTCCTGATACCGATTTTGACTCTTTTCATATGTTATTGTTTGACCCAACTATGTATCATATACATACAGACTCTTCCACCGAGATGTCCGGGTCAACAATTAACACGAATTATGAACTGTTCTTAGAGTCTGAAGATCACCTCGCACTTTGTGATGACATTATTCATCGGGGTATTGATGGAACTTTTGAGGAAATCTTCGCTGATGAACTCGCATTTTTGAATGACACGGGTGTTGAGATGAATCATGTCCAAATCAATGAAATTGAACCTCCACCCCTTCTTCTGAACTGTAAAAAGAATGTGAGTAATCCATCACATTCACTGCATCGTCTCTCCAATACGAGACACACACACATTCTTTTCCACCACTTAACCTTTCCCCACTTCTTCTTCCACCAACCAGAGCACTGCATTGATAAATTTTTTGAATGGTTGGTGTTGACATTCGGTCTTTGCAAAGCTTGGCATCGACCATTGATTTTTGACCCCCTCATGTGATTTTCAAAGATTAACATTGCTTAAGTTTGGGGGGGTATATTTTTTCGGGCTCTTGAAAAGAAAAGTTTTACAAAATGTTGAGCCAAAAATAAGTTTGGGGGAGGTTCTTCACTTAAATATTTTGCCCCCACTAATAAATTCCTCCCAAGCTTACAGGTTTTTCGAGATTTAGCGGATGGCAACAGTGAGGACACTGTTGAAAACAAGTTTGGGGGAGGTTTGTGCTTATTTTCGCATCATTTGCATATCATTTGCATAAGCACAAAACATTTTTCGAAAACCCATAAAAATTTAAAAATTTTCAAAAAGAATTTTTTTTGTATATAAATAAGATAATAAAAGTTTAGATAGTGAAAAATTACATCCATGAGATTAGAAAAATTTAAGAAAACTAAGAAAATTAGAAGTTTTCTTATACGAACTAGTAATAAGTAGTTATGAGCCGTTGTCCCAAGGGTTAGTAAGATGAAGGACGTCACTAATATGAGGATAAAAATAAGTCTGAAAAATAGTTTCTATTCTGGAAGCCAAACATTTTGAACGTTGATACCCTGCTATTCGCACTTACACACGTCTTGAAACCTGGGATAGTAGAGGATACCTTGAAATGCTCTTGTCTTAAAGCCAAAAGTATGAAGGAAATAAAAAAATAAAAAAAAATGAATGAAGAAAATATAAAGTGGTGAGAAAAATGAACACTGGTTTTGTTATCACCAAGGGCAATAAAAAATATATAGCGAGGGTGCCTCTTCACCTAGTGCCCTAAGGCCAACTGGTCTGGGAGTCACTGCTATGCCTAAGGTGGTGCAAGACGAGGAAAATACACCAAGTAAGCAAGCACAGGAGTAATCTGTCGGTTAGTACCTCAAGAAGAATTAACGGTCGCATGAAAGTGTGTGAGCAATCTCATCTAAATATTCATTAATTAAAAAGTACTGAGGCTGATGGGCAAGAGTATGATAGCTTGAATTGAATTCTCCGGGTGTAGGGATGTCCTTTACACACACGCAGGGTGATATGATCGATGTTTGGAAGAAAGATAGGAATGAAGAATAAGACGATGTTTTATTGAGGGAGGACGTGATTTCTAACATCTTTTCATGACTATTAAGATAGGGCTCATGACAACCGAAAAGCTAGCTTAGTTGGAAACCCTAATTTTCAAGGCTTTTCTTCTACGATTCTTTTCTTTAAATGTAATATTCATGATCTTCCTTTTATTATTGGATTTTGTGGGTGCAATCCGCTGAAAACCCTCAGGAGACAACACTCCTCCTACTAGGGACACCTAGAGGTTTAAAGGCTTGTTGCATGTGCTCAGTGCAATCGTGTTGCCTACGAAAGTGTGCTAGTTTGTTTTTCTCTTTCTTTATTTTCTCCTTCTCTTTTTAATAAAACAATTCGCTCGAGACGATCGAAAATAAGTTTGGGGGAATTTGATCAGTCGAAAATAATGTATTTTTAACACGACAATTTCCCTATCATGTGCACTCATTTAGAAGTGTTCGGTATTCATATTTCACATATTAGCAAATCAGTCGTTAAATATCTGATTTCATGTGTTAGACTTTTAAACCGGCACTTTAAAGGAAATTTACTGCATTTTATGGCATCGCATCATCTCTGTATTTGCGCAACACTTGTGTCGAGATTTGTGCAGGGAATTGCAGGAGCAAAGTCAAAAGAAGCTGATAAAAAATACACCAACTCCATGTTTTCAGATCTGGTAGCAATTCAAAAGGCAACATAAAATTCAACATATCAAAGAAAGGCCCACAACTCAAGCCCAACAAGCACCAGAGAGACCCAGCCATGAAGCCCCCAAAGCGCCGCGGAACCGCGGCGGGAGCCGGCTTGGGCCGCGGTTCCGCGGCTGTTTGGTCAGATCAACGAGCCATTTTTTGTGCAAAATTCTCATCTCTGGGCCCACATTCTTTTTATATATTTCAATCTCCAGAAAACCCTCGAAGCTACTGCCAGATCAGCAAAGATCATTAAGCAACCTAATCTTGATTAAGCTAATCAAACTCCTAACTAATCACATCTAGAAGCTTCTCCTCAACAACCTTTTGGAGGGAAATTCAAATTTCATCTAACAAACTTTTGGCGGGAAATTCAAATTCTAATCCTAGATCTAGGGTTTAGGGAAGCCTATAAATAGAAACCTAGACCTAGGGTTAAAAATCAATCTTAGTTCAATCTTAGTTAATCTTAGTTGTTCATTCTTACACCATCTTCTTCCACAAGTCTAGTGACAAGGCTTGTGCGAAACCCTAATCATAATTCCAATCAAAAGTCAAGATCCCGAGTACCAATCAAGCGAGAAACCTTTCAACCTTTTATGAGCCGAGCCGATCTTCAATCGGGCAAGTGATCCAAGCCGATCCGCGACTCAAGGAGACGAGCGAAGCCAAATCGACGATCGAGTTCTTCCTCTTATAGTTCTTGAGCGAATGTAATGAAATTGTTGATATAAATAAAAGGTGAATTTCTTTAATCTTGCTTTCTTTTAATTCTTGCATCATGATTAGATCTCAATTTGTGATTGTGGTTCTTGTTGTGATGTTCGAGTAAAACTTCGCTCGTTAAGGAGTCGAGACGATCAATAGAATGATGATGTAACAAATCTTAATACGATTCTTGAGTCCTACGAGTCTTGTAAACCCTAGCAAGTTCAAGAATCGATGACCTAGTTTCGTTGCGATACTTTCTTGATTGTGATCGCTCGAAATTAGGGATCTACGATCGTTTCTTGAATTTACTAGAGGCTAGAATGTGAATGATATCGACGAAAGAATAAGGGATAAGATGAAACCCTAGTTTCATAAGAAATCCCTAATTCTCGATCGATCATCATCGATCTAGTATCAATTCATCGAAGGATAAGAATACGTGATTGTAAGATTACATCACATTTATAAATCCGATCGATTCCTACGAGCCTCATTTCGATTCTTGATATTTGGTTTGGAAAAATCATCAAACTATCAATTCTTGATTCTATCTTTTCTTGTTATTAGATCTAGATTTTCTAATTCTTGAACTTCAAATATAAATCATGAATTGTTTGTTTTCTTTTCTTTAAAGTTTCAATTCATCTAATTCGAAAGACGAACAATTACACTGTCCCTGTGGACGATCCGCACTCACTTACAATCTACATCCAACACCGTAGTTGATTGCGGTCAAATATTTTTGGTTGTGATTTCTTTACAATTTTCTAAATACCGACACAACAAAATTCAAACAATCAACACGTTCATGGCACGTGGGCGCTGGGTTCCCGCGGGTCACGTGCCCGGCGCATGGACGCTTACGCCCACGGGTCACGTGCCTGGTGCGTGGGCGCTTGGCGCTTGCGGGTCACATGCCAGGCGCATGGGCGCTAGCGGGTCACGTGCACAGCACGTGACCGCTGGACGCCAGCGGGTCACATGCGCAGCACGGGACCGCTGGAGACCAGCGGGTCACGTGAGCTGCACGCGACCGCTGAGCGCCAGCGGGTCACGTGAGCTGCACACGACCGCTGAGCGCCAGCGGGTCACGTGAGCTGCACGCGACCGCTAGGCGCTGAGCGCCCGCGGGTCACGTACCCTGCACGCGATCGCTGGACGCCTGCGGGTCACGTGCGCGGCACGCGGCTGCTGGAAACACCAGCGGAAATGGGGCTTAGCCCCTAGGTTAGGAATTGAACTCCCAAGGTGTAACATTTCAGAAAAATAAAATATTATTTTGGGAATTTATATAATTGAATAATAAATATTAAGAAGATTTTAAGGTGTGGAGATTAGTTTTAAATGCTATGGTATAATTAAATACCGATAAATTGGGAAATATTTGGAAATTTATATTAATTATTGATTTTGAAAGAGATTATAAGAATGGAGCATTCATGAATTTCTTATAATTAATTATATTCTATTTTATGCTAAATTCGATTAAATTTCACTAATCTTGCATTTAAGCTTGGTTATGCATAATGACATGCACCATGTCATGTTTCAAAACACATTTTTCAATTTGCATGAACCATGGCATCTTATATTTTCTTTTATATGTATATGGTCTTTTTGTTTTGGATTAATGGAAAAGGAAAAGGAAAACAAAAGAAAAGAAAAGAATAAAGAAAGAAGTATGGGCAAGAGAGAGAGGGTGGGGGGTCATTGACCTTGGCTCATTTGTGATGGTATTCATCATCTTCTTCATTTTCATCTACTCTTTTCCCTCACCATGGCTGCCTTCTCCCTCCACCACCTCTACCTTCTTACTACACCCTCAAAAATACATCAAAACATTGCATCCCCTTCACTAAAAATGTGCACAAGCTCACTACAAGCATGGTGGATCAAGAAAGTTTGGATTTTGAGCACTTGGGGCAACTGAAGAATTTTCTTGAGTTGCCAAATGAGGTAATTCTTTCACATTTAGTGTAGCATTTGGTTTCCTTTAGCTTCTAGATTAGTTTAGAATCCATTTAGTGAGGTTTAGTGATGTTTGGAAATAAAGTTAAGTGATTCTTGAGTTGTGATGGTGCAAGTGGGTGTATTTGGTAACTACAAACCCCCCTTAGTGATTGAAACCAGTGACTAAACCCAAAATACAAGTTAGATATCGAAATGTCGGTTTTGTGTATAAATTGTGGGTGCAGGAAATCTGGGATGACCTAAGACTTTTAGAAGAAAAACAAGCAACACCATTGACCTAGAATTAACACTGGGAGACCCCCTGCAAGTACGAACCCAAACGGAGCACTTAGGGCCGAGCAGGCCGGATTTTCTGTGAGTGTGGCCGGCCAAGTGGTGGTATCTGGTGTCTAGGTTTGGTCTGTAGCTCATATACCCCCTATATAACACCCCAGTAATGTTTGTTTATCCCTATTTCACCTGAACCAAAATATGGGACCATTTTCTTGAGTTGCTGTTTTGAATTATGGGTTTTAAACGACTTGAACTTTTGATATTTGTGTTTTGTATCGGTCACTTGACGTTTGTACGTCGATATCGGGTGTCGTTTGGTTCTTTTGCATGTGTAGGCTATAGGTTCTAACCTATAGGCACCTCGCGTGTCGTTTCGATTGAGAATCGGATTTTAATGTGATACGATGTGTTATGACATGTAGGTACCTCCGCGTGGACTTCAGGACGACAAACAAGGGCAAGGAGGCATCGACTTCGGCAAGCAAGGATTAAGGTGAGTAGATATATATCTACGGGGGAAGTCGGGTGGATGGCGTATAGCACCCCCGCAGTTTCGTAGTGTAGTATACGTGTACGTTATATATATATATATATATATATATATATGTATATATATATATATACGCGTATTGTGAGACTAAATGATTATCAAGATAGGCTTTAGGTGTTCACGGATTAGTTTTAGTGTAATTGTAAGATAGTGCTTATAGTGTAATTTCTTAGTTACGAAACCCTAGTGTAAAGGTATATACACACACACATGCACACACGCGATATGTTTTGGTGTATATGTTATATGAATATATATATATATATATGTATATGTATGTGGATGTGTTGCTATATATATACATATACATATACGTATACATATATGATGAGGATAGTATATGATACTCGGAGGAGAGTCGATATGATCGGGCATGATGCCGTGAGATCAGATATATGGCTTGGGTCGTATTATAAGATACGACATAATATTATAGCGGATCGTTGGGCGATGTGTTTTCATACACACGCGAATATATATGTTGATAGTATCGAAATGTACTAGACTTTAGATCAGTACCCATAATTTAGAATATGAAGATAATGATACCAGATAAGTAATGTGTTATATGTGATAATTGACCCGTACCCCAATTTAGGATGCCGTACAATGGATTTTTCCGTACGATGTATAAATATGATGATCGATCCGCACTCTCGACTCGAGGATGTCATATTATATATTTTATCGTACGTGACGCTATTGAGGCGGGATCACCGACTACTAAATATATCGACTTGGACCTTAGGTGGATTTCCTTACCTTTTCGACTAGTCTCTTAGTTTATTTCTGTAGTTATTTGGTAGATGTTAGACTGGACTCGAGTCATACTTATTTTCAAAACTAACGAATCGTGAGTATTTTTAAGACAGCCCGAGGGAGATTACGGATTTTTCAAAGGATGTATCTTTTCTTAAAAACACCGTAGCCCTATTTTCTAAAATCACGATTCTCGCTATTTCAAATGCCAAAACTGTATGACTCGTTTATATAAACGTATATCCTTAAATGTTGCGTTTACTAATCATCCTCCGTTCAATTCATGTTATATTCATCGCATTGTATGCTTATACCTACGTTTCTATAGTTATTATACACCCATGTTGTCAGGACACCAGCACCATTACCGATGATGCGTATGTCTACGAACACTTTCTTGCTGCTCATATACATCATCATCGGTAATTGCCATGACACGTACACTTTAGAAGTCTTACTTCATTGACATAACTTGCTAGCTGATAGTTCCAATATGTTATTGCTTTTATATGCTAGTTTAATTATTGCATTCCTTACTTGATATCAGATGCATTCGTATATTCATTTGTCATGCAATATTATGTAGCTCTATGCCGGTAATTCACTGTTATTTACTCTTGAGATTGGGATTTCGGATTTCCATGAGATTTCTGGATTTGGAGAAACCGCAAGGACTTTATAAACTTATTATCATTTGTAAAGATAGAAAATTGCGGTTTCCTCGTGATATGATTTGAGAGGTGTCCACCATGAGTTTTCTCGGCTCTTGAGCGGTATCATACACCCGATTCGAGGAGGAGGAGGAACCGTCTGTGGGTGTATGGTGGACCCGGTGTGGTACCCCGGGGCAAGATGGTCGCAGATGATGGCGTTGAGCATGGCAGGGGAGCACTACCGATCAGTTATTTGTGACGCGGCGGATATCCGGAGGATACCGACATAGTGTTGAGATTTGATGATAGGGGTCAGTCCGGATTGCCGAAGCCCGAGATATTGGGACACGGAGATATTTATATTTTATGATATGGGTCAGTCCAGATTGCCGAAGCCCGAGATATTGAGGTATTGGGATATATATTTTGTGTCGATGCTTGACACGGATTCTCTGTTGATTTCATTGATGACACTTCGATTTTTATACAGAAATCTCACTGAGATATGAAAACAGTTTTCTCATTCAAAATGTATCCTGTTTTCATTATTATTGCATTCATACATCATATATGTGATATGTTGCTACCCGAGGCACTGACACGAGCACTTGGTATTCACTTATGTATAGATGTTTACCCTTGCCATTATTTTACGCTTCAGGCTATATTATTTTGAGGATATTACTATTGTATGACCTAGGATAGAGTCATACATGTGATTTCTGCTCGGTGATGTTTTCTACTCACGAGTTGGCAATTCACCTCCGTTGTGCCACAGTTTCTTGCAGGTTTTGCCGTACAGGTTTCCTTGGCGGCTTGCTGGCACACTACTTCATTCTGGGTGATTGCTTTGGTAGGTGGGTTCACTCGCATCGTGACCACCATTGTACTTTTATTTATTCTATTGTATCTAGTAACTCCATCAACTAGACTTGTATTAATGATAGACTTAGAAGACCAGTGTATATTCTTTCGACTTTTGAGTCGCGTTTGCATTATTATGGTTTTCTGGAGGATATTGGTTTTCTTCTGAGTTTTGATTCTCACCCTTCGGCATTGTATATTACATTGCTTGCGTGGTTGTGTCCGCCAATTGGCGAAGAGCTAGCTCTCGCTTGGGGATGCCTTTATTCATTATATATATTATTCATGTTTGTACCTATTTGGGGCCAGTATTTACAAAGGAAACTCTGCCAAAATTTTTGGGAAAATATGATGTTGCTTTTAAATGTTTTATGCCATTTATTTTATTTAAACCACTTGCTTTAAACCAGTTTTCCTTCACTTTTTATTTAAAATGGTTTAGATTTCTAGGCTTATGGCTTACTTGAATTAGGTGGGGTCCTATAGACTTCATATGATTCAAGTGCCAGTCACGTGCTATTTCGGGTCGTGACATAAGGGGCTTTAGAGTTGAACTCCTAACAGGGATTATGTATAGATTTGGAGTTAAACTGCTAAGAAGGGGGTTGATTTATGGAGTTAAACTCCAACAGATCTTGAATAGAGTTAAACTCCTAGAAATCTTTGGATCTTCTTTTGAGCCTTGGATCCTCCTGGAATGGGATTTTTGGAGATGGGTATCCTTATTCTTCCACTCTGTTGGCTGGATCTTGGGGGGAAAAGGGGAGGTGAGACTTAAAATCTCCCTTTTTAGGGATATGATGGCATATCCGAGCTCCTCTTCAAGGGATTTATGGTGAAAAACTATTTATTTTTGAAGAAGGAAGGGTTAAACTCTTGATTTAATTCAAAAGAAAAGAAGAAGGTTTAGAACCTTAAGGAAGGAGGAGGAGGTACAAACCCTAATTTTCTTTTAGAGAGAGAAAAAGTTGTTGAGATATTTTCATCATCTTTGCCTTTATAGGCTACATACTTTACATATAGCCCCTTGAGCTTTATAAAATGGCATTTTGCCCATCCCATGCCTCATGTGCTCATTTCTTTTGCAGATGAGCCATGGGTTTTACAAAAATTAGGATTTATGCCCCATTTTTCTTACATTTATTCATAAAATAAATATACCAAAATTATTTATTACAAATTTTTTATTTTGGCATGAGGAGGCCGGCCGCTTCATGTTCGGGCTCGACTAAGGCATGGGCCCACTTGACCTGGGCTTGGGCCCACTTGGCTTGGGGTTGACTTTGATTTTGACTTGGTCAACCAGGGTGTAAATTTTGACCCCAACAAATTGCCCCCATCAATAAATGCACACCACATATGAAGGTTGTGTGCATGAAATTGATGGATCTTCTTTCGCGTGGAGGTTGATTTAATTTGGTTCCCGTTTTGACGACGTTGAGGTCGTTTCTGCCATTTTAGCGACGTGGATGGTCAGTTCTGCCCTTTTTGCGACTTGGACGGTCAGTGCTGCCATTTTTGCGACACGGACGGTCGGTGATGCCCTTTCTGTGACTTGGACGGTCGGTGCTGCCTTTTTTGCGACGTGGACGGTCGGTGCTGCCCTTTTTGCGACTTGGATGGTCGGTGCTGCCCTTTTTGCGACTTGGACGGTCGGTTCTGCCATTTTAGCGACGTGGACGATCGGTTCTACCCTTTTTGGCCACTTGGACGGTCGGTACTGCCATTTTAGTGATGTGGATGGTCGGTGTTGCCTTATTTGCGACTTGGATGGTCGGTGCTGCCCTTTTAGCGACTTGGACGGTGGGTTCCGCCCTTTTTGCGACTTGGACGGTCGGTGCTGCCCTTTTAGCGACTTGGACGGTCGGTGCTGCCCTTTTTGCGACTTGGATGGTCGGTGCTGCCCTTTTAGCGACTTGGACGGTCGGTGCTGCCATTTTTGTGACGTGGACGGTCGGTGCTTGCTCTGCTTCTTGCGGTATCGGGATTTGATTTGACTTTCTCCGCTTTCTGCGGTGTCGGGGTTGAAGTAGACTTGCTCTGCTTTCTACGGTGTCAGGGTTGATTTGTTTGACTTGATTTATTCTAGAAGTTCCCTACCCGTCCAGCGGGACTTTTGAGCTTGGAAGCGCTACCAGGTGGGACATTAATTGATCTGTTTGATTTCTGCCCCGTTTGGCGGGACTTTTGAATTTGAGAGGAACTTGGAATTTGGATTTTTTTTGGCATCAGCATTGCCGCACTGGAATAATGCCAGGAGAAACTCATCATTAGCCCCAGGAGGACTTGGGATTTGGTTTTTGGGTCGGCATCAGCACCGCTAACACTGAAGCAATGCCAGGATCTACTCATCATTTGCCTTTGGGAAGACCTGGGATTTGGGTTTTTGGGTCGGCATCAGCATTGCTGCACTGGAATAATGCCAGGAGCAACTCATCATTTGCCTAGGGAGGACTTGGGATTTGGTTTTTTGGCCGGCATCGGCATTTCTAATACTGAAGCAATGCCAGGAGCGACTCATCATTTACCTTTAGGAAGACCTGGGATTTGGGTCGGCATCAGCACTGCTAACACTGAAGCAATGCCAGGAGCGACTCATCACTTGCCGTTGCCCGTTGGGGAGCGATGGCTCAGGAGACAGGTTTAGATCCCTATCATCTAAGGCTTTTCAATTTTATGAGCCGTAAGGGTCTATTAAAAGCATTTTCTCCCTACGAGTCGAGAGGATCTCGCAGGTGTATGTTCTCCTAAGGAATCGTGAGGATTCCTAAGTGTGCTGCTCCTTTGTGAGTCGTAAGGATCTCATGCATGGATTTTCTGCTCACATGGTCGAGAGGACTTTACGAGTGTATTTTATCTCTTTTCACGAGTTTGCACCCTTTCGGGTTTTCACAAACTTGCCGGCAGTCCTGCTCTTTTTACTCACGGAGCCCTTTCGGGTTTTCATCCATGCCCGTTTTGCTTGTGGACATACCGTTTTTATTTTTATTTTATTTTAATTATTTTTTTTGTCGCTAGTAAAACTTGAAAAGTAGTCTCTCCGGTAGGACATGGGAAAGATAGGGGTCGTTTACGCCCGTGGATTGTATACGGTTTTACAGGATGTATGATCCAAACCGTAGGGCCGGTGTGCTCAATTCGCCTGCGACTTGGAGCATTCACATGTAGTATTTTTTGAGATATCGACCATTGATGGGTGGCATGGGCCTTTCTTCCTCGGCATTTATCAGCTGGTAGGATCCTCCATCAAACACTTTCTCGATGACGTATGGTCTTTCCCAGTTTGGCTCGAATTTTCCCTTGGCATGTCGACTAGGAATGATCGGTCTTTTGAGGACTAACACCAATTCGCCTTTCTTGAAAGTGCGGAGGCGGGTTATCTTGTCATAGGCCCATGACATTTGGGCTCGGTACAGTTCCAGATTTTGCTGTACTGCGAGCCTCTTTTCTTCGAGGGCGTCGAGCTCTTCGAGCCAAAGGAGCACGTTTTCCTCCTCCATCAACTCGTGCTGAACGACCATTCTTAAGCATGGAACTTCGACTTCAAGGGGGAGGATCGCCTCCACTCCGAAGAGTAATGAGTATGGAGTGGACTTAGTTAGAGTATGGTGCGTGGTACAATATGCCCACAACGCCTCATGAAGTTTGAGATTCCAGTCTCTCTTGTTGGCTGAAGCATTTTCCTCAGGAGCTTGCATAGAGTCTTATTGAAGGCTTCGGCTGGCCCATTGTCTCTTGGATTATAGATGGAGGAATATCTCTAGTCTATCTTGTGCCGAGTAGCGAACCTTAAGACTTTAAAGCTCTTGAAAGAAGGCCTGTTGTCCAAAATGATTCTTCTTGGTATACCGAAGCGGTATAGAACATTATGCTGGAAGAATGTCAGAACATCTTCTATCTTGACTTCTATTAGCGGGACAACTTCAGCCCATCTGGAGAAGTAGTCTGTTGCAGCCAATATAAACCGGTGGCCTTTGGATGACAGAGGATCAATCGGGCTAACTATGTCGGTGCCCCAAGCATCGAAGGGCCACGACGCCACCGTAGGATGCAACGGATTGGGATGCTTGTGAATGAAATCACCGTGAATTTAGCAGAGATGGCATTTCTTTGCATGCTCTTTGCAATCCCTTATCATGGTGAGCCAGTAATACCCAAGACGTTAAATTTGAAACCGCATCTTGGGGCCAGATTGGTGAGCACCGCAAACGCCCGAGTGAACTTCTTTCTTGACTTTTTGGGCTTCGGCCAATGATAGACACCTGAGCCAGAGTTGGTTATATGACCTGCGGTATAGCGTGTGTAACACCTTAGGATGTGTTTAGTGGCTAATTATATTTTAATATATGGTTTTTAATAAAAAGTTTACCAAATCGATTTTCAAATATTTTATCCTATTTAATGAATATTTTATTAGAATTTTCCTAGGCTTGCACACACTTGTGCATGTAAACAAGGGTTTAATTTGGGGTTAAACCATGATTAGCAACCATGGTGGACTAACCATTTCCTTAATCTAGTTTAATATTTGTATTAGGTGTTTTTGGGTTTTAAATTTTGTATGGTTGTTTTAAAAATGAAAAGGTTTTTCTTCTTTTGTTGACAAAGAGAGAGAGAGTATGGGCATCATGGCATGAGCCATGCTCATTAAATGATGAGAGGGAGAGAGGGTTTTTTTTGACTTGTGCTTTTATTTCTTTCCTCTTCTCATTCTCACAACTTTCTCACTCTCAATTCTCACTCTCACACGCACACACACACACCATCAGCAGCAGCAGCAGAGGTATCAGCAGCAGCAGCAGAGGCATCAGCAGCAGCACAGGCAGCATCAACAGCAGCTTCATGCAGCAGCAGCAACATGCAGCACCTGCAGTAGAAAGCAGCAGCAGCAACTCATTACTTCTCCTTCTCCTTGTGCGTAGGGTCATGTGAGGTATACTTCTTAGGCTTGAATTCCTAGCTTGCTAAACTTATGTGTAGATAGCTTCGGTTAGTGTAAAATGTGTGATTTTGTGCTAATTATGGTGAATTGTGTGGACTTTTGGTTAGGAGATGATTTTATTGGTTAGCCTAGCCTAGTTAAGTGTTATTAGGGCCACTTTAACTGAGACTAACCCCATATTTCACTAAAATACCCTAGGTTTCCTTTTTGTGCAAAATTTATGGTTTTAAAGTGAAATTGTAGCTTTCTGTGATCTGCTTGTGACCCGGCTCCTTTAGAGAAAAATTGAGGAAACTGGAGCATGTATACTAGGTCTGGACACCAAGTACGAGCCCCTAACCCCACACCCAGGACGCAATTTTATTCTTTATGGCCGCAAATTGCGGCCAGATGGGGGAGATAGGCGTTGGGATTTTGGCTAGAGTAGTCTGCTGTGTTTTCCAGTGTTTTGGCATGTGCAACTTTGTAAGATTTCACCTGTATCAAAATCTAGGACCATATATCGTTTTTCTAGTACGTTTTGTTTGCGCGATACGCGAGTGTGTCTTGTGATCCAGCGTGTCGCGATGTGTCGGGGTGGTTTTAGACGCGTATACACACGTTTCAGCGTATCGTACACACGCGTGTTTAGTCCGCGACGCGAGTTTCTCGTTTGGTTTCGATATCGCGTTTTGCGAGATATTTTGCTTATATATGGATTCCTTGTGCAATTTCTAGGTTCGCAGGCGGGTACATCGAATGCAGCAAAGAAAGTGAAGCAGGTGGTCGGCTACGTATAGTACGCGACCAGGTAAGTAGATTTAACATCTACAGGGGAATCGCCCGCATGGCATTATGCGTCTGGGCTTGAGATGTTACCTTTGTCGCATATTCTATGTCATATTTAGAATTGCGCATTTACCCTACTACTTAGATATTGTTGTGCTTGGACTAGTATCCTTAGGACACTGCACATATTATTGATGACTCATGTTCACGCGCACTGATTTTATGCTACACACACCGTCAATAATTGCCATGTCACGCACAAACCACTTATAGATATGATATTGCTTGGTTAGGGACATTGTGACATTGATTCATATTTCTTATCGCATATGACATTTAGACACCGTATACCTATAGAGTATTGTACCATTAGCGATAGGTACATACATACTTAATGACATAGCTATAGGTATACTTTGATCATATACTTCACTTATACTTAGGAGGTATATTACATCATTTCTTATAGGTAGATACCTATACCTTGCTATACATGTATGTTACACATATTTCAGTTATAGCTACATATTTACCTTTACTTGATGTTATTTAGAATTGGATAAAATAGGAACCGCATGATATTTCATTTTAACTTATTGCAGTTAATTAGCGGTTTTCCTTCATATGCTTACATTTCAGTTATGTCGCATATATTATATTCATGGATTTTCGCATTTGAGTTATGGATTTTTCATGATGCTTTCTAGATTTGGGAATCGTGGGAGTTCATGAAATTATGCATTATTTAAAAACCCCGGTTTCCCTTGATATGATATTTCAGCATCCACCATGAGTTTTATCGGTTCTGATATATATATACCCCTACGAGGAGGCGCAGAGGCCGTATGAGGGTACACGGTGGGGCCCGGAGGTACCCCGGGGCATGAAAGGGATGTCGATGCACCACGCCGATGAGCCCGGCAGGGGAACCATACCGTCCGGTGACATTACCTATGACTCGGCGATTATCATGGGGATACCGACGGGAGTCATGTACGTATGGATACGTCGAAAGGCGAGGGTCAGAGCTAGGCACTCGAGCTTTCGATATAGCGCATGATACGTACCTATCATGGTGCCAGTCTTGGTGCCAGCACCTGATAGATCAGTATTTCTGTGTCGATGCTTGACACATTGGTTTCATGATATTTCTTTTTACTCATATGTATATATAACAGTGGGTTAGGACGCTGTTATATATGCCGTTACACCAATATTAGTGGAATGAGACGCTAATATATGTGTATTGATATCAATTTAGATACTCATCTTATTTATTCATGCATATATACCTAGGTTATAAGAGAATCACTTGATATTGGATTTAGGACATATGATATTTACTTGAGATTTGATAAAGGATATACAAGACTCACTTGATTTTGTACATTCTGGATATAGGAGATTTATTCGATATTGTACATTGAGAAGTTGTGAGACTTAAGATATGAGAGCCAATTTGGGGGCTGATTTGAGGAATTGGGATTTTGATTGTCTTGATGGATTGTGATCCTACCACGATGTCAGGATTCCGTGGAAATAACATATTTCACTCCATACCTCACATTTATTGTTTATGCACTGCTTCATGTATTAGTAGTACCTGTTAATGTACCTTTCATGATTGTTGCATATATATACATTTTCATATCATTATTGCATGATTATTGCATACTGATTGTCATATTATTGCTTCATATATTAGTTATACCTGCTAGTGTACTATTTATGATTATTGCATTCATATGACCTGTCATTGCTATTAATTGCATATCTTAGATTCACGCTGTACATGCATACTTGCGATTACCTGCATATGTTATTTACTATTCACGAGTTGGCAACTCACCCCCGTTGTGCCACAGTTGTTTTGCAGGGTGTTCCCTAGAGTAGTCGAGGCTGGCTATTCATCTATGTGATCATCTTTTGCTACGGATACCGCTTCAGCTCCTAGTGTGCAGTTTTGCTTAGGTGGGTTTTTGTGGTTATCCGTATTTTTGTATTGTATACTCGTTGTATCTTTGTACTCTCCATCTACTATATTTTCATGTTGACTTAGAGACTTGGTGAGGACGATATTTTATATTATTTGTGATTTGTTGCCTTTTATACAGCTTTCTTTTTATTGTCTTTTATTTCTTCTCTACGGCGTCGTATATTTGTTGTGGTGGTTGTTTTCCGCCTTTGGGCGCGTATTTGCTCCCGTTTGGGAATGCTTTATTTATATTTATGTTATACCCATTTTTGGGGCTAGTTTTTACAAAGGAGGTGCTGCCAAAATTTTAAAGAAAGAAAAGTTGGACTTTTAAAGAATTTGGGTTGTGATTTCAAATGTTTCAAAACTTCTATTATCTTTTCTTGTCTTTTTTAATGGTTTAGATTTCTGGGTTTTGGCTTTCTTTTACAGCGTTAGGCCTTTAGACGTTGCGTAGTATTAGCGCCGTCACGTGCCAATTTCGGGTCGTGACAAAGTTGGTATTAGAGCGCTAGGTTTTTACCTTTCGGAGTGTAGGATGACCTTGGTATGATGGAGTAGGTAGCTTAAGCAGAGTAACATAGTGTGTGTATGTCTGCAGCATACTCACGATGCGGTACTCCGCCAAAGTGACCTAGGTACATTGCTTGAAATTCTTTCTTTGATGATTCATATCCTTGTGATTCGATTTCCGTGTTCTTATCGAGTCTTATTTCCATTTATAGCCTTGCCGCCGATGACTGTGGGGACTCAGAGTGATGCAGCGAGGGCCGAGGTCAGAGTTGGTTCGGGTGAGACGAGCATTAACCAGGATGGCATGCTAGTTGCACAGGTGCAGACGGATCTGCCTTCGACAGATCAGCTCGCTAGGCTTGTGGCAGAGATGCAGGACTTGCGCCAGGCGATGAGCTCATTGGTTGAGGCCGTTAGAGCGCAGCGACAGGAGGTTGTCACCCCTGTTACTCAGTTGTTCCTTGTGATCTGCATGCAGCAGTCCGTCACCTACATAGCACCAGTCGATGCAGCTCCAGTTGACGAGGCACGTATTTCAGAGACTTTGAGATTTCCGAAACAGTGGAGGAATCGTACTGGTGTACCAGCCCAGAGATAGAGGCTTAGTCGTCGAGACAGATTTCGTGACCGTCGCGGGAGTAGCAGAGGCTTAGGTAGATCATCCGTTTGTTGTGTTAATTTCTGTCAGCGATTCTTTTGTTGCGCGACACGTATTTCGGTCGTATGCCAATCGGATAGGAGATAGAGATTTGTCCGTCGCTTTGATCCTTTTAGAGAAGTTGGATTTGGCATTCTCCTGGGCACAGACTAGTTAGCTACGTGTTAGGCGTCTGTGGACTACCGTGAGGAAACAGTCAGATTTTGTTTTCCCGGCATGTCAGTTCTTGTTGTGCAAGGTGGACAGTTGTGCCGCCTCTCACAGCTTGAATTCAGCCTTTTTCGCTAGTCGGCTTTTGAGGAGATGTCATGGATTCTTGGCGTTCATTCGTGATACCGTAGCCACAGTTGGTTTGTTGGACCGGTTTTCTTTCGTGCGAGAGTTTTCCGACGTTGTTCCAGATGAGCCGGCGAAGCTTAGGGAGCTTAAGGATCAGCTGCAGAGTTATTTGTTGGGGGGCTTGTGCGTCTGAGTATTTCGCTTTGGGAAGCTCCTATTTCTGTTCGTCAAGGAGAAAGACGGCAGTTTGAGGTTGTGTATCGATTGATCATCAATTGAACCGGCTTACGGTGCGCATAGGTATCCTTTACCTCGCATTGACGATTTCTTCGGTCAGCTCCAGAGTGCGAGACATTTTCTAAGTTTGTTCAGGATCGGGTCATCATTGTTGTGGGTTCGAAGTGATGACATTCCGAAGACTGCCTTGTGTGTGCTATGGGCTTTGTGTGTTTTAGTGGTGTCATTGGATTCACCAATGCCCTAGCAGCATTCGTAGATGTAATGAACCGGATTTCTTCAGGTCATTCTTCGTCCAGTTATTGTTGTGTTATTTACGACATTCTGGTCTATTTAATGTGTCTTGAGGGACAGGAGCAGCACTTGAGGATTGTTTTGCAGGCATTGGGAGAGCCCCAGCGGTTTGCTAGATTCTCGGAGTGTTCCTTCAGGCTTGTTTGTGTTGACTCCTAGGTCTTGTAGTTACGGGAGATGTTTTTGTATGGTTCCGAGGAAGATCGAGGCCGTACAGCTTAGGCCCAGACTTGTGTGCAGGACGGAGGTCCGCAGATTTTGGGGCTTAGCGGGTTTTTATCGTCGTTTCATGCAGGATTGCTAGTGTAGTGCTGCACCGTTGACTGAATTGACCGGAATGGAGGTTTCTTTTCTTTGGACTGAGGCATGTGTGCGGAGTTTCGGCAGTTGAAGACTCGGTTAACAACTGCATCAGTTCTTTCTTTGCTTTCTGGCTCGGGTGACTTTGTTGTTTAACTGTAATGTTTCTTGAGTGGGGCTCGATTGTGTACTGAGGTGACACTATAGAGTTATCGCTTTTGCTTCCCTACATTTGGAGAAAGTACTATCAGGATATTCCACTCATGATCTGGAGATGGACGCGGTGGTTTTGCGTTGGAGACTTGGAGACACTACTTGTTCGAGAGTCGTGTCAGATTTTCACGGACCACTAGAGCTTAATGTACATCTTCCTGCAGTGGGTGTTGATTGTTGAGATGGTCTTCTGCAGATTTACAGTTCTTGTGCGATCGTTGAGTATAGCTTAAGTTCGCCTCTACTGAGGGGACAGCTTGCTCATGTCCGCGCCCGACCAGTTTTTCCTTAATCGCTTTCGCGAGGCACTGCCCGCCGATGCTCGTTCGTCAGTGATACTTAAGCCTACTCGGCTGGGTAATGATTCGGAGTCCTTGATTTGTGACAATAGTGTGCTAAGTTTAGGGACGTGTTTGTGTACCTGATATTATTGTGTAGAGACGTGAAATCCTAAAGCAAGCACATCAGTCAACTCTCTGTACTCATTCAAGTCCCACCAACATTTGACGTGACTTGTGAGATAGTTACGGGTGGGCAGGGATGTAAAGAGAAGTTTCGGATTTCGTTTCAAGGTGTTTGTCTTGTTGTGTGTTTTGGTTGAGCATCTGAGACCGGCTGGAGAGTTGCAACCTTTAACGGTTCCGAAGTGGAAATGGGAGCAGGTCTCCACAAATTTCGTTATGGTGCCTACCCAGGTTTAGTCAGGGTGTGACTCCATTCGGATTCTTGTTGTCCGGTTATACTCAGTTTGCTTAGTTATTTTTTGTTAAGTTTGTGCGTATGTATTAATTGTTTTCGGCAGTTGGGATCGTTACTTGCCATCGTTAGGATACTTCTTGATAGCAGTTATCGGGAAGCGTTCCAATTAGCAATCTTTAGGTTTAGGGGTTAGGTTGTGTCGATCACCAGTCTGTTGTTTTTCTGACTCTGCGTAAGTAGGATTTCTGGACCCCAGCTAGTCTAGAGACGTCGGAGATGATCCAGTTGATTCAGGTCAGGATGAGAGTAGCCCCGTGCAAACAGAGGTCATATGCCGACCGAGATGGTCGCAGACTTGAGTTCGCAGTGGCAGATCATGTAGTCCTACGGATTTTCCGATAAATGACATGTTGAGTTTGGGAAGCTTATCCTAGGATTTTAGGTCCTTTTGAGATCCTATAAGCGAGTTAGTTTCGTTGCCTTTAATTTGGCACTTTCGCCCAGATTATTGAGTATTCACCCCGTATTTTTTTGTGTCGATACTTTGCAATTACCTTCATGACCTTTCTCACTTGATTCAGTACCAGACCATTTAGCTCGAGCGCGATCTTTCGTTCACCGAGCGGCCATTCGTGATATTGGACCGGCAGGTGAAGAAACTTCGATCGAAGGTCTTGCTATCAGTGAAGATGCTTTGGCATACCCCGAATGGTGAAGAGATCACTTGGGAGACCGAGGGCGAGATGCGGAAGAAGTTCCCTCATCTCTTTGAAGGTACGCGTAGCAGTATATTTTTAAATTCGGGGATGAATTTCTTTAAGTGGGGAAGATTGTAACACCTTAGGATGTGTTTAGTGGCTAATTATATTTTAATATATAGTTTTTAATAAAAAGTTTACCAAATCGATTTTCAAATATTTTATCCTATTTAATGAATATTTTATTCGAATTTTCCTAGGCTTGCACACACTTGTGCATGTAAACTAGGGTTTAATTTGGGGTTAAACCATGATTAGAAACCATGGTGGACTAACCATTTCCTTAATCTAGTTTAATATTTGTATTAGGTGTTTTTGGGTTTTAAATTTTGTATGGTTGTTTTAAAAAATGAAAAGGTTTTTCTTCTTTTGTTGACAAAGAGAGAGAGAGAGTATGGGCTTCATGGCATGAGCCATGCTCATTAAATGATGAGAGGGGGGGTTGACTTGTGCTCTCATTTCTTTCCTCTTCTCATTTTCACAACTTTCTCACTCTCACTTCTCACTCTCACACCCCTACACACACACCATCAGCAGCAGCAGCAGAGGCATCAGCAGCAGCACAGGCAGCATCAACAGCAGCTTCATGCAGCAGCAGCAACATGTAGCAAGCAGCAGCAGCAACTCCGTTCTTCTCCTTCTCCTTATGCGTAGGGTCAAGTGAGGTATACTTCTTAGGCTTGAATTCCTAGCTTTCTAAACTTATGTGTAGATAGCTTCGGTTAGTGTAAAATGTATGATTTTGTGCTAATTATGGTGAATTGTGTGGACTTTTGGTTAGGGGATGATTTTATTGGTTAGGCTAGCCTAGTTAAGTGTTATTAGGGCCACTTTAACTGAGACTAACCCCATATTTCACTAAAATACCCTAGGTTTCCTTTTTGTGCAAAATTTATGGTTTTAAAGTGAATTTGTAGCTTTCTGTGATATGCTTGTGACCCGGCTCCTTCAGAGAAAAATTGAGGAAACTCGAGCATGTATACTAGGTCTGGACACCAAGTACGAGCCCCTAACCCCACACCCAGGACGCAATTTTATTCTTTCTGTCCACAAATTGCGGCCAGATGGGGGAGATAGGTGCTGGGATTTTGGCTACAGTAGTCTGCTGTGTTTTCCAGTGTTTTGGCATGTGCAATTTTGTAAGATTTCACCTGTATCAAAATCTGGGACTATATATCGTTTTTCTAGTACGTTTTGTTTACGCGATACGCGTGATACGCGAGTGTGTCTTGCGATCCAGCGTGTCGCGACGTGTCGGTGTGGTTTTAGACGTGTATACACACGTTTCAGCGTATCGTACACACGCGCGTTTAGTCCGCGACGCGAGTTTCTCGTTTGGTTTCGATATCGCGTTTTACGAGATATTTTGCTTATATATGGATTCTTTGTGTAATTTCCAGGTTTGCAGACTGGTACATCGAACCCAGCAAAGAAAGGGAAGCAGGTGGTCGGCTACGTGTAGCATGCGACCATGTCAGTAGATTTAACATCTACAGGGGAATCGCTCGCATGTCGTTATGCGTCTGGGCTAGAGATGTTACCTTTGTCGCATATTCTATGTCATATTTAGAATTACGCATTTACCCTACTATTTAGATATTGTTGTGCTTGGACTAGTATCCTTAGGACACTGCACATATTATTGACGACTCATGTTGCATGAGCACTGATTTTATGCTACACACACCGTCAATAATTGCCATGTCACGCACAAACCACTTATAGATATGATATTGCTTGGTTAGCGACATTATGACATTGATTCATATTTCTTATCGCATATGACATTTAGACACCGTATACCTATAGAGTATTGTACCATTAGCGATAGGTACATACACACTTAATGACATAGCTACAGGTATACTTTGCTCATATACTTCACTTATACTTAGGAGGTATATTACATCATTTCTTATAGGTAGATACCTATACCTTGCTATACATGTATGTTACACATATATCAGTTATAGCTACATATTTACCTTTACTTGATATTATTTAGAATTGGATAAAATAAGAACCGCATGATATTTCATTTTAACTTATTGCAGTTAATTAGCGGTTTTCCTTTATATGCTTACATTTCAGTTATGTCGCATATATTATATTCATGGATTTTCGCATTTGAGTTATGGATTTTTCATGATGTTTTCTGGATTTGGGAACCGTGGGAGTTCATGAAATTATGCATTATTTGAAAAACCCGGTTTCCCTTGATATGATATTTCAGCATCCACCATGAGTTTTATCGGTTCTGATATATATATATATATCCCTACGAGGAGGCGTAGAGGCCGTATGAGGGTACATGGTGGGGCCCGAAGGTACCCTGGTGTTAGTTATATGTATGCCCTAGAGGCTATTACTGTACATAGGATGTATATTGTAGTGGATGCTGGGACATATATAGGGAGGACTTTCTTGCTCGACATGATAGTATGCTATCTGGTTGCTCTTTACCATAACGTGTACACTGATTGTCTCTCTGTTACATGTTGGTAAAGTGATTGTAAAAGATTTTTTCGTTGTGTATATTTGAGAAAATTGTAAAGAAATCACAACCAAAAATTATTTGACCGCAATCAACTACGGTGTCGGATGTAGATTGTTAGTGAGTGCGGATCGTCCACAGGGAAAGTGTAATCGTTCGTCTTTTCGAATTTAGATGAGTCGAAACTTTAAAGAAAAGAAAACAAACAATTCATGATTTAAATTTTGTATTTCAAGAAAAAGAAAATATCTAGATCTAATAACAAGAAAAGATAGAATCAAGAATTTATAGTTTGTTGATTTTTTTTTTCCAAACCAAATATCAAGAATCGAAATGAGGCTCGTAGGAATCGATCGGATCTATAGATGTGATGTAATCTTACAATTACGTATTCTTATCCTTCGATGAATTGATACTAGATCGATGATAATCGATGAGAATTAGAGACTTCTTGTGAAACTAGGGTTTCATCTTATCTCTTGTTCTTTCATTGATACCATTCATATTCTAGCCTCTAGTAAATTCAAGAAACGATCGTAGATCCCTAATTTCGAGCGATCACAATCAAGAAAGCATCGCTACGAAACTAGGTCATCGATTCTTGAACTTGCTAGGGTTTACAAAACTCGTAGGACTTAAAAATAGTATTAAGATTTGTTACATCATCATTCTACAATCGTCTCGACTCCTTTACGAGCGGAGTTTTACTCAAACATCACAACAAGAACAACAATTACAAATTGAGATCTAATCATGATGCAAGAATTAAAAGAAAGCAAGATTAAAGAATTTCACCTTTTATTTATATCAACAATTTCATTACATTCGCTCAAGAACTACAAGAGGAAGAATTCGATCGTCGACTTGGCTTCGCTCGTCTCCGTGGATCGCGGATCGGCTTGGATCACTTGCCCGATTGAAGATCGGCTCGGCTCCTAAAAGGTTGAAGGCTTCTCGCTTGATTTGGTACTCAAGATCTTGAAGTTGGAGTGGAATTAGGGTTAGGGTTTCGCACAAGCCTTGTCACGAGACTTGTGGAAGAAAATGGTGTAGAATGAACAACCTCATCCCTTAGATCTAGGTTCCTATTTATAGCCATCAAAACCCTAGATCTAGGATTTGAATTTTTAGTTTCCCTCCAAAAGTTTGTTAAATGAAATTTAAATTTCCCTCCAAAAGTTTGTTGAGGAAATTTGAATTTCCCTCCAAAAGTTAGTTGAATGAAATTCAAATTTCCCTCCAAAAGTTAGTTGAGTGAAATTCAAATTTCCCTCCAAAAGTTTGTTGGATGAAATTTGAATTTCCCTCCAAAAGTTTGTTGAGGAAATTTGAATTTTCCTCCAAAAGTTAGTTGAATGAAATTCAAATTTCCCTCCAAAAGTTTGTTGGATGAAATTTGAATTTCCCTCCAAAAGTTTGTTGGATAAAATTCAAATTTCCCTCCAAAAGTTTGTTGAGGAAATTTGAATTTCCCTCCAAAAGTTAGTTAGAGGAGAAACTTCTAGATGCGATTAGTTAGGAGGGAGCTTCTAGAAGAGGTTAGTTAGGAGCTTAATTAGGATTAGCCTTGCTTAATGATCTTTGCTGATCTGGCAGTAGCTTCGAGAGAATTCTGGAATTTGACATATCAGAAATGAATGTGGGCCCAGAGCTGAGAATTTTGCACTGAAAATAAAGTGATGACGTGGCAGAAACGCCGCGGAACCGCGGCGCAAGCCGGCTCCCGCCGCGGTTCCGCGGCTCTTTGGAGTCTTCATGGCTCGGTTCTTCTGTGCTGAACTTGGGCTAACATATGGGCCTTTTTGTATATGTTGAATTTAATTTCTCCTTTTGAATTGCTACCAGATCTGAAATCATGGAGTTGGCGTAATTTTGATCAGCTCTTTGGTTTTTCTTCCGTATTTTCCTGCACAGACTCAAGACAAGTGTTGCGCAAATACAGAAATGATGCGATGCCATGAAATGCGGTTAATTTCCCTTAAAGTGTCGGTTTAAAAGTCTAACACATGAAATCTGATATTTAACGACTGATTTGCTAATATGTGAAATATGAATACCGGACACTTCTAAATGAGTGCAAATGATAGGGAAATTGCCGTGTTAAAAATACATTATTTTCGACTGATCAAATACCCCCAAACTTAATTTCGATCGTCTCGAGCGAATTGTTTTATTAAAAAGAGAAGGCGAAAATAAAGAAAGAGAAAAACTAACTAGCACACTTTCGTAGGCAACACGATTGCACTGAGCACGTGCAACAAGCTTTTAAACCTCTAGGTGTCCCTAGTAGGAGGAGTGTTGTCTCCTGAGGCTTTTCAGCGGATTGCACCCACAAAATCCAATAATAAAAGGAAGATCATGAATATTACATTTAAAGAAAAGAATCGTATAAGAAAGACTTTGAAAATTAGGGTTTCCAACTAAGCTAGCTTTTCGGTTGTCATGAGCCCTATCTTAATGGTCGTGAAAAGATGTTAGAAATCACGTCCTCCCTCAATAAAACATCGTCTTATTCTTCATTCCTATCTTTCTTCCAAACATCGATCATATCACCCTGCGTGTGTGTAAAGGACATCCCTACACCCGGAGAATTCAATTCAAGCTATCATACTCTTGCCCATTAGCCTCAGTACTTTTTAATCAATGAATATTTAGACGAAATTGCTCACACACTTTCATGCGACCGTTAATACTTCTTGAGGTACTAACCGACCGATTACTAATGTGCTTGCTTACTTGGTGTATTTTCCTCGTCTTGCACCGCCTCAGGCATAGCAGTGACTCCCAGACCAGTTGGCCTTAGGGCACTAGGTGAAGAAGCACCCTCGCTATACATTTTTCTTGCCTTCGGTGATAACAAAACCAGTGTTCATTTTTCTCACCACTTTATATTTTCTTTATTCATTTTTTTTTTATTTCCTTCATACATCGGCTTTAAGACAAGAGCATTTCAAGGTATCCTCTACTATCCCAGGCTTTAAGACGTGTGTAAGTGCGAATAGCAGGGTAGCAACGTTCAAAATGTTTGGCTTCCAGAATAGAAACTATTTTTCAGACTTATTTTTATCCTCAGATTAGTGACGTCCTTCATCTTACTAACCCTTGGGACAACGGCTCATAACTACTTATTACTAGTTCGTATAAGAAAACTTCTAATTTTCTTAGTTTTCTTAAATTTTTCTAATCTCATGAATGTAATTTTTCACTATCTAAACTTTTATTATCTTATTTATATACAAAAAATATTTTTATAGTTTTGAAAATTTTTAAATTTTTATGGGTTTTCGAAAATGTTTTGTGCTTATGCAAATGATATGCAAATGATGCGAAAATAAGCACAAACCTCCCCCAAACTTGTTTTCAACAGTGTCCTCACTGTTGCCTTCTGTTAAATCTCGAAAAACCTGTAAGCTTGGGAGGAATTTATTAGTGGGGGCAAAATATTTAAGTGAAGATCCTCCCCCAAACTTATTTTTGGCTCAAAATTTTGTAAAAATTTTTCTTTTCAAGAGCCAGAAAAATATATCCCCCCCAAACTTATGCAATGTTAAGCTTTGAAAATCACAAGTGGGGGTAAAAAATCATTGGTCGATGCCAAGCTTTGAAAAGACCAAATGTCAACACCAACCATTCAAAAAATTTATCAATGCAGTGCTCTGGTTGGTGGAAGAAGAAGTGGGGAAAGGTTAAGTGGTGGAAGAGAGTGTGTGTGCGTCTCATATTGGAGAGACGATACAGTGTATGTGATGGATAACTCGCATTCTTTTTACAATTCAGAAGAAGGGGTGGAGGTTCAATTTCAATGACTGGGAGATGATTCATCTCAACACCCGTGTTGTTCAGAAATGCAAGTTTTTCAGCGAAGATTTCCTCAAAAGTTCTATCAATACCCCGAAGAATAATGTCATCACAAGGTGCGGGGTGATCTTCAGACTCTAAAAGCAGTTCATAATCCGTGTTAATTGTTGACCCGGACATCTCGGTGGAAGAGTCCGTATGTGTATGATACATAGTTGGGTCAAACAATAACGTATGAAAAGAGTCAAGATCGATATCAGGAGGATCATCAAATTCGCTGCTGTCGACATCCATTAAGTCGACAGAACAGACCTGAGCAGTAGGTTCGGAGGGTACACTTCCCAACTTGTAAATGTTCAGCTCTATTGACCTATTCCCAAAAGATAAGGTCATAGAACCATTACGACAGTTGATTATTGCGTTGGAAGTGGCCAAAAAGGGGCGACCTAAAATCACCGGAATTTGATTCCGTGGGTTCGCTACAGGCTGTGTATCAAGTACAATAAAATCCACAGGAAATACAAATTCCCCGATTTTTATTAACACATCCTCCAGTTTACCCCTAGGTTTGGTGATTGATCGGTCAGCCATCTGGAGAGTTATGCTCGAAGGCTTTAACACTCCGATACCTAGTTGCTCATATACCGAGTAAGGAAGTAAGTTAACACCAGCGCCAAGGTCAAGTAACGCACGGTTGATGTGTTTCTCCCCAATAAAAATGGAAATAGTAGGACAGCCAGGGTCCTTACGTTTCCGTGGTAATTGTTGGGGAAAAGCCGTGTCTACAGTACTCGACATGAAGATTTTTTTAGGCACTTGAGTCTTCCTCTTCCTAGTGCACAAGTTCTTAAGAGTTTTTGCATAGGACGGAACTTGTTGAATAGCATCTAGGAGAGGGATGTTGATGTTAACTTCCTTAAACATGTCCACAATCTTCTCCATTTGGGCATCATGTTTCTTGGGCCTCAACCTATTTGGAAATGGAGCTCTATCAATAAGTGTTGGGTCCAACATTTGTGGAGAAGTTTGTGGGGGTGGAAAAGATGAGGTGGGTGGAGGGTTCGAGCCTTTGGGAATACGGAGAATAGGCTCGGAAGAAGAAGGTAGGTTAGACGAAATAGGGTAAGAACTAGAAGTGTGAGTGGAAGTGGAAGCCGAAGTGTTAATGATCAATTCATCATTATCAATTTGTTCACCCAAATGATTGTCTAGCACTCTTCCAGATCTCAACGTTGTAAAAGCGTCCACATTAGTGTAATGTGAAGGTCTAGGATCAGGTACGGGTTGAGATGGAAGATTCCCTTCTTCTCTAGCACTTATTTCGGCTGTTATTCGTTCAATTTGTGCTTCCATTGATTTGATATTCTCATTTTGAGTGAGAATGGTCTTTATCATATTATCGATGGAAGATTGAAAACTTGCCGACTCTTGGATGGATTGTTTCATGAAAGTAACCAAGGTTTGCACCAGTGCAGAGATATTATCAGTACCGGCCAATTGCAAAGAGTTTTCATGTAGTGCAAAAGTGTTGGCAGGATTTTGAAAATTTTGTGGTTGGAAGGGGTGCTGACTCAATTGAAGTGGTGGTTGCTGTTGTGGTGGAGGGACCTTTTGAAAATTGTTTAGGATTGGAACCGTGTTTTGAGATTGTGATTGGTTCCAAGAAAAGTTCAGGTGATTCCTCCAATCTTGATTATATGAGGAAGAAGAGGGATAGTTTCCAGGTCCTTGCTGAAGTGAAGCATTAGTGTGACCTTGAAACGGTACATTCAAAGGACATTCTTCCGTCAAATGTGAAGGGTTTGAACAGCAGCCACACACGGTTTTGGGAAGTGTGGATTGGTTTAGGGAGGCTGAGGAGATTTTATTTTCTATAGCGTCGAGTTTCCTTTGTATTGCGGCCATTTCGGCTTTCAAGGTGACGGGAACATCGAGCTGATTGACATCTTCCCTAGGTGGTGGTGGTCTAACACTTTCCCATTGTGATGTGTTTTGAGCTAAATCTTCTAAGTATTTCCAAGCTTCACCATCATCTTTAGATAGGAATTGGCAATGACACATGGTTTCAAGCATCTGTCTAGTAGTGAGATCAACACCCTCATAGATAATTCGACACAAATCCCATCTGGGGATTCCGTGATGAGGGCATTGGATAAGAAGATCCTTGAATCGTTCAAAGCATTTCCAAAATGGTTCATTGGGAAGTTGGGTAAATTTAGAGATTTCGCTCCGAACACGGGCGGTCTTGTGATTGGAATAAAATTTCTTAAGGAATGCTGCAACGAATTCGTCCCATGTTGAAATAGAATGTGCGGGTGTGATGTAAAGCCACTTCTCGGCTAAATCGCACAAAGTGAATGGGAGAAGACGTAAACGCAGAGCATCCAAAGACAGTTGTGAATTCCCCATCAAAGCACATACGTTTTCAAATTTGGAAATAAACATGTATGCGTTTTCAGAATCAAGACCATGAAATTTGGGTAAAAGTTTGATGAATTGGGGGTTGATTTCAAAATTTTCCCCTATGGCAGGTGGTATAGAAAGACAGGTGGGAAGGGTAACACGTGTAGGATAGCATCTCTCTTGGAGAGAAATGCGTGGAAGATTCTGCGCACCTGCGGGCGGTGGCAGAGTAGTGTTAAAGTTTGATGGATTTGGTTCCATCACGGGTGTGGTGGGTGGTGGGGGAGAAGATGAAGAATTACCGACTCTGGGGTCGATAAAAGAAACGCGGACAAGACGGGAAATGGAATCCCGTGTCCAGCCTAACATTGTGCTAAACGGTTGTAGCACAAGTGGCAGCGTTGGTATAATTAGAGGAAATGAAGTGTTGGTGTTTGTTTTGAAAAATGATACGGATTTTTAAAAAAAAAATGATGCAACACAACAAATGCAACACACAAAACCCTAATTCTATTGGTCACCTAGGTCAAACTCTAGACCGCTCCTAACTGCCAAAAGACAAGTCGCAGGATAAATCCTCCACTGCCTCTTTGTCTCCCTGTGGCCGGATAAGTGCCAGGTAAGTGGGAAGGTACTCCACTACGTAAGTAGTGGGCCTAATTAAAAACCACTAGCCTTAGACACACTCACCTTAGGCACCACAGGAAAACTCGGATAAGCAATGAATTACCCACGGCCTTCTCTTGTCCTAATTGAGCGCGACGGTCCTTAGAGTCATCTCTAGATTTGTTTTAATTAATGAGGGTCAATGCGGATGCAAGTTTGTGATTTTCGGGGCCTAGGAAGGGTAATGAAATCCCCACCTAATTTGGATTTGGTCGTGCCCCTTAATTTCCGTATTAATATGCAAACAACCAAAAGAATCAAAACACGCACAAATTTTTATTTTGCTTTTGCGGCGCAGCGATTTATTTGCAAAGAAACCTGCAGCAAAATTGTTATTGGAGCAGATGAGGTAAGAGATAAGAAAGTTAGAGAGATACTGAGCAAAATTGGTGCAGTGAAGAGCTAGGGTTGCCGCGGATCCGCCGCAGTTAAGGGGTATATGCCGCGCTTCCGCCGCTGTATGTTGAGATCAGTGCACAAAAATTTGTGCACAAGCTTCTGTTCACCTACACAGCTCTCTGGATGTTTCAGAAAATTTTTTCCACAGCTCCAATGATTCCAGATTTCCTCGCAATCAAACCACAAAACGCGTATTAGTGTTTGCACGAATTTTGATCACAAAATTTAGATGGAATAAAATTTTCAACTCAAATTTCAAAATACGAACTATTAGCGCACTATCCCCGGCAACGGCGCCATTTGATTGTAAAAGATTTTTTCGTTGTGTATATTTGAGAAAATTGTAAAGAAATCACAACCAAAAATTATTTGACCGCAATCAACTACGGTGTCGGATGTAGATTGTTAGTGAGTGCGGATCGTCCACAGGGAAAGTGTAATCGTTCGTCTTTTTGAATTTAGATGAGTCGAAACTTTAAAGAAAAGAAAACAAACAATTCATGATTTAAATTTTGTATTTCAAGAAAAAGAAAATATCTAGATCTAATAACAAGAAAAGATAGAATCAAGAATTTATAGTTTGTTGATTTTTTTTTTTCCAAACCAAATATCAAGAATCGAAATGAGGCTCGTAGGAATCGATCGGATCTATAGATGTGATGTAATCTTACAATTACGTATTCTTATCCTTCGATGAATTGATACTAGATCGATGATAATCGATGAGAATTAGAGACTTCTTGTGAAACTAGGGTTTCATCTTATCTCTTGTTCTTTCATTGATACCATTCATATTCTAGCCTCTAGTAAATTCAAGAAACGATCGTAGATCCCTAATTTCGAGCGATCACAATCAAGAAAGCATCGCTACGAAACTAGGTCATCGATTCTTGAACTTGCTAGGGTTTACAAAACTCGTAGGACTTAAAAATAGTATTAAGATTTGTTACATCATCATTCTACAATCGTCTCGACTCCTTTACGAGCGGAGTTTTACTCAAACATCACAACAAGAACAACAATTACAAATTGAGATCTAATCATGATGCAAGAATTAAAAGAAAGCAAGATTAAAGAATTTCACCTTTTATTTATATCAACAATTTCATTACATTCGCTCAAGAACTACAAGAGGAAGAATTCGATCATCGACTTGGCTTCGCTCGTCTCCGTGGATCGCGGATCGGCTTGGATCACTTGCCCGATTGAAGATCGGCTCGGCTCCTAAAAGGTTGAAGGCTTCTCGCTTGATTTGGTACTCAAGATCTTGAAGTTGGAGTGGAATTAGGGTTAGGGTTTCGCACAAGCCTTGTCACGAGACTTGTGGAAGAAAATGGTGTAGAATGAACAACCTCATCCCTTAGATCTAGGTTCCTATTTATAGCCATCAAAACCCTAGATCTAGGATTTGAATTTTTAGTTTCCCTCCAAAAGTTTGTTGAGGAAATTTGAATTTCCCTCCAAAAGTTAGTTGAATGAAATTCAAATTTCCCTCCAAAAGTTTGTTGGATGAAATTTGAATTTCCCTCCAAAAGTTTGTTGGATGAAATTCAAATTTCCCTCCAAAAGTTTGTTGGATGAAATTTGAATTTCCCTCCAAAAGTTTGTTGGATGAAATTCAAATTTCTCTCCAAAAGTTTGTTGAGGAAATTTGAATTTCCCTCCAAAAGTTAGTTAGAGGAGAAACTTCTAGATGTGATTAGTTAGGAGGGAGCTTCTAGAAGAGGTTAGTTAGGAGCTTAATTAGGATTAGCCTTGCTTAATGATCTTTGCTGATCTGGCAGTAGCTTCGAGAGAATTCTGGAATTTGACATATCAGAAATGAATGTGGGCCCAGAGCTGAGAATTTTGCACTGAAAATAAAGTGATGACGTGGCAGAAACGCCGCGGAACAGCGGCGCAAGCCGGCTCCCGCCGCGGTTCCGCGGCTCTTTGGAGTCTTCATGGCTCGGTTCTTCTGTGCTGAACTTGGGCTAACATATGGGCCTTTATTGTATATGTTGAATTTAATATCTCCTTTTGAATTGCTACCAGATCTGAAATCATGGAGTTGGCGTAATTTTGATCAGCTCTTTGGTTTTTCTTCCGTATTTTCCTGCACAGACTCAAGACAAGTGTTGCGCAAATACAGAAATGATGCGATGCCATGAAATGCGGTTAATTTCCCTTAAAGTGTCGGTTTAAAAGTCTAACACATGAAATCTGATATTTAACGACTGATTTGCTAATATGTGAAATATGAATACCGGACACTTCTAAATGAGTGCAAATGATAGGGAAATTGCCGTGTTAAAAATACATTATTTTCGACTGATCATAAAGCCCTTAGGATGTGTACTTGACTACCTGGACTATGATGCGGATCATACTAGTGGGGACATGGTAGTCTATAAGTACATCCTTCAAAGTCCCTAGTCGTGGGTATATCGAGACGGGGCATCGATATACCAGAGTAGACTAGCGTATACCTTCTCGACCCATACAGATGGGCGATGGATAATCCCATATCCATTGGTGTTTGACATCAGAGTTGATATACGGGTGCTCAGTTGAGACTGGGTACACTGGACAGACTCGCCGAGAACTCCCAGATGGTATTATACCTTATGTCAGATGGCAGTTCTCTGGTGACACTGGTACAGAGTAGTCTGTTGACCCGAGATCGTCATAGAGTCTTATGTGGTTCCCACTGTGCTTTGATTTCCATCTTACCACGTCCAAGAGGGCGTGCAAAACGGTGGTTTTTGGGTACAGTCCCGAATCACAAGGAGGCAATGAGCGATAGGAGGGGATTCGTCTCTCCCGGTATAGGGAGTTGATGTTGCGCTGTGTTCGATTGGCTATAACAGGAAATCCCTGGACAGGGTTGCTGAGATTTACTGGTAAGTGTTACCAGTAGTTTCTCGAATTGTTATAGACCTCATATCGACACGACTTATCAAGCTATTGGGGTCTGACGTTTACCACCCCTAGGCAAGATATGCGACATATCAGACGATCAGACCGGACTGTACGGTAGTGTTACTGGTTGTATTCACTGGAGTGTGAGCGGGCTTGCTCGTCGATCTTCTGATCGCTCAATACCCGGGTGGCCGTTACGTTTAGCAGACCGCTTGCGGCTTGTGGGTGCTTGATATGATCATCATCTGCTGCCGGCGTATTGACGAGTCTTTAGAGTCCTACACAGAGGTTTCCTGGCTCAAGCGAAACGAAATAGGAGCGCATATGAGATATGTGCGGGACCGAGAATAATGCGTGTATGTGATACCGTATTTCATTCTCGCGATGAATGTGTCGAATGGTTATATGCGATATAACCTAGTTATCGAATCGAGGGTTGATTCGATAAGCCGATACATTGGATACTAGTCGGTTATATGCGATATGACCGGATCGTTAAATCAAGTGTTGATTTAATTATTTAATGCATAATTATATATTTGATATATTACTTTGCGTTAACTAGTATTGGTTCACTTTAAATGGATTTTCTCACTCAGTTTGTGCACATTGTATATGTGATATACTTTTGTACACATGATTGTATCATGTTTGATGATACATGTTTACTTGGTTAAGTGTAAAGAATTAAACCATGGTTAAACATATAATTAGGGTTTTATTTTTCCATTACTTATTTATTCATTTATTTATTTGTTTATATATTTTGGAAAATAAATGGAAAAGAGAAAAGAATGGTGGCTTTATTTGTTGTTTCTAGTTGAAACTTCATGAAGGTTTGACCAAAGCTACCATTCTTGTCTTCTTCTCCTAACCCTAACCATTCAAATAACCTTGGTTAATTCTCTACACTTGACTATAGTTAATGTTATGATAAGTATTGATTTACTTTTGATTTTAAATTAACTTATCATAACACTTTCTTCTTCTTCTTCATCTTCTTCAATGAAGAAAGCTTCACTTCATCAATGGTGGATTGATGAAATGAGTGAGAAATCCAATTCTAAAGTGAACCCACTTCCTATTTCTTCATCCTCTACCTCTTGCCAAGTAGTAGAGTGTGTTTTCTTCACAAGTTTCATCACTTGGTGAAGTTGGAGCTTGATCTAGCGATGCCTCGACGTAGATCATCTTCGGCACGAAGCCGACGACCTTGCCCGCTCTTTCTCCGATGAAGCCGATGCTAGAGCCCGGATTTTGATTTGGACAGCGGAGATGACTTCATCACGGAGCCGTGGAGGTGGAGGACCGGATCTACAAAGGTTGTATTTCCGTATTCTTGTAGTTAAGTGTTAACTAGTTTACTTTTCGCCTAAACTTCTAGCCAACGATCCGTAGTCGGGTTTCTCGGCACCGTTAAAATTTGAAATTGGCATGGTTGATGCCTTGTGAGACCTCATTAGGGTGCCTAGGATCCCTACAGTGGTATCAGAGCCTAGATAGAGCCTTAGGCGAAGTCTAGACAACGTTTGAGATCCGAACGAACCCGAAAACCCATTTCCAAAATGCTCTCTGTCCAATTTTTAAAAATCTGGTTTTTTCAATATTAAAAATATGCAGAAAATTAAGCAGGGTTTTTTATGAATTACTGTGAAAAACGGAGACCTAACTCCGTCATAACGCCGCGGAAGCGCGGCCTAAGCCCACGTGGCGCGGCGCTTCCGCGGCCATAATGTTGACTCTTTGACTCCTCTTTGCACAGTAATGTTTATAATTAATTCCTGTATTTTCTGGGTAATTTTAATATATACTATACAGTTGAGTTTTCTGGGGTTGTTTTGGGATTTCATGGATTCGATCGGATTATCAAATTTTTTCTGTGTGGCTTTCTGGGTAAATTTTAGAACATGTTAAAAAGTTCGACCGGATATAAATACCCAATTTTCCCCTGTCGGGAAATTTCCAAGTGTTGGATTTTTCCGTAGTTTAAAGACGTTCTAAGTAGTGCAAGTAACGCGATGGACCCTCTAGAAGACAACAAACCTTAACTCGATTATGTGACCGTCTTGAACTGCCCTTTGAACCTTCGGGTTTGGGGCAGTACGGCGTGCCACATGTGAGGCGTTGGCTTGACCCTTCTACGGCTGGACCGTTGGTACTGAGGCACGAACTGAATGTTTTTGAACTTGTTTCATGTGTTGAGCTGTTTCGGGAAAACTTGGGTGTTCGATTGTTCGATCGGAAAGTTTAACATTTTCTATTTACCCGGAATGTGATACAATACTTGGAATCCACAATCAGTTATGAGATAACTGAATGAATGTTATAAACATAGTAGTTTAGTCTCACTTGATCGGTTGCCACGGAATTTTGATGTGATCAAAAGTCCGTCGCAATCACGTAGCGTACGCGGATACTCGCCGGGTAAACTTAATAGACAGCCTCACTCCATAGCCCCGACCAAGTGACTGTAGGAGAACCCCGTCGCCGAAAGCATCCGTTCGGGTGCTCGCGGTAGCGGTGTTCCGCCTTGGTGCACTTCGTCGACGGTATCGGGGGTGCGGCCGTCTACTGAAGTTTGCGACGAGCATTCGATCAGGATGTCGGGAATCCTGTTGAATTACCCGACTTGATATTGAAAAGTGTTTTCGATTTTGAGACTAAAATGTGGGGTTTATAATTGTTAGGCATGTGATGTCTAAGGTATTCATTTGATTAGGCATGCGATGTCTGTGCGGATTGCGGATTCCAACTGTTGTAGTTTTACACTTTCTTTACTGTGACCGTAAGTGTAATATGTGATATCGCCGGTTTCGTTGCTATATGTCAACGACAATTGGGATGGACATATTTACTTACGTTGATGACATATGATGTTATGTGTTGCTGGATATGTTATATTGGATCGTCGTGTTTGAATAGCCGGGGGTTTTTATGTGAGATGAGTGTTTTTTCATTTTCATTCATGTAAAAACTTGTATGTAATATTCTTTTATTGGGGCACATCCAGGTTGCGGAAGTTGTCACCCTTTGTATATTATTTACTTTTCCGCACTAGGATAGACCCAAGGAGGAAGGCACAAGTAACCGGGTTCTGGAGTCCAGTGGGAGACCAACTCGAGGAGTCGAGTCCGGGTCTCCTAACTCTAGAATTGGTAGGGTTGCTTGCCGCTCTCGTAGGGGTCTAGGGGTGTGGGTTTGGCTATTCATCGCGACCGTGGAATCCGTGTTTTATACTGGCTCGTATTGAAAACACGGACGTCCTAGTATATCCAATATTTCATATGTTTCTTCTGCTGCGATATCTGTGATGTGATCATGTGATGTTCTGTGATGGATACAGTATACAGTATATATGATATATTATATAGACGTTACTTATGTTTTACACCCACGCTAGCCCTGCCCCGCTCTGCCGTTAGTTACCTAACCTAACGGTGCACGATGGGACATCGAGGCGAATTGGATGGCATAAGTGTACGTCGTATTTATCTGTGATGTTTAGGTATTTAAATGATGGGACTTCATTAATGAGATTAATGAAATAAAAGAAACCTAAGATGTTGTAGAATTGAATTTCAAAATAAAACAGGTAGCTACAGTTCTTGCTTTGCACAGCGGTATATGTGATATATCCTGCACCTTATTCGATGAGGAAAGGACCGAGATCCCTTCACCGGGAGTGACTCTTTTAGCAATAACTGGCAGATGCTACACACTCGGTTTGTCTTTTGATTGCTTTTAAAGAGTTTTTGCTTTGCACAGTGATATATATGATATATCCCGCACCTCATTCGACGAGGAAAGGACCGACGATCCCTTCACCGGGAGTGACTCCTTTAGCAAAACTAGAAAAGCCTCAAAAACACTCCATTTCAAAATTCATTCGATCCTACAACGATATCAAGTTCATTACGCAATAGGTTTTCAGAAAAACCTGTCGTAGCCCTCTGTCATTTCAGATAAGTAGTAGTTAGTATTCGTGCTACGTTTGTTGGCCTTTGTCAAGGCGTAGTGTGCGGTAGCTAACTGGTGCTTATCTGCTTATGCATATGATGCAGATTGGGTTAGGGTAGTCGTGCGACCTTGTTGGCCTTTGTCAAGGGTCGTACGAGTGGGTTTGATTCAATCAGGAAATGACGTGTTGAACTTGACTAGCATCCTATGGTTTGTTGGCCTTTATCAAGGTCATAAGAGGTTAGGGGCAAAATATTATCGAGAATTTCAAGTGTTGAAATTTGCAATGAGATTGCATACCTTCTATGAGATAGTTGGATCCCGATACCCGCTGCGAGTAAGAGTTACTCCTGGAAGAGTTTTACACATTACAATTAGCCGATCAAGTAGGTGTCTAGAAAGGTGTTAACGAGGTTACGCCTCTGGGAAAACGAGGTTTACATTAATTAGGTTCGTGCGAAAGCACGGGGGACCTCCCTCAAAGTACCGACACTGGCCTGGCTGAAAGATTGGCGAACTTGTAGTGTGTAATTAATCCCGGCTAGTCTTTCTTTTCAGGGTTTGAAGGAAGATTTGATAAAAAGCAGTGGGAGCCATCCTGATTAGATAAAATAATAACCAATCTATTCTTGCAAGAGCGCACGCTGAGTGTTTTCTTCTCTCTCTCTCCTGGTAGCGACCATATCACGCCTTAATTAAGATAATAATACGGATATTTGACCGAACCCGCTTGTTATACTGAGCTGGAGAACGTTGGTCCCGCTCCAACTTATAATTGTTATAAGACAGAGCAGGAAATTGGGGATTACCAGAATTCCCGTGCCGCCCAAACAAAGAGAGTGCATGCTGATGCATCATCTTCGGGTATGTTCATTATACAGAACTGTTTCTCAGTATCCTCTACGTCCTGAGTATGTGATACCAGATCAGGATCCCAGATATGTAATCTGTTACATAGGGATGTAGAAAGGTAGAGGACTGAGAACGGGTGATAAGTTTCATGAGGCAGAAAACGGGGCAAGTGTTGCAGCCAAGTCTGTTGGTCACTGTCACCCTGTATTACCAATACATTGATTCTGAACGAATGTTGTTAGATACCGAACCTGATATACAAAATCATATCAGTCTCTTTATAAGTAAAGAAATGATAAAATTTTGTATTGTTGGATAATGTTTTGAACATTTCCTATATCAAAAGTTGATCGGTTCAGGCACGTTATCTAAAAGCATTGATGTTCTAAATCAAATTACAGTTCTTAGTATATGGAACACACATAAGAGGAAGAGTTCAGAAATGAACGGATCCTTCTTAAGGTATTGTAGACTAGGTCAGATCAATGTGACCCGACTAGCTGAAGTTACATGTAGATGCATATTTAAATCAGTTTGAATCTACATCTTGTGAAACTTGCCAGTCATGTCACAAAGATATAATGACACTAGCTCTGTTTATTGGAAACAGAGAAAGAGTTAGTGAACTCTTGGGATTATACATGTTGATGTATGTAGGTCCCCTGTCTACACATGCCAGGACCGGTTCTTTGTACTTCATTACATTCTCTGATGATCTTTCGAGATTCAGACCTATGTTCCTGTTGAAACATAAGTCCGAACCTTTTGAGATATTCACAGAATATAAGTTAGAAGTAGAGAACCAAAATACGGGTAAAAGTATTATGTCCTTTGATGCGATCAAGGAGGAGAATACTTGTGCACGGAATTCCTGGACTGTTCTAAAGGAGAATGAGATTCTCTCTCAGCATTACTCCTCCGAATACACCATAGCACGTTTGTGTATCGGGGCGGAGCAATCAAACCCTATATGATAAGGTGTGCTCTATGATGAGTACTACTGAGTTACCTTTTTCCTTTTGGGAGTTATGCGCTTGAGAAGCTGCATACCTATTGAATAGGGTTCGAATCAAATCAGTTGCCTACCACCTCATATATGATATGGTATGGGAAGAGCCCATGTCTTAAGCGAGTTAAGATTTGGGGTTGTCCGGCCTATGTCTAAAAGCAAAATCCGGACAAGCTCGAGGCAAGATCTGTTATGTAGAACTGGAAAGTTTCCAGCTATACAAACTGCAGCTGATGATTTGATAGAACCAAAGGATTCAGTAGATTCCAACGAACCTCAGCCTCTCCGCCGATCTAGTAGGGTTCCTCACCCACTTGAGAGATACTTCGGTTTCTCTATGACAGTGGGAGTGAGGTTTGCATCATGTAATGATGACCCAACTAGTTTCGAGCTGGCCATCAGGAGTGAGACTCTGTAAGAATGACTGGATGTTTAGCGATCTGAGATGGAATCCATGTACACCAACAAAGTATGGACTTTGGTTGCTATATCTGAAGGGTTAAATCCCCATCAGGAGCAAGTATATCTTGAGAAGATTACTTGGTGTAGATGGAAAAGTTGAGACTTTCAAAGCTAGACTTGTTGAAGCTTTTCGTCATCGACCAGGCGTGGATAATGATGAAACCTTTTCAAGTAGCTATGCTTAAGTCCATCCAGATCCTACTTGCCACGGCTACATACCATGACTACGATATCTGGCGGTTGGGTGCCATGACTGCTTTTCTAAATGATATTTTAGAAGAGAACGTCTATAAGTACACAGCCAGAGGGTTTCGTAGACAGTGGGAGCAGCGGAAACGTATGCAAGATGCTTTATAGGATAAAGCAGGCATCGCGGAGTTGGAACATCTGTTTTGATGGATTAGTCAAAGAAGTTGACATCATCAAAATGGTAGATTAACCTTGTATAAACAAAAAGGTAGTAGGGAGTATGGTGACGATCCTCGTAGAGTACGTAGATGACATACTCTTGATAGGGAAGGAGTTTCCTATGCTACGCTCGATCAATCTCCGCTTATCACAATGATTCTCCATATAGGATGAAAGTGATACCTCCTAAATCCAGGGTTTTGGATCTATGAGATAGATCTAATTGGATGTTAGGATTCTCACTAGTTGTAGTGAGAAGGTATCAATCGATCCTTGGGAGAATCACTGGAAGGGTTTCAGGGTGATAAGGACGACTGAAAGTCAGTCACAGGCATTGTCTTAATCCTCAGTAAAGGGACGGTATGTTGGAAGTCTTCCAAGCTAGATACCGTGACATACTAGACGATAAAGGCATGATACATCGCTACTTAAGATGCTACCAAAGAGGCTGTTTGGGTCTATATTGGTTCATGAGATGAACTATGTTCCTCCCATTGTGTGACAATGGTGTTGTGGCTTATGCCAAGGAACGCAGGTCCCATCAGTGATCCAGACATATTCTAAGGCAGTATCACCTGATCATGGAGATGGTTGATCTCCAGGGGATCGAGGACAGGAGAGTAGACTCAGAGGACAACACAGCGGATCCACTCACAAAGGCCTATTCCCAGAGAGAGATTTTTATGGGATGGTTGAGTATGAGATACTACAACCACTGCTACAGATGGCCCTTGTGCAAGTGGGAGATTGTTAGTTATATGTATGCCCTAGAGGCCATTACTGTACATAGGATGTATATTGTAGTGGATGCTGGGACATATATAGGGAGGACTTTCTTGCTCGACATGATAGTATGCTATCTGGTTGCTCTTTACCTTAACGTGTACACTGATTGTCTCTCTGTTACATGTTGGTAAAGCCCTTAGGATGTGTACTTGACTACCTGGACTATGATGCGGATCATACTAGTGGGGACATGGTAGTCTATAAGTACATCCTTCAAAGTCCCTAGTCGTGGGTATATCGAGACGGGGCATCGATATACCAGAGTAGACTAGCGTATACCTTCTCGACCCATACAGATGGGCGATGGATGATCCCATATCCATTGGTGTTTGACATCAGAGTTGATATACGGGTGCTCAGTGGAGACTGGGTACACTGGACAGACTCGCCGAGAACTCCCAGATGGTATTATACCTTACGTCAGATGGCAGTTCTCTGGTGACACTGGTACAGAGTAGTCTGTTGACCTAAGATCGTCATAGAGTCTTGTGTGGTTCCCACTGTGCTTTGATTTCCATCTTACCACGTCCAAGAGGGCGTGCAAAACGGTGGTTTTTGGGTACAGTCCCGAATCACATGGAGGCAATGAGCGATAGGAGGGGATTCGTCTCTCCCGGTATAGGGAGTTGATGTTGCGCTGTGTTCGATTGGCTATAACAGGAAATCCCTGGCCAGGGTTGCTGAGATTTACTGGTAAGTGTTACCAGTAGTTTCTCGAATTGTTATAGACCTCATATCGACACGACTTATCAAGCTATTGGGGTCTGACGTTTACCACCCCTAGGCAAGATATGCGACATATCATACGATCAGACCGGACTGTACGGTAGTGTTACTGGTTGGATTCACTGGAGTGTGAGCGGGCTTGCTCGTCGATCTTCTGATCGCTCAATACCCGGGTGGCCGTTACGTTTAGCAGACCGCTTGCGGCTTGTGGGTGCTTGATATGATCATCATCTGCTGCCGGCGTATTGACGAGTCTTTAGAGTCCTACACAGAGGTTTCCTGGCTCAAGAGAAACGAAATAGGAGCGCATATGAGATATGTGCGGGACCGAGAATAATGCGTGTATGTGATACCGTATTTCATTCTCGCGATGAATGTGTCGAATGGTTATATGCGATATAACCTAGTTATCGAATTGAGGGTTGATTCGATAAGCCGATACATTGGATACTAGTCGGTTATATGCGATATGACCGGATCGTTAAATCAAGTGTTGATTTAATTATTTAATGCATAATTATATATTTGATATATTACTTTGCGTTAACTAGTATTGGTTCACTTTAAATGGATTTTCTCACTCGGTTTGTGCACATTGTATATGTGATATACTTTTGTACACATGATTGTATCATGTTTGATGATACATGTTTACTTGGTTAAGTGTAAAGAATTAAACCATGGTTAAACATATAATTAGGGTTTTATTTTTCCATTACTTATTTATTCATTTATTTATTTGTTTATATATTTTGGAAAATAAATGGAAAAGAGAAAAGAATGGTGGCTTTATTTGTTGTTTCTAGTTGAAACTTCATGAAGGTTTGACCAAAGCTACCATTCTTGTCTTCTTCTCCTAACCCTAACCATTCAACTAACCTTGGTTAATTCTCTACACTTGACTATAGTTAATGTTATGATAAGTATTGATTTACTTTTGATTTTAAATTAACTTATCATAACACTTTCTTCTTCTTCTTCATCTTCTTCAATGAAGAAAGCTTCACTTCATCAATGGTGGATTGATGAAATGAGTGAGAAATCCAATTCTAAAGTGAACCCACTTCCTATTTCTTCATCCTCTACCTCTTGCCAAGTAGTAGAGTGTGTTTTCTTCACAAGTTTCATCACTTGGTGAAGTTGGAGCTTGATCTAGCGATGCCTCGACGTAGATCATCTTCGGCATGAAGCCGACGACCTTGCTCGCTCTTTCTCTGATGAAGCCGACGCTAGAGCCCGAATTTTGATTTGGACAGCGGAAATGACTTCATCACGGAGCCGTGGAGGTGGAGGACCGGATCTACAAAGGTTGTATTTCCGTATTCTTGTAGTTAAGTGTTAACTAGTTTACTTTTCGCCTAAACTTCTAGCCAACGATCCGTAGTCGGGTTTCTTGGCACCATTAAAATTTGAAATTGGCATGGTTGATGCCTTGTGAGACCTCATTAGGGTGCCTAGGATCCCTACACCTAGGGCATGAAAGGGATGTCGATGCACCACGCCGATGAGCCCGGCAGGGGAACCATACCATCCGGTGACATTACCTATGACTCGGCGGTTATCATGGGGATACCGACGGGAGTCATGTACGTATGGATACGTCGAAAGGCGAGGGTCAGAGCTAGGCACTCGAGCTTTCGATATAGCGCATGATACGTACCTATCGGGTGCCAGTCTTGGTGACAGCACCTGATAGATCAGTATTTCTGTGTCGATGCTTGACACATTGGTTTCATGATATTTCTTTTTACTCATATATATATATAACAGTGGGTTAGGACACTGTTATATATGCCGTTACACCAATATTAGTGGAATGGGACGCTAATATATGTGTATTGATATCAATTTAGATACTCATCATATTTATTCATGCAGATATACCTAGGTTATAAGAGAATCACTTGATATTGGATTTAGGACATATGCTATTTACTTGAGATTTGATAAAGGATATACGAGACTCACTTGATTTTGTACATTCCGGATATAGGAGATTTATTCGATATTATACATTGAGGAGTTGTGAGACTTATAAGATATGAGAGCCAATTTGGGGGCTGATTTGAGGAATTGGTATTTTGATTGTCTTAATGGATTGTGATCCTACCACGATGTCAGGATTCCGTGGAAATGACATATTTCACTCCATACCTCACATTTATTGTTTATGCACTGCTTCATGTATTAGTAGTACCTGTTAGTGTACCTTTCATGATTGTTGCATATATATACATTTTCATATCATTATTGCATGATTATTGCATACTGATTTTCATATTATTGTTTCATGTTTTAGTTATACCTGCTAGTGTACTATTCATGATTATTGCATTCATATGACCTGTTATTGCTATTAATTGCATATCTTAGATTCACGCTGTACGTGCATACTTGCGATTACCTGCATATGTTATTTACTATTCACGAGTTGGCAACTCACCCCCGTTGTGCCACAGTTGTTTTGCAGGGTGTTCCCTAGAGTAGTCGAGGCTGGCTATTCATCTATCTGATCATCTTTTGCTACGGATACCGCTTCAGCTCCTAGTGTGCAGTTTTTCTTAGGTGGGTTTTTGTGGTTATCCGTATTTTTGTATTGTATATTCGTTGTATCCTTGTACTCTCCATATACTATATTTTCATGTTGACTTAGAGACTTGGTGATGACGATATTGTATATTATTTGTGATTTGTTGCCTTTTATACAGCTTTCTTTCTATTGTCTTTTATTTCTTCGCTACGGCGTCGTATATTTGTTGTGGTGGTTGTTTTCCGCCTTTGGGCGTGTATTTACTCCCGTTTGGGGATGCTTTATTTATATTTATGTTGTACCCATTTTTGGGGCTAGTTTTTACAAAGGAGGTGCTGCCAAAATTTTAAAGAAAGAAAAGTTAGACTTTTAAAGAATTTGGGTTGTGATTTCAAATGTTTCAAAACTTCTATTATCTTTTCTTGTCTTTTTTAATGGTTTAGATTTCTGGGTTTTGGCTTTCTTTTACTGCGTTACGCCTTTAGACGTTGCGTAGTATTAGGGCCGTCACGTGCCAATTTCGGGTCGTGACAGCGTGTCATTTACGAACACATATCAGAGAGCTCTCTTCTTCAGCTGAACGCTCACAGATTTTTCTTCGGGCAGCTTGTCGTATTGGAGGTAATCTATGAAGGGCTATCTCCAATCGGGCTCCTCTTAAATGATCAGAACATCTTCGGCAGGATTGCTCTTTTTTTATGAACTTCCTTCTTCTCGTAAAGAGACTGGGGCTAGAATTTGTCGGCTCCTGACTGTGATCAGAATTTCATCCATGTCGGGATCAGCCAGTTCTTTGGCTAGGCGGGCGAGTACGTCGGCTTTTTCGTTCAACGCCCTCGGGACTCTCATTAGTTCAACGTGAGTGAACCTTTTCATGAGTTCCACCTCCTGGCCTCTATATCGAGCTAACTCAGGCTTATATATCTTGTAGTCGCCGCTTACTTGGTTGAAGACAAGCTGGGAATCACCATAGACTCGTAGCCGAAGGATTTCCATTTCTATGGCGAGCTCCAAACCAGCTATCAGAGCTTCATACTCAGCCTCGTTGTTTGTGTGAGGCTCGATGAGAGCAAAAGAACGTCGTAGGGTTCCCATCAATGGCGCGATGAACACCAATCCTATCCCTGCTTTTATCTGTGAGATGCTTGATTTGCTGGAGGTCCTGAATGATGAGGCTCCGTCGAAGTAGAGCTCCCAACATGGCTCGTCATTCTCGAGGAGCAGCACTTGTTCGTTGGGTAACTCGCAATTGAGCGGCGACCCTTCTGGTATGGGATGAGCAGCAAGGAAGTCGGCGAGGGCTTGCCCTTTTACTACTTTCTGAGGAGTATAAATTATGTCAAATTCAAGAAGCATGACATCCCATCTTGCCATTCTATCGGCTAGGCTTTCTTTGGTCATCAAGTGTTTGAGCGGGTTGACCATAGAGATCAGCATAACCTGATGAGCGAGCAGATAATGCCTCAGCTTCTTCACGGCGAATATCAGAGCCAGAGCCAGGCATTGCTTTTTGATCGGAGAATAGTTGTGCTCCGCCCCGACTAAAGTTGACCGAGGTAGTACAGGGCATTTTATTTTCCCTCTTCGTTATTCTGGGCAAGGAGCGCACTGAGTGACTCATCTAGCGTGGAAGTATAGAGAATCAACGGTTTATTTAGAATAGGGGCAGCAAGCACTGGAATATGCAACATGTACTGTTTGATGCTTTCGAATGCTTCTTGACATTCGGCATCCTAGACAAAAGGAGCTCCTTTCTTCATGAGCTTTGAGAAGGGCCTACATCTCCCTGATAAATTTGAGATAAATCTTCGTATATAAGCAAGCTTGCCTTGAAAAGATCTTAGCTGCGTCAGATTCTTCAGAGGGGGCATCTCCATGATGGCCTTTATCTTGGATGGGTCAACTTCGATCCCTCGATGTCGGACTATGAAGCCTAGGAATTTTCCCGATGACACGCCAAAAGTGCACTTCAGAGGATTCATCTTCAGATTGTATTCCCTCAGTCTAATGAGAACGTTCCTAAGATCTTTGATGTGATCGGCCTTGGCTTTAGTCTTGATGATCAGATCATCAATATAACATTCGACGACTTTATGGATCAGGTCATCAAAGATATTGGTCATTGCCCTTTGATATGTTGCACCAGCGTTCTTCAGTCCGAACGGCATCACTTTGTAATAGTATATGCCGATCGGGGTTCGAAATGCTGTATGTCTCTCATCCTCAGGCGATATTTTTATCTGATTGTAACCAGACGAACCGTCCATGAATGTGAACAGCTCGTAATTTGAGGTGTCATCGACCATCATTTCTATGACCGGAAGCGGGAAATCATCTTTAGGGCATGCCTTGTTAAGGTCCCTGAAATCGACACAAACCCGGATCTGGCCATTTTTCTTCTTTACTGGGACAATGCATGCGATCCAGTCTGCGTATTTCTCTTTCCTGATGAAGCCAGCATTGATAAGTTTCTTAGTTTCCTCGATGGCCTTTTCTTCTAGCTCCCTTCTCATTCCTCGAGAAGCTTGTTTGACAGGCTTGGCATCAGGAGATATAGTCAGCTTATGCACGGCCATTTTATGGGAGAGGCCAGGCATTTCTTTGTACGTCCATGCGAAGCAGTCGATGAACTGATGCAGCATGGCAATTATTTGCTCTTTCATTTTCTCTGAAAAGAGTGGGCTGATGTAGGTCGGCCTTGGATTATTTGGCGTTCCCAAATCGATCTCGGTTAGCTCACCGAAGGTTGCTTGTCCGCTATCTTCGAGCTCTTGAGGAGCTTCTTCTGGCTCGGCTATCTCGTCATCATCATTTGACCTTTCACTGGCTTCACCAACATGGATCATGTAGCATGCCTTAGAATCAAGCCGGATGAAACCTATGCCCTGTCTATCTGGAATTTGTCCATCGATGAGTGCTCGGACCTCAGGCGGATGCCATAGCCCTTCATAAACTTTGCTTCGGACTCCGTTTGATATAACCGGCATCTGCACTTTTGAAATATTCCCGCATCTCGGGCGCATAGTATCTGGGATTGAGGATGGCTCTTATGCCTCTCTCATAGGGAAGGCACACGACAGACAAATCGTCCGGGCGCACAACATGATTTGACCTATAAAATAGGATGCCCTTCTGTCCATTTTTCCTTCCGGGAATGTAGAAAGTTTTCAGCTGGTCCACGGTAGAGACTGACAATGCATCGAGCTCTTTGCACATTTGCTCCGGCACCCTTGTGATAGCTAGAGACCCTTCTGCAATTTCGAAGGTCTCTCGTAGCTTTGCTTTTTGCGTGGCGGCGCAATCTGTATAGCTGTTGCAAGGCAGGTTATCCTCCTCTGACTCTTCAGTGTCGATGCCTAAACGAGGGCGAATTTTGCTGTCGGATGGGCCTTCGATATCAGACTCTTCCGTATTGCTACCAAAATGAAGGCGGTTTTTATGGACGAACGGACTTCCAACGTCGGACTCATTAGTGTTACTGCCGAAATGCGGACGCACTTGGGTTTTTTTTCTTTTAAAAGTGACAACAGGCTCAGACTTTCTTTTGAGTTTCGGGGCCATTCTGTCATTGGTTAGCTGTGGCTCAACACTTTGGAGGTTCACAAAGTACCGAGAATCTTCATATCGGACTTCATGCACACCGAAAGGCTGGATGTCTCGGTAAATGCGTCTTTCTTCGCCATTTTTAGTATACTTCTTGCATTGATGGAGAGTTGACAGAACGATGCCATAATCGTGGAGCCACGGCCGTCCCAAGAGAATTTTATAAGACGTGTCAGCGTCGATCACGTATATCTAAGCTTCGGTTTGCAGATCCCCAAATTTTATTGGCAGAACTATAGAGCCCAGAACTTGCTGGCAGTTTTGATTAAAGCCTTGAATGACAATCCTTTCCTTTGATAGGTGTCGGACGTCTACTGACAAACTCTTCAGAGTTCGCAAGTTCATGTTGTTCACTGAGGATCCCGAATCAATCAATATGCGATTAATCCGATCTCCGTCGCTGTACCCTATCACGTAAAGCGGCCGGTTATGCTCAGCTGTTCCCAGTAGCAGGTCTTCGTCCTTAAACGTGACCGCGGCGGTATGCAGGGTGTACTGGGCTTCTTTCATATTAATTTCTGCAAAGCGAGCCTGGTACCGCTCTGGGTTTTGTAAAGCGTGAATGAGAACATCTCTAAGCTCTTTAGATAGAACCAAGGCATCATAGATGCTCAGGAGAGACGGAAGCTTTAGGAGACGAGCCAAGACATTATAGTCCACCGAGGAAGGACTCGAATTTTCATGAGCCGGCTCTCTGCCATATTCTTCATTAGTGTCTTGTTTTTCCTTCCTTTTTGGGGTGTTACCCTGATTCGGCGGTAGAGCCCTGCTGCTTCTGAGCTGGATTTGGTTGGCCTTTGTGGTGAGCTCCTCGTCCTCTTCGGGGAAACAGAGATCCTCTTCAGAGTCGCTGCCCAGATGGATGGCGTAGCAGGTCACTATAGGGATCTGTTTATTATAGTCTTCTTTTAACTCCTCCAGAATCTCAGCCGCTTTTACAGGGTGAGAACTCCTTCAATTGAATTAGAGTCCTGTCCTTTTGTTCATAGTCTTCGAGGGAATCGATATATTTTTGAATGGTTGATCTCCCTGTAGACTCCTTTTCACGTCGAGCTGCACTTTTCTTCTTCTCGAGCATTTTGGAATTTGATCCTGATTGAGCCGAATTGGCAACTGGAATGGTGGGCTTCTTCTGCCCTTCCCATTCTGTTCTGGGCTCTTTCCGAAGTAACTATAGCATCTTCTTCGTCTTATTAGATATGTGCGTACTCCACGGAGGCTGCGGTGAGTCGGTTTCATTTCTCAGGGCAGCGGGTTCAGCTGTCTGCTCCCAGGAGGCTTCAGCCTCTGTCTGTATAAAGTTGGTGGTTGCAACTTGATTGTTCACCAACACACTCTTGGACAACTCGATTTCTCCAGCCTTGTACTGCTTCTCGACCCAGTCTTTGAAGATATAGCAATCCTCAATCGCATGGCTCACTATTCGGTGGTACGGGCAATACAGGGGATTGTCGGTCATTTTTTCTTCGTGGGGTCCCTTCGACTCTAGCAATTGTAAACCATTGTTCAAGGCATCTTTGAATATTTTGCAGACCTTGTCCCTTCTGAAAGAGTAAACCTTATTCTTTTTCTCCTCTAGGGAAGGCCCTTCTCCTCCCAGCAACGGCTTTCGAGACGGTTGGTTTTGGAATCGCCTGCCTTTCGCTTGTCTTCATTGTCGGACGCATTGAAGATGTTCGTACTACTGGAATTCCAACTTCTACGGTTGTCGTCCCTCTTGCTCTTCCAAGTCTTGTCTCTCTGAGAGTCCGGGGTAGACTCTTTCTTCGAGCGTTCCAACATTTGGACTTTCTTGGTCAACTCCTGAAATGTCTTGAGGCCTGCTGTACACAAGAATGGGACCATCCAATTGCTGAGTTTCCCAATGAGAAGGCTGACGGACTGGTCCTGCTCCAGCGGCGGTTCGCACTTGACCGTGAGATTACGCCATCGGGCGATAAAGTCAGTGTTGCTTTCATTCTTCCTCGGCTTGGTCCTCACAGGTCAGCAATAGAGATTTTATCACTGACACTCATGAACATTTTTCGAAATAGAGACTCTATTTGGGCAAAGGTAATGACGGACCCGTATGGTATACTCACATACCAGTCGAAAGCGACACCGGTCAGGCTGTTGACAAACTGACGAAGAAGGAGCGCATCATTACCCTCTGTATTTCCGCACGATGCTATAAAGTGTGCGACGTGCTTATTTTTGTTTACCATCCCGTCAAATCTTCCGACTTAGGAATGACGTGGCCGCTCGGGAACTCGATCAGATCGTACTGTGCAGGATATGGCCGCCCACTACTACCAATTTCTTTCTGAGCTTCGGCTTCGGCGACCAATGTTCTAACCTTGCTTGTGACCAAATCCATTATCCGATCTTGTGTTAGTGGGATAGTACTATCTTGGGCCAAGGCGTCCCAAGAAGCGGAATGTGGATGACTTTTGTGTGGCTCTCCTAATCTTGGACCCAAAGGGGCAGGCATCGGTTGCTTCGGGTTGTCATCACCCTGCTCATGAGTAGAGACTTGTGCTTGATTGGGAGGCGCCCGAGCAATTTGAGCTGTAAGCTGCATTACAACATTCGTCAGGTCGTCGATTTTGGAGTAAAGCTTGGACATTTCTTTATCTTTGCTCCTGAGCTGCTTTCGAAGCTCTTGAAGTAGCTCTTGCTCTACGGTCCTGGGGCGGAAATTCGGCTCTTCCTCACTGTCCGAGCTTGACTCTATATGGACTGATGGGTCTTTCTGCCTATCGGCCTCATCGAGAGGGTTTTCCTCATCTAATAGAGGTGGTTGATCTTGAGAAGCGGCAACCACATTGAAGCCAGATTGGGCTTGGGATGTGGTGGCCCCATCCTTGCTCTTGCTGCGCAGGTTGTCGCTAGGTCGCCCGCCCGCCATATAGACCGTATGGATAATATATACGGCCATCATTTCATTATTTGTAGCTAATTTTGTGGACCACCATCTTGGCCCTTCTGTTTTGGTAGTGGACAATCTATTGAAGATGGTTGGCCTGACCGGATTCATGAGTGGTGCTGGTGCTTCTTTTCTGGATTTGCCCCTCTGTTTTCACGCGGCGCAGAGCTCCAGATAGACACTTGAAGAGATAGTGTCATTCTTTCTCTGTTGGGGCTGGGACACGTCCCTTTGTAGCATTGTTCGGACCGATGTCTTCTTGATTCTGGAGGTCATGGCATTTTGTTGAACCCATTTCAGAGGTTCGAAGGAATTGCTGACTTTTACGGGCGACTCATCCGTCGTCGTGGGGTGACCCTGCTCTTGAAACCTTACAAGATTCCACCTGGATACCTGATCCTCTTCTTGTAAGTCCACGTTACCTCTCCCGGTACTTACGGGCTTGCGGAAATGATGAAAAACAATTTTTCTTTTGGTGGTAACATGGACTCAAAATACGGATCTTTGTTAAACAACTATCTAACAATCCTAACAAGAGTTTTACCTACCCGGTTAGGGGGTTATACCTTAACTTGAACTCCTTCGTCTATAACTCCTTGCGGTGGTCGGATCGGCCTCACCTCGTCGTCTCCTCGCGCCGAAGATGGATCCACCCGAAAGCTTCTACCTTTGGCTTCACTTCAAACTAGAAGAAACTGGAACACTTGGCTTGCTAGACCTTGTGAACTAGGATGAGTAGAGGTGTGTGTTGGGTTTTATCTCTATGGTTTTTGCTTCTCAACGCATGAGACAAGTGAACCATAAACTAGAGAGATCAAGAGGAAGAAGAGAGAGCTCAAGCATGAGAGAGAAAAGAAATGAAAGAATGAGCAAGACTTTTGCCATCCAAGTTCTCATAATCCAAAATCATGATAACAAGTAATAATAATTGAGTATTATGTGATGGTTGTTATCATATCAAATGGCAATATCATTTCTTGCATTAAATGCAATTTGTGAACCAACAAGCAAGCCAAGGTCAATACCAAGAAATTATAGCCATTGTCATGATGATGGTTAACTAGTCCATCCTAGTCAACCGGTCAACTAAGTCAACAAGTCAACAAAGTCAACCCTTTAACCCAACCATGTCACATTAATACTTAATTAATATTATTGTTAATCATAATTCTAATTCTCATTAGGGTTTACCAAAAGTCAACAGTCAACAACCCTAATGAGAATCCTCTGCCTCTGTCTCTGTCAACCGTGCATACACACCCGTATCCGCGTTCCGAGGAACACGAATGCAAACGAGATAAAATCAATCCCAAAACGTATACTAGGATCTGGCTTAACCCAAAGCCCGCTAGTAATAACTGGCCGGACACTAAACGTGCACAAGTGCACGGATGTGACCGAACCCTGTCGCAAAACCATGCAACCTCTACTCTTTTGCCTAAAGGCGAATAACTCTCTGTGTGGGACTCTAAAGACTCGACACTACGGTGGCAGTGGGTTTAACCACAGACCGCAAGCGGCACTAGCTGTGTGTAACGGCCCCCAGGTAGATGCCGATAAGAAGAATGACGAGGTGAAACCCATCTGAACTCCTACTGAGCCTGAATGTGACAATCACTGTACAGTCCGGTCTGTTCGTCTGAGAATATCGCATGTCGGGCCTAGGGGGGCGGTAAACGTCGGTCCCCTAATAGAGGTACAAGTCGTGTCGGAGTGTAGCCCAGAACACCCTGAGATAACACTGAAACCTTCCAGTATATCTCGCTTTCCCTGTCCAGGGACGACTATGTGTAATGGCTCTCCGTGACACAGCGCGATATCAACTCCCAATACCGGGAGAGACGAATCCTGTCTAACCGTCACTGCCTCCAAGTGCTTCGGGACTGCACCCAACTACTACCTGTTTGCACGACTCCTTTGAGCCGTGGTAGGGTAGTAATCAAAGTACAGTGGGAACACACTCGAGACGAAGTGACAGTGTCAAGTCAGCGGACTAAGCTGTACTCATGTCACCTGGGAACTGATAACTGACGATAGGTATAGTACCAACCAACAGTTCCCGACGAGTCCTGTCCAGTGTACTCGTAACCTAACGAGCACCCACATACTATCAAAAGTACGACGTACTGACGGCTGTGGGACAGACCGTCTCCCCTGCTGGGATGAGAAGTGCAAACGCTAGTCTACTCCGGAGTATCGATGCCCTGTCTCGATAGTCCAATGACTAGGGACCTGTATAAGGATGCGCTTATGGATTACCCAGCCCCCACGAGTATGACTGCCATCACAATGCTGGTAATCAAGCAAAGATCCTAAGGGCTCTACTAATATGTATAAGCGATATGCTAAAAGAAACGCATGCACATATTGAAGTAGAGACAAACCAAGTAGCATACTACCATTTTGAGAAAGATTGTATATACAACTGTGAATCCCAAGCTTCCATTAAGTAATATACAATCTAGTATGATACAGTAATGGACTCTAGGGCATATACACTAACAATCCCCCACTTGCACTAAGGCCATGTACTGGCGTATCGAAGACCTATCATCTCGATCAGCCGCTCGAACTGAGTCTGGGGTAGGGCCTTCGTGAGTGGATCTGCAGTGTTATTCTCCGTATTTACTCTCTTCACCTCGATTTCCCGGCGATCTACGATCTCCCTGATCAGGTGGAACCGCCTCAAAATGTGCCTGGACTTCTGATGGGACCTGGGTTCCTTCGCTAAAGCTATAGCGCCATTGTTGTCGCAATACAGTGGTATTGGATCAACAATGGTAGGAACTATCTGAAGCTCCGTGAGGAACTTCTTCATCCAGACAGCTTCCTTTGCGGCATCGCAAGCAGCTATATACTCCGCTTCCATAGTTGAGTCTGCAACGGTCTCCTACTTGGAACTCTTCCAGTAAACCGCCCCTCCATTGAGGGTAAAGACATAACCCGACATGGACTTGGAGTCATCCTTGTCACTCTGGAAGCTGGAGTCAGCAAAGGCCTTGAGCTGGAGGTCTTTTCCGCCATACACCAAGAACATCTCCTTAGTCCTTCTCAGGTACTTGAGAATGTTCTTTACCGCTATCCAGTGCTTCTCCCCAGGGTCCGACTGATACCGGCTTACAACGCTCAATGCGTATGCTACATCTGGTCTGGTACACAACATCGCATATATAATAGAGCCTACCGCAGATGCGTAGGGTATTGATGACATGCGGGCCCTTTCCAAATCAGTCTTGGGAGACATCTCTTTGGAGAGGGTGATTCCGTGACAAGCCGGTAGATTACCATGCTTGGAATCTTCCATACTGAATCTTTTCAGTATGGTGTCGATGTACCTGGACTGTGAAAGTCCCAACATCCTTTTAGATCTATCACGATAGATCTGGATCCCCAGAATGTAGTTGGCATCTCCCAGGTTCTTCATGGAGAACCTCTGTGACAAGAATCCTTTGACTGAGTGTATCATAGGAATATCATTTCCTATTAAGTGAAAGTCATCGGTGTATAAGACGAGGAATACCACATTTCTCCCTACAATCTTACTGTAAATGCATGGTTCATCTGGGTTTTTGACAAAGTCGAATTCTTTGACAGTATCATCAAAGCAGATGTTCCAACTCCGCGACGCCTGCTTTAGTCCATAGATAGACTTGAGCAACTTGCATACTTTACTGCTGCTTCCACTTTGAATGAATCCCTCTAGCTGATCTATATAGACATACTCTTTCAAATTTCCATTTAGGAAAGCCGTCTTTACGTCCATCTGCCAGATCTCATAATCGTGGAAGGCAGCAATGGCAAGAAGGATCCGAATGGATTTGAGCATAGCTACTGGAGAAAAGGTCTCGTCATAGTCCAAACCAGGTCTTTGACGAAAACCCTTTGCAACAAGCCTAGCTTTATAGGTTTCAACCTGCCCATCTACACCAATCTTTTTTCTGAAGATCCATTTGCAGCCTACGGGTTTTACCCTTTCTGGAGCAAAGTCCAAAGTCCAAACTTTGTTGGTGTACATGGACTCCATCTCGGTCCGCATTGCATCCAGCCATTTTACTGAGTCACCGCTCTGAATGGCTTGCTGGAAGCTAGTAGGCTCGTCATAATCAATGACGTAATCCTCTCTATCCCCTTCTATGAGAAAACCATAGTATCTCTCGGGCGGATGAGACTGCCTACTACTCCTGCGGAGCGGCGCAGGAATGTCCGGTTCTCCTGAAACTTCTGGTTCTTCCAAGCTTTCAGTAATAGCTTGTGGTTCTGGAATTTCTTCCAGTTCTATTGCGCTCCCACTTATCTGATTTTCCAAAAATTCAGTTTCCAAGAAGTGGGCATGCTGAGAAACAAAAACTTTTTGTTCCTCTGCGGAATAGAAAAAATACCCCCTGGAGTTCTTTGGGTATCCCACAAACTTACACAATACTGATTGTGCCTCGAGCTTGTCCGCATGCTGCTTCTTTATAATAGCTGGACATCCCCATGTCTTAGGATACTTAAGACAGGGTTTCTTCCCACTCCACATCTGATATGGGGTGGTAGGCACAGTCTTGGTTGGAGCCTTGTTTAAGAGATATGCAGCTGTTTCTAGTGCATAACCCCAGAAAGATTGCGGTAACTCAGCCTTACTCATCATGGAACGAACCATATCCAATAGGGTTCGATTCCGCCTTTCAGATACACCGTTGTGTTGTGGTGTGTATGGAGGAGTACGCTGAGAGAGAATTCCATTCTCTTTCAAGTAGTCCAGAAACTCGTCACTCAAGTATTCACCACCTCGATCAGATCTCAGTGTCTTTATATTTTTTCCTGTTTGTTTTTCAACTTCATTCTTGTATTCCCGAAATTTCTCAAAGGCCTCGGATTTGTGCTTCATTAAGAAGACATGTCCATACCTAGAGAAATCATCTGTGAAAGTAATGAAGTATGAATAACCACTTCGCGCATGTGTAGACAATGGACCACACACGTCACTGTGTATGAGTCCCAAGAGCTCGCTTGCTCTTTCTCCGTGTCCAGTGAACGGAGTCTTTGTCATCTTTCCCATGAGACAAGATTCAAAAGTGGCATAAGACTGATACTCGAACGGATTCAAGTATCCCTCTTTATGTAACTTTGTTAACCTTGTCTCATTAATGTGACCCAGTCTACAATGCCATAAGAAAGCCTGATTTAATTTCGGAGACTTTCTTTTAAGTGTGTTCTGGACACTGAAAATCTGAGCTTGATTCAATACGTATATCCCATTATTTAATGTACCTGACCCAATCAGAACTTGATTCAGGTGGATGTGTACCACATCGCCTACAAATGTAAAATCATATCCTTCCTTAGAAAGCAAGGATACAGATATGATATTACAAGTCGTACCTGGTACATACAAACAGTTACGCAAAATCAATATCTGCCCAGTTGTCAGTCCAAGATGATATTCCCCTACGGATTCAGCATCCATGCTCATTCCGTTAGCAACCCTGAGAGTCATATCACCTTTCCTAATAACCCTACGGTTTCTCAGAGCCTGTAATGAATTACAGATGTGAGATCCTGATCCGGTATCCAATACCCAGGAAGTAGGGTTAACTAACATACAGTTCTCTATTACAAACACATCCGAAGCCGAAGCCACAACATGCTTCGAATTCTGGCTACTGGCTTTGCTAGCTCTGCAATCCGTCTGCCAATGTTCATTCCCGTTACAATAGGAACGTCCCTCTTTTACTATATCCAGTCCCGAAACTTTTGCCCTTCCTTTTCCTTCTTCTTCCCTGGTTTCCTTCAGGGTATAAGCAGAGGGCAGGGACTGTAGAATCTAGTCAGTATTTGACCCGTTCTCCAACGTGGTCTTCAGGTCCATGAGCTCAAAATAGCTGGTCTCTGTAAGGACGTTGCCCCCTACAGATGACCCGACAGCCAACCTCGCTTGAAGAAATTCGTTCGAGGTCTCATATCTTACGATACGAGATTGCACTCCATATAAATCTTTGTTATGGAGGAAGATAGAAACTAAGTCCATATTCTCGTGCTGCTTCTGGTTTGCACCATCAACTGAGGCTAACACGAGGCACTTGGCTTTCGCACAGTCATTTTTCGATGTCTTACGGATGTCAATATCCGCGACAGGGGAAACTGGTCCTGAGACGGCAGGGGTTTGATCAGTTAAGAGGTGTCCCATCTTGTCATGGGCAATGGACATCTGGACAGACCTTTGCCAATCATAACAGTCAGGTTCAGTCATTTTATTATCTAGATGTAACCTACGTGTGGTCACTGGGTCGCTGCAATTAAGAGAGAGAGAAGAAAACACTCAGCATGATGCTCTTGCAAGTTTAGATTGGTTTTTAATTTATCTAAACAGGATGGCTCCCACTGTTTCTCGAATCCCTCCTCAAACCAAAAAGGAAGAATTAGTCGGGATCAATCTCACCGTACAATACTTGCTTAACCGTTCAACCAGGCTAGTGTCGGTACTTCGAGGGAGGTTTTCCAACGCTTTCACGAAGTTCCTTAATTTAAGAACCTCTTTTCCCTGGGGGCATAGCCCCGCTAACACCTTTCTAGACACCTACTTGGTTTATAGCATTGATCGTTAAGTGAGAAATTTCCCGAGGAGTAGCATATACTCACAGTAGGATCGGGATCCAAATATCATCGCGTGACAAAAACTGAAGGAATCCTACCAGAATCATCACACTCCAAATGGTATGCAGCGTTAGCAAGTTTCAGGTTCTTTTGAAACTCCCGATGTGGATTTTTGCCCCATGCTCTTATGACCTTGACGAAGGTCAACAAATCATAAGTCACATGTCAAGTTCTACCCGTCATTGTCCAGGTTAATTTGAACCCACCCTTATATACCCTTGACGAAGGTCAACAAGGTAATACGACTGTCCCAAACCAACGCATCTATCTATGCTACATATGAACACCCAACAGCTACCAATCACTATGCCATGACGAAGGTCAACAAACATAGCTTGAATACTATTGAATATTCATACGAAACGACGGAGGGCTACGAATGGTTTTGGCGAAACCGTGAACATAGTGAACTTGATATATTCGAGGGAACCTTGATAGCTTTTAAAAGAAGTGGCTTAAGCTCCGCGTTTAAAAGTTGTTTTGGAAAAGAAACCGAGTGGGTTTTGAAATTGTTCCAACGACTTTAACTTTGGTTTATTTTCTTGCATTAATTTTAATGCGTCCCATCATTTAATCCTACCATTGCAGAAAACAACGAAAATATGACGTACGCTTATGCCATCCGCATTCGCCACGGGGCCCGTCATTACCCGTTAGGTTACTTAACTAACGACAGAGCGGGGGCTGGACTAGTGCGGATGCAAAACATAAGCAACGCTTAAATAAATATCATATATAGATATATACATTCGTCAGATGCAATGATAGCCATTCCAGATACAGATGAACACATTGGATATACTAGGAATCCGCAAATCGTACGAGCCTGTAACGAAAAGCGGATTACATGGTCGCGGTGAATAGCCAATACCCCACCCTAGACCCCTACGGGTGCGGCAAACTACCCGCCAAGTACCCGAAGCGAAGCAACCTCCCTCATCGACGTGAGTAGGCCACTCGGCACTTCTAGATGCCCGGTAGTTTGTGCACCCCCTCCATGGGTCTATCCTAGGAGCAAAAACAGTAAAAGAAATTATACAATGACGGCTACAACCTCATCCTGGTTGTGCGGCCATATAAATAATATTACATCAATTACAAATTACATGAATTGTAAGAAAAAGAAAACTCTCATCTCATAACCCCCTGGCTATTCACCCGCGACAATCCAATGAATTCATATACACATACCATCAACATTACAGATCACAGATATGTATAACCCCCACTAATCGATGTATAGCGATTAGCAGACGTTCAATACATATATCACATCACAGATATAAACCCGTTAGCTTAAGTCTTTAGAAGTTCGATCAAAATACGGATTTTTAAGCCCCAAAAACAAATTTTGCTTTCTGGAAAATCTGGGCAGAAAAAACATAATGTAAAAATCCCAAAACACCCCACTGAACACACTGCAAGAAAATTCGCCCACGGCCGAGTCAACTCGGCCGCGGATCCGCGGCGGGAGCATGCTCCTGCCGCGGTTCCGCGGCGCTTTGACCGAGTCCCTGGACCAATTTTCTATAGTGTGTTTTAAAAAGCCTGAGCCGATTTTTAGTGTAAGATTTATTATTTTTTGAACAAGAAAAAAAATCGGCAGAAACTATAATTTTCGGGCATATTTTGTGACTTTTTCTCCGATCGAACTTCTAATTACTTTGCTAACTTGTTAGATAGTGTTTAACTAGGCTCTGATACCACTGTAAGTCCACATTACCTCTCTCGGTACTTACAGGCTTGCGGAAATGATGAAAAACGATTTTTCTTTTGGTGGTAACATGGACTCAAAATACGGATCTTTGTTAAACAACTATCTAACAATCCTAACAAGAGTTTTACCTACTCGGTTAGGGGGTTATAACTTAACTTGAACTCCTTTTTCTTCAACTCCTTGCGGTGGTCGGATCGGCCTCACCTCGTCGTCTCCTCGCGCCAAAGATGGATCCACCCGAAAGCTTCTACCTTTGGCTTCACTTCAAATTAGAAGAAACTAGAACACTTGGCTTGCTAGACCTTATGAATTAGGATGAGTAGAGGAGTGTGTTGGGTTTTATCTCTATGGTTTTTGCTTCTCAACACATAAGACAAGTGAACCATAAACTAGAGAGAGCAAGAGGAAGAAGAGAGGGCTCAAGCATGAGAGAGAAAAGAAATGAAAGAATGAGCAAAACTTTTGCCATCCAAGCTGTCATAATCCAAAATCATGATAACAAGTAATAATAATTGAGTATTATGTGATGGTTGTTATCATATCAAATGGCAATATCATTTCTTGCATTAAATGAAATTTGTGAACCAACAAGCAAGCCAAGGTCAATACCAAGAAATGATAGCCATTGTCATGATGATGGTCAACTAGTCCAACCTAGTCAACCGGTCAACTAAGTCAACAAGTCAACAAAGTCAACCATTCAACCCAATCATGTCACATTAATACTTAATTAATATTATGTTAATCATAATTCTAATTCTCACTAGGGTTTAGCAAAAGTCAACAGTCAATAACCCTAATGAGAATCCTCTGCCTCTGTCTCTGTCAACCGTGCATACACACTCGCATCCGCGTTCCGAGGAACACGAATGCAAACGAGATAAAATCAATCCCAAAACGTATACTAGGATCTGGCTTAACCCAAAGCCCGCTAGTATTAACTGGCCGGACACTAAACGTGCACAAGTGCACGGATGTGACCGAACCCTGTCACAAAATCATGCGACTTCTACTCTTTTGCCTTAAGGCGAATAGCTCTCTGTGTGGGACTCTAAAGACTCGACACTACGTTGGCAGTGGGTTTAACCATAGACCGCAAGCGGCACTAGCTGTGCGTAACGGCCCCCAGGTAGATGCCGATAAGAAGACTGACGAGGTGAAACCCATCTGAACTCCTACTGAGCCTGAATGCGACAATCTCTGTACAGTCTGGTCTGTTCGTCTGAGAATATCGCATGGCGGGCCTAGGGGGCGGTAAACGTCAGTCCCCTAATAGCGGTACAAGTCGTGTCGGAGTGTAGCCCAGAACACCCTGAGATAACACTAGAAACCTACCAGTATATCTCGCTTGCCTTGGCCAGGGACGACTGTGTGTAATGGCTCTCCGTAACACAGCACGATATCAACTCCCAATACCGGGAGAGATGAATCCTGTCTAACCGTCACTGCCTCCAAGTGCTTCGGGACTGCACCCAACTACTACCTGTTTGCACGACTCCTTTGAGCCGTGGTAGGGTTGTAATCAAAGTATAGTGGGAACACACTCGAGGCGAAGTGACAGTGTCAAGTCAGCGGACTAAGCTGTATTCATGTCACCTGGGAACTGATAACTGACGATAGGTATAGTACCAACCAACAGTTCCCGACGAGTCCTGTCCAGTGTATTCGTAACCTAACGAACACCCGCATACTATCTCAAGTACGATGTACTGACGGCTGTGGGACAGACCGTCTCCCCTGCTGGGATAAGAAGCGCAAAGGCTAGTCTACTCTGGAGTATCGATGCCCTGTCTGTTAGGTCCACGTTACCTCTCCCGATACTTTCGGGGTTGCGGAAACGGTAAAACAAAAATTTTTCTAAACTTTGTAACATGGACCGTAAAAGCCGGATCTTTGCTAAACAATACACTAGCAACCTAACAAGAGATGTATCCACTCGGTTAGGGGTTATACCTCAACTTGAACTCCTTCTCTTCTTGTTGTTGTTCTTCTTTGTTGTTCTTCTCTTCTTGTTGTTCTTCTCTTTGCTTGCTCAATGGTTGATCCGGACTTCGGTCACCTCCGCGGCCTCCTTGAGTCGAAGACGATCCACCCGAGAGATGTACACCGAGCTCCACCTCAAGCCGAGGTAACTAGGGCAAGGAGATTGCTAATCTAGAAGCCCTAGGATGTGTAGAGAAGATGTATGGATGTGTTTGTCAAGTGGAATCCTTTTTCTCTCAACACATGAGATCAAAGGAGAAATCAAGAGGAGGAAGAAGAAGGAGGTTTTTAGCAACCATGGAGCTTCTCATTTCAAGAGAGAGAATGAGAATAATATATTATCATCAAAAGAAAAACAACCATGGTTGCAAATAATGCAAAACAACATCATTACTAATCCCATCAAGATAAAGTTGATAGCTACTTTTCAAATGACCATTATCATAATCCAAAAGAAAAAGGAAAAGAAAAGAAAAGTGTAGAACCCTCTTGAAAGTCAATGGTCAACCCGGTCAACCGGTCAACAAAGTCAAGAGAGGTCAACGGGGTCAAATGGTCAATGCAATTAGCCATCATAAGATTATCACTAATAGGATTAGTAAATGATGTTCGCGGCTCATAATGGTTTTGACCAAACGAACTGTCAAAACCCTAATGAGTCCGCCTCAAAATGGTTCTGACCGAGTCAACTGCCAAAACCCTAATGAGGCACCTCCTCCTTCATCACTCCGAAAAACTGTGCATACACACCTGCATCCGTATTCCGTAGAATGCGGATGCACAGAAGACAAAACAAATCCATCCGTGCAATACTAGGATCCGGCTTAAACCAAAGCCTACTAGTACTGCCTTCCCGAACACCATACGCACACAAGTGTACGTAAGTGATCGGAGCCCTGCCGTAAAAACCATACGGCCTCTACACGTTTCGCTCAGTGCAGGGAAACTCTCTGTGTAGGACTCTAAAGACTCGACACTACGCTGGCTGTGGGTTTAACCACAGACCGCAAGCGGCACTAGCTGTACGTAACGGTCCCCAGGTAGATGTCGATAAGAAGGCCGATGAGGTAAACCCATCCGAACTCCTACTGAGTCTGTATGTGACAATCTCCGTACAGTCCGGTCTGTTCGTCTGATACATCGCATGGCGGGCCTAGGGGGGCGGTAAACGACAGTCCCCTAATAGCGGTACAAGTCGTGTCGGAGTGAAGCCCAATACACCCTGAGATAACACTGGAAACCTACCAGTATATCTCGCTTGCCCTGGGCAGGGACTACTCGTGTAATGGCTCTCCTAGACACAGCGCGATGTCAACCCCCAATACCGGGAGAGACGAATCCTGTCTAACCGTCACTGCCTCCAAGTGCTTCGGGACTGCTCCCAACTACTACCTGTTTGCACGACTCAGTAGAGCCGTGGTAGGGTAGTAATCAAAGAACAGTGGGAACACACTCGAGGCGAAGTGACAGTGTCAAGTCAGCGGACTAAGCTGTACTCATGTCACCTGGGAACTGATAACCGACGATAGGTATAATACCAACCATCAGTTCCCGACGAGTCCTGTCCAGTGTACTCGTAACCTAACGAGCACCCGCATACTATCTCAAGTACGACGTACTGACGGCTGTGGGACAGACCGTCTCCCGTGCTGGGATGAGAAGCGCATACGCTAGTCTACTCTGGAGTATCGATGCCCTATCTCGATACTCCAACGACTAGGGACGTGTATAAGGATGTGCTTGTAGATTACCCAGCCCCCACGAGTGTGATCGCCATCACAACGCCGGTAATCAAGCAAAGATCCTAAGGGCTCTACTAATGCGTATAGGTGATATAATAATTAAACACACATGTACACATTAAAGCAGAGACAAACCAAGTAGCATACTACTATATTGAGCAAGATTGTCTGTACAACTGTGAATATCCTAAGCTTCCATCAAGTAATATACATACTAGTATGATACAGTAATGGCCTCTAGGGCATATACACTAACAATCTCCCACTTGCACTACGGCCATGTACTGGCGTATCGAAGACCTATCATCTCGATCAGCCGCTCGAACTGAGTCTGGGGTAAAGCCTTCATGAATGGGTCCGCAGTGTTGTCCTTTGTGTCCACTCTCCGCACCTCGATCTCCTGTCGATCAATGATCTCCCTGATCAGGTGATACCGCCTTAAGATGTGCCTGGATTTCTGATGGGACCTTGGTTCCTTCGCTAAAGCTATAGCCCCATTGTTATCGCAATACAAAGGTATTGGGTCAACAATGGACGGAACCACCTGAAGTTCACTAATGAACTTCTTCATCCAGACCGCCTCTTTTGCGGCATCGCTTGCAGCAATGTATTCAGCCTCCATCGTCGAGTCTGCGACGGTATCCTGCTTGGAACTCCTCCAACATACCGCCCCTCCGTTGAGGGTAAACAAAAAATCCGAGACAGACTTGCTGTCATCTTTGTCACTCTGGAAGCTTGAATCGGTAAAGGACTCAACCCGGAGGTCTCCATTACCGTAAACCAGGAACATCTCCTTAGTCCTTCTCAGGTACTTGAGAATGTTCTTCACTGCTGTCCAGTGGTCCTCCCCTGGGTCTGACTGATACCGGCTTACCGCGCTCAACGCGTAAGCTACATCTGGTCTTGTACATAGCATCTCATACATTATAGATCCTACCGCCGAAGCGTAGGGTATAGTGCTCATGCGAACCCTCTCCTCGTCAGTCTTAGGAGACATCTTCTTGGAGAGGGTAATTCCGTGCAATGCGGGTATGTTACCGCGCTTGGAACCCTCCATACTAAATCTCTTTAGTACGGTCTCTATGTACCTGGACTGCGAAAGTCCCAATAGACTCTTGGATCTATTTCTATGGATCTTGATCCCCAGAATGTACGAGGCATCACCCAGGTCCTTCATGGAGAACCTTTGTGACAAAAATAGCTTGACCGATTGTAGCATAGGAACATCATTTCCTATCAAAAGAATGTCGTCCACGTACAAGACTAGGAATACGACAGTTCGTCCTACAATCTTCTTATATACACAGGGTTCATCTTCGTTCTTGATGAAATCAAATTCCTTGATTGCCTCATCAAAACAGATGTTCCAGCTCCGCGATGCCTGCTTTAATCCATAAATGGATTTAAGCAACTTGCACACCCTTCCGCTGCTCCCACTGTCTACGAAACCTTCTGGTTGATCCATGTAAACGCACTCTTCCAAACAACCGTTTAGGAAAGCCGTCTTAACATCCATCTGCCAGATTTCATAGTCATGGAAGGCAGCAATGGCAAGTAAGATCCGAATGGATTTGAGCATAGCCACCGGAGAAAAAGTCTCGTCATAGTCCAAACCAGGTCTTTGACGAAAACCTTTTGCAACGAGTCTAGCTTTATAGGTTTCTACCTGCCCATCTACACCAAGTTTCCTTTTGTAGATCCATTTGCATCCAACGGGTTTTACCCATGGTGGAGCAATATCCAAGGTCCACACTTTATTGGCGTACATAGACTCCATTTCGGATTGCATTGCTTCCTGCCATTTATCAGAGTCCCTACTGATAATGGCCTGCCTGAAACTGGTAGGGTCATCTTCTTCTAAGATGCAATCCTCTCGATCCCTGTCAATGAGAAAACCTTAGTATCTCTCGGGCGGATGAGAAATCCTACCAGATCTGCGGAGTGGCTGAGGTTCGTCTGGGGTTATTGAATCCTGAGGTTCTGTCAAATTTTCAGTTTCAGTTTGTGGTCGCTGAATTTCTTCCAATTCTACCGTGCTCCCACTAATTTCTTTTGCAAGAAACTCCGTTTCTAAGAAAACGGCATGCTGAGCAACAAACACCTTCTGTTCCTCGGTGTGGTAGAATAGATATCCATAACCATTCTTTGGATATCCCACAAACTTACATAAAACTGACCGTGCCTCTAGTTTATTCGGTTTATGCGTTTTAACATAAGCCGGACAACCCCATATCTTAGATCTTTTAAGATATGGCCTCTTTCCATTCCATATCTCGAACGGAGTCTTAGGCACTGATTTAGACGGAACATCATTCAATAGGTATGCTGCTGTCAATAGCGCATGTCCCCAAAATGAAAGAGGCAACTCGGCATTACTCATCATGGAGCGAACCATATCCAGTAGGGTACGATTCCTCCGCTCCGAAACACCGTTGTGCTGTGGTGTATAAGGAGGAGTAAGCTGAGAGAGAACACCATTCTCTTTTAAGTAATCTAGGAATTCCGTGCTTAAGTACTCCCCTCCCCTGTCAGACCGGAGGATCTTGATACTTTTGCCTGTCTGGTTCTCTACTTCGTTTCTGAATTCCTTGAATTTCTCAAAAGCTTCAGATTTGTGTTTCATCAGATACACATATCCGAACCTAGAGAGATCGTCAGTGAATGTGATGAAGTACGAGAACCCACCCCTTGCATGTATAGACATCGGACTGCATACATCACTATGTACGAGTCCCAAGAGCTCGGTTGCTTTTTCTCCATGTCCGGTGAACGGAGATTTGGTCATCTTCCCTTTGAGACAAGACTGACAAGTTCCATAAGATGAAAACTCGAACGCATTCAAGAGTCCATCTTTATGCAACTTATTCAGTCTTTTCTCTCCGATATGACCAAGTCTACAATGCCACAAGTAGGATTCATTCGTATCTGAATTCTTTCTCTTGCGTGTGTTTTGTATATTGAGAACTGTATTCTGATTTAGAACGTAGATACCATTACACAGTGTACCCTCTGCAACCAGTACCTTATGAAGGTAAATGTTCATGATATTCTTTTCAAGAACAAAGTTATATCCATCTTTATCGAGTAAAGAAACTGATATGATGTTGCAAACCATGGAGGGTACATAGTAGCAATCGTTCAAAATCATAGTCTTGCCATTTGGCAATACTAGGTGATATTCACCGACGGCTGCCGCATTAACATGTGCTCCGTTCGCTACTCTGAGCGACATATCACCTGGTGCAACTTTCCTACCTTTTCTCAGTCCCTGCAATAAATTACAGATATGAGATCCTGATCCGGTATCAAGTACCCAGGAGGTAGGGCTGACCGTAAAGCAGTTCTCAATTACAAGAACACCTGAAGTAGATGCAAAACCATGCTTCTTCTTCGACTGGGTATCCTGGAAATCCATACAATCCCCTTTCCCATTCTCATACTCATGACTTTTGTCACAAGTTAGAGCTGAACCAACTTTCCCCAGTCCCGAATAAGAATTCGGATCGGTCAAGCGATACATTTTATTATCTTGATTAGGGCGTGAAAAGGTTGCTGCCTGGAGAGAGAAAAGAAACACTCAGGGTATGCTCTTGCAAGATTAGATTGGTTTATTAATTTATCTAACCAGGATGTCTCCCACTGTTTACTCAAATTCTTCTTAAAACCTTTTTAAAAGAAGAACTAGCCGGGTTTTAATTCACGTCACAATACTTGCTTAACCTTTCAGCCAGGATAGTGTCGGTACTTCGAGGGAGGTTTTCCAACGCTTTCGCGAAGTTCCTTAATTCAAGAACCTCTTTTCCCTGGGGGCGTAGCCCCGCTGACACCTTTCTAGACACCTACTAGGTTTATAGCATTGATCGTTAAGTGAAATAATCTCCCGAGAGTAATCCAACTCATCAGTGGGATCGGGATCCAACTGTCATTGTGTGATAACCTAGACGGAATCCACTCTAGTCACCACACTCTAGAAGGTATGCTAAATCTGCAAGTTTCAGTTCTTTTGAAACTCCCGATGTGGTTTTTGCCCCTAACTGTTCATGACCTTGACTAGGTCAACAAGCCACAAACTGTTAGAAAAGTTCTACCCGTCATAATCCTGATTGCATTAGACCCACCCGTACGTGCCCTTGACTAGGTCAACAAGGCCGCACGACTGTCCTAACCAATCACATTTGCAATCCACAGAAAAATATTATTTAGCTACCGTTCACTACGCCTTGACTAGGTCAACAAACGCAGCACGAATACTGAATAATATTAATCCGAAACGACGGAGGGCTACGGCTGGATTTTTGGCGAAAAACCCGTTAACGTAATAAACTTGATATCGTTGAAGGAACCTGATTGCACCTTTTTGAAAATACAGTGGCGAAAACTTTTGCTAAAGAGGTCACTCCCTGTGAAAAGATCTCGGCTCTTTCCTCGTCGAATGAGGTGCAGGATATTCCAAACTGAATACCTCGATGCAAAGCAAGAATAATCGACTATAGTGAAGTTATTACCCTGACGCAAACTTTTGTCCAAGGGGTCACTCCCGATGAAAGGATCTCGGCCCTTGCCTCGTCGACTGAGGTGCTGGGCATTCACGACCGAATACCACGATGCAAAACATAAATTAACGTCCTTGCAATAACAGCTTTTTGAAAAAATGTTCCAACAACGTCTTTTAGGTTTATTTTCTTGCATTAGTTCATTTAATGCGTCCCATCATTTAAATCCTACCATTGCAGAAAACAACCAAAATATGACGTACGCTTATGCCATTCGCATTCGCCACTGGGCCCCGTCATCACCCGTTAGGTTACTTAACTAACGACAGAGCGGGGGCTGGGCTAGCGCGGCTGTAAAACATAAGCAATGCCTAAATAGTTATTATATATAGCAATATAGCAATGATAGCCAATCCAGATCACAGATGAACACTTTGGATATACTAGGAACCCGCAATTCGTTCGAGCCTGCAACGAAAAGCGGATTACACGGTCGTGATGAATAGCTAATACCCCACCCAAGACCCCTACGGGTGCGGCAAACTACCCGCCAAGTACCCGAAGCGAAGCAACCTCCCTCAATGCCATGAGTAGGCCATTCGGCACTTCGAGATACCCGGTAGTTTGTGCACCCCCTCCATGGGTCTATCCTAGGAGCAAAAACAGTAAAAAGAATTATACAATGACGGCTACAACCCCGACCCGGTTGTGCGGCCAAACAAATAATATTACATCAATTTACAAATTTATTACATGAATGAAAGAAAAAGAAACTCTCATCTCACATCCACCCCGGCTATTCATCCGCGACAATCCAACGAGTTCATATACACAAACCATCAACAACAATCACAGATCACAGATATGTATAACCCCGACTAATCGACATATAGCGATTAGCCGACGTTCAATACATAAGAACATCACAGATATAACCAACATAGTCAAAGTGTAGTGAAGTTCGGAAAAATACGGAATTATAGGCCCCCAAAAACAAATTTCTATTCTGGAAAACCTGGGCACATATAATATATCTCAAAAATCCTAAAACCAATACAGAGATATACTGCACTAAAATCGAGGCAGAGAGGAGACAAGACGGCCGCGGATCCGCGGCGACATAGCTTGCTGTCGCCGCGGAAACGCGCTCGTTTGGTCAGATCTCTGGCTCGTTTTTGGTGGTTATCTTTAGAAAACCCTGAGATGAATTTAGGTGCATGACAAATTTTGTTTTGACCAGAAAAAATTTTAACAGAAACTCAGGTTTTCGCAACTTGGTTTTATCGATTTTTCCGTTTCGAACTTCGATACACATCACTACCAAGCTAGTTTATGTTTAGTTAGGCTCTGATACCACTGTTAGGTCCACGTTACCTCTCTCGGTACTTTCGGGGTTGCGGAAACGGTAAAACAAAATTTTTTCTAAACTTTGTAACATGGACCGTAAAAGCCGGATCTTTGCTAAACAATACACTAGCAACCTAACAAGAGATGTATCTACTCGGTTAGGGGTTATACCTCAACTTGAACTCCTTCTCTTCTTGTTGTTCTTCTTCTTTGTTGTTCTTCTCTTCTTGTTGTTCTTCTCTTTGCTTGCTCAATGGTTGATCCGGACTTCGGTCACCTCCGCGGCCTGCTTGAGTCGAAGACGATCCACCCGAGAGATGTACACCGAGCTCCACCTCAAGCCGAGGTAACTAGGGCAAGGAGATTGCTAATCTAGAAGCCCTAGGATGTGTAGAGAAGATGTATGGATGTGTTTGTCAAGTGGAATCCTTTTTCTCTTGTTAGGTTGCTAGTGTATGGTCAATGCAATTAGCCATCATAAGATTATCACTAATAGGATTAGTAAATGATGTTCGCGGCTCATAATGGTTTTGACCAAACGACCTGTCAAAACCCGAATGAGTCCGCCTCAAAATGGTTCTGACCGAATCAACTGCCAAAACCCTAATGAGGCACCTCCTCCTTCATCACTCCGAAAAACTGTGCATACACACCTGCATCCGTATTCCGTAGAATGCGGATGCACAGAAGACAGAACAAATCCATCCGTGCAATACTAGGATCCGGCTTAAACCAAAGCCTACTAGTACTGCCTGCCCGAACACCATACGCACACAAGTGTACGTAAGTGATCGGAGCCCTGCCGTAAAAACCATACGGCCTCTGCACGTTTCGCTCAGTGCAGGGAAACTCTCTGTGTGGGACTCTAAAGACTCGACACTACGCTGGCAGTGGGTTTAACCACAGACCGCAAGCGGCACTAGCTGTACGTAACGGTCCCCAGGTAGATGTCGATAAGAAGGCCGATGAGGTAAACCCATCCGAACTCCTACTGAGTCTGTATGTGACAATCTCCGTACAGTCCGGTCTGTTCGTCTGATACATCGCATGGAGGGCCTAGGGGGGCGGTAAACGTCATTCCCCTAATTGCGGTACAAGTCGTGTCGGAGTGAAGCCCAATACACCCTGAGATAACACTGGAAACCTACCAGTATATCTCGCTTGCCCTGGCCAGGGACTACTCGTGTAATGGCTCTCCTAGACACAGGGCGATGTCAACCCCTAATACCGGGAGAGACGAATCCTGTCTAACCGTCACTGCCTCCAAGTGCTTCGGAACTGCTCCCAACTACTACCTGTTTCCACGACTCAGTAGAGCCGTGGTAGGGTAGTAATCAAAGAACAGTGGGAACACACTCGAGGCGAAGTGACAGTGTCAAGTCAGCGGACTAAGCTGTACTCATGTCACCTGGGAACTGATAACTGACGATAGGTATAATACCAACCATCAGTTCCCGACGAGTCCTGTCCAGTGTACTCGTAACCTAACAAGCACCCGCATACTATCTCAAGTACGACGTACTGACGGCTGTGGGACAGACCGTCTCCCGTGCTGGGATGAGAAGCGCATACGCTAGTCTACTCTGGAGTATCGATGCCCTATCTCGATACTCCAACGACTAGGGACGTGTATAAGGATGTGCTTGTAGATTACCCAGCCCCCACGAGTGTGATCGCCATCACAACGCCGGTAATCAAGCAAAGATCCTAAGGGCTCTACTAATGCGTATAGGTGATATAATAATTAAACACACATGTACACATTAAAGCAGAGACAAACCAAGTAGCATACTACTATATTGAGCAAGATTGTCTGTACAACTGTGAATATCCCAAGCGTCCATCAAGTAATATACATACTAGTATGATACAGTAATGGCCTCTAGGGCATATACACTAGGGCAACGATAGGGCATCGATACTCCAGAGTAGACTAGCGTATGCGCTTCTTATCCCAGCACGGGAGACGGTCTGTCCCACAGCCGTCAGTACGTCGTACTTGACTAGGGCAAGGAGATTGCTAATCTAGAAGCCCTAGGATGTGTAGAGAAGATGTATGGATGTGTTTGTCAAGTGGAATCCTTTTTCTCTCAACACATGAGATCAAAGGAGAAATCAAGAGGAGGAAGAAGAAGGAGGTTTTTAGCAACCATGGAGCTTCTCATTTCAAGAGAGAGAATGAGAATAATATATTATCATCAAAAGAAAAACAACCATGGTTGCAAATAATGCAAAACAACATCATTACTAATCCCATCAAGATAAAGTTGATGGCTACTTTTGAAATGACCATTATCATAATCCAAAAGAAAAAGGAAAAGAAAAGAAAAGTGTAGAACCCTCTTGAAAGTCAATGGTCAACCCGGTCAACCGGTCAACAAAGTCAAGAGAGGTCAACGGGGTCAAATGGTCAATGCAATTAGCCATCATAAGATTATCACTAATAGGATTAGTAAATGATGTTCGCGGCTCATAATGGTTTTGACCAAACGAACTGTTAAAACCCTAATGAGTCCGCCTCAAAATGGTTCTGACCGAATCAACTGCCAAAACCCTAATGAGGCACCTCCTCCTTCATCACTCCGAAAAACTGTGCATACACACCTGCATCCGTATTCCGTAGAATGCGGATGCACAGAAGACAAAACAAATCCATCCGTGCAATACTAGGATCCGGCTTAAACCAAAGCCTACTAGTACTGTCTGCCCGAACACCATACGCACACAAGTGTACGTAAGTGATCGGAGCCCTGCCGTAAAAACCATACGGCCTCTACACGTTTCGCTCAGTGCAGGAAAACTCTCTGTGTGGGACTCTAAAGACTCGACACTACGCTGGCAGTGGGTTTAACCACAGACCGCAAGCGGCACTAGCTGTACGTAACGGTCCCCAGGTAGATGTCGATAAGAAGGCCGATGAGGTAAACCCATCCGAACTCCTACTGAGTCTGTATGTGACAATCTCCGTACAGTCCGGTCTGTTCGTCTGATACATCGCATGGCGGGCCTAAGGGGGCGGTAAATGTCAGTCCCCTAATAGCGGTACAAGTCGTGTCGGAGTGAAGCCCAATACACCCTGAGATAACACTGGAAACCTACCAGTATATCTCGCTTGCCCTGGCCAGGGACTACTCGTGTAATGGCTCTCCTAGACACAGCGCGATGTCAACCCCCAATACCGGGAGAGACGAATCCTGTCTAACCGTCACTGCCTCCAAGTGCTTCGGGACTGCTCCCAACTACTACCTGTTTGCACGACTCAGTAGAGCCGTGGTAGGGTAGTAATCAAAGAACAGTGGGAACACACTCGAGGCGAAGTGACAATGTCAAGTCAGCGGACTAAGCTGTACTCATGTCACCTGGGAATTGATAACTGACGATAGGTATAATACCAACCATCAGTTCCCGACGAGTCCTGTCCAGTGTACTCGTAACCTAACGAGCACCCGCATACTATCTCAAATACGACGTACTGACGGCTGTGGGACAGACCGTCTCCCGTGCTGGGATGAGAAGCGCATACGCTAGTCTACTCTGGAGTATCGATGCCCTATCTCGATACTCCAACGACTAGGGACGTGTATAAGGATGTGCTTGTAGATTACCCAGCCCCCACGAGTGTGATCGCCATCACAACGCCGGTAATCAAGCAAAGATCCTAAGGGCTCTACTAATGCGTATAGGTGATATAATAATTAAACACACATGTACACATTAAAGCAGAGACAAACCAAGTAGCATACTACTATATTGAGCAAGATTGTCTGTACAACTGTGAATATCCCAAGCTTCCATCAAGTAATATACATTCTAGTATGATACAGTAATGGCCTCTAGGGCATATACACTAACACTGTCTCGATAGTCCTGCGACTAGGGAACTGCATAAGGATGCGCTTGTGGATTACCCAGCCCCCACGAGTGTGACTGCCATCACAATGCTGGTAATCAAGCAAAGATCCTAAGGGCTCTACTAAAATGTATAAGCAATATGCTAAAAGAAATACATGCACATATTGAAGTAGAAACAAACCAAGTAGCATACTACCATTTTGAGGAAGATTGTCTATACAACCGTAAATATCCCAAGCTTCCATTAAGTAATATACAAACTAGTATGATACAGTAATGGCCTCTAGGGCATATACACTAACACTTCTGTCTCAACCTTTCTGTTTTAAGCACTTGGTAGGCTTCGGCCCTTCGCGACGACGTCGTAGACCGAACGACAGAGAGTCCAGAGAATATGCCTACTCGCTCGATCGTCAAGGGTACCATCTGAGCTTGCTGGAGTTGCTTTGTGGCTCCATTGGTGTTGACGGCCTTGCCCCCAGTTGGAACAGTGGAGAGCCGTTCGAATACAGATTCTTATTTAGGGCGGGATGCTCTGGCGACCACGACGTTCGGCCTCTTTCCCCTTAAGGCTGGTTTGGCCACTTTGTTTGTCGGGACCTTCGACAAATGAGTGCTTCCAGTAGGGTAGATGATGACGGAACCAAATTGATGGGGTAGCTCCCCCCATTTCCGGCTGAGACTAACAGGGAAAACCACACGAGCATTGATCTTGACCACGTACGAGATTGGGGTCGCGTTGGAAGCTGAATTCATCTTATGAGATATTTTCGTTGAAAGTTGATTGCTGCACAAAAGGAACATTACTTCAGTACAAACGTCGGTATATATGTTAAATGAGTTTGCATGAACACTTGACCCAAGATATGGGAGGAGAGAAAGGTCCCACCGGGTGTAGCAGAATATGTAGGGTGTTTTTCGTCACCCTATTAAGATGGGAATACACGCGCACTTGTCAGGCGTACTACAGATTCCCCCTGCCTAGGGTAGGTGGGGGTTTATTGATTGTGGGGATACGAATCTCCGGCAGCCGCGGACTAATCTGCCGTTAATTACCCCTCGCCTTTGAAGTAAGGGAACCTCCGATTGTCCGGTCAACTAGTCATGAGAATTCAATGTGCAGTATGCGTATGTTGTGTTTTGAAAGGGTTTTGGATATATCGGGGGCCTCGTAGAGTTTACGGGGGTCCCTCTACTCGGATAGCGGGCTGGAGGTCGAGGGGGCTAGCAGCCCTCTTGCGGGGTGTAGGGCAGCGCCTCGTCAGAAAATTTTTCCTAACGGACGACGTGTTTATGGTGTGGAGTGCACGGAAAATGAGGGGTGATGAGCGTCTTAAAGACGTGTGCATGGCATGTGGGCGCCCGTAGGTCACGTGCCAGACACGTAGGCGCTGTGCGCTAGCGGGTCACGTGCGCAGCACATGACCGCTTGGTGCCCGCGGGTCACGTGCGCAGCATAAGACCGCTGTGCGTTCGCGGGTCACGTGCGTAGCACGCGACCGCTGGTCGCCAGCGGGTCACATGAGCTGCACGCGACCGCTGGACGCTGAGTGCTCGCGGGTAGCATAAGGCGTACGTGGGCGCTTAGTGCCCGCGGGTCACGTGCACGGCATGTGACCGCTGGAAACACCAGCGAAAAAGAGGCTTAGCCCCTGGGTTAGGAGTTGAACTCCCAAGGGGTTTTGGAGTTGAACTCCTAACAGGGATTATGTATAGATTTGGAGTTAAACTCCTAAGAAGGGGGTTGATTTATGGAGTTAAACTCCAACAGATCTTGAATGGAGTTAAACTCATAGAAATCTTCGGATTTTCTTTTGAGCCTCGGATCCTCCTGGAATGGGATTTTTGGAGATGGGTATCATTCTTGGGGATTTGATGGCAGATCCGAGCTCCCCTTCATGGGTTTTATGGTGAAAAACTTTTTATTTTTGAAAAAGGAAGGGTTAAACTCTTGATTTAATTCAAAAGAAAAGTACAGGGTTTAGAACCTTGAGGAAGAAGGAGGATGTACAAACCCTAGAATTTTTTGAGAGAGAGGAAAAGTTGTTGAGATATTTTCATTATCTTTTCCTTTATAGGCTACACACTTTACATATAGCCCTTTGAGCTTTACAAAATGGCATTTTGCCCATCCCATGCCTTATATGCTCATTCTTTTGCACATGAGCCATGGGTTTTACAAAAATTTGGCTTTATGCTCATTTTTCTTACATTTATTCATAAAAAAATATACTAAAATTATTTATTACAAATTTTTTATTTTGGCATGGGGGAGGCCGGCGGCTTCATGTTCGGGCTCGACTCAGGCATAGGCCCACTTGACCTGAGCTTGGGCCCATTTCGTTGACGGCCTCGGGGGTGCGGCCTTGCACTAAACTTCCTGACGAGCCATCGAACTTTTAACCGGGAATCCTGTTGAATTTCCCGGCTATAACTTTGAAAATTGTTTTCAATTCGAGGCTTAAATGTAAGGTTTATAGCATTAGGCATGAAATTCGGAATATGTGATAATCCGGGTTTATGATGTCTGTAGATATGGATTCTAATTATTGTAGTTTTCATTTCTTTTCTGCGACCGTAAGTGTAATATGTGGCAGTATCCACAATCTCATTGCTATACGACAATGACGTTAGAGATACGCATATTTACTTATGTTGATGATGTTAGTGGATGTTGCACACCCTCACAACACTTGTGAGGAGGCAAAAGTGGCAAAAAATAATTTTCTTGCATGCAACACCTACTTTAAACCTAGATCTTGTATTAAACCATAACTAGAAACCCTATCTAGAGATCTTATCTACTATGATAGGGGTTATACATCAAGGATACGGTCCTTCGGGTCTTCTTTCCGCTGCGACTCCTTGGCTCTTTCGATGGTTGAAAAGAACTTGGTCTCCGGTCACCTCTAGATCCAAGATGATCCACCCGAGAGCTATAGAACAAGCTACAAACTCTTCACAAGAGTTAACTAAGAATCAAGTGTGCTAGAAATGATCACTTAGATGATGTAGAGATCAAGTAGTGGATTATTATGTCTCTTGACTTATGAATCACAACACATGTGAGTGTTTAGGTCAAGAGGAAGAAGAAGGATATAATGAGGAGAGAGAAGATGAGAGTGATCATGAAAATATCAAGCATAAAGAAAAAGATATGGCTCTTGGAAAATAATTGAGGCATGCAATATTTTTCTTAAAAATAATGCACCATGCTTCAATAGTAATTCCAAATGAATATAAAATGAATTGAGACATGCCTTTACCCATGCTTAGACTCTCTCCAAATTCCACCTCATAATTTCCATTTTCACAAAAATGAAAACCATTTATTAGGTGTCCCCTTCTAGAAGGTATTCTTGTACAATTACACGAATACCCCTCACCGTATACCGTATAAGTATACCCGTATCCAAATTCCGAAAAATACGAATACAAATAATCCAATAATATACTACCGGTATGCGGCTTAAACCAAAGCCTACCAGTATTATCCTTCCGATCATCTTTCGCGCAGCCAGTACAAGAATATGATCGAAACCCCGCCGTAACGATTTACAGCCTCTTCATCTTTTCCCTGAACCAGGGAACCCTCTGTGTGGGACTCTAAAGACTCGACAGTGGCAGTGGTTTTAACCACAAGTATGTCAGCGGCACTTGCTGTGCGTAACGGTTACCCAGGTACATGACGAAAAGGTGGTCGACAAGCGAACTCATCCTAACCCTAACGAGCCTGTAAGCAACAGTTACCGTACAGCTCGGTCTCTTTATCTGATACGTCGCATATGAAGTCCAGGGGTGGTAAATGTCAGACCAGAGTATCTTTATAAGTCATGCTGATTTATGGCCCATAACGGTTCGAGAAATTACTGATAACTCTTATCAGTAAATCTCGACAACTATAGCCAGGGATTTTCTGTTATGGCCGATCAAGCATAGCGCGACATCAACTCCCTATACCGGGAGAGACGAAACCCCTCCTATCGCTCACTGCCTCCATGTGATTCAGGACTGTACCCAAAATCCACTTGTTTGCACGACTCAGTAGAGCCGTGGTAGGGAGGAAATCAAAGCACAGTAGGAATCACACAAGACACTATGACGATCTCGGGTCTACAGACTAACCCGTACAAGTGTCACCAGAGAACTGCTATATGAAAATAGGTATATATACCATACAGGAGTTCTCGGCGAGTCCTGTTCGGTGTACCCATTCTCCAATGAGCACCTGTGTACAATTTTTGATGTCAAACACCAATGGTTGTGGGATCAACCATCGCCCCAGGGTCAAGAAACGTACACACTAGTCTACTCTGGTAATATTGATGCCCTGTCTCGATATACCCTCGATCATGAACAATTAAAGGATATGATTTTAGACTGCCGAAGCCCCACTAATATGATTTACATCATAATCCTGGTAGTCAAGCATAATCCTAAGGGCGTCATCAACATGTATATTAGATATGAAATACAGCACATCACACGTTAAGAAGAAGATAAACCAGATAGCATACTATCATTTCGAGTAAAGATTGTTTCTGTACATATACATGCCTAGCATCCTATACAATACAAGCCTCTAGGGCATACATAGCTAACAATCTCCCACTTGCACTAAGGCCTGTAGTTGGTGCAATAAGTACCTACTGTCTACACTAGAACCAGTTTCCGGCGTACCGCATGCCCAACATCTCGAATAGTTTCTAAAACTTACTTGAGGGATGTCCTTGGTGAATTGATCTTCTTTGTTGTCTTTCGTGTCTACTCTCCGTACCTCGATGTCCTGGCGATCCACTATCTCCCTGATGAGGTGATACCGCCTCAAGATATGTTTGGATTTCTGATAGGACCGCGGTTCCTTTTCCAAAGCCATAGCTCCATTGTTATCGCAATACAAAGGTATTGGATTAGCAATGGATGTAACCACCTGAAGTTCAGAAATGAACTCCCTCATCCAGCCTGTCTTTTTTGCGGCATCATTAGCAGCAATATACTCAGCTTCCATCGTGGTGTTGTTAGTGGATGTTGCACACCCTCACAATGCTTGTGAGGAGGCGGAAGCGATAAACAATAATTTTCTTGCATGCAACACCCACATAACCCAAGATTAGTGCTTAAACCTTAACTAGCAAACTTATCAAGAGATCTATTCTACTAAGAAAGTGTGCTATACCTAAGGAACCGGTCCTTCGAGTCTTCTCTTTGTTGCAACTCCTAGGCTCCTTGATGGTTGCAAAGAGCTCGATCTCCGGCCACCTCTAGATCCAAGACGATCCACCCGAGAGCTATCGAACAAGCTACAAACTCTTCACAAGAGTTTAACTGAGAGATCAAGATTGCTAGAAGTGATCACTTAGATTATGTAGAGATCAAGTAATGGATTATATTTGTCCCTTGACCTATGATTCACAACTCATGTGAAGGTTTATGTCAAGAGGTAGAGGAAGGAGAGAATTAGGGGAGAGAATGTGTATGTGATGAATGAATGAAAAATCAAGCATAACAAAAGATATGGCTCAAAACAATAATTGAAGCATGCATTATTTTTTCACAAAAAAATAATGCACCATGCCTCAATAGTAAACCCAAATGAATATAAAATGATTTGAGCCATGCCTTCAACTATGCTAAGACTTTCTCCAAATTCCACCTCATCATTTCCATTTTCTCAAAATGAAAATCCATTTATGAGGTGTCTCCTTCTAGAATGTATTCTTGTACAATTACAAGAATACCCCTCACTGTATTCCGTATAAGTATACCCGTATCCAAATTCTGAAAAATACGAATACAAATAATCCAATAATATAATACCGGTATCCGGCTTAGACCAAAGCTTACCAGTATTATCATTCCGATCATTATTCCTGTAACAATTACACGAACATGATCGAAACCCTGTCGTAATAACTTACGGCCTCTACATCTTTTGGCTGAACCAGGGAACCCTCTGTGTGGGAATCTAAAGACTCGACAGTACGCTGGCAGTGGGTTAACCACAAGCACGTCAGCGGCACTAGCTGTGCGTAACGGCTACCCAGGTACATGACGAAAAGGTGGCCGACGAGCAAAGTCATCACAATCCTAACGAGCCTGTAAGCAACACTTACCGTACAGTCCGGTCTCTTCTTCTGATACGTCGCATATGAAGTCTAGGGGTGGTAAATGTCAGACCCCAGTAACTTTATAAGTCATGCTGATTTACGGCCCATAACGGTTCGAGAAACTACTGATAACACTTATCAGTAAATCCCGAGAACCATGGCCAGGGATTTGCTGTTATGGCCGATCAAGTATAGCACGACATCAACTCCCTATACCGGGAGAGACGAAACCCCTCCTATCGCTCACTTCCTCCATGCGATTCGGGACTGTACCCAAAATCCACATTTTTGCACTACTCAGTAGAGCCGTGGTAGGGAGGAAATCAAAGCACAATGGGAATCACACAAGACACTATGACGATCTCGGGTCTACAGACTAACCTGTACAAGTGTCACCAGAGAACTGCTATTTGACAATAGGTATATATATCATCTAGGTGTTCTCGGCGAGTCTTGTTCGGTGTACCCATTCTCCAATGAGCACCTGTGTACAATCTTTGATGTCAAACACCAATGGTTGTGGGATCAACCATCGCCCCCAGGGTCAAGAAACGTACACACTAGTCTACTCTGGTAATATCGATGCCCTGTCTCGATATACTCTCGACTAGGAACTATTAAAGGATATGCTTATCAACCGCCCAGGCCCCACTAGTATGATCTCCATCATAATCCCGGTAGTCAAGCATAATCCTAAGGGCTTCATCAACATGTATATAAAGATATGAAATACAACATATCACACGTTAAGATGAAGATAAACCAGACAACATACTATCATTTCGAGCAAAGATTGTTTCTGTACATATACATGCCTAGCATCCTATACAATACAGGCCTCTAGAGCATACAAATCTAACAGGAGTCAGCGACGGTATCTTGCTTGGAACTCTTCCAACATACCGCCCTTCCATTTAGGGTCAATACAAACCCCGAGATGGACTTAGTATTATCCTTATCTCACTGAAAGATGGAATCGGTAAAGGCCTCCATTTGGAGGTCTCCATTACCATACACCAAGAACAGTTCTTTAGTCCTTCACAAGTACTTCAGAATGTTCTTCAGAGCAGTCCAGTGTTTCTCCCCTGGATTGGATTGATACTTGCTTACTGCACTCAGTGCATAAGCTACATCTGGGCGAGTACATAACAACGCATACATTATAGATCCTACTACCGAAGTGTAGAGTATAATGCTCATGCGAGCCCTCTCCTCATCACTCTTTGGAGACATCTCTTTGGAGAGGGTGATCCTGTGACAAGCGGGTAAATTACCTCACTTAGAATCTTCCATACCAAACCTCTTTAGTATGGTGTTTATGTATCTCGATTGGGACAATCCTAACAATCTCTTAGATCTATCTCTATAGATCTTAATTCCCAGTATGTACGAGGCATCACCCAGGTCTTTCATGGAGAACCTCTGCGATAAGAATAGTTTGACCGATTGTAGCATAGGAACATCATTTCCTATCAAGAGAATGTCGTCCACGTATAATACGACGAATGTAACAGTACTCTCTACAATCCTTTTATAAATACATGGTTCATCTACATTTTTGATAAAACCAAACTCTTTGATTGTATCATCAAAGCAGATGTACCAACTCCATGATGCCTGCTGTAATCCATCAATGGATTTAAGCAGCCTACATGCTTTTCCGCTGCTCCCACTGTCAATGAAGCCTTCTGGTTGATCCATAAAAACGCATTCTTCTAAATCACCATTTAGAAATGCCGTTTTAACATCCATCTGCCAGATTTCATAGTTATAGTGAGCAGCTATAGCAAGCAGGATCCGAATAGATTTAAGCATTGCGACTGGTGAAAAGGTCTCATCTTAGTCCAAGCCTGGTCTTTGACGAAATCCTTTTGCAACCAGCATAGCTTTATAGGTCTCTACTTGACCATCCACACCAATCTTTATCTTAAAGATCCACTTGCACTTTATGGGTTTTACCCCAGAAGGTACAACCTCCAAAGTCCATACTTTGTTAGTGTGCATGGATTCCATTTCGGATCTCATGGCATCCAGCCACTTCACCGAGTCACCACTTATGATAGCTTGCTGAAAACTAGTAGGATCATCATCATCCATGATGCAATCTTCTCTATCATGATCAATTAGAAAACCGTAGTATCTATCAGGTGGACGAGAAGTCCTACTAGATCTATGGAGTGGCTGAGGTTCGCTGGGTTCTATTGAAACCTCAGGTTCAACCAAATTATCGATATTTGTTTGTGGTTTTGGAATTTCTTCCAATTCTACCATATTGCCAACTGTATAATTTGTAAAAAATTCATTTTCTAAAAATATGGCATACTGAGAAACAAACACCCTTTGTTCCTCCTTGTGGTAGAAAAGATATCCATACGAATGTTTTGGATATCCCATAAATTTACACAAAACCGATCATGTCTCGAGTTTTTCCGGATTCTGCTTTTTCACATAAGCCGGACAACCCCATATCCTAACTCATTTAAGAGATGGTCTCTTTCAATACCATATCTCATATGGAGTGGTAGACATGGTTTTGGTTGGTACCCTATTCAATAGATATATCGCAGTCTCTAATGTGTGCCCCCATAATGAAAGTGGTCACTGCATCACTCATCATTGATCGTACCATATCTAATAGGGTACGATTTCTCCGTTCCAACACACCGTTGTGCTGTGGTGTGTACGGAGGAGTGAGCTGAGAGAGAATCCCATTCTCTTTTAGGAAATCTAGAAACTCTGAGCTTAGATACTCAGCACCTCAATTCGATCAAAGTTTCTTGATACTCAAGCCTGTTTGTTTTTCTAAGTCAGATTTATACTCCTTGAACTTTTTGAAGGCTTCGGACTTATGTTTCAATAAGAACACGTGTCCGAATCTTGATAAATTATCGGTAAAAGTTATGAAGTATGAAAAACTACCTCTCGCATGTTTAGACATTGGTCCACATACATTACTATGTATGATGCCTGAGAGTTCAGTAGCTCTCTCTCCGTGTCCAGTAAACGGAGTTTTGGTCATTTTACCTTTGATACAAGACTGTCAAGTCGCATAAGATTTATATTCAAACGGGTTTAAATATCCATCTTTATATAGCTTGGTTAGTCTTGTTTCGTTAATATGACTAAGTCTACAATGCCAAATGAAAGATTCATTTATGTCTGAAATCTTTCTTTTGTTTGTGTGTTGTATATTGAAAACTGTGTGTTGATTCAGGACGTATATCCCGTTATTTAATTTACCAGACCCAATCAACTGTTGATTAAGGTTAATGTTCATAACATTACTTTGTAATACAAAATCATATCCTTCATTGTCCAACAACGATATAGATATAATATTACACAACATCGAAGGTACAAAATAACATGGGTTCAAAACCAATATACAACCCGACGACAAACCAAGGTGATACTCTTGTTAGTTATGTATATGCCCTAAAGGACATTGTTGTACATATGATGTATATTATAGTGGATGCTTGGATATATATAGAGAGGACTTTCTTGCTCGACATGATAGTATGCTATCTGGTTTCACTTTGTCTAAACATGTTGACTTGTATTGTATTAGTGTCTTGCTCTCAAATGTTGATAAAGCCCTTATGTACTTGACTACCAGGACTATGATGTAGATCATACTAGTGGGGCCACGGTGGTCCAAAAGTACATCTTATAATCGTTCCTAGTCAAGGGTGTATCGAGACATGGCATCGATACTCCAGAGTAGACTAGCATATACGCCTCTTGACCCATATGATGGGCGATGGATGATCCCACATCCATTGGTGTTTGACATCAAAGATGGTATACGGGTGCTCAGTGGAGACTGGGTACACTGAACGGACTCGCCGAGAACTCCTAGATGGTACTATACCTATCGTCAGATAGAAGTTCTCTGGTGACACTGGTACAAGTTAGTCTGTAGACCCGAGATCGTCATATGGTCTTGTGTGATTCCCACTGTGCATTGATTTCCACCTTACCACGTTCATGAGAATGTGCAAAACGGTGGCTTTTGGGTACAGTCTCGAATCACATGGAGGCAATGAGCGATAGGAGGGTTTCGTCTCTCCCGGTATTGGGAGTTGATGTTGCGCTGTGTTCGATTGGCTATAACGGGAAGTCCCTGGCTAGGGCTGATATGGAGACCTACTGGTAAGTGTTATCAGTAGTTTCTCGACCTGTTATGAGCCTCACATCGAAACGACTTATCGGTTACTGGGGTCTGACGTTTACCACCCCTAGACTGGATATGCGACATATCAGATGAAGAGACCGGAATGTACAGTAGTGTTACTGATTGGATTCACAGGAGAGTGTACAGGCTTTCTTGTTGATCTTCTGATCGCTCAATACCTAGGTGGCTGTTACGTTTAGCTGACCGCTTGCAGCTTGTGGGTGTTTGATATGATTATCACCTACTGCCGGCGTATTGACAAGTCTTTAGAGTCCTACACAGAGGTTTCCTGGCTCAGACGAAACGAAGTAGGAGCACATATGTGATATGTGCGGGACCGAGACTAATACGAGTATGTGATACCGTATTCTATTCTCGCGATATGTGATATCGGCCGGTCATATGCGATATTGTCGGGTCATCAGATCAAGTGTTGATTCGATGAAATGATACATATTATATTAGTCGGTTATATGCGTGTTAGTTATATATATGCCCTAGAGGCCATTACTGTACATTGGATGTATATTGTAGTGGATGCTGGGACATATATAGGTAGGACTTTCTTGCTCGACATGATAGTACGCTATCTGGTTGCACTTTGTCTTAACATGTATACTTTCTGTCTCTCTGATTACATGTTGATAAAGCCCTTAGGATTTGTACTCGACTTCCAAGACTATGATGTAGATCATACTAGTGGGGCCTGGGTAGTCCATGAGTACATCCTTGAATTGTTCCTAGTCGAGGGAATATCGAGACGGGGCATCGATATTCCAGAGTAGACTAGCGCATATCTTCTCGGCCCATGCGATGGGCGATGGATGATCCCATATCCATTGGTGTTTGACATCGAAGATGGTATGCGGGTGCTCAGTGGAGACTGGGTACACTGAACGGACTCGCCGAGAACTCCCAGATGGTATTATACCTCACGTCAGATGGCAGTTCTCTGGTGACACTGGTACAGCTTAGTCTGTTGACCCGAGATCGTCATAGAGTCTTGTGTGTCTCCCACTGTGCTTTGATTTCCACCCTACCACGGCTCTACTGAGTTGTGCAAACAGGTAGTTTTTGGGTACAGTCCCGATTCACATGGAGGCAATGAGCGATAGGAGGGGATTCGTCTCTCCCGGTATTGGGGGTTGATGTTGTGCAATGCTCGACTGGCCATAACAGGAAATCCCTGGCCAGGGTTGCAGTGATATACTGGTAAGTGTTATCAGTAGTTTCACGAATGTTATGGACCTTACGTCAGCATGACTTATCGAGCTATTGGGGTCTGACGTTTACCACCCCTAGGCGAGATATGCGACATATCAGACGAACAGACCGGACTATACGGTAGTGTTACTGGTCGGATTCGCAGGAGTGTGAGCGGGCTTGCTCGTCGATCTTCTGATCGCTCAATACCCGGGTGGCCGTTACGTTTGGCAGACCGCTTGCGGCTTGTGGGTGCATGATATGATCATCATCTGCTACCGGCGTATTGACGAGTCTTTAGAGTCCTACACAGAGGTTTCCTGGTTCAAGCGAAACGAAATAGGAGTGCATATGAGATATGTGCGGGACCGAGAATAATGCGTGTATGTGATACCGTGTTTGATTCTCGCGATCAATGTATCGAATGGTTATATGCGATATAACCTAGTTATCGAATCAAGGATTGATTCGATAAGCCGACACATTGGATACTAGCCGGTTATATGCGATATGACCGGATCGTTAAATCAAGTGTTGATTTAATGATTTAATACATAATTATATATTTGATATATTACTTTGCATTAACTAGTATCGGTTCACTTTAAATGGATTTTCTCACGCGCATGTGCACATTGTATATTCGATATAGTTTTGTGCACATGATTGTATCATGTTTGATGATACATTCTTGCTTGGTTTTGTGTAAAGTGTTAAACCATGGTTAATTGGTGATTAGGGTTTCTTTTTCATTTACTTAATCATTTATTTATTCCTTTTATTTATTTTGGAAAAAGGAAAGATAAAGAGATAAGAATGGTTGCTAGATTTGTTTTTATTTGAAAGCTTCTTGAAGCTTTGACCTTAGTCCACCATTCTTGTCTTTTATCTAACCCTAACCACTATCTAACCTAAGTTAAGTCTCTACACTAAACCATGGTCAATGATATGATAAGTATTGTATTTTATTTTCTATTTTAGTTTAAGTTATCATATCATCTTCTTCTTCTTCATCTTCTTCTTCCATGGATGTAGCTTGCTACTCCAATGGCAAGTGTTGAAAAAGTGTGAGGAATCCAAAACTAAAGTTTACCCACTTCCTATTTCTTCATCCTCTATCTATTGCCAAGTAGTATAGGGTGTTTCCTTCACAAGTTTTCCAAGCTTGATGAAGTTGGAGCTTGTTCTTGCGATATCTCGACGTAGATCATCTTCGGCATTGAACCGACGATCAAGCTCGCCCATTCTTCGATGATACCGATACTTGAGTTCCGGATTCATTTTGGACAGCCGAGGGGACTTTGTTGCGGAGCCGTGGAGGTGGTGGACTGGATCTACAAAGGTTGTATGTTCGTTCCCTTAGTTAAATTGTTAACTAGTTTATGTTTCGCCTAAATATCTAGTAAACGATCCGTAGTCGGGTTTGTAGGCACCCGTAAAATTTTATTTGTGCATGTTTGATCACTTATGAGACCTCACTAGAGTGCCTAGGAACCCTACAGTGGTATCAGAGACTAGCTAGAGCCTTAGGCGAAGTCCAGACGGAATTTGAAGTCCGAACGAACCCGAAAACCCAAACCTAACATGCTCTCTGTCCAGATTTTAAAATCGTGGATTTTTCCATATTAAAAATATTCAGTAAAGTCAGCAGGAAGTTCTAAGGGGTACTGTAAATTTCGTGCGCATGATTCCTTCAATGAGCCGCGCTTCCGCGGCACGAGCATGGCTCGTGCGGCGGAAGCGCGGCCTATTTGTCGTTTTGCGCGTAAAATTTTGTACAGTAATTCCTCTTTTTTAATGCTGACCTTCCTGGGAATTTTTAATTGTTTTTCAAGTGTTGAATAATCTGGAATGTTTTGGAGCTTCGGTGTTTCGATCGGGGTATCAAATTTTGTCTGTGTGGCTTTCCGGATAAATTTTAGAATATGTTAAAAAGTTCGACCGGATATAAATACCCAATTTTTCCCCTGTCGGGAAATTTCCAAGTGTTGGATTTTCCATAAGTTTAACGACGTTCTAAGTAGTGCAAGTAACGCGATGGACCCTCTAGAAGACACAAACCTTAACTCGATTATGTGACCGTCTTGAACTGCCCTTTGAACCTTCGGGTTTGGGGCAGTACGGCGTGCCACATGTGAGGCGTTGGCTTGACCCTTCTACGGCTGGACCGTCGGTACTGAGGCACGAACTGAATGTTGTTAGACTTATTTCATGTGTTGATCTGTATCGGGAAAACTTGGGTGTTCGATTGTTCGATCGAAAAGTTTAACATTTTCTGTTTATCTGGAATGTGATACAATAATTGGAATTCACAAATAGTTATGTGATAACTAAATGAATGTTATAAACATAGCACTTTAGTCTCACTTGATCGGTTGCCACGGAATTTTGATGCGATCAAAAGTCCGTCGCAATCACGTAGCGTACGCGGATATTCGCCGGGTAAACTTAATAGACAGCCTCACTCCATAACCCCGACCAAGTGACTGTAGGAGAACCCCGTCGCCGAAAGCATCCGTTCGGGTGCTCGCGGCAGCGGTGTTCCGCCTTGGTGCACTTCGTCGACGGTATCGGGGGTGCGGCCGTCTACTGAAGTTTGCGACGAGCATTCGATCAGACTGTCGGGAATCTCGTTGAATTGCCCGACTCGATATTGAAAAGTGTTTTCGATAATGAGACTAAAATGCGGGGTTTATAATTGTTAGGCATGCGATGTCTAAGTAATTCATTTGGTCAGGCATGCGATGTCTGAAGAGATTGCGGATTCCAACTGTTGTAGTTTTACACTTTCTTTTCTGTGACCGTAAGTGTAATATGTGATATCGCCGGTTTCGTTGCTATATGTCAACGACAATTGGGATGCACATATTTACTTACGTTGATGACATGTGATGTTATGTGTTGCTGGATATGTTATATTGGATCGTCGTGTTTGAATAGCCGGGGGTTTTTATGTGAGATGAGTGTTTTTCATTTTCATTCATGTAAAAACTTGTATGTAATATTCTTTTATTGGGGCGCTTCCAGGTTGCGGAAGTAGTCACCGTTTGTATATTATTTACTTTTCTGCACTAGGATAGACCCAAGGAGGGGAGCACAAGTAACCGGGTTCTGGGGTCCAGTGGGAGACCAACTCGAGGAGTCGAGTCCGGGTTTCCTAACCCTAGAATTGGCAGGGTTGCTTGCCGCTCTCGTAGGGGTCTAGGGGTGTGGGATAGGCTATTCATCACGACCGTGGAATCCGTGTTTTATACTGGCTCGTATTGAAAACACGGACGTCCTAGTATATCCAATATTTCATATGTTTCTTCTGCTGTGTTTTATCTGTGATCATGCGATGTTCTGTGTTCTGTGACAGGTATTATATATAGTATATATGATATATTATATAGACGTTGCTTATGTTTTACACCCGCGCTAGCCCTGCCTCGCTCTGACGTTAGTTACCTAACCTAACGGTGCAGACGGGACATCGAGGCGAATGCGGATGGCATAAGCGTACGTTATATCTATCTGTGATGTTTAGGTAATATAAATGATGGGATATTCATTAATGAGATTAATGAAAGAAAATAAACCTAATTGATGTTGTGGAATCGAATTTCAAAATAAAACAGGTAGCTACAGTTCTTGCTTTGCATCGCGGTGTTCATTATAGAACATCCTGCACCTTATTCGATGAGGAAAGGACCGAGATCCCTTCACCGGGAGTGACTCCTTTAGCAATAACTGGCAGATGCTACAACCCTCGGTTTGTCTTTGATCGCTTCTATAGTTTCCGCTTTGCATAGTGATATATATGATATATCCCGCACCTCATTCGACGAGGAAAGGGCCGACGATCCCTTCACCGGGAGTGACCCCTTTAGCAAAACTAGAAAAGCTTCAAAAACATTCCATTTAAAAACCATTTGATTCCGCAACGAGATCAAGTTCAAAGCGTTAAAGGTTTTCACAAAAACCAGCCGCAACCCTCCGTCATTTTAGGAAGTAGAGTACTTAGTATTCGTGCTGTGTTTGTTGACCATAGTCAAGGCACAGTGTACGGTAGCTAAGTGATGTCTTCCGACACCGCATATGATGCGATTAATTAGGACAGTCGCGTGACTTTGTTGACCTTAGTTAAGGGTCATGTGGGTGGGTCTAATTAATCACGAAATGACGGGTAGAACTTGACTAGTACTTATGATTTGTTGACCATAGTTAAGGTCATAGGTGCTAGGGGTAAAAATATTATCGGGAATTTCAAGTGTTGAAATTTGCAATGAGATTGCATACCTTCTATGAGATAGTTGGATCCCGATACCCGCTGCGAGTAAGAGTTACTCCTGGGAGAGTTTTATACATTACAATTAGCCAATCAAGTAGGTGTCTAGAAAGGTGTCAACGGGGTTACGCCTCTGGGAAAACGAGGTTTACATTAATTAGGTTCGTGCGAAAGCACGGGGGACCTCCCTCAAAGTACCGACACTGGCCTGGCTGAAAGATTGGCGAACTTGTAGTGTGTAATTAATCCCGGCTACTCTTTCCTTTTAGGGTTTGAAGGAAGATTTGGTAAAAAGCAGTGGGAGCCATCCTGATTAGATAAAATAAAAACCAATCTATTCTTGACAGAGCGCACGCTGAGTGTTTTTCTTCTCTCTCTCTCCTGGTAGCGACCATATCACGCCTTAATCAAGATAATAATACGGATTATTGACCGAACCCGCTTGTTATACTGAGCTGGGGAACGTTGGTCCCGCTCCAACTTATAATTGTTATAAGACAGAGCAGGAAATAGGGGAATACCAGAATTCCTATGCCGCCCAAACGAAGAAAGTGCATATGATGCATCTCCTTCGGGTGTGTTCATTACAAAGAACTGTTTCTCAGTATCCTCCGAATCCTGGGTATATGATACCGGATCAGGATCCCAGATATGTAATATGTTACATAGGGCTACAAAAAGGTAGAAAAACTGAGAACGGGTGATAAGTTTCATGAGACAGAAACCGGGGCAAGTGTTGCAGCCAAGTCTGTTGGTCACTGTCACCCTGTATTACCAATACATTGATTCTGAACAAATGCTATTAGATGCCGAACCTGATATACAAAATCATATCAGTCTCTTTATTAGTAAAGAAATGATAAAATTTTGTATAGTTGGATAATGTTTTGAACATTTCCTATATCAAAAGTTGATCGGTTCAGGTGCGTTATCTAAAAGCATTGATGTTCTAAATCAAACTACAGTTCTTAGTATATGGAACACACACAAGAGGAAGAGTTCAGAAATGAACGGATTCTTCTTGAGGTATTGTAGACTAGGTCAGATCAATGCGACCCGACTGGCTGAAGTTACATTTAGATGTATATTTAAATCGTTTTGAATTTACATCTTGTGCAACTCGCCAATCATGTCACAAAGATAAGATGACCATAGCTCTGTTTATTGGAAACAGAGAAAGAGTTGATGAACTCTTGGGACCGATACATGATGATGTATGTAAGGTCTCCTGTCTACACATGCCAGGACTGGTTCTTTATACTTCATTATATTCTCTGATAATCTCTCAAGATTCAGTCGTATATTCCTGCTGAAACATAAGTCCGATGCTTTTGAGGTATTCACAGAATATAAGTTAGAAGTAGAGAACCAATAACCGGGTATAAGTATTATGTCCAAAGATGAGATCAGGGAGGAGAATACTTGTGCATGGCATTACTGGACCATTCTAAAGGAGAATGAGATTCTCTCTCCGTACTACTCCTCTGATTACACCACAACACAACGGTGTATCAGGGCGGAGCAATCACACCCTATATGAGATGGTGTGCTCTATGATGAGTATTACTGAGTGACCTATTTCCTTTTGGGGTGTTATGCACTTGAGAAGCTGCATACCTATTGAATTGGGTTCGAATCAAATCACTGCCTACCACTCCATATAAGATATGGTATGGGGAGGACCCATCTCTTAAGCAAGTTAAGATTTGGGATTGTCCGGCCTATGTCAAAAGCAAAATCCGGACAAGATCGAGGCAAGATCAGTTCTGTTGAACTGGAAAGGTTCCAGCTGTACAAAACTGCTAATGATTTGGTAGAACCAAAGAATTCAATAGTTTCCGACGAAACTCAGCCTCTCCGCCGATCTAGTAGGGTTCCTCACCCACCTGAGAGATACCTCAGTTTCTCGATGACAGTGGGAGCAAGGATTGCATCATGAGATGATGACCCAACTAGTTTCGAGCAGGCCATCGAGAGTAAGGACTCTGTAAGAATGGCTGGATGCTTAGCGGTCTGAGATGGAATCCATATACACCAACAAAGTATGGACTTTGGTTGCTATATCTGAAGGGTTAAATCCCCATCAGGAGCAAGTATATCTTGAGAAGATTACTTGGTGTAGATGGAAAAGTTGAGATTTTCAATGCTAGGCTTGTTAAAGGTTTTAGTCATCAACCAGGCGTGGATAATGATGAAACCTTTTTCCAGTAGCTATGCTTAAGTCTATCCAGATCCTACTTACCACGGCTACATACCATGACTGCGATATCTGGTGGTTGGGTGCCATGACTACTTTTCTAAATACTGATTTAGAAGAGAACGTCTATAAGAACACAGCCAGAGGTCTTCGTAAACAGTGGGAGCAGCGGAAACGTGTGCAAGTTGCTTTACATAATGAAGCAGGCATCGCGGAGTTGGAACGTCTGTTTTGATGTGATAGTCAAAGTGTTTGACTTCATCAAAATGGTAGACGAACCTTGTATATACAAAAGGGTAGTAGAGAGTAAGGTGGTCATCTTCGTATTGTACGTAGACAACATACTCTTGATAGGAAAAGAGTTTCCTATACTACGATCGATCAATCTCCTATTATCACTAAGATTCCCCAAATAGGATCAAAATGATACCTACTAAATCCTGGATTTTGGATCTATGAGATAGATCTAAATGGATGTTAGAATACTCACTAGATGTAGTGAGATGGTATCAATCGTTCCTGGGGAGAATCACTGGAAGTGTTCCAGTGTGATAAAGACGACTGAATGTCAGTCACAGGCACTGTCTTTACCCTCAGTAAAGGGACGGTATGTTGGAAGAGTTCCAAGCTCGATACCGTGGCAATCTAGACGATAAAGGCTGGTAACATCGCTATTAAAGATACTACCAAAGAGGCTGTTTGGGTGTAAATTAGTTCATAAGATGAACTAGGTTCCTGCCATTGTATGACAATGGAAGCGTGGTTTCGACCCTGGAACCCTGGTCCCATCAGTGGCCCAGACAAATTCTGAGGAAGCATCACCTGATCATGGAGATAGTTGATCTCCAGGGTGATCAAGGTTAGGAGAGAAGACTCGGAGGACAACACGGCGGATCCACTCACGAGGCCTTTTTCCCAAAGAGAGACAATTTAGGTGATGGTTGAGTATGTGATACTGCAACCACTGCTACAGATGGCCCTAGTGCAAGTGGGAGATTGTTAGTTATATATATGCCCTAGAGGCCATTACTGTACATTGGATGTATATTGTAGTGGATGCTGGGACATATATAGGTAGGACTTTCTTGCTCGACATGATAGTACGCTATCTGGTTGCACTTTGTCTTAACATGTATACTTTCTGTCTCTCTGATTACATGTTGATAAAGCCCTTAGGATTTGTACTCGACTTCCAAGACTATGATGTAGATCATACTAGTGGGGCCTGGGTAGTCCATGAGTACATCCTTGAATTGTTCCTAGTCGAGGGAATATCGAGACGGGGCATCGATATTCCAGAGTAGACTAGCGCATATCTTCTCGGCCCATGCGATGGGCGATGGATGATCCCATATCCATTGGTGTTTGACATCGAAGATGGTATGCGGGTGCTCAGTGGAGACTGGGTACACTGAACGGACTCGCCGAGAACTCCCAGATGGTATTATACCTCACGTCAGATGGCAGTTCTCTGGTGACACTGGTACAGCTTAGTCTGTTGACCCGAGATCGTCATAGAGTCTTGTGTGTCTCCCACTGTGCTTTGATTTCCACCCTACCACGGCTCTACTGAGTTGTGCAAACAGGTGGTTTTTGGGTACAGTCCCGATTCACATGGAGGCAATGAGCGATAGGAGGGGATTCGTCTCTCCCGGTATTGGGGGTTGATGTTGTGCAATGCTCGACTGGCCATAACAGGAAATCCCTGGCCAGGGTTGCAGTGATATACTGGTAAGTGTTATCAGTAGTTTCACGAATGTTATGGACCTTACGTCAGCATGACTTATCGAGCTATTGGGGTCTGACGTTTACCACCCCTAGGCGAGATATGCGACATATCAGACGAACAGACCGGACTATACGGTAGTGTTACTGGTCGGATTCGCAGGAGTGTGAGCGGGCTTGCTCGTCGATCTTCTGATCGCTCAATACCCGGGTGGCCGTTACGTTTGGCAGACCGCTTGCGGCTTGTGGGTGCATGATATGATCATCATCTGCTACCGGCGTATTGACGAGTCTTTAGAGTCCTACACAGAGGTTTCCTGGTTCAAGCGAAACGAAATAGGAGTGCATATGAGATATGTGCGGGACCGAGAATAATGCGTGTATGTGATACCGTGTTTGATTCTCGCGATCAATGTATCGAATGGTTATATGCGATATAACCTAGTTATCGAATCAAGGATTGATTCGATAAGCCGACACATTGGATACTAGCCGGTTATATGCGATATGACCGGATCGTTAAATCAAGTGTTGATTTAATGATTTAATACATAATTATATATTTGATATATTACTTTGCATTAACTAGTATCGGTTCACTTTAAATGGATTTTCTCACGCGCATGTGCACATTGTATATTCGATATAGTTTTGTGCACATGATTGTATCATGTTTGATGATACATTCTTGCTTGGTTTTGTGTAAAGTGTTAAACCATGGTTAATTGGTGATTAGGGTTTCTTTTTCATTTACTTAATCATTTATTTATTCCTTTTATTTATTTTGGAAAAAGGAAAGATAAAGAGATAAGAATGGTTGCTAGATTTGTTTTTATTTGAAAGCTTCTTGAAGCTTTGACCTTAGTCCACCATTCTTGTCTTTTATCTAACCCTAACCACTATCTAACCTAAGTTAAGTCTCTACACTAAACCATGGTCAATGATATGATAAGTATTGTATTTTATTTTCTATTTTAGTTTAAGTTATCATATCATCTTCTTCTTCTTCATCTTCTTCTTCCATGGATGTAGCTTGCTACTCCAATGGCAAGTGTTGAAAAAGTGTGAGGAATCCAAAACTAAAGTTTACCCACTTCCTATTTCTTCATCCTCTATCTATTGCCAAGTAGTATAGGGTGTTTCCTTCACAAGTTTTCCAAGCTTGATGAAGTTGGAGCTTGTTCTTGCGATATCTCGACGTAGATCATCTTCGGCATTGAACCGACGATCAAGCTCGCCCATTCTTCGATGATACCGATACTTGAGTTCCGGATTCATTTTGGACAGCCGAGGGGACTTTGTTGCGGAGCCGTGGAGGTGGTGGACCGGATCTACAAAGGTTGTATGTCCGTTCCCTTAGTTAAATTGTTAACTAGTTTATGTTTCGCCTAAATATCTAGTAAACGATCCGTAGTCGGGTTTGTAGGCACCCGTAAAATTTTATTTGTGCATGTTTGATCACTTATGAGACCTCACTAGAGTGCCTAGGAACCCTACAATGCGATATAGCCAGATTATTAAATCAAGAGATGATTTAATAATTTAATGTATAATTATATATTTGATATATTAAATTGCATTAACTAATATATGCTCACTTAAATATTTCTTTTTCTCACTTTAGATACATTTAACATATATGTGATATATGTTTATTGTGTTGTTATCTTATGTCATAAATTTTATATATATATATATATGATATATATTATTATGACATGCTAGGTTATACATGAAACTAGTGTCACGACCCGAAAAGTACGGAACATGACCGGCACTTAAATTACGAAACGTCTCGAGGCGTACGTAATCTAAGTAAGCCAAAAACCCAGAAATCAAAACCAAAGAAGCAGTAGAGTGAAAGAAAAACCATTTTAAAGCAAGTAGTTTTAATAACATAAGCCGAAATATGTATTTAAAATATCAAGTATTTTCTGAAAATTTCGGCAGTCTCCTTTGTAAATACTGGCCCCAAACGGGATACAACATGAATAGTATACGAAATAACTAAAAAGGCATCCCCAAGCGGGAGCAAGCTCTTCGTCAATCGACGGTCACAACCACGCAAGCAATATAATATACAACGACGATGGGCGAGGATCAAAACTCAAATGAAAACTCAAATCAGCATGAAAATCATAATAATACAACGCGCGACTCTAAGGTCGAAAGAATAACAGGCCCGATTTTCTATCTCTCTCAAATATACAATCTGGTTGATGGAGTTTCTAGATACAACTGAAATAATAATAAACAATGGTGGTACTAATGCAAAGAACCCACCTGCCAAAGCAATCACCTGGAAAGAACTGTGTGCCAGCAAAGCCGCAAAGAACCTGTACGACAAAACCTGCAAGGAACCGTGGCACAACAGGGTGAGTTGCCAACTCGTGAGTAGAAAACATCTACGAGTAGAAATCGCATGCATAACGCTATCCTAGGTCATATCAGGTAATATCCTTAAATAAAAATCCTGGTCCAGCTATGTATAGTGTAATACTACCTGCTCGTGTCAGTGCCTCAGATAGCAACATATCAGATATATGATGTATGGATGCATTACGAATGGAAACAGAATCTATCATGAGTGAGACAACCGTTTTCTTTAATCAATGAGATTTCTATATGTATGTCAATCACGTATCATCAATGAATGCAACAGAGAAATCAGTGTCAAGTATCGACACAAAACATAAGTCTTAGTATCACAGTATCAAATCTCAATATCTCAAATCTCAATCTCAAATCTCAAATATCAATATCTCAGGCATTCGTATCATCTGCGGGATCGGCCCGCGGGCTCCGGCAGAACGGATCAGCCCATATCATCAATCTCACGGCCACGAACGGTATCCTCCGGATATCCGCCGTGCCAGGTAAAATCACCGGTAGGCAGTCTGCCCCTTCCGGGCTCATCGTCTACTACTCGAACTTCTTGCACCGGGGTACCATACCGCGTCCATCATGTACCCGCAGACGGTTCATCCAACTCCTCGAATCGGGTCTCGAAAACCATCTCAGAACCGAGAAAATATCATGGTGGACACTCATACATTACGAGAAAACCGCAATTTGCATTTTAAAATGATGATACTAAGCTTTTATTAAATTCTTGCGGTTTTCCCCCAAATCCAGAAATCTCATGTAAATCCGAAATCATCAAAATCATGAAACCAATAAACAGTGAATACCGGCATAAATCTCCATAATACTGCATAACCAATGAATATATGGATGCATCTGATATCATGCAATGAATGCAATAATTAAACTAGCATATGGAAACTATAACATATTACAACTATCGGCTAGCAAGCTATGTCACTGAAATAGTATTTTCTAAAGTGTACGTGACATGGCAATTACCGATGAAGTGTGTGTGAGCTGGCAAGCGAGTGTACGTGGAGCATACGCGTCATCGGTAATGGTGCTGGTATCCTAACAGCATGGTTTCATAATTACTATGTACATAATAACATGCAATGAGGCGATAACAACATAATAAGGAAAACGAATAGTAAATACAACAATAATATGCGGAACATGAATAATAATGTAACAACAAGGAATCTACCTTACTATACATGTGATATACTGTTTTGCCGTTTGAAATAGTACGAATCATGGTGTTTGAAAATAAGGACTACGGTGTTTTTTAAGAAAAGATACGTCTTTTAAAATATCTGTAGTATCCCTTGGTATGTCTTTAAAATTCTCACGATTCGTCAGTTTTGGAAATAGGTATGACTCGGGTCCAGTCTAACATCTACTAGGTAAACTACAGGTCTAACTAACAACCAATCGAAAGGGGTATGGAAACCACCTAAATCTGAGTCGATAAATATATATGCATAATAGTCGGTGATCCCGCCTCAATAATATCATGTACGATACAACATATCATATGACATCCTCGAATCAAGAGTGCGGATCTATCGTCAATATAAAGCTCGTACGGTAAATCCGTCGTACGGCCTCCTAAATCTGGGTACGGGTCAAATGTCACGTCTATCACATTAATCATCTGGTATCCTCTTTATCAAATATCATGATCGGGGTACTGATCTACGTCTAGTACAATACTGATACCATCTAAGAAATGCATGCGTGTGTCTGAAAACACCACGCCTAAAGAACCTGCTAAAATATCGTGTCGTATCTCAAATACGGACCATAGCACATCACCGATCTCATGGCCCCAAACCCAATCTCATTGACTCATCTCCAAATATCATATAATATCCTCAACATTCAGGCATGTGTATATGAATGTATATCTATGCATAGTCCCATACCCATGTGTATATACATATATACATATATCTCTATATACGCACAGGTAAAAGAATGAATGTATGCAAGTATGTGCGCGTGTATAGGTGCAACAACTACTCTAGGGTTTCGCAAGTAACACTACTAGTCCATGAACATGTAACCCTATCATTAACATCCATGTCACACAAAATAGATATCACAAATATTTATTATATATGTATAACATACTATACATCGAACTGCGGGGGTGCTATACGCCATCCACCCGACTTCTCCCCGTAGATATAAATTTACTCACCTGGCCCTCGCTTGCCGAAATTGATGTCGCCACGTGCTTGCTTGTCATCTTGAAGTCCACATGTGGGTACCTACATGTCACAACATATTGTGTCGCATAGAAACCCAATTCGAAATCGAAACGGCATACGAAAACCAAATCGGCACGCGTATCACGTATAGGTCAAAACCTATCGCCTACGTATGCAAGAATAGCCAAACCAACCCTCGATGTCTATGTACAAACATCAACCCATCAAGAAAAACCCAAACGCACCCATTTGCACATTCACAAATAATAATTATAATATGAAATAGGTTAGAAGTCACAAAAACCCCAAACTCACTTTGAAAGCTATTTTTCCGAAAACCTAGCAAGCAAAATTTATCGTTTTAGTACAACACTTGATGTTTTAACAATTCTAATGGCCATAATACTTATTAAACATCTTAAATAAGCCATACAAACCATTTCCACAATTTAATCTCATGAAATTTCATTAACCCCAAAATTCTAGTTTGCAATTTAACCAATTTTGATAATTTTCAAAGTAAAATTCACAATTCAACAACTAAGCTTGGTTTTGCATAACCTAAGGTATTAAACCAATCAATATAATGTTAATGATGTGATGAAACCCTAACCATATTTTTTAATCGCATTTTGAATTAAAACTAAAAACCTAGTTTGCAATATTAACCACATTTAACAATTTTAAACTAACAATTAGCAACCTAGCTACTAGTTTTGTTTTTTGCATTCAATTACATGTTAATCTCTTCATTACATACTAAATAATGAAACAAAACCCTAACCTCAAATTTCAATCCTCCTCTTGAAAATTTGATCTTCAACTAAAACCCTAATCGAACACCTAATTAATTTTTGATTTAAACACCTAACAACAAATTAAGAAAAAGGGTTAGATTTATACCTTCACAACCCATCTTAATATCAACATGAAACTTGTCCACAAAATGCAAACTTTTCACCAAGATCCACGCTAAAAGAGATAAGGAAAAATGGGTAGGGCTTTGATTTGAATTTTTGCTCTGATTTGTAATGGAAATTGGTGAATTTTTGATGGAAAATGAGAGGAGAAGATGGGAGGGGGGCTGCTGCAGTGAGAGTGAAGAAGGTTTCGGCCAATTTGGGGAGTGAGGAGAGAGGGAATGAGGTGTTAAAAGTCAAAGGTAACAAGGCCCATACCTACATGTTTATTCTTTCATTTTAATTCATTGTTTTCTTTACTTTTTAACTTGCATTTGGGGGAAACTTTGGGGGGTGAATTTCTGCAGATTCGGCCAGCCCATGGGGGGGGGTGAGTGTGTTTGTGGGTGTGGGAAATTTCACGTAAACAAAGCCCAAAACTCAAACTACAAGCCCATGTTTCTTATTACTTATAATAACCTTTAATTTTCCCTTTTCCATTTAGCCTTTTCCTTTAAATTTTTAGAACCATCAAGGAATTTCTTTTCATTTCAAAAACAATATTTTCCTTGTTAGTTAAATATGTCATGATGCACAAATTTTTTTTCAACCCATTCCAATTTGTAATTTTCCCTAATTAAATGTATTAGTGACGGCTTAAAATAATATTAAAATAAATAATTTCGGAAAATTTTTCAGAAAATTAGAAATTTTACCAGTGGCTCAATAAACACCAAATACTAGCAATTACATAGCTAGAATATATATATTTAATTTTATATTAAAGATATTAATATTTTGACTTTTTACGGAAAACCCCCTTATTTTACCGATTTTTCCGAAATTTCACCGAAACGATTTTCAAAACGTTACAATCTTCCCCCCTAAAGAAATTCGGTCCCTGAATTTAATTTAAAACTCCCCCAAATACTAAAATATTTCAGCAAAACCATCAAGTTGTCGGGGCTCCAAAATCATAAATACATAAATCAAATCGTAGCGCAATGCATGCGCCTGAAAAATGAGCATATAACTCAAAATCAAAACTCCATCCAGCATCCCGCAATCATCGGAGTCATGGTGAAGATGTAAGTCTACGTTACCTCTCCCGGTTCTTACGGGCTTGCGGAAATGATGAAAAACGATTTTTCTTTTGGTGGTAACATGGACTCAAAATACGAATCTTTGTTAAACAACTATCTAACAACCTAACTAAGAGTTTTACCTACTCGGTTAGGGGTTATACCTTAACTAGAACTCCTTCTCTTGGACTCCTTGTGGTGGTCGGATGGTTCTCTCCTCATCATCTCATTGTGCCGAAGATGGATCCACCTGAAAGCTTCTACCTTTGGCTTCAACCTCAAACTAGTGGAAACTAGAACACTTGGCTTGCTAGACTTTATGTACTAGGATGAGTAGAGAAGTGTTTTGAGTTTTTATCTCCAAGGCAAATGATTCTCAACACATGAGAGGTTTTTGCTTGAACTAGAGAGAGAGCAAGAGGAATAGGGAGAGCTTGAGGATGAGAGAGCTTTCATGAGAGAGAAAGCAAATGAAAGAATGAGCAAGAATTTTCTCACCCTTGCTCTCATAATCCAAAATAATCATAACAATAATAGTAATTGAGTATTATGTGATGGTTCAAGTCAAAATGGCAATATCATTTCATGCACTCATTTTGTAAAGGAGAACAAGCAAGCAAAAGTCTTTGCCATGAAATGATAGCCATTGTAATGATGATGGTCAACAAGTCCAACCTAGTCAACCGGTCAACTAAGTCAACAAGTCAACAAAGTCAACCTTTCAACCCAACCATGGCACAATAATACTTAATTAATATTATCATTAATCATATTTCTTATTCTCATTAGGGTTTAGCAAAAGTCAACAGTCAACAACCCTAATGAGAATCCTCTGCCTCTGTCTCTCTGTCAACTGTGTATACACGCCCGCATCCGCGTTCCGAGGAACACAAATACAAACGAGATAAAACCAATCACAAAACGTACACTAGGATCTGGCTTAAACCAAAGCCCGCTAGTGATAACTGCCCGGACACTAAACGTGCACAAGTGCACGGATGTGACCGAACCCTGTCGCAAAACCATGCGACCTCTACTCTTTTGCCTAAAGGCGAATAGCCCACTGTGTGGGACTCTAAATACTTGACACTACGCTGGCAGTGGGTTTAACCACAGACCGCAAGCGGCACTAGCTGTGCGTAACGGCCCCCAGGTAGATGCCGATAAGAAAACGGACGAGGTGAAACCCATCTGAACTCCTTCTGAGCCTGAATGTGGCAATCTGCGTACAGTCCAGTCTGTTCGTCTGAGAATATCGCATGGAGGGCCTAGGGGGCGGTAAACATCAATCCCCTAATAACGGTACAAGTCGTGTCGGAGTGTAGCCTAGAACACCCTGAGATAACGCTGGAAACCTACCAGTATATCTCGCTTGCCCTTGCCAGGGACTTTGTGTAATGGCTCTCCTAGACACAGCGCGATATCAACCCCCAATACCGGGAGAGACGAATCCTGTCTAACTGTCACTGCCTCCAAGTGCTTCGGGACTGCACCCAACTACTACCTGTTTGCACGACTCATTTGAGCCGTAGTAGGGTAGTAATCTAAGTATAGTAGGAACACACTCGAGGCGAAGTGACAGTGTCAAGTCAGCGGACTAAGCTGTACTCATGTCATCTGGGAACTGATAACTGACGATAGGTATAGTACCAACCAACAGTTCCTGACGAGTCCTGTCCAGTGTACTCGTAACCTAACGAGCACCCGCATACTATCTCAAGTATGACGTACTGATGGCTGTGGGACAGACCGTCTCACCTGCTGGGATGAGAAGCGCATACGGTAGTCTACTCCGGAGTATCGATGCCTTGTCTCGATAGTCCTACGACTAGGGACCTGCATAAGGATGTGCTTGTGGATTACCCAGCCCCCACGAGTGTGACTGCCATCACAACGCTGGTAATCAAGCAAAGATCCTGAGGGCTCCACTAATGTGTATAGGTGATATAATAAAATAAACACATGTACACATTAAAGTAGAAACAAACCAAGTAGCATACTACTATTTTGAGCAAGATTGTCTATACAAGGTGAATATCCCAAGCTTCCATTAAGTAATATACAAACTAGTATGATACAGTAATGGTCTCTAGGGCATATACACTAACAATCTCCCACTTGCACTAAGGCTATGTACTGGCGTATCGAAGACCTATCATCTCGATCAGCCGCTCGAACTGAGTCTGGGGTAAGGCCTTCGTGAGTGGATCAACAGTGTTATCTTCCATAGCAACTCTCCGAACTTCGATCTCCTGGCGACCCATGATCTCCCTGATCAGGTGATACTGCCTCAAGATGTGTATGGACTTCTGATGGGACCTGGGTTCCTTCGCTAAATCTATAGCCCCGTTGTTGTCGCAATACAGAGGTATTGGATCAACAATGGACGGAACCACCTGATGTTCTGTCAAGAACTTCCTTATCCAGACGGCTTCTTTTGCGGCATCAGCAGCAGCGATATATTCTTCTTCCATCGTCGAGTCAGCAACGGTTTCCTGTTTGGAACTTTTCCAACACACCGCCCCTCCATTGAGGGTAAAGACATAACCCGACATAGACTTCAAATCATCCTTGTCACCCTGGAAGCTGGAGTCAGCAAAGGCCTTGATCTGAAGGTCTTTTCCGCCATACACCAAGAACATCTCCTTAGTCCTTCTCAGGTACTTGAGAATGTTCTTTACCGCTATCCAGTGTTTCTCCCCAGGGTTTGACTGATACCGGCTTACCACACTCAGTGCATAAGCTACATCTGGTCTGGTACACAACATCGCATACATTATAGAGCCTACCGCAGAAGCGTAGGGTATAATAGACATGCGATCCCTTTCCAAATCAGTCTTGGGAGACATCTTCTTGGAGAGGGCGATCCCGTGACAAGCCGGTAGATTACCGCGCTTGGAATCTTCCATACCGAATCTTCTCAGTATGGTGTCGATGTACATGGACTGTGAAAGTCCTAATATCCTCTTGGATCTGTCACGATAGATCCGGATCCCCAGAATGTAGGAGGCATCACCCAGGTCTTTCATGGAGAACCTGTGTGACAAGAATCCCTTGACAGATTGTAGCATATGAATGTCATTTCCTATCAAAAGAATGTCATCCACGTACAATACGAGGAATACGACAGTTCTTGCGACAAATCTACTATAGATGCATGGTTCATCTGGATTTTTGATAAAGCCAAATTCTTTGACCGTCTCATCAAAACAGATGTTCCAGCTCCGCGATGCCTGCTTTAGTCCATAGATGGACTTAAGCAACTTGCACACCTTTCCGCTGCTCCCACTCTGAATGGAAACCCTCTGGCTGGTCCATATAGACACACTCCTATAAATTTCCATTCAAAAAAGCGGTCTTTACGTCCATCTGCCAAATCTCATAATCGTGGAAGGCAGCAATGGCAAGAAGGATCCGAATGGATTTCAGCATAGCCACTGGAGAAAAGGTTTCGTCATAGTCCAAACCAGGTCTTTGACGAAAACCCTTTGCAACAAGTCTAGGTTTATAGGTCTCAACCTGTCCATCTACACCAATCTTCCTTTTGAAGATCCACTTGCATCCTACGGGTTTTACCCCATCTGGACCAACGTCCAACGTCTATACTTTGTTGGTGTACATGGACTCCATTTCGGTCCGCATTGCATCCAGCCATTTTACCGAGTCGACGCTGTGAATGGCTTGCTGGAAGCTAGTCGGCTCATCACTATCAATGATGCAATCCTCTCTATCCCCGTCTATGAGAAAACTGTAGTATCTCTCGGGCGGATGAGACTGCCTACTACTCCTGCGGAGCGGCGCAGGAATGTCCTGATCTTTCGAACCCTCTGGTTCTACTAAGCTTTCAGTAATAGCTCGTGGTTCTAGAATTTCTTCCAGTTCTATTGCACTCTCACTTATCTGATTTTCCAAAAACTCAGTTTCCAAGAAGTGGGCATGACGAGAAACAAAAACCTTTTGTTCCTCTTCGCAATAGAAGAAATATCGCTTGGAATTCTTTGGATATCCCACAAACTTGCACTGTACTGAGCGTGCCTCGAGTTTGTCCGCATGCTGCATTTTGACAAAAGCTGGACATCCCCATGTCTTAATGTGCTTAAGATAGGGTTTCTTCCCACACCACATCTGATATGGTGTAGTAGGCACAGTCTTAGTTGGAACTCGGTTCAAAAGGTATGCAGCTGATTCTAGAGCATATCCCCAGAATGATCGCGGTAACTCAGCGTTACTCATCATGGAACGTACCATATCCAATAGGGTCCGGTTCCGTCTTTCCGATACACCGTTATGTTGCGGAGTGTATGGAGGAGTAAGCTGAGAGAGAATTCCATTCTCTTTTAAGTAATCCAGGAACTCGGCACTTCAGTATTCACCATCTCGATCAGATCTCAGTGTCTAGATACTTTTTCCTGTTTGTTTTTCTACTTCATTCTTATATTCCTGGAATTTTCTAAAGGCTTCGAATTTATGTTTCATTAAGAAGACATATCCGTACCTTGAAAAGTCATCCGTAAAAGTAATGATGTAAGAATAACCGCTTCGTGCATGCGTAGACATTGGACCACATACGTCGCTGTGTATGAGTCCCAAGAGCTCGCTCGCTCTTACTCCGTGTCCAGTGAACGAAGCCTTTGTCATCTTTCCTTTGAGAAAGAATTGACAAGTTGCATATGATTGATATTCGAACGGATCCAAATATCCTTCTGTATGTAACTTCATCAACCTTCTCTCATTGATGTGACCCAGTCTACAATGCCATAAGAAAGCCTGATTTGTTTCCGGAGACTTTCTTTTGTGTGTATTCTAGACATTGAAAATCTGTCGTTGGTTTAATACGTATATACCATTGCTTAATGTACCTGACCCAATCAAAACTTGATTAAGGTGAATGTTCACAACATTACTTACAAATGCAAATTCATAACCTTCTTTAGATAATAAAGATACAGATATGATATTACAGGTTGCATTGGTTACAAAATAACAATCACGCAAAACCAAAACGTGTCCATCTGACAACCCCAGGTGATAGTCCCCCACGGACTCAGCATCCATGCCGGCTCCGTTTGCAACTCTGAGGGTCATATCACCTGCCTTCAAAACCCTACGCCTTCTCAGTGCCTGTAAAGAATTACAGATATGAGATCCTGATCCGGTATCCAATACCCAGGATGTAGAGTTTATTGATAGACAGTTTTCAATAACATATACACCTGAAGCTGAAGCCGTAACTTGCTTCAGATCCTGGGTTCTGGCCTTCCAAGCCCTGCAATCCTTTTTCCAGTGTCCACTCCTGTGACAGTAAAAGCATTCTTCCTTTCCCACAAGCTTTCCCGCTACCTTTGTTGCCTTTGTCTTTCCCTTCGTATCCACTTTACTAACACCGCCCCTTGGTTTGGCGGGGGCTTTATTCTTCTTTCCCTTGGCTTTCGCCTTGGACCTAGAAGAGGAAGATCCTCCTACAAACAAAGTGGATGTTTCCCTACCTTTCTGTAGGGTGCCCTCTGCACTACTCAGCATGTTGAGGAGTTCTGAAAGTTCAACTTCTTTTTCTTGTAAGTTGAAGTTCAGGATAAACTGGGCGTAAGTGGAAGGAAGGGACTGGAGAATCAAATCCGTGTAGAGCTCGTTCTCTAACGTGGTCCCAAGGTCCGCGAGTTCCTTAATGAAGCCAATCATCTTAAGCACGTGTTCCACTACCGATGATCTGACGGCCAATCTCGCCGAAAACAGCTTTTTCGAGACTTCGTATCTGGCGATACGGGATTGCTCTCCATACAGTTCTTTTGTATGGAGAAATATGGATTCAAGGTCCATATTCTCGTGCCTCCTCTGATGTTCATTGTCCATAGAGGCAAGCACGAGGCACTTGGCCTTTGCGCAATCAATTTCCCAGGTCTTACGGATTTCCTTATCCGCGATGCTGGTTTTGGGACCTGGGACAGGGGGAGCTTTGGTGGTAAGGAGATACCCCAACTTGTCATAAGTGATTGCCTTTTTGACATTCCTGAGCCAATCTTTGTAGTTTGGCCCTGTCAGTATGTTTTTATCTAGTAGTAACTTAAGTCCAGTCATGATGTTTGGTCGCTGCAATTAGGAGAGAGAGAAGATACACTTTAGCATGATGCTCTTGCAAGTTTAGAGTAGTTTTTAATTTGTCTAAACAGGATGGCTCCGACTGTCTCTCGAATCCCTCCTCAAACCAAAAAGGAAGAATTAGTCAGGATCAATCTCACCGTGCAATACTTGCTTAACCGTTCAGCCAGTCTAGTGTCGGTACTTCGAGGGAGGTTTTTCCAACGCTTTCGCGAAGTTCCTTAATTAAATAACCTCTTTTCCCTGTGGGCGTAGCCCCGCTAACACCTTTCTAGACACCTACTTGGTTTATAGCATTGATCGTTAAGTGAGAAATTTCCCGAGGAGTAGCATATACTCACAGTAGGATCGGGATCCAAATATCATTGCGTGACAAAACTGAAGGAATCCTACCAGAATCATCACACTCCAAATGGTATGCAGCGCTAGCAAGTTTCAGTTTCTTTTGAAACTCCCGATGTGGATTTTTGTCCCATTCTCTTATGACCTTGACTTTGGCCACCAAATCATAAGTCACATGTCAATTTCTACACGTCATTCTCCAGGTTAATTTGAACCCACCTGTACCTACCCTTGACTTTGGCCAACAAGGCAGTACGACTGTCCCAAACCAACACATCTATCTATGCTGCACATGAATACCCAATAGCTACCAATCACTATGCTTGACTTTGGCCAACAAACATAGCTTGAATACTATTGACTATCCATGTGAAACGACGGAGGGCTACGAATGGTTTTGGCGAAACCGTGAACGTAGTGAACTTGATATAATCGATGGAACGAGATATCTTTTAAAAGGAGTGGCTTAAGCTTCGCGTTTAAAAGTTGTTTTTGAAAAGAAACCGAGTGGTTTTGAAAGTGTTCCAACGACTCAACTTTGGTTTATTTTCTTGCATTAATTTAATGTGTCCCATCATTTAATCCTACCATTGCAGAAAACAACGAAAATATGACGTACGCTTATGCCATCCGCATTCGCCACGGGGCCCCGTCATTACCCGTTAGATTACTTAACTAACGACAGAGCGGGGGCTGGACAAGCACGGATGCAAAACATAAGCAACGCCTAAATAGATATCATATATAAATATACACATTCGTCACATGCAATGATAGCCATTCCAGATCACAGATGAACACATTGGATATACTAGGAATCCGAAATCCGTACGAGTCTGTAATGAAGAGCGGATTACACGGTCGCGATGAATAGCCAAGACCCCACCCTAAACCCCTACGGGTGTTGCAAACTACCCGCCAAGTACCCGAAGCGAAGCAACCTCCCTCAACACCGTGAGTAGGCCACTCGGCACTTCGAGATACCCGGTAGTTTGTGCACCCCATCTTGGGTCTATCCTAGGAGCAAAAACAGTAAAAGAAATTATACAATGACGGCTACAACCCCATCCCGGTTGTGCGGCCATATAAAAAAGATTACATCAATTACAAATTACATGAATTGAAAGAAAAAGAAAACTCTCATCTCACAATCCCCGGCTATTCATCCGCGACAATCCAATGAATTCATATACACATACCATCAACATTACAGATCACAGATATGTATAACCCCCACTAATTGACGTATAGCGATTAGCAGACGTTCAATACATATATCACATCACAGATATGACCCGTTAGCTTAAGTCTTTAGAAGTTCGATCAAAATACGGATTTTTAAACCCCAAAAACAAATTTTGCTTTCTGTAAAATCTGGGCAGAAAAAACATATTGTAAAAATCCCAAAACAGCCCCAGAAAAACACTGCAGGAAAATTGTGCCACGACCGAGTCAACTCGGCCGCAGATCCGTGGCGAGAGCATGCTCCGGCCGCGTTTCCACGGCGCTTTGACCGAGTCGGTGGACCAATTTTCTTGTGTGGGTTTAAAAAGCCTGAGCCGATTTTTAGTGTCAGATTAATTATTTTTTGAACAGAAAACAGAATCGGCAGAAACTTGAAATTACGGGCATGTTTCGCGACTTTTTCTCCGATCGAACTTTTAGTTACTTTGCTAACATGTTAGATAGTGTTTAACTAGGCTCTGATACCACTGTAAATCTACGTTACCTCTCCCGGTTCTTACGGGCTTGCGGAAATGATGAAAAACGATTTCTCTTTTGGTGGTAACATGGACTCAAAGTACAGATCTTTGTTAAACAACTATCTAACAACCTAACTAAAAGTTTTACCTACTCGGTTAGGGGTTATACCTTAACTTGAACTCCTTCTCTTGGACTCCTTGTGGTGGTCGGATGGTTCTCTCCTCGTCGTCTCTTTGTGCCGAAGATGGATCCACCTGAAAACTTCTACCTTTGGCTTCAACCTCAAACTAGAGGAAACTAGAACACTTGGCTTGCTAGACTTTGTGTACTAGGATGAGTAGAGAAGTGTTTTGAGTTTTTATCTCTAAGGCAAATGATTCTCAACACATGAGAGGTTTTTGCCTTGAACTAGAGAGAGAGCAAGAGGAAGAGGGAGAGCTTGAGGATGAGAGAGCTTTCATGAGAGAGAAAGCAAATGAAAGAATGAGCAAGACTTTTCTCACCCTTGCTCTCATAATCCAAAATAATCATAACAATAATAGTAATTGAGTATTATGTGATGGTTCAAGTCAAAATGGCAATATCATTTCATGCACTCATTTTGTAAAGGAGAACAAGCAAGCAAAAGTCTTTGCCATGAAATGATAGCCATTGTAATGATGATGGTCAACAAGTCCAACCTAGTCAACCGGTCAACTAAGTCAACAAGTCAACAAAGTCAACCTTTCAACCCAACCATGGCACAATTATACTTAATTAATATTATCATTAATCATATTTCTTATTCTCATTAGGGTTTAGCAAAAGTCAACAGTCAACAACCCTAATGAGAATCCTCTGCCTCTGTCTCTCTGTCAACTGTGCAGACACACCCGCATCCGTGTTCCGAGGAACACGAATACAAACGAGATAAAACCAGTCCCACAACGTACACTAGGATCTGGTTTAAACCAAAGCCCGCTAGTGATAACTGCCCGGACACTAAACGTGTACAAGTGCACGGATGTGACCGAACCCTGTCGCAAAACCATGCGACCTCGACTCTTTTGCCTAAAGGCGAATAGCTCTCTGTGTGGGACTCTAAAGACTCGACACTACGCTGGCAGTGGGTTTAACCACAGACCGCAAGCGGCACTAGCTGTGCGTAACGGCCCCCAGGTAGATGCCGATAAGAAAATGGACGAGGTGAAACCCATCTGAACTCCTACTGAGCCTGAATGTGACAATCTGCGTACAGTCCGGTCTGTTCGTCTGAGAATATCGCATGGCAGGCCTAGGGGGGTAAACGTCAGTCCCCTAATAGCGGTACAAGTCGTGTCGGAGTGTAGCCCAGAACACCCTGAGATAACACTGGAAACCTACCAGTATATCACGCTTTCCCTGGCCAGGGACTTTTTGTAATGGCTCTCCTAGACACAGCGCGATATCAACCCCTAATACCGGGAGAGACGAATCCTATCTAACCGTCACTGCTTCCAAGTGCTTCGGGACTGCACCCAACTACTACCTGTTTGCACGACTCCTTTAAGCCATGGTAGGGTAGTAATCTAAGTACAGTGGGAACACACTAGAGGCGAAGTGACAGTGTCAAGTCAGCGGACTAAGCTGTACTCATGTCACCTGGGAACTGATAGCTGACGATAGGTATAATACCAACCAACAGTTCCCGACGACTCCTGTCCAGTGTACTCGTAACCTAACGAGCACCCGCATACTATCTCAAGTACGACGTACTGACGGCTGTGGGACAGACCGTCTCCCCTGCTGGGATGAGAAGCGCATACGCTAGTCTACTCCGGAGTAACGATGCCCTGTCTCGATAGTCCTACGACTAGGGACTTGCATAAGGATGTGCTTGTGAATTACCCAGCCCCCATGAGTGTGACTGCCATCACAACGCTGGTAATCAAGCAAAGATCCTAGGGGCTCCACTAATGTGTATATGTGATATACTAAAATAAACACATGTACACATTAAAGTAGAAACAAACCAAGTAGCATACTACTATTTTGAGCAAGATTGTCTATACAAGGTGAATATCCTAAGCTTCCATTAAGTAATATACAAACTAGTATGATACAGTAATGGCCTCTAGGGCATATACACTAACAGAAGACACAAGATCTAAATCCAAAACGAAAATGAATATGATATACATCATTAAAACATCTGAAAGCAATGCCTGCCAAACCTTTTTCAAATCGCTGTGCGATGTGTGTATCACTGCACAGTGGTGAACGTCCATTGTGAGAAAATAACTATCTATCTATATATATATATATCCTTTGTTTAACATACACGTCCCGCCGTTTTGAAAACAATTTAGAAGGGTTTCCCTTTTTAAACAGTTTCGTGTCATCACGGACACGTAGGAAAATACTGAGACTATATCTCCTCCTCGGAAATCCCTTCGATAACTATCAATGCATGCAAAATATACTCAGGTATTGTCCTCTGACTAGTCCTGCTCAGTACTAAACCAAATAGCAAATATCATAAAATATACTGCTCCAAAAGAAATCAATCCCAAATATATATATGAATGCCATGTGCGTCTGGTGCGCATGGAAATCGAAATCCATGAATGTGCCATACATGTACACGGAAACAAAATCTAAGTGCAACGGGTGTGCACGAAAACACCTGTTAAGGGAAACGTGTGTGCTTGGCAGCAGAACCAGGTGCATCTGAAATGCACGACGAATCTCGATTTAGTGCATCTGGTGTGCACCTAAATCGCATCAAGCGCCTTAAGTATGCGCAAAATCCAAATTAAGTGCACAATGTGCACGAAAACGAATATCGAGTATCAAAATCAAAATCGACGGTATACAACATATCTTAATCCAAATCCAAATCAGGTATACTGTGGTATATAATCTCACAACTATGTGCATCAGCGCACACAAAATCGAATCAAAATACTAAAAGTGCATGAAAACTGTGCCGAAAGTATAAGTCAAGTCATATATGTAAGTCCATGCTACCTCTCCCGGTACTTACGGGCTTGCGGAATTTGATGAAAAACAATTTTCTAGAGGCGGTAACATGGACTCAAAACGGATCTTTGTTAAACTATCTACCTAACAACCTAACTAGGAGTTGTTAACTACTCGGTTAGGGGGTTATACCTTTCTTTTCTTGAACTCCTTCGTCTTCAAGCCTCGATGGTGTACGGATCGGCTTCACCCCGTCGTCTCCTTGCGCCGAAGATCGATCCACCCGAAAGCTTCTACCTTTGGCTTCTTCTTCGAACTTTGAAGAAACTAGTTCACTCGGTTTGCTAAACCTTGTGAACTAGAGCGAGTAGAGGAGAGTGTGTTGGGATTTTTCTCTATGGTTCTTGCTTCTCAACACATGAGACAAGTGAACCATAGACTAGAGAAAGAGAGAGAGCAAGAGGAAGAGGATGAGAGCTCAAGCCAAGAGAGAGAATGGGAATGATAGAATAAGTAAGACTTTTCTCTCTTGGCTCTCATATTCCAAAGCCATCATAACAAATCATAGCAATCAAGTATTATGTGATGGTTTAAGCTACAATAGCCATATCATTTCATGCACTCATTTTGCACAAGAGAAACAAGCAACCAAAAGTCTTTGCCATGAAATGATAGCCATTGTCATCATGACGGTCAACTAGTCCAACCTAGTCAACCGGTCAACAAAGTCAACAAGTCAACAAAGTCAACCCCCCAATAACCATGTCACCATAATACTTAATTAATATTATTGTTAATCATATATCATATTCTTATTAGGGTTTAGCAAAAAGTCAATGGTCAACAGTCAACAGTCAACAACCCTAATGAGAATCCTCTGCCTCTGTCTCTCCGTCAACTGTGCATACACACCCACATCCGCGTTCCGAGGAACACGAATACATACGAGATAAAATCAATCCCAAAACGTACACTAGGATCTGTCTTAAACCAAAGCCCGCTAGAGTTAACTGTCCGGACACTAAACGTGCACAAGTGCACGAATGTGACCGAACCCTGTCGCAAAACCATGCGACCTCTACTCTTTTGCCTAAAGGCGAATAGCTTTCTGTGTGGGACTCTAAAGACTCGACACTACGCTGGCAGTGGGTTTAACCACAGACCGCAAGCGGCACTAGCTGTGCGCAACGGTCCCCAGGTAGATGCCGACAAGAAGACTGACGAGGTGAAACCCATCTGAACTCCTACTGAGCCTGAATGTGACAGTCTCCGTACAGTCCGGTCTGTTCGTCTGATACATCGCATGGCGGGCCTAGGGGCGGTAAACGTCAGTCCCCTAATAGCGGTACAAGTCGTGTCGGAGTGAAGCCCAGAACACCCTGAGATAACACTGGAAACCTACCAGTATATCTCGCTTGTCCTGGCCAGGGACTACTCGTGTAATGGCTCTCCTAGACACAGCGCGATGTCAACCCCCAATACCGGGAGAGACGAATCCTGTCTAACTGTTACTGCCTCCAAGCACTTCGGGACTGCACCCAAAGACTACTTGTTTGCACGACTCCTTTGAGTCGTGGTAGGGTAGTAATCAAAGTACAGTGGGAACACACTCGAGGCAAAGTGACAGTGTCAAGTCAGCGGACTAAGCTGTACTCATGTCACCTAGGAACTGATAACTGACGATAGGTATAATACCAACCAACAGTTCCCGACGAGTCCTGTCCTGTGTACTCGTAACCCAACGAGCACCCGCATACTATCTCAAGTACGACGTACTGACAGCTGTGGGACAGACCGTCTCCCATACTTGGATGAGAAGCGCATACGCTAGTCTACTCCGGAGTATCGATGCCCTGTCTCGATAGTCCTGCGATTAGGGACCTGCATAAGGATGTGCTTATAGATTACCCAGCCCCCACTAGTGTGACTGCCATCACAACGCTGGTAATCAAGCAAAGATCCTAAGGGCTCCACTAATGTGTATAGGTGATATACTAAAATAAACACATGTACACATTGAAGTAGAAACAAACCAAGTAGCATACTACTATTTTGAGCAAGATTGTTTATACAAGGTGAATATCCCAAGCTTCCATTAAGTAATATACAAACTAGTATGATACAGTAATGGCCTCTAGGGCATATACACTAACAATATACATGCCCTAGGCATGAAATCAAATATCATGAAACTCGGCCATCAAAACTCAATTATAAAATAAATCACCAAAATACTGAAATCCAATGTGACGGATACGTGATAGTCAACTCATGAAATCACAAATCGTAAATACTGTCATCGATATGTCCGTCCTTCGGGGTCAAGAAGATGTCGGTGCATCAAATGCTAGCAGAGCAAGATATCTACTTTCCTTCTGATCATGGCCTGTCGCCTAGTGCCCGTAGGCTCTCGTCTCTCACTGCAGATTTCTAAGTACATAGCTCCTCATCTCAACGGTCCAATAGAGAAATGATAACGGAACAGTCTGCTCTGACGCATCCTCTAAAGATCTCTGGCCAACTATCATGGTTACTCATAACATGTCTCGTCGACGATGCCGAACTCTGGCCTACTGGGTGTGCGTCGTATGACCACTCCTGGGTCTAGGTCTTCTCGTTTAGTATTTCCAGAAAGATCTGGTCGGGGTCTCTCCCCAAACCTCGTTTCTGCTGAACTGCCCGGAAGTTATCATCTTTTACTAAGTCTATTTCTTGTTCCGGAACGGCTGCTTACTCATCACGACTCCTTCTGGAAGATATATCCATATACAACACCTCTGCAAGCGTATCACATCTCTGATGTCGGCGGAGTGGAACGTCATCTCATCAAGATCTCGTACGAACCTCTTACTCCACTTTTCTCTAATGTCGACTGCTTCGGACTCGTCTCTTCGTGGCTGCATGGACTGCGCTCCAACAGCTATACTCGTATCTGGAGTCTCCCAAGCAATGCATCTCACCACATGATATCCGAATTAAGTCGAACCATCTGATCGATTTGTCAAAACCTCATAATCCCCCAAGACCTCAACACCTTGGGTACAGTTTAATAGTATTGAATATATGCCACAGCACCTATGGACCAACCGTAGAAGGGCAGACCCAAGCCTCACTAATGGCACCGCTAAACTGCCGCAAACTCTAAGGTTCACCGGCGTTCCATGGTCATTAAATCGAGTTAGGGTTTCATTCTTTTAGAGGGTCTGTAGAATTGCTTGCATTGTTTTTCGAATACTTTAAACTTGGAAAATGGGTCCCTGACATTCGATCGTCTCTATCGACTCTCAACGTATCCGCGTGAAGTCGTCTCTAGCTGGAATCAATCAATCTGATAACCTCGTATTGAAGTAGGCAATGAATCACATGTCCTAGTCTTTCATCTCTGGTGACTAGCAATCTCCTATCATATCTCGAAGTATAACTCGTGCGGCGTTAGCTTCAAACATCTGGGGCGACATCTTTTCATTCGCCAAAATCACTAGCTCATTCATCCGCATGCTGAACAGTACCTCAATCATCAAAATAATCTGTGCTCTGACGGTCATCACAATCTGACTGGCCTATTGAAGTAGCCGAATCCTTTGGTGCTGATCTGCACATCCGAGAAATCTCGTAGAAGCGATCCATCAAACGCTCATGGCGCGAAAACATAATAAAACAACGGCTCTATGCAATCATATGCCTCAGGAATCACGCTCTGGTCAGTCCTCATCCATGACGAGCTCATGCTGACCGCAACTCTAGCCGTAGCTCTCCACGCCTGTACCACCGTGATAACAAAACCATAACTGGTACTGATGAGGCTAGATCATAGGAATGAATATAATACTGGGCAAGAAAATGTACATCCTAAGCCTTCTTAAGTGGAGTATCGTATCGTAAATATTCCGCGGAACATACGTACGGTACGTCACTCTACTCAAGCTACCTACTCCATCAACTGAGGGTCATCTTACACTCCGAAGGTAGAACCTAACGCTCTGATACCAACTTTGTTACGACCCGAAAAGTACGGAACATGACCGGCACTTAAATTACGAAACGTCTCGAGGCGTACGAAATCTAAGTAAGCCAAAACCCAGAAATCAAAACCAAAGAAGCAGTAGAGTGAAAGAAAAACCATTTTAAAGCAAGTAGTTTTAATAACATAAGCCGAAATATGTATTTAAAATCTCAAGTATTTTCTGAAAATTTTGGCAGGGTCTCCTTTGTAAATACTGGCCCCAAACGGGATACAACATGAATAGTATACGAAATATGTAAAAAGGCATCCCCAAGCGAGAGCTAGCTCTTCGTCAATCGACGGTCACAACCACGCAAGCAATATAATATACAACGCCGAAGGGCGAGGATCAAAACTCAAAAGAAAACTCAAATCAGCATGAAAATCATAATAATACAACGCGCGACTCTAAGGTCGAAAGAATAACATGCCTGGTTTTCTATTTCTTTCAAATATACAATCTGGTTGATGGAGTTTCTAGATACAACTGAAATAATAATAAACAATGGTGGTTCTGATGTAAAGAACTCACCTGCCAAAGTAATCACCCGGAAAGAACAGTGTGCCAGCAAAGCCGTAAAGAACCTGTACGGCAAAACCTGCAAGGAACTGTGGCACAACGGGGGTAAGTTGCCAACTCGTGAGTAGAAAACATCTACAAGTAGAAATCGCATGCATAACGCTATCCTAGGTCATATCAGGTAATATCCTCAAATAAAAATCCTGGTCCAGCTATGTATAGTGTAATACTATCTGCTCGTGTCAGTTCCTCAGATAGCAACATATCAGATATATGATGTATGGATGCATTACGAATGGAAACAGAATCTATCATGAGTGATACAACCGTTTTCTTTAATCAATGAGATTTCTATATGTATGTCAATCACGTATCATCAATGAATGCAACAGAGAAATCAGTGTCAAGCATCGACACAAAACATAAGTCTCAGTATCACAGTATCAAATCTCAATATCTCAAATCTCAATCTCAAATCTCAAATATCAATATCTCAGGCATCTGTATCATCTGCGGGATCGGCCCGTGGGCTCCGGCAGAACGGATCAGCCCATATCATCAATCTCACGGCCACGAACGGTATCCTCCGGATATCCGCCGCGCCAGGTAAAATCACCGGTAGGCAGTCTGCCCCTTCCGGGCTCATCGTCTACTACTCGAACTTCTTGCCCCGGGGTACCATACTTGTCATGCCCCGAAAGTACGGAACATGACCGGCACTTAAACTATGAAACGTCTCGAGGCGTACGTAATCTAAGTAAACCGAAAAACCCAGAAATCCAAACCAAGAAAAGTAGTAGAGTGAAGGAAAAACCATTTCAAATAAAATAGTTTGTAGCACATGCCGAAATGTGTATTTTAAAATCACAAGTCTTTTCTAAAAATTTCGGCAGAGTTTCCTTTGTAAAAACTGACCCCAAACGGGTACAAAACCTGATAAAGCATATATAATGAATAAAGGCATCCCCAAGCGGGAGCTAGCTCTTCGTCAATCGACGGTCACAACCACGCAAGAAATATAATACACAACGCCGAAAGGCGAGGATCACAACAGAAAAGGAAACTCAAAACAGCATGAAATCCATAGAAATATAACGCGCGACTCTAAGGTCGAAAGAATAAACAACACTGGTCTCTATCTGACATAAATACATGTTTGGTTGATGGAACTTCTAGATACAACTAAATAATAATATACAAAATTTACTGATGGTCACGATACAAGTGAACCCACCTACTAGCAAATCACCCGGAAATGGAAGTAGTGCCAGCAAAGCCGTAATGAAACCTGTACGGCAAAACCTGCAAGAAACTGTGGCACAACGAGGGTGAGTTGCCAACTCGTGTGTAGAAAAACATCTTCGAACAGAAATTGCATGAATAACGTAATCCTAGGTCATACGATCATAATATATCCTCAAATATATAAGCTGCAGCCTAAAACAATGGCTAGGGTATACATCTAAACAACTGTAATACCAAGTGCTCGTGTCAGTGCCTCAGGTAGCAATATATCATATGGATGAGGTATGAATGCATGAAAACAGAATACATGAGAACGAAGAAATTGCTTCGATAACTTAGTGAGATTTCTTTTTTATATTTAAAACGAGGTATCATAATGAAATCAGCATAAACAGTGTCTAGCATCGACACAAAACATAAATCTCAATCTCAATATCTCAGGCTCCGTACCTCAATATCTCAAAATATCAATGTCTCAATCTCACTGTCTAGGGCGCCGTCAGTCCAGACCGGCCCCTAACATCCATCACAAGACCATGACGGTATCCTCCGGATATCGGATGCGTCGAGTAAAATCACCGGTAGGTAGTGCTCCCCTGCGAGGCTCAACGCCATCCTTTGCGACCTTCTCGCCCCGGGGTACCGCACCGGGTCCACCATGTACCCGAAATGGTTCATCCAACTCCTCAAATTGGGTCTCGAAATCCATCAGCAAACTCATGGTGGACGACTCATACATCATAGGAAAACCGCACTTTTCATTTAAAAAGAGAGAGAAAAGAAGTTTATAAATGTTTTTGCGGCTTTCCCCCAAATCAGAGAAATCTCATGAAAATCTGAATCCAAACCGTCCATAGCACGTAAAACAATGAATATAGGCATAAAAATCTATGAATGCGGCATAACAGTGAATAACAATATGCATGAAGTTGCAAGTAATAACTGCAATGTCTAAATTGGCATATAAGGCGAGTACACTAATCTCATGTCGAAACTGTTAGCTAACAAGCCATGTCAATGTAATAGTATTTTCTAAAGTGTACGTGACATGGCAATTATCGATGAAGATGTGTGTGAGCCGGCAAGTAATTGTGCGTGGAACATACGCATCATCGGTAATGGTGCTGGTGTCCTAACAGCATGATATCAACAACGGAATATGAAATCACAACATATGTATGCGATGCGGAGCGAACATCAATAATGTGCGGGAGCTGAATACTAAATACAATTATAACTAATCTGGACTTAATATAATATGAGTCATGCAGTGGTGCCATTTAAAATAACACGAATCGTAGGGTTTTGAAAATAAGGGCTACGGTGTTTTTATGAAAAGATACGTCCTTTGAAATATCCGTAGAATCCCTTAACCTGACTCTTAAAAAAGACCCACGATCCGTTAGTTTTTGGAAATAGGTAGGACTCAAATCTAGTCTAACAACTACAGTAAACTATACGGCTGAACTAACAAGCTGAATGAAAGGTAAGGAAACCACCTAACATCTGAGTCGATACATATATATATAGTCGGTGATCCTGCCTCAACAATATCACATCCGATACCATATATAAAATCAGACATCCCAAGTCAAGAGTGCAGATCTATCATCAATATATAGCTCGTACGTAAATCCATCGTACGGCATCCCAAATCTGGGTACGGGTCAATATCACATTCATCACCCTATTTGTTGGAGATAGAGCCCTCAGAGTTAGCCTACCCCATATGCTTGGGATAAAAGGCTCAGTTGTTGTTGTAGAGCCCTCAGAGTCAATTATTGGATCACAGGCACGCGATTGCAATGATTGAAAGGGGACCTATACCGTTAGAACAGTCTTACTCAAGATGATATTATGCTATCTGGTTTATCTTTATCATCGTGTACTGCTTTAGGTGACCTTACAAGTCACTATTGCACGTTGATAGAGCCCTTAGGATTCTTGCTTGATGGCCAGCAGTATGATGGCGATCATATACGTGGGAGCTGAGGTCTATAAGCACATCCTTAAAAGGTCCCTAGTCGTGGGAGTTTTCGAGACAGGGCATCGATACTCCAGAGTAGACTAGTGTATACAGTCGAGACCCCGACGAGGGGCGGTGGCCGGTCTCACAAGCCACTGGTGTCAGTTGGTTCACCTAAGATGTATACAGGTGCTCATTGGGTTATGAGTACACCGGACAGGACTCGGCGGGAACATGCTAGTTGGTCTTATACCAGACGTCAGATAGCAGTTCCCTGGTGACATGTGTACAGGTTAGTTCATCGACCTGAGATCGTCATTTGTCTCGTGTGAGTTCCCACTGTACTTTGATTACTACCCTACCACGCTCAAAGGAGACGTGCAAACAGGTTTTAGTTGGGTACAGTCCCGAGCCACATGGAGGCAGTGAGCGGATCTTCAGGGGTTCATCTCTCCCGGTATTGGGGGTGAGGTCGCGCTGTGTCTAGGAGAGCCATTACACGAAGTCCTTGGCCAAAGCAGGAGATTTACTGGTAGGTTTTCAAGTAGTATCTCAGGGTGTTCTGGGCTACACTCAGACACGACTTGTACTTCTTTTGGGGGTCTGACTTTTACCAACCCCCTAGGCCCGCCATGCGATGCTCATAGACGAAAGAACCGGACTGTATGGATATTGTCACTGACAGGCTCAGCAGGGTGTCAGGATGAGTTCGCTCATTGACGTCCCTTTTGGTCAATACCTGGTAGCCCGTTACGTATGGCTAATACCTCTGACGTGCTAGTGGTTAAATCCACAACCAAAGTATTGACGAGTCTTTAGAGTCCCCCACAGACCGTTTCTCAAGTTTCGGGCGAAACGCTGTAGAGGCCGTATGGAGATATGGCAGGGTTCGATCATGTATGTGCGGTATTGCACGGATCATGATCGGACGGATAATACTAGCGGGCTTTGGTTTAAGCCGGATCCTAGTATTGTACAGTGTAGATTTTGTTTCATTGCATTTGTATTCGGTCGGAATACAAATGCGGGTATGTATATACAGTCGCGGGGTTTTCCTGTAATTTATTACCGGATCGCTTTTTGGAAGTTGCCAGTTTACATTCCGTTTCGTCCATTTTCCTTTGTTTCTTTCCTTGGCTGAAAATTGGTGGAGGAGGGCTTATTTGCAAGCATACAAATTTGAATTGTGGAGGGTGTTATTTGCAAGTAGTTGCTTCATGATGGTCCTTGCTTCCATTGACTTCTTTTTCTCATCATTGCTTTCTTTATATGATGGGAGTAGGTTGAGACTTTTGGTGTGATGATGACTCCTTATCATCACTTGCTTGCATTATTGCTTTCTTCCCCACTTGATTTTTCTCCTCTCTCTCATTCCTTGAAGTCAAGGCTGGCCACAATTGAAAGGGGGTTGTCCCAATTTTTGGGGTGTGGTTTTTCATCTCATTTGCTTGCAAAAATCCTCTTGGTTCATCTCCAAAGCTCATATCTCCTTCTCCACTAAAACCATGGCAACTTCTTAAACTCCATTGGGACAAAAGAGTTCTACACTATCCTACAGCATTCTTGGACATGTCGACTCGCCAACTTCGTGCCCGAGTTGCCTTGGACCAGAGGTGGGAGCCTGTAAAAGAACCCGGCGATGTGGTGCCCTTCCGACGAGGAGATGAAGACCGGAGATTCCGCGGGGAGATCGGGACGACGACGAGAAGACCGAAGGACACGGATCGCTCGGTATATCTCTCTACCCCTTCTCTAGTTAGCTAGGAATAGGTTAATGGCCCGATCCGGGTTTATAGTTCGCGGTGGTGCCGGTTTTAAAAGTTTCGTAAAAGTATCGTTTCCGCATTTTGGCCTCGGTTTGACTGCCGGGGCGCCGCCGTGCACTTACACTATTCATTTGGTATCCTCTTTATCAAGATCATAATCCGGGTACTGATCTATGTCTAGTACAATACTGATACCACCTCGGTATGCATGCACGTGTACGAAACACTATGCCAAAGGACCCGCTAAAACATCATGTCGTATCTCAAATACGAACCCTGCCATATCACCGATCTCACGGCCTCAAATCAAATTTCATCGACTCATCTCAAATCCCAAGTACTATCCTCAAATCTAGTATATGAACACATAGTCCCATACCCATGTGAACACATAAATATCTATTCCTATATACGCACATGTGAAAGAAGGAATGTATGCATGTATGTGTGTGCGTGTGGGTGCAACCACTACACTAGGGTTCGCAACTACACTAAACCAATCCAAGAACACAAAAATCCATCTTTATCATCAATAATCTCAAACAATATATAATCAATATATGTGTGTATACGTATTCGTATACATCACCACGAACTGCGGGGGTGCTATACGCCATCCACCCGACTTCTCCCCGTAGATATAAATGTACTCACCTTTGCTTGTCGATGCCGATGTCGCCACGCGCTTGCTTGCCACCTCCAAGTCTTCATGAGGGTACCTACATATAATAAACAATCGCAATTGCTATTAACATCAAGTCCAGAAACCAAAACGACACGCACATTGCTCGTAGGTTAGAACCTATAGCTTATGCGTACGAAAATCAATCAAACAACCCTTGTTGTCGATGTACAAACATGCGACAACCAAAAATGAATCCAGATATCAAAACTCATCATTTCAAATACGGAAAACATAAGGCAACAACATTGAAAACATGTTCCAGATTTGCTTAAAGTGAAAACAAGGTTCCAAAACAACACTAGGGTGATATATAGGGTACATATGACCTTTTGAAGCAATCTGGACACATCCCACCACTAAATGGCCGGCCACTCCCTTGTCAAAACCGGCCTCCTCGGTTTTCCTGGGGATATGGGGTGTCGTCTGGTCAGGGTGGTCTCATATAGTCTCAAATTGGCCCCCTGGAGTTGTTTATTTATCTCGTTTTGGTCTCGGTTCACTCCAGATTTCCCTGCACGCTCCAAACCCTCACAAAACCGACATTACAATTTCTGTTTTCAGTAAACCGGGTTTGTTTCAAATAGATCTGGGTTTCTAACCTCATAAGGGGGGTTTAAGGTCATCTCTAAGGTCCAATTGCACTAACACCACTCAAAGTCCCACACAAGTGTTTCCAGATTTTGACTCAGGTCAAATATAGCCAAGCAAACAAGTCTAGGGTAATGTATATATTATAGGTGATCTACTGAACCAACCTAGGGTCCCAGCCTCACCAGGTGGCCGGCCCCTATCCATAAAATTCCGGTCTCGCCGGCCCTGAGGGTTCCAGTGGGGTTTGCCTTGCTACAGGGGTTCCTAGGGCTAAAAATGGGTCTCTGGTATTGTTTAGTTGTCTTATATCTTCTCCAGGTCATCCCAAATTCTCAGTAAGCACTTTAAAAGTCACAAAACTGATATGGGTCAATTCTTGAGTTTGTGCATCTGGTTCGTGTCTTTGGTTCAGGTTAGGTATCACGTCACCAAGGTCATATAAACACTCCTAACTGCTCCCAGATTCCACCTACAGTCATTACATAAAAATCCAGTAGGACCAAACACCCCTAACCAGCTGTAGGGTTCCTAGGCACCCTAATGAGGTCTCACAAGGCATCAACCATGCCAATTTCAAAAGTCTAGGTGCCGAGAAACCCGACTACGGATCGTCGGCTAGAAATCTAGGCGAAAAGATAAACTAGTTAACACTTAACTAAGAGATACGGAAATACAACCTTTGTAGATCCGGTTCTCCACCTCCATAGCTCCGCAATGAAGTCTCCTCGCTGTCCATAACAAGTCCCGGGCTCTAGCGCCGGCTTCATCGGAGAATGGACGGGCTAGGTCATCGATGTCCATGCCGAAGATGATCTACGTCGAGGCATCGCTAAATCAAGCTCCTACTTCACCAAGTCAAGAAACTTATGAAGAAAACACACTCTACTACTTGGAAAGAGGTAGAGGATGAAGAAATAGGAAGTGGGTAGACTTTAGAATTGGATTTCTCACTCTAATTCATCAATCACCATTGATGAAGTGAAGCTTTCTTCATGTGAAGAAAGGAAGAAGAAGAAGAATTATGTATTGATAAGTTCATTAAAAAGAATAGAAAAACAAACCTTATCATAATTCTAACTATGGTTATGTGTAGAGAATTAACCAAGGTTTAAAGGAATGGTTAGGGTTAAGGATGAGATAAGAATGGTGGACAAAGTCAAAGCTTCATGAAGCTTCAACTAAACAACAAATAAAGCCACCATTCTTTTCTCTTTTCCATTTATTTTCCAAAATGAAATGGATAAATAAATAAGTGAATAATACAAAACCCTAACCATAATCATGTAACCATGGTTTGATCTTTACACAAAAACCCTAGCATAACATGTATCATCAAACATGATACAATCAAGTGCACAAAAGTATATCACATATACAATGTGTACAATCCGAGTGAGAAAATCCATTTAAAGTGAACCAATACTAGTTAACGCAAAGTAATATATCAAATATATAATTATGCATTAAATCATTAAATCAACACTTGATTTAACGATCCGGTCATATCGCATATAACCGACTAGTATCCAATGTATCGGCTTATCGAATCAACCCTCGATTCGATAACTAGGTTATATCGCATATAACCATACGACACATTCATCGTGAGAATGAAATACGGTATCACATACACGCATTATTCTCGGTCCCGCACATATCTCATATGCGCTCCTATTTCGTTTCGCTTGAGCCAGGAAACCTCTGTGTAGGACTCTAAAGACTCGTCAATACGCCGGCAGCAGATGATGATCATATCAAACACCCACAAGCTGCAAGCGGTCTGGTAAACGTAACGGCCACCCGGGTATTGAGCGATCTGAAGATCGACGAGCAAGCCCGCTCACACTCCAGTGAATCCAACCAGTAACACTACCGTACAGTCCGGTCTGATCGTCTGATATGTCGCGTATCTTGCCTAGGGGTGGTAAACGTCAGACCCCAATAGCTCGATAAGTCGTGTCGATATGAGGTCTATAACAATTCGAGAAACTACTGGTAACACTTACCAGTAAATCTCAGCAACCCTGGCGAGGGATTTCCTGTTATAGCCAATCGAACACAGCGCAACATCAACCCCCTATACCGGGAGAGACGAATCCCCTCCTATCGCTCATTTCCTCCATGTGACTCGGGACTGTACCCAAAAACCACCGTTTTGCACGCCCTCTTGGACGTGGTAAGATGGAAATCAAAGCACAGTGGGAACCACACAAGACTCTATGACGATCTCGGGTCAACAGACTACTCTGTACTAGTGTCACCAGAGAACTGCCATCTGGCGTGAGGTATAATACCATCTGGGAGTTCTCGGCGAGTCCGTCCAGTGTACCCAGTCTCTACTGAGCACCCGTATATCATCTCTGATGTCAAACACCAATGGATATGGGATCATCCATCGCCCATCTGTATGGGTCGAGAAGGTACACGCTAGTCTACTCTGGTATATCGATGCCCCGTCTCGATACACCCACGACTAGGGACTTTGAAGGATGTACTTATGGACTACCATGTCCCCACTAGTATGATCCGCATCACAGTCCAGGTAGTCAAGTACACATCCTAAGGGCTTTACCAACATGTAACAGAGAGACAATCAGTATACACGTTAAGGTAAAGAGCAACCAGATAGCATACTATCATGTCGAGCAAGAAAGTCCTCCCTATATATGTCCCAGCATCCACTACAATATACATCCAATGTACAGCAATGGCCTCTAGGGCATACATATAACTAACAATCTCCCACTTGAACTAAGGCCATCTGTAGCAGTGGTTGTAGTATCTCATACTCAACCATCCCATAAAAATCTTTCTCTGGGAACAGGCCTTTGTGAATGGATCCGCTGTGTTGTCCTCTGAGTCTACTCTCCTTACCTCGATCCCTTAGAGATCAACCATCTCTATGATCAGGTGATACTGCCTTAGAATATGTCTGGATCACTGATGGGACCGGCGTCCCTTGGCATAAGCCACAACTCCATTGTCACACAATGGTAGGAACCTAGTTCATCTCATGAACCAATATACACCCAAACAGCCTCTTTGGTAGCATCTTAAGTAGCGATGTATCCTGCCTTTATCGTCTAGTATGTCACGGTATCTAGCTTGGAACTCTTCCAACATACCGTCCCTTCACTGAGGGTAAAGACAATGCCTGTGACTGACATTCAGTCGTCTTTATCACCCTGGAACCCTTCCAGTGATTCTCCCCAGGATCGATTGATACCATCTCACTACTTCTAGTGAGGTTCCTAACATCCAATTAGATCTATCTCATAGATCCAAAATCCAGGATTTAGTAGGTATCACTTTGATCCTATATGGAGAATCATAGTGATATGCGGAGATTGATCGAGCGTAGCATAGGAAACTCTTTCCCTATCAAGAGTATGTCATCCACGTACTCTACGAGGATCGTCACCATACTCCCTACTACCTTTTTGTTTATACAAGGTTCATCTACCATTTTGATGATGTCAAACTCTTTGACTAACACATCGAAACAGATGTTCCAACTCCACGATGCCTGCTTTATCATATAAAACATCTTGCACACGTTTCCGCTGCTCCCACTGTCTACGAAGCCCTCTGCCTGTGTACTTATAGACTCTCTCTTCTAAAACATCATTTAGAAAAGCAGTCATGGCACCCAACCGCCAGATATCGTAGTCATGGTATGAAGCCGTGGCAAGTAGGATCTGGATGGACTTAAGCTTAGATACTGGAAAAAGGTTTCATCATTATCCACGCCTGGTCGATGACGAAAACCTTTAACTAGTCTAGCTTTGAAAGTCTCAACTTTTCCAAGTATACCAAGTAATCTTCTCAAGATATACTTGCTCCTGATGGGGATTTAACCCTTCAGATATAGCAACCAAAGTCCATACTTTGTTGGTGTATAAGGATTCCATCTCAGATCGCTTAGCATCCAGCCATTCTTACAGAGTCACACTCCTGATGGCCAGCTCGAAACTAGTTGGGTCATCATCTCATGATGCAGTCCTCGCTCCCACTGTCATAGAGAAACAGAAGTATCTCTCAGGTGGGTGAGGAACCCTACTAGATCGGCGGAGAGGCTGAGGTTCGTTGGAATCTACTGAATCCTTTGGTTCTTTCAAATCATCTGCTGTAGTTTGTATAGCTGGAACATTTCCAGTGCTACATAACAGATCTTGCCTCGAGCTTGTCCGGATTTTGCTTTTAGACATAGGCCGGACAACTCCAAATCTTAACTAACTTAAGACATGGGTTCTTCCCATTCCATATCACATATGAAGCGGTAGGCAACTGATTTGATTAGAACCCTATTCAATAGGTATGCAGCTTCTCAAGTGCATAACACCCAAAAGGAAATAGGTAGCTCAGTATTACTCATCATAGAGCACACCTTATCACATAGGGTGTAATTGCTCCACCCCGATATACCATCGTGCTATGGTGTATGCGGAGGAGTAATGCTGAGAGAGAATCTCATTCTCCTTTAGAAAAGTCCAGGATTTCCGTGCTCAAGTATTCTCCTACTCGATCACATCAAAGGACATAATACTTATACCCTTATTGGTTCTCTACTTCTAACTTATATTCTATGAATATCTCAAAAGGTTCGGACATGTGTTTCAACAGGAACATATGTCTGAATCTTGAGAGATTATCAGAGAATGTAATGAAGTACAAAGAACCGGTCTTGGCATGTGTAGACAGGGGACTTACATACATCAACATGTATCATCCCAAGAGTTCACTAACTCTTTCTCTGTTTCCAATAAACAGAGCTAGTGTCATTATATCTTTGTGACATGACTGGCAAGTTTCACAAGATGTAGATTCAAACTGATTTAAATATGCATCTACATGTAACTTTAGCTAGTCGGGTCACATTGATCTGACCTAGTCTACAATACCTTAAGAAGGATCCGTTCATTTCTGAACTCTTCCTCTTATGTGTGTTCCATATACTAAGAACTGTAGTTTGATTTAGAACATCAACGCTTTTAGATAACGTGCCTGAACCGATCAACTTTTGATATAGGAAATGTTCAAAACATTATCCATCAATACAAAATTATATCCTTTCTTTACTAATAAAGAGACTGATATGATTTTGTATATCAGGTTCGGTATCTAATAACATTCGTTCAGAATCAATGTATTGGTAATACAGGGTGACAGTGACCAACAGACTTGGCTTCAACACTTGCCCCGTTTTCTGCCTCATGAAACTTATCACCCGTTCTCAGTTCTCTACCTTTCTGTAGCCCTATGTAACAGATTACATATCTGGGATCCTGATCTGGTATCACATACCCAGGACGTAAAGGACACTGAGAAACAGTTCTATATAATGAACACACCTGAAGATGATGCATCATCATGCACTCTCCTCGTTTGGGCGGCACGGGAAATTTGGTATTCCCCAATTTCCTGCTCGGTCTTATAACAATTATAAGTTGGAGCGGGACCAACGTTCCCCAGCTCAGTCTAACAAGCGGGTTCGGTCAATAATCCGTATTATTATCTTGATTAAGGCGTGATATGGTCGCTACCTGGAGAGAGAGAGAAGAAAACACTCAGCGTGCGCTCTAGCAAGAATAGATTGGTTATTATTTTATCTAATCAGGATGGCTCCCACTGCTTTTTATCAAATCTTCCTTCAAACCCTAAAAGGAAAGACTAGCCGGGATTAATTACACACTACAAGTTCGCCAATCTTTCAGCCAGGCCAGTGTCGGTACTTTGAGGGAGGTCCCCCGTGCTTTCGCACGAACCTAATTAATGTAAACCTCGTTTTCCCAGAGGCGTAACCTCGTTAACACCTTTCTAGACACCTACTTGATCGGCTAATTGTAATGTGTAAAACTCTCCGAGGAGTAACTCTTACTCGCAGCGGGTATCGGGATCCAACTATCTCATAGAAGGTATGCAATCTCATTGCAAATTTCAACACTTGAAATTCCCGATAATATTTTGCCCCTAGCGTCCTATGACCTTGACAGAGGTCAACAAACCATAGGCTGCTAGTCAAGTTCAACCCGTCATTTCCTGATTGAAGTAAACCCACCCGCACGACCCTTGACAGAGGTCAACAAGATCGCACGACTATCCTAAATCAATCACATCATATGCTTATACAGATAAGCACTAATCAGCTACCGCACACTACGCCTTGACAGAGGTCAACAAACGCAGCACGAATACTAACTACTACTTATCTGAAATGACGGAGGGCTACGACAGGTTTTTCTGAAAACCTATTGCGTAATGAACTTGATATCGTTGTAGAATCAAATGATTTTAAAATGGAGTGCTTTTGAGGCTTTTCTAGTTTTGCTAAAGGAGTCACTCCCGGTGAAGGGATCGTCGGTCCTTTCCTCGTCGAATGAGGTGCGGGATATATCATATATATCACTGTGCAAAGCAAAAACACTTAAAAGCAATCAGAAGACAAACCGAGTGTGTAGCATCTGCCAGTTATTACTAAAGGAGTCATTCCCGGTGAAGGGATCTCGGTCCTTTCCTCATCGAATAAGGTGCAGGATATATCACATATACCGCTGTGCAAAGCAACAACTGTAGCTACCTGTTTTATTTTGAAATTCAATTCTACAACATCTTAGGTTTCTTTTATTTCATTAATCTCATTAATGAAGTCCCATCATTTATGTACCTAAACATCACAGATAAATACGACGTACACTTATGCCATCCGCATTCGCCTCGATGTCCCCTCGTGCACCGTTAGGTTAGGTAACTAACGGCAGAGCGGGGCCGGGCTAGCGCGGGTGTAAAACATAAGTAACGCCTATATAATATATCATATATACTATATACAGTATCTATCACAGAACATCACATGATCACATCACAGATATCGCAGCAGAAGAATCATATGAAATATTGGATATACTAGGACGTCCGTGTTTTCAATACGAGCCAGTATAAAACACGGATTCCACGGTCGCGATGAATAGCCAAACCCACACCCCTAGACCCCTACGAGAGCGGCAAGCAACCCTACCAATTCTAGAGTTAGGAGACCCGGACTCGACTCCTCGAGTTGGTCTCCCACTGGACTCCAGAACCCGGTTACTTGTGCTCCCCTCCTTGGGTCTATCCTAGTGCGGAAAAGTAAATAATATATAAACGGTGACAACTTCCGCAACCTGGAAGTGCTCCAATAAAAGAATATTACATACAAGTTTTTACATGAATGAAAATGAAAAACACTCATCTCACATAAAAACCCCCGGCTATTCAAACACGACGATCTAATATAACATATCCAGCAATACATAACTGTTGGAGATAGTTCCCTCAGAGTCAATTATTGGATCACAGGCACGTGATTGCAATGATTGAGGGAGGACCTATCCCGGTACGACAGTCTTACTCGAGATGATAGTTTGCTATCTGGTTTACCTTTATCATCGTGTACTGCTTTAGGTGACCTGACAGGTCGCTATTGCACGTTGATAGAGCCCCTAGGATTCTTGCTTGACTGCCGGCAGTATGAGGGCGATCATATACGTGAGAGCTGGGGTCTACAAGCATATCCTTAAAAGGTCCCTAGTCGTGGGAGTTTCGAGACAGGGCATCGATTCTCCAGAGTAGACTAGTGTATACAGTCGAGACCCCGACGAGGGGCGGTGGCCGGTCTCACAAGCCACTGGTGTCAGTTGGTTCACCTAAGATGTATGCAGGTGCTCATTGGGTTATGAGTACACCGGACAGGACTCGCCGGGAACATGCTAGTTGGTCTTATACCTGACGTCAGATAGCAGTTCCCACGTGACATGTGTACAGGTTAGTTCATCGACCTGGGGATCGTCATTTGTCTCGTGTGAGTTCCCACTGTGCTTTGATTACTACCCTACCACGGCTCAAAGGAGTCGTGCAAACAGGTTTTAGTTGGGTACAGTCCCGAGCCACATGGAGGCAGTGAGCGGATCTTCAGGGGTTCGTCTCTCCCGGTATTGGGGGTGAGGTCGCGCTGTGTCTAGGAGAGCCATTACACGAAGTCCTTGGCCAAGGCAGGAGATTTACTGGTAGGTATTCCAGTAGTATCTCAGGTTGTTCTGGGCTACACTCCGACACGTCTTGTACCGCTTTTGGGGGTCTGACTTTTACCCACCCCCTAGGCCCGACATGCGATGCTCATAGACGAACGGACCAGACTGTACGGATATTTTCACTGACAGGCTCAGTAGGGTGTCAGGATGAGTTCGCTCATCGACGTCCCTTTTGGTCAATAGCTGGTGGCCCGTTACGTATTGGCTTATACCTCTGACGTGCTAGTGGTTAAATCCACAGCCATAGTATTGACGAGTCTTTAGAGTCCACCACACTTTCAGTTACTCAGCTTTCGGGCGAAACGCTGTAGAGGCCGTATGGAGATATGGCAGGGTCCGATCAGATACGTGCGGTATTGTACGGATCAGGATCGGACGGTTTGTACTAGAGGCCGTATAGATATATGGCAGGGTTCGATCAGATACGTGCGGTATTGCACGGATCAGGATCGAACGGATATTACTAGCCGGCTTTGGTTTAAGCCGGATCCTAGTTTAGTACAGTGTAGATTTTGTCTCTTTGCATTTGTATCCGGACGGAATACAGATGCGGGTGTGTATGCACAGTATCGGGGTTTTTCTGTAATTTATTACGGGATCAGTTTTCTGGAGTTGCCAGTTTGCATTCCGTTCCGGCCGGTTTTCCTTTCTTCTTTCCCGGCCGGACTTTTCCGATGGAGGGGGTTATTTGCAATTGTGCAAATAACATTTGTGGAGGGGGTTTTCTTGCAAATGTATTCATTATGATAGAATAACCATCCTTGCTTTTTCATGATGATTTTTGCATTAATTGAGATTGGAAAGGGTATGGAGGGTGAAGCATGGTTGATGTTTCCTTGCTTTATGATATGGTCACCTTCTCTTTCTCCTACACTCACCTCCCTCTTGATTTTGTTTCATATCCCTCCACCATTCTCCTTTTAGCATAGCCGGCCACACATTTTGATGAGGGGAGAAAAATGAGAGGGTTTCATTTTGGTATGATAGCATTATTCTTGATCTCATTTCATGCTAGAAAAATGCAAGCACCATTTTTCTTTTTGATTCCTCCATCAAGGCAACATAACCCCAAAGAGACAAGCATCATCTACACTACATTCTACAGCACATCTTGGGCATGTCGACTTGCCGGCTTCATGCCCGAGTTGCCTCGGTATAGAGGCGGGAGCCCGTAAAAGATGCAGGCGATGTGGTGCCCTTCCGGCGAGGAGGCGACGACCGGAGTTTCCACGGGAGATCGGGACGATGACAAGAAGACCGGAGGACTCGGATCACTCGGTATATCTCTTCCCATCTTGTAGTTAGCTAGAACTAGTTTAATGGTACGATCCGGGTGTTTAGTGCGCGGTGGTGCCGGTTTGCAAAGTTCGCAAAATTAAAGTTTATCACCGTTTCCGTATTTGGCCGTCGGATTGACGGCCGGGGCGCCGCCGTGCACTTACAGTGGTATCAGAGCCTCGCCATTAACTTCGTCTAGCTTCGTTTGATGTATTTTTCAGTTCCGATCGACCAAAATTCCAAAAACCCAATTTTAGTTCACGACAGTTTTCTGTTGAAATTTTTTGGTCTCCAAAAATTTTTCAGGTTGTATAAAATTGATGGACTGGAGACTATAAGACTACTGGAAAAATTCGATACATTCAGTCGACGATTGGAGCACGGAACCGCGGCCAAACCCCCCCTGGGGTCGCGGTTCCGCCGCACATTGGAGTCGTTAATGCATCAATTTTTTCCAGTAGGCTTCTGGGCTATTTTTAGGGGTTTTGGAATATTAAAATTGGGCCCAGGTTTTCTGTGAGTGCTACAGTTTTGATTGGGGGCCTACTTGTTAATTTTTTATCGATCGGATATTTTAAACACATCTTTCACGGTATTTACATTATATCTGCGACCGTGAATGTCACTCGAACGGTAAATCCGGTCTAACTGCTATAGCCCGGTTAGACGGATTTGCGAACGTGACTTTCACGTTGATGTTCTATGTATTTGCTGTGATGTTGCGGATCGGTCGTGGGGGATAGCCTGGATGCAATGCTAGTACTGTTTTGTTGTATTATGTACATTTGATATTGCGGGGCGAGCGTCCGACATGTGGACTGCCATCACTGCCTGTTTGTATTATTCTTTTGGGGCACGACCTGGTTGCGGTCGATGTACCCGTTGTATGTATATTTTACTTTCTGTACTAGGGTTACCCCGCGGAGGGGTGCACGGATAGCCGGGTTCTAGAGGGCAACGGGCCCGCATCTCAGGGCATTGAGACGGAGGGGCTTCAGTCTGGAATTGGCGGGCTATTCGCCGCACTCGTAGGAGGTACAGGTTGACCCAGGAGGGGTGCCCAAGTTACCGGATTCCGTGAAGTGCTGGGTTGTCCATTCACGGCGCTGAAGGGGGCTGCCTCGCTTCGGGTTTTGGCGGGTGACTTGCCGTGCCCGTAGGGGTCTAGGATTTCATTGCACAGGCTATCCACACGACCAGGGGAACGTCGGGTTTCAGCAGTGGCTCTGTGAAACCCGGGGATCCCAGATATCTGTATTGTTCTGTGATGCTGTACATTTCTGTGATGTTGCATGTTATTCACGCCTTGAGCGAAATACTATATATTGGTATATATATTAGTAGATGTTGTATATGTTTTTCATCCGCGCTAGTCCAGTCCCCGCTCTGCCGTTAGTTAGCTAACCTAACGGGTGATGACGGGACCCAGTGGCGAATGCGGATGGCATATACGTACGTCAGTATATTTTCGTTCTTTGTGGTGTGATCTATTGATGGGACTGCGTTGATTCGGATCAATGCAAGTTAAACAAACCTAATCTGATGTTGTTGGAACACTTTTCAAAAAACTGTTATTGCAAGGACGTTCACTTTTGTTTTGCATCGTGGTATTCAGTTGGAATATCCTGCACCTCATTCTACGGGGAAAGAGCCGAGATCCCTTCACCGGGAGTGACCTCTTTAGTAAAGGTTTTCGTCACTATATTTTCTAAAAAGCTATCCGTTCCTTCAACGATATCAAGTTCATTACGTTAACGGTTTTCGCCAGAAACCATTCGTAGCCCTCCGTCGTTTCATATCGATAGTCAATAGTATTCAAGCTGTGTTTGTTGGCCATAGTCAAGGCACAGTGTTTGGTAGCTGTTGGTTATTCATATGTAGCATAGATAGATGCGTTGGTTTGGGACAGTCGTATAGCCTTGTTGGCCCTAGTCAAGGGCTTGTACGGGTGGGTTCAAATCAACCTGGACAATGACGGGTAGAACTTGACATGTGACTTATGATTTGTTGGCCATAGTCAAGGTCATAAGAGCATGGGGTAGAAATCACATCGGGAGTTTCAAAAGAACTGAAACTTGCCAGATATGCGCATACCTTCTGGAGTGTTATAGCGTGAGCGGATTCCGTCACGTTATCATGCGATGATAGTTGGATCCCGATTCCCACTGATGAGTTGGTTTACTCCTCGGGTGACCCCGACTAATTCTTCTTTCAGGTTTGGAGGAGGATTTGAGGTACAGTGGGAGGTTTCCAGATTAGATAAATTGGTAACCATTCTGATCTTGGTTAGAGTGCACGCTGAGTGTTTCTTTTCTCTCTCTCTGGCAGCGACCATTGACCCGACCCTAGACTTTGACTCAGTGACCAAGTTGACCGAACCTTCTTAACGCTGGCTTTTGGATTGTCAGAGTTGCAGACCTCATTGCCATTCCTACTTTTACCCTTTTCTCCAGGACACCCCGTATTACTACGAACGTCCACTTCCATTGGACAAAACCATCGTATGGTTAGATACGAACTCGAAGGAATTCGAGGATGGTTTCCGGTTCTAGAGAAAACGGATAGGATCATTCAGTTGTCTTTTCCCTTTTACCTTCTCTCAAGTTGTGAGTACTCCTTGGTTTAGGAGATAGTACACCTATTATGCAAATTGGATAGTCTTCTTCCAAACCTTAGGCTGGTGCCGACCGGTAGGGAATGAAGAAAACCAATTAGCCTAAACGGTGTGCAGAAGGTATTAAGATTAAGACAAAGCAAGGGATTAATAAGAGGGCAAAGTAAATTGCGACTGATATTCACGACCAAACCAAGTATTTCTTCGCCAATCCTAAATCACCTTTGTATTTCTCCAGGACACTCCGTATCACTATGAAGATCCACAGTTTATTGGATACTCCATCGTATGGTTATATACGAACTCGAAAGGAACTTGTTCCAGTTCGGGGATGGATTCTGGTCCAGGAGAAATAGGAATAAGGTTTGTTCGGTTGTCTTTTATCTTCGCCTTCTCTCGCATTGCGAGTGCTCCTGGGACTAGGACAGTACACCCATTATGCTTATTGGATAGTCTTCTTCCAAACCATAGGCTGGTGCCGAACGGTAGGGAAGGAAGAAAACCAATTGGCCTAAAGGGGTGTGCAGAAGGTAATGACTAAGGACATATAAAGGGATTTGGAGAGGTGGCAAAGAATTATGCGGTTATAGTTGTGAATCTGTATAATGGTAGAGGCATTACTAAGAATACCAGGATACCCCATCGAAACATTTCAATGTTTCAGTTCACTGTGTACTGTTAAAAGAAAACTGATTTCCCGATTAGATACTTACTCCAGGGTATGTATTTACCAGGTATGATTCTCACATCTGTATGGCTTTACAGATGATGAGTGGGAGTAAGTTATTGGAAATTGGGTGATCATCCTCATTATATCGGGATTCGTTGTAATCGGTGATATTTGAGGAGATCATCTGGGCTGTTTGCCGGTCGGCAAATATTTGGTTTTGAATATCCGCTGTTGTGCACCAATTTCAAATTGATATATCTGTACGTCTATTTTCATAGAGTGAGATATACCTTTTGATATTATGTCGATGACATTTACCTATATCAGTGGATGGTTAGGTAAGGAGCATTAAACAGCGGTGTAATTCTTCTTAACCATAAGTACAGTTTTCAACCTACGACGCACAGTGAAAGAGTTGTTAGACTCAGCGGACTTATACAGAGTAATGTATGTTGTCCAGTGTCCATTAGGACAGAGGGGTTGGTCCTCATACTATATTCTGTTTACTTTTAACTTCTCTAGTTCTTAGACATGTGTTTCGTAGAAACACAGGGTCTAAGTTTTGAGGAGTTATAGGTATTTGAATAGAGTAGAGAACCAGGTGTAGCAAGTATCGGGATTCTTCAAGGTGATCGAAGATGTAGATACTTGTGTATGGTATTCAGTTGATAGTAATGATAAAGAGTAATTGCTTCTCTTTCAGGTTACTCATAATTGGAAGTATTCCTAAGTTGAGTGACGCTGATCGGCCTCTCTCCATTTAGTTGACATGCACTGGAGATAGCTGCATGATTTGAATCTGGTTCAATTAAATCAGTGCCTCTGGTTCTATATTGGATATAGTACAGTTCATATCTTAACATTGTTAAGGTACGGGGAGTTGTCCGGCTTATGATTAAAACCAGACTCTGGATAACTCAAGGCGCGTTTCTGTAATGGCTGTTTGTGGGTTGACCCAGGCTATGAAGAGGGTTGATTTTCTACCATCTGGAAGATCAATAGTGATATTGTTCTTAACTCGCCACATTTTAAAAGAAATGGTTATTTTTCAAAAACAGTAGTGGGAGTATGGTAGAACTGGAAGTGATTCCAGAACCGCAAACGATTACTGAAGATTTAATAAGGAACCTAAAGATTCAATCAGTTTTGACATTCCATTAGCCACTCCGCAGATAAGATGGGTAACTTCAGGCACCCGAGAGGTACTCCGGTAGCCTCAAGGACGGTGACAGGGAAGTTCTTGTTTACCCACACTTGCTATTGTTGTTGTTCCAGGCTGCGAGACCCGGCAGGAGGATGAGTATAGCGTCGTTCTAAACTAGCTTTAGAAGTGCACGTCTATATGACTCTGCCAGAGGGTTGTCGTAGTCAGTGGGAGCAGCGGAAGCATTGGTGGACATCAGGCTTATGTCTATTTATAGACTAAAGCAGATATAGCGGAGATAGATCATCTATTTCTGATGTGACAGTCATAGGTTTGACGTCATCAGAATAGGGGACGGATCTGTTGAGAAGGTAGTAGGGTGTGATATCCGGGTTTTGGATGACATACACAGAGTAGGAAAGGAAACTCCTATACTACGATCGGTTATACTTTGGTCGTCACACAGTGGTTTCTCCACAAAGGACTTGGACACAATATCAGACATACTGGTTACTAGATCTATGGTTTTTAGATCTAGATTTGGGTGGTTTCCCAATCAGGGTACTTTGACAGCATTCTAAGAGTATTTAGAATGGACGACTCCTGGCACGGTAGTGAACCTGCAGGTGATGGAGTCACCCTCTCTAAAGGTGTCTTTTAGACTAAAGTAGAGAGGGATGTGCATGATTGGCAGATCACTTGCTTAGGCAATTGAGTCAATCATGAGATGTCAAGTACCACACCAGATGTTGTTCTTGCACTAGATGCAACAAGTTGACATTGATCCAATCCTGGAGAAACAGTCGGAAGCAGTTTTAGAACATAAGTGGATGTTCTAGGGATATGATAACGACAGCCTCATTTGGGAGACAGTTATCATTCCAGGCTTCCAAGGTGACATGGACGACAAGGAGGTTGTCAGAGTTATAGTTTTCCTTCTGACGAGGGGCAGTATTCTGGACAGGTGATCCAAGGCAATACTGAGGGAGGCATGGCGCAGGATACTGATTAAGTTCAGTTGACGATACAGTCTAAGAAGTTTGGATTTGGAGTTCATTTATGAGCTCGGTCCCATCAGACATCCAGACATTCTAAGACAGGTATTGCTCATTTTGGGAGATGGCTTTCTCCGCGAACTTGAGATATAGAGAGACATAGAAAGAAACATCTAGGCGGATCCACTCGTTGAAGCTATTCCTCGAACGCAATAGTCTCGCAAACGAGCTTTGTGAGACTGACTAATAGAGGAGTTGGGTGTTCGGTATCACACGGGCTGTGAGTATGCGACATCGCAATAATTAGTCTTGAGTGCAAGTGGGAGATTGTTGGAGATAGTGCCATCAGAGTCAATTATTGGATCACAGGCACGTGATTGCAATGATTGAGGGAGGACCTATCCCGGTACGACAGTCTTACTCGAGATGATAGTTTGCTATCTGGTTTACCTTTATCATCGTGTACTGCTTTAGGTGACCTGACAGGTCGCTATTGCACGTTGATAGAGCCCCTAGGATTCTTGCTTGACTGCCGGCAGTATGAGGGCGATCATATACGTGAGAGCTGGGGTCTACAAGCATATCCTTAAAAGGTCCCTAGTCGTGGGAGTTTCGAGACAGGGCATCGATTCTCCAGAGTAGACTAGTGTATACAGTCGAGACCCCGACGAGGGGCGGTGGCCGGTCTCACAAGCCACTGGTGTCAGTTGGTTCACCTAAGATGTATACAGGTGCTCATTAGGTTATGAGTACACCGGACAGGACTCGCCGGGAACATGCTAGTTGGTCTTATACCTGACGTCAGATAGCAGTTCCCAGGTGACATGTGTACAGGTTAGTTCATCGACCTGGGGATCGTCATTTGTCTCGTGTGAGTTCCCACTGTGCTTTGATTACTACCCTACCACGGCTCAAAGGAGTCGTGCAAACAGGTTTTAGTTGGGTACAGTCCCGAGCCACATGGAGGCAGTGAGCGGATCTTCAGGGGTTCGTCTCTCCCGGTATTGGGGGTGAGGTCGCGCTGTGTCTAGGAGAGCCATTACACGAAGTCCTTAGCCAAGGCAGGAGATTTACTGGTAGGTATTCCAGTAGTATCTCAGGTTGTTCTGGGCTACACTCCGACACGACTTGTACCGCTTTTGGGGGTCTGACTTTTACCTACCCCCTAGGCCCGACATGCGATGCTCATAGACGAACGGACCGGACTGTACGGATATTGTCACTGACAGGCTCAGTAGGGTGTCAGGATGAGTTCGCTCATCGACGTCCCTTTTGGTCAATAGCAGGTGGCCCGTTACGTATTGGCTTATACCTCTGACGTGCTAGTGGTTAAATCCACAGCCATAGTATTGACGAGTCTTTAGAGTCCACCACACTTTCAGTTACTCAGCTTTCGGGCGAAACGCTGTAGAGGCCGTATGGAGATATGGCAGGGTCCGATCAGATACGTGCGGTATTGTACGGATCAGGATCGGACGGTTTGTACTAGAGGCCGTATAGATATATGGCAGGGTTCAATCAGATACGTGCGGTATTGCACGGATCAGGATCGAACGGATATTACTAGCCGGCTTTGGTTTAAGCCGGATCCTAGTTTAGTACAGTGTAGATTTTGTCTCTTTGCATTTGTATCCGGACGGAATACAGATGCGGGTGTGTATGCACAGTATCGGGGTTTTCCTGTAATTTATTACGGGACCAGTTTTCTGGAGTTGCCAGTTTGCATTCCGTTCCGGCCGGTTTTCCTTTCTTCTTTCCCGGCCGGACTTTTCCGATGGAGGGGGTTATTTGCAATTGTGCAAATAACATTTGTGGAGGGGGTTTTCTTGCAAATGTATTCATTATGATAGAATAACCATCCTTGCTTTTTCATGATGATTTTCGCATTAATTGAGATTGGAAAGGGTATGGAGGGTGAAGCATGGTTGATGTTTCCTTGCTTTATGATATGGTCACCTTCTCTTTCTCCTACACTCACCTCCCTCTTGATTTTGTTTCATATCCCTCCACCATTCTCCTTTTAGCATAGCCGGCCACACATTTTGATGAGGGGAGAAAAATGAGAGGGTTTCATTTTGGTATGATAGCATTATTCTTGATCTCATTTCATGCTAGAAAAATGCAAGCACCATTTTTCTTTTTGATTCCTCCATCAAGGCAACATAACCCCAAAGAGACAAGCATCATCTACACTACATTCTACAGCACATCTTGGGCATGTCGACTTGCCGGCTTCATGCCCGAGTTGCCTCGGTATAGAGGCGGGAGCCCGTAAAAGATGCAGGCGATGTGGTGCCCTTCCGGCGAGGAGGCGACGACCGGAGTTTCCGCGGGAGATCGGGACGATGACAAGAAGACCGGAGGACTCGGATCACTCGGTATATCTCTTCCCATCTTGTAGTTAGCTAGAACTAGTTTAATGGTACGATCCGGGTGTTTAGTGCGCGGTGGTGCCGGTTTGCAAAGTTCGCAAAATTAAAGTTTATCACCGTTTCCGCATTTGGCCGTCGGATTGACGGCCGGGGCGCCGCCGTGCACTTACAATAACATCACATGTCATCAACGTAAGTAAATATGCACATCCCAATTGTCGTTGACATATAGAAACGAAACCGGCGATATCACATATTACACTTACGGTCACAGAAAAGAAAGTGTAAAACTACAACAGTTGGAATCCGCAACCTTTTCAGACATCGCATGCCTAATCAAATGAATTACTTAGACATCACATGCCTAACAATTATAAACCCCGCATTTTAGTCTCATTATCGAAAACACTTTTCACTATCAAGTCGGGCAATTCAACAAGATTCCCGAAAAACTGATCGAATGCTCGTCGCAAACTTTAGTAGGCGGCAGCACCCCTGATACCGTCGACGAAGTGCACCAAGGCGGAACACCGCTACCGCGAGCACCCGAATGGATGCTTTCGGCGACGGGGTTCTCCTACAGTCACTTGGTCGGGGCTATGGAGTGAGGCTGTCTATTAAGTTTACCCGGCGAGTATCCACGTACACTACGTGATTGCGACGGAATTTTGATCACATCAAAATTCCGTGGCAACCGATCAAGTGAGACTAAACTTCTATGTTTATAATATTCATTCAGTTATCTCATAACTTTTGTGAATTCCAATTGTTGTATCCCATTCCGGATAAATAGAAAATGTCAAACTTTCCGATCGAACAATCGAACACCCAAGTTTTCCCGATACAGATCAACACATGAAATAAGTCTAACAACATTCAGTTCGTGCCTCAGTACCAACGGTCCAGCCGTAGAAGGGTCAAGCCAACGCCTCACATGTGGCACGCCGTACTGCCCCAAACCCGAAGGTTCAAAGGGCAGTTCAAGACGGTCACATAATCGAGTTAAGGTTTGTCTTCTAGAGGGTCCATCGAGTTACTTGCACTACTTAGAACGTCGTTAAACCATGGAAAAAATCCAACGCTTGGAAATTTCCCGACAGGGGAAAAATTGGGTATTTATATCCGGTCGAACTTTTTTAACATATTCTAAAATTTATCCGGAAAGCCACACAGACAAAATTTGATACTTCGATCGAAACACCGAATCCCCAAAACAACCCCAGAAAATTCAACTCTTGAATAAATATTAAAAATTCCCAGAAAACTCAGCATCAGAAAACATGAATTACTGTGCAAAAAGTGGAGGATGACGTCACCATGTTGCCGCGGAACCGCCGCAGAAGCCAGGCTTCTGCCGCGGTTCCGCCGCCGTTTACACTGTACATGAATAAAATTTTGCGCCGTAATTCTTAGAATTCCCTGCTGAATTTTTTACGAATTTTTAATTTGGAAAAATCCCAGTTTTTAGAAAAAGTCCAGAGAGCAAGTTTGGTTTGGGGTTTCGGGTTCGTTCGGACTTCAAATTCCGTCTGGACTTCGCCTAAGGCTCTAGCTTGGCTCTGATACCACTGTAGGGCAGGCAACCACCCCATCTAATGGGGTCACCGTGGCACCTACGGGTCCCTCAGCAGCTACTTTTTACGCATGCCCCCTCGCGAGAACTACAACCCGCCGGAACACCTTCCGGTCACGGGACACCCTGGGGGTAAGAGCCTATGCTTCGCCACACTGTCACACAGTGAGAACCCCCCATAGGTCGACATCTAATGCCTAGTAGCTCTGATACCACTATAGGGTTCCTAGGCACCCTAATGAGGTCTCATAAGGCATCTACCATGCCAATTTCAAAAGTCTAGGTGCCGAGAAACCCGACTACGGATCGTCGGCTAGAAATCTAGGCGAAAAGATAAACTAGTTAACACTTAACTAAGAGATACGGAAATACAACCTTTGTAGATCCGGTTCTCCACCTCCATAGCTCCGCAATGAAGTCTCCTCGCTGTCCATAACAAGTCCCGGGCTCTAGCGTCGGCTTTATCGGAGAATGGACGGGCTAGGTCATCGATGTCCATGCCGAAGATGATCTACGTCGAGGCATCACTAAATCAAGCTCCGACTTCACCAAGTCAAGAAACTTATGAAGAAAACACACTCTACTACTTGGCAAGAGGTAGAGGATGAAGAAATAGGAAGTGGGTAGACTTTAGAATTGGATTTCTCACTCTAATTCATCAATCACCATTGATGAAGTGAAGCTTTCTTCATGTGAAGAAAGGAAGAAGAAGAAGAATTATGTATTGATAAGTTCATTAAAAAGAATAGAAAAACAAACCTTATCATAATTCTAACTATGGTTATGTGTAGAGAATTAACCAAGGTTTAAAGGAATGGTTAGGGTTAAGGATGAGATAAGAATGGTGGACAAAGTCAAAGCTTCATGAAGCTTCAACTAAACAACAAATAAAGCCACCATTCTTTTCTCTTTTCCATTTATTTTCCAAATGAAATGGATAAATGAATAAGTGAATAAAACAAAACCCTAACCATAATCATGTAACCATGGTTTGATCTTTACACAAAAACCCTAGCATAACATGTATCATCAAACATGATACAATCAAGTGCACAAAAGTATATCACATATACAATGTGTACAATCCGAGAGAGAAAATCCATTTAAAGTGAACCAATACTAGTTAACGCAAAGTAATATATCAAATATATAATTATGCATTAAATCATTAAGTCAACACTTGATTTAACGATCCGGTCATATCGCATATAACCAACTAGTATCCAATGTATCGGCTTATCGAATCAACCCCCGATTCGATAACTAGGTTATATCGCATATAACCATACGACACATTCATCGCGAGAATGAAATACGGTATCACATACACGCATTATTCTCGGTCCCGCACATATCTCATATGCGCTCCTATTTCGTTTCGCTTGAGCCAGGAAACCTCTGTGTAGGACTCTAAAGACTCGTCAATACACCGGCAGCAGATGATGATCATATCAAACACCCACAAGCCGCAAGCGGTCTGCTAAACGTAACGGCCACCCGGGTATTGAGCGATCTGAAGATCGACGAGCAAGCCCGCTCACACTCCAGTGAATCCAACCAGTAACACTACCGTACAGTCCGGTCTGATCGTCTGATATGTCGCATATCTTGCCTAGGGGTGGTAAACGTCAGACCCCAATAGCTCGATAAGTCGTGTCGATATGAGGTCTATAACAATTCGAGAAACTACTGGTAACACTTACCAGTAAATCTCAGCAACCCTGGCCAGGGATTTCCTGTTATAGCCAATCGAACACAGCGCAACATTAACCCCCTATACCTGGAGAGACGAATCCCCTCCTATCGCTCATTGCCTCCATGTGACTCGGGACTGTACCCAAAAACCACCAGTTTGCACGCCCTCTTGGACGTGGTAAGATGGAAATCAAAGCACAGTGGGAACCACACAAGACTCTATGACGATCTCGGGTCAACAGACTACTCTGTACCAGTGTCACCAGAGAACTGCCATCTGACGTGAGGTATAATACCATCTGGGAGTTCTCGGCGAGTCCGTCCAGTGTACCCAGTCTCTACTGAGCACCCTTATATCATCTCTGATGTAAAACACCAATGGATATGGGATCATCCATCGCCCATCTGTATGGGTCGAGAAGGTACACGCTAGTCTACTCTGGTATATCGATGCCCCGTCTCGATACACCCACGACTAGGGACTTTGAAGGATGTACTTATGGACTACCATGTCCCCACTAGTATGATCCGCATCACAGTCCAGGTAGTCAAGTACACATCCTAAGGGCTTTACCAACATGTAACAGAGAGACAATCAGTATACACGTTAAGGTAAAGAGCAACCAGATAGCATACTATCATGTCGAGCAAGAAAGTCCTCCCTATATATGTCCCAGCATCCACTACAATATACATCCAATGTACAGCAATGGCCTCTAGGGCATACATATAACTAACACCAGCTTCAGGTAACTACCCTACAGAACCCACACCCTAACTCCTCAATTGAGCCGAGGTCGCCAGATTTTCCTCCTAGGTCGCCGGCCGAAACCGGTGGGAAGGGGGTAGGGTTTTGGGTGGTCACCTAGGGTCTCGAGTATAACACTACCACTCTGTTTGTTTTCACTAAGAAGTCTCGGGGTCACAGCAGGTTGTCCATGTCTCAAAACGACACAAAAATACGATATCGAAACAAAACTAAACTAAAAGGAAAAAGTTATACCTCATGTGTTCCTCTCTAGGCAGCACTAACTTCCCAAAGCCGTCAAAATCCTACTTTGCTCGGTTCATCTTGTAGAGGAAGAGATGGGGACTTATTTTTGTGAAGGGGGTGTAGGGTTTTGGGGAATGGTTGGAGGTAGATCTAGGGTTTAAGTGGAGGGTGGAGGAGTTGAGGAAGATGAAGAGGGTGATGGAAATGGTGGGGGATTTCTTTTTGGGCAGCAGCCCTCCTCTCTCTCTCACTAATACCCACTCTCTCTTCTCTCTCCAAGCATGCTTTGCCTCATGATTATGTCTCCTTTGACTTTTCCTTTTCCCCTTTTTCTTTTCCTTATTTTCCACCTCACCCAATGGTAAACCCTAAGCAACAATACACCCACAACTTGTAAGAAAATGTAACAAGTGTGGAAAAAAAAAGATATGTGCATATTTTTGCCCAAAAATGCTAAAAACCCGATTAGCGATTTTTAATCGCGATTAGCACCAAATTAGCCTATAATTAACCATAAAAACTTAAGAATGGCATAATTCAACAAAATACCCTATTTTAGAATTTTCCATAATTTTTCCAAAATTTTCTCCATTTATCGGTATTTAATTATACCGAAATATTAAAATATTCAATAAAATAATATTAAATTATAAAAATTCACAACAATAATATTTTATTTTTTTGAAATGTTACAATATTCCCCCCTTAAAGAAATTCGGTCCCCGAATTTAAATTTAAACCCCCAAATTCTAAAATATTTCAATAAAATATCCAAGTCGTCGGGGCTCCAAAATCATCAATACATAAGACGCATCATAGCGCAGAGCATGCGCATGAGAAATGAGCAGATAACTCAAAATCAAAACTCCGTCAAGCGTCCCACAATCATCGGAGTCAAGGTAAAGACATGAATGCCAAATCCAAAGCAAAACCAATGTGATATAAATCAGAACTATACGTGTAAATATCTGAAGGAAATCCATGCCAAATCCTTTAAAGTCGCTGTGCAATGCGCATAACACTGCACAATGGCGGACGTCTATCATATGAAAATAACCATATACGTATATATCTTTTGTTTAATATGTACGTTCCGCCGTTTTGAAAACAATTTAGAAGGGTTTTTCTTGTTTTAAACATTTCGTGTCATATCAGACACGTAGGAAAATACTGAGACTATAGCTCGCTTTTTGGAAATCCCCTTCAATAACTATCAATGCATGCAAAATATATCCAGGTACTGTCCTCTGAATAGTCCTGCTCAGTACAAAAACATATAGCAAATATCATAAAAACGTACTGCTCCATAAGAAATCAATCCCAAAATATACATATGAATACTATGTGCGCCTGGTACGCACGGAAATCGAAATCCATACATGTGCTATACATGCGCACAGAAACAACATCTAAGTGCATCGGGTGTGCACGAAACATCTATTAAGGGCAACAGGTGTGCCTGACAGTAAAAACAGGTGCATCTGACATGCACGAAGAACCTTGATTTAGCGCATCTGGTGTGCACCAAAATCATATCTCATAACCTGCGCCCAACATGCGTGAATATCAAAATCAGGTGCATCCATCCTGCACGAAATCATGAAATCCAATATCAAGCGCTGAACATGCGCAAAATCCAATCAGGTGCACAAGGTGCACAAAATAAATATCGAACATCACAATCGAAATCGAATTTCAGTGCATCTAAGTGCACAAAATGCATATCACTGCACTGCAAGCATATGTGAACTATACCGAGTGCAAAAACCAAATCTTGTGCGTACATATGCACAAAATTAACTCAACTGTATGAAACCCATAAAACCATAAACATGTGAAACCAAAGCACGAAAACGATAACAAGTGCAACAACTGTGCAAAACTCGTAAATACTCTGTAGGTGCAACCATGGTGCATGAAAATAAATATCATAAAACTCAATCATCAAAATCAATCATGCAAATAGATTGTCCAAAATACTGCAATCAAGTGTGGCGGAATAGTCCCGCTCAAGAACATCCTCCAAGAATCTCTGGCCAACTGTCGTGGTCACTCATAGCATGTCTCGTCGACGATCCTGAACTCTGGCCTGCTTGTGGGCGTAACATGACCACTCCTGGGTCCAAGTCTGTAAGTCCACGTTACCCCTCCCAGTTCTTTCGGGGTTGCGGAAATGGTGAAAAACGATTTTTCGGTAAAGGGTAACATGGACTAGAAACCGGATCTTTGCTAAACAAACTATCTAACATCCTAACTAAGAGTTTAACTACTATGTTAAGGGTTATACCTAATCTTGAACTCCTTCTCTTCGACTCCTTGTAGTGGTCGGATCACCCAGAATGTCATTTCCTATTAAGAGAATGTCATCCACGTATAAAACGAGGAATACGACAGTTCGTGCTAAAATTTTACTATAGATGCATGGTTCATCTAGATTTTTGATAAAGCCAAAATTTTTGACCGTCTCATCAAAACAGATGTTCCAACTCCGTGATGCCTGCTTTAGTCCATAAATGGACTTAAGCAACTTGCACACCTTTCCACTTCTCCCACTCTGAATGAAACCCTCCGGCTGGTCCATATAGACACACTCCTCTAAATTTCCATTTAGAAAAGCGGTCTTTACGTCCATCTGCCAAATCTCATAATCATGGAAGGCAGAAATGGCAAGAAGGATCCGAATGGATTTCAGTATAGCCACTGGAGAAAAGGTTTCGTCATAGTCCAAACCAGGTCTTTGACGAAAACCCTTTGCAACAAGTCTAGCCTTATAGGTCTCAACCTGTCCATCTACACCAATCTTCCTTTTGAAGATCCACTTGCATCCTACGGGTTTTACCCCATCTGGAACAACATCCAAAGTCCATACTTTGTTGGTGTACATGGACTCCATTTCAGTCCGCATTGCATCCAGCCATTTTACCGAGTCAACGCTCTGAATGGCCTGCTGGAAGCTAATCCGCTCATCACTATCAATGATGCAATCCTCTCTATCCCCGTCTATGAGAAAGCCGTAGTATCTCTCGGGCGGATGAGACTGCCTACTACTCCTGCGGAGAGGCGTAGGAATGTCCTGTTCTTTCAAACCCTCTGGTTCTTCTAAGCTTTCAGTAATAGCTCGTGGTTCTGGAATTTCTTCAAATTCTATTGCGCTCCCACTTATCTGATTTTCCAAAAATTCAGTTTCCAAGAAGTGGGCATGATGAGAAACAAAAACCTTTTGTTTCTCTTCGCAATAGAAGAAATATCCCTTGGAGTTCTTTGGATATCCCATAAGCTTGCACTGTACTGAGCGTGCCTCGAGTTTGTCCGCATGCTGCTTTTTGACAAAAGCTGGACATCCCCATGTCTTAATGTGCTTAAGATAGGGTTTCTTCCCACTCCACATCTGATATGGTGTGGTAGGCACAGTCTTAGTTGGAACTCGGTTCAAAAGGTATGCAGCTGATTCTAGTGCATATCCCCAGAATGATCGCGGTAACTCAGCGTTACTCATCATGGAACGTACCATATCCAATAGGGTTTAGTTCGGTCTCTCCGATACACCGTTATGTTGCGGAGTGTATGGAGGAGTAAGCTGAGAGAGAATTCCATTCTCTTTTAGGTAATCCAGGAACTCGGCACTCAAGTATTCACCACCTCGATCAGATCTCAGTGTGTTGATACTTTTGCCTGTTTGTTTTTCTACTTCATTCTTGTATTCCTGGAATTTTCCAAAGGCTTCAGATTTATGTTTCATTAAGAAGACATATCCGTACCTTGAAAAGTTATCCGTAAAAGTAATGAAGTAAGAATAACCGCTTCGCGCATGTGTAGATATTGGACTGCACACATCGCTGTGTATGAGTCCCAAGAGCTCGCTCGCTCTTACTCCGTATCCAGTGAACGGAGTTTTTGCCATCTTTCCTTTGAGACAGGATTGACAAGTTGCATATGATTGATATTCGAACGGATCCAAATATCCTTCTGTATGCAACTTTGTCAACCTTCTCTCATTGATGTGACCCAGTCTATAATGCCATAAGAAAGCATGATTTATTTCCGGAGACTTTCTTTTGTGTGTATTCTGGACATTGAAAATCTGTGGTTGGTTTAATACGTATATACCATTGCTTAATGTACCTGACCCAATCAGAACTTGATTAAGGTGAATGTTTACAACATTGCTTACAAATGCAAATTCATAACCTTCTTTAGACATTAAAGATACAGATATGATATTACAAGTTGCATTGGGTACAAAATAACAATCCCGTAAAACCAAAACATGTCCTTCTGACAATCCCAAGTGATAGTCCCCCACGGACTCAGCATCTATGCCAGCTCCGTTTGCAACTCTGAGGGTCATATCACCTGCCTTCAAAACCCTAAGCTTTCTCAGTGCCTGCAAAGAATTACAGATATGAGATCCTGATCCGGTATCCAATACCCAGGAAGTAGAGTTTATTGATAGACAGTTTTCAATAACATACACACCTGAAGCCGAAGCCGCAACTTGCTTCGGGTCCTGGTTTCTGGCCATCCAAGCCCTGCAATCCCTTTTCCAGTGTCCACTCTTGTGACAGTAAAAGCACTCTTCCTTTCCCACAAGCTTTCCCACTGCCTTTGTTGCTTTTGCCTTTCCCTTAGTTTCCACTTTGCAAACACCGCCACTTAGTTTGGTGGGGGGTTTTCTTCTTCTTTCCCTTGGCTTTCGCCTTGGACCTAGAAGAGGAAGGTCCTCCAACAAACAAAGTGGATGTTTCCCTACCTTTCTGTAGGGTGCCCTCTGCACTCCTCAACATGTTGAGGAGCTCCGGAAGTTCAACTTCTTTTCCTTGCAAGTTGAAGTTCAGGATAAACTGGGCGTAAGTGGAAGGAAGGGACTGGAGAATCAAGTCCGTATAGAGCTCGTTCTCTAACGTGGTCCTAAGGTCCGCGAGCTCTTCAATGAAGCCAATCATCTTAAGCACGTGTTCCGCTACCGATGATCCGACGGCCAATCTCGCCGAAAACAACTTTTTCGAGACTTCGTATCTGGCGATACGGGATTGCTCCCCATACAGATCCTTAGTATGGAGAAATATGGATTCGAGGTCCATATTCTCGTGCCTCCTCTGATGTTCATTGTCCATAGAGGCAAGCACGAGGCACTTGGCCTTCGCGCAGTCGATCTCCCAGGTCTTACGGATTTCTTTATCCGCGACGCTGGAGGTGGGACCTGGGACTGGGGGAGCTTTGGTAGTAAGGAGATACCCCAACTTGTCATAAGTGATTGCCATTTTGACATTCCTGAGCCAATCTTTGTAGTTTGGCCCTGTCAGTATATTTTTATCTAGTAGTAACTTAAGTCCGGTCATGATGTTTGGTCGCTGCAATTAGGAGAGAGAGAAGAAACACTTTAGCATGATGCTCTTGCAAGTTTAGAGTGGTTTTTAGTTTGTCTAAACAGGATGGCTCCCACTGTTTCTCGAATCCTTCCTAAAACCAAAAAGGAAGAATTAGTCGGGATCAATCTCACCGTACAATACTTGCTTAATCGTTCAGCTAGGCCGGTGTTGGTACTTCGAGGGAGGTTTTCCAACGCTTTCGCGAAGTTCCTTAATTAAAGAACCTCTTTTCCCTGGGGGCGTAGCCCCGCTAACACCTTTCTAGACACCTACTTGGTTTATAGCATTGATCGTTAAGTGAGAAATTTCCCGAGGAGTAGCATATACTCACAGTAGGATCGGGATCCAAATATCATCGTGTGACAAAACTGAAGGAATCCTACCAGAATCATCACACTCCAAATGGTATGCAGTGCTAGCAAGTTTCAGTTTCTTTAGAAACTCCCGATGTGGAATTTTTCGCCATGCTCTTATGACCTTGACTTTGGCCAACAAATCATAAGTCACATGTCATGTTCTTGCTGTCATTCTCCAGGTTAATTTGAACCCACCCGTACCTACCCTTGACTTTGGCCAACAAGGCAGTACGACTGTCCCAAACCAACGCATCTATCTATGTTGCATATGAATATCCAATAGCTACCAATCACTGTGCCTTGACTTTGGCTAACAAACACAGCTTGAATACTATTGACTATCCATATGAAATGACGGAGGGCTACGAATAGTTTTGGCGAAACCGTGAACGTAGTGAACTTGATATAATCGATGGAACGAGATTGCTTTTAAAAGGAGTGGCTTAAGCTCCGCGTTTAAAAGTTGTTTTGAAAAGAAACCGAGTGGTTTTGAAATTGTTCCAACGACTTTACTTTGGTTTATTTTCTTGCATTAATTTAATGTGTCCCATCATTTAATCCTACCATTGCAGAAAACAACGAAAATATGATGTACGCTTATGCCATCCGCATTCGCCATGGGGGCCCCTCATTACCCGTTAGGTTACTTAACTAACGACAGAGCGGGGGCAGGACTAGCGCGGATGCAAAACATAAGCAACGCCTAAATAAATATCATATATAGATATATACATTCGTCAGATGCAATGATAGCCATTCCAGATCACAGATGAACACATTAGATATACTGGGAATCCTCGTTTCGTTCGAGCCTGCAACGAAAAGCGGATTACTCGGTCGCGATGAATAGCCAAGACCCCACCCTAGACCCCTACGGGTGCGGCAAACTACCCGCCAAATACCCAAAGTGAAGCAACCTCCCTCAACAACGTGAGTAAGCCGCTCGGCACTTCGAGGTACCCGGTAGTTTGTGCACCCCAACTTGGGTCTATCCTAGGAGGAAAAACAGTAAAAGAAATAATATACAATGGCGGCTACAACCTCATCTCGGATGTGCGGCCATAAAAATAATATTACATCAATTACATATTACATCAAATGAAAAGTTAAAGAAAACTCTCATCTCACAACCCCTCGGCAATTCATCCGCGACAATCCAACGAATTCATATACACAAACCATCAACATTACAGATCACAGATATGTATAACCCCCACTAATCGACGTATAGCGATTAGCAGACGTTCAATACATATATCACATCAAAGATATAACCCATTAGCTAAAGTCTATAGAAGTTCGATCAAAATACGGATTTGTAACCACCCCAAACACAAATTTGTTTTCTGGAAAATCTGGGCAGAAACAACACATTCTAAAAATCCCAAAACAGCACACAGAACACACTACAGGAAAAATGAGCCACGGCCGAGTCAACTCGGCCGCGGATCCGCGGAAAGAAGCATGTTCTTGCTGCGGTTCCGCGGCGCGTTGACCGAGTCAGTGGACCATTTTTCTTGAGTGTACTTTAAAAATCCTGAGCCGATTTTTAGTGTATGTGAAATTAATTTTTGAACAGATTTAAAAATCGGCAGAAAGTTCACTTTTACGACGTGTTTTGTGATTTTTCGTCCGATCAAAATTCTAGATACTTTGCTAACATGCTAGATAGTGTTTAGATAGTCTTTGATACCACTGTAAGTCCACGTTACCCGTCCCGGTTCTTTCAGGGTTGCGGAAATGGTGAAAAACGATTTTTCGGTGAAGGGTAACATGGACTAGAAACCGGATCTTTGCTAAATAAACTATCTAACATCCTAACTAAGAGTTTAACTACTATGTTAGGGGTTATACCTAATCTTGAACTCCTTCTCTTCGACTCCTTGTAGTGGTCGGATCGGCCTCACTTCGTCGTCTCCTTGTGCCGAAGAAGGATCCACCCGAAAGCTTCTACCTTTGGCTCCTTCCTCAATCGAGAGGAAACTAAAATCCTTGGCTTGCTAGACCATGAACTTTAGAGTGAGTAGAGAAGTGTTTTTAGGGTTTTATCTCAATGGTTCTTGTTTCTCAACTCATAAGACAAGAGAACCATGAGCAAGAGGAAGTGGGAGAGCTTGGATGAGAGAGAGTGGAAATGATAGAATGAGAAAGACTTTTTACAACCATGCTCTCAAAAACAAAAATAATCATGATAATAATAATAATTAAGTATTTGTGATGGTTCATGTCAATGGCATTATCATTGCATGCATTTAATGCATTTTGTAAACAACAAGCAAGCAAAAGTCATAGCCATTAAATGATGATGGTCAACAAGTCCAAAATAGTCAACCGGTCAACAAAGTCAATAAGTCAACAAAGTCAAACTTTCAACCCAACCATGGCGCAATAATACTTAATTAATATTATTATTAATCATATTTCTTATTCTCATTAGAGTTTAGGAAAGGTCAACAGTCAACAACCCTAATGAGAATCCTCTGCCTCTGTCAACCGTGCATACACACCCGCATCCGTGTTCCGAGGAACACGAATACAAACGAGATAAAACCAATCCCAAAACGCATACCAGGATCTGGCTTAAACCAAAGCCCGCTAGTAATAACTGCCCGGACACCAAACGTGCACAAGTGCGCGGATGTGAACGAACCCTGTCGCAAAACCATGCGACCTCTACTCTGTTTTGCCCAAAGGCGAATAGCTCTCTGTGTGGGACTCTAAAGACCCGACACTACGCTGGCAGTGGGTTTAACCATAGGCCGCAAGCGGTACTAGCTGTACGTAACGGTCCCCAGGTAGCTGCCGATAAGAAGACTGATGAGGTGAACCCATCCGAACTCTTACTGAGCCTGAATGTGACAGTCACCGTACAGTCCGGTCTGTTCTTCTGAGAATATCGCATGGCGGGCCTAGGGGGCGGTAAACGTCAGTCCCCGAATAGCGGTACAAGTCGTGTCGGAGTGTAGCCCAAAACACCCTGAGATAACATTGGAAACCTACCAGTATATCTCGCTTGCCCTGGCCAGGGACGACTATGTGTAATGGCTCTCCTTGACACAGCGCGATATCAACTCCCAATACCGGGAGAGACGAATCCTGTCTAACCGTCACTGCCTCCAAGTGCTTCGGGACTGCACCCAACTACTACCTATTTGCACGACTCCTTTGAGCCGTGGTAGGGTAGTAATCAAAGTACAGTGGGAACACACTCGAGGAGAAGCGACAGTGTCAAGTCAGCGGACTAAGCTGTACTCATGTCACCTGGGAACTGATAACTGACGATAGGTATAGTACCAACCAACAGTTCCCGGTGAGTCCTGTCGAGTGTACTCGTAACCTAACGAGCACCTGCATACTATCTCAAGTACGATGTACTGACGGCTGTGGGACAGACCGTCTCCCCTGCTGGGATGAGAAACGCATACGCTAGTCTACTCCAGAGTATCGATGCCCTGTCTTGATAGTCCTATGACTAGGGACCTGTATAAGGATGTGCTTGTAGATTACCCAGCCCCCACTAGTGTGACTGCCATCACAACGCTGGTAATCAAGCAAAGATCCTAAGGGCTCCACTAATGTGTATATGCGATATGCTAAAAGAAACACATGCACACATTAAAGTAGAAACAAACCAAGTAGCATACTACCATTTCGAGCAAGATTGTCTATACAACTGTGAATATCCCAAGCTTCCATCAAGTAATATACAAACTAGTATGATTCAGTAATGGCCTCTAGGGCATATACACTAACAAAGTCTTCTCGTAATTTATTCCAGAAAGGTCTTGTCGAGGTCTCTCCCAAATCCCGTCTCTGCCTACCTGTCCGGAAGCCTTTGTCCTTTACTATATCTATTTCTTATTCCGGAATGGCTGCATACTCATCGCGACTCCTTCCGGAAGGTATATCTAAGTACAATGCCTCGGCGTGCGTATCGCATCTCTGATGTCGGCGGAGTGGAACGTCATCTCATCCAGATCTGGTACGAACCTCTTACTCCACTTTTCTCTAATGTCGACTGCTTCGGACTCGTCTCGTCGTGGCTGCACGGACTGAGCTCCAACGGCTATCCTCGTATCTGGAGTCTCCCAAGAAGTGCATCTCGCCACATAGCATCCGAACGAAGCCGAACCATTCGATCGATTCGTCAAAACCTCATAATCCCCCAAGAGCTCAACATCTTGGGTACAGTTTAATAGTATCGAGTACATACCCCAGTATCGGTGGTCCATCCGTAGAAGGGCAAACCCAAGCCTCACTAATGGCGCCGCAGAACTGCTGCAAACCCTAAGGTTCAAAAGCTTTCACACGGTCATTATGTCGAGTTAGGGTTTCATTCTTATAGAGGGTCCATAGAATAGCCTGCATGTTTTTCCGAATACTTTAAACTTGGAATAATTGGTTTCTGACATTCAATCGTCTCTGTCGACTCTCAACGTCTCCGCGTGAAGTCGTCTCTAGCTGGAATCAATCTGTCTGATGACCTCGCATCGGGGTAGGCGAACGAACCACCTGTCCTAGACATTCATCTTCGGCGACTAGCGACCTTCTATCATCTCTTAGTACAACTCATACTACAATAGCTCCAACATCTGGGGCGATATCTCGTCGTTCGCAGCAATAACTGGCTCACTCGTCTGCACGCTGAACAGTGCCTCAATCATCATGAATAAGCAATATATCCACGGTCATCAGAATCTGGCTGGCCTCTATCAGTGGTCCAATCCTCCGGTGCTGATCTGCCCGTTCGAGTAATCTCATACAGCGATCCATCCAACGCTCATGGCGCGAAAACACAATAAAAAGACACATCTCTGCAATCGTGTGTCGCCGGAATTATGCCCTGGTCAGTCCTCGTTCGTGACGAGCTCGTGTTGACCTCAACTCTAGCCGTAGCTCTCCCTGCTCGTAATCATGGCAGCAAAACCATAACTGGTACCGATGAGGCTAGATCAGGAATGAATATAATACTGAACAAAGAAATGTACATCCTAAGGCTTCTTAAGTGGAGTAGCGTATCGTAAATATACCGCGGAACATACGTACGGTATATCACTCTACTCAAGCCACCTATTCCATCAACCAAGGGTCATCCTACGCTCCGAAGGTAAAACCTAACGCTCTGATACTAACTTTGTCATGCCCCGAAAGTACGGAACATGACCGGCACTTAAACTACGAAACGTCTCGAGGCGTACATAATCTAAGTAAACCAAAAACCCAGAAATCCAAACCAAGAAAAGTAGTAGAGTGAAGGAAAATCCATTTTAAATCAAATAGTTTGCAGCACATGCCGAAATGTGTATTTTAAAATCACTAGTCTTTTCTAAAAATTTCGGCAGAGTTTCCTTTGTAAAAACTGACCTCAAACGGGTACAAAACCTGATAAAGCATATATAATGAATAAAGGCATCCTCAAGCGGGAGTTAGCTCTTCGTCAATCGACGGTCACAACCACGCAAGCAATATAATATACAACGCCGAAAGGCGAGGATCAGAACAGAAAAGGAAACTCAAAACAGCATGAAATCCATAGAAATATAACGCGCGACTCTAAGGTCGAAAAAATAAACAACACTGCTCTCTATCTGACATAAATACATGTTTGGTTGATGGAACTTCTAGATACAACTAAATAATAATATACAAAATATACTGATGGTCACGATACAAGTGAACCCATCTACTAGCAAATCACCCGGAAATGGAAGTAGTGCCAGCAAAGCCGTAATGAAACCTGTACGGCAAAACCTTCAAGAAACTGTGGCGCAACGGGGGTGAGTTGCCAACTCGTGAGTAGAAAAACATCTACGAACAGAAATCGCATGAACAACGTAATCCTAGGTCATACAATCATAATATATCCTCAAATATATAAGCTGCAGCTTATAACAATGGCTAGGGTATATATCTAAACAACTGTAATACCAAGTGCTCGTGTCAGTGCCTCAGGTAGCAATATATCATATGGATGAGATATGAATGCATGAAAACAGAATACATGAGAACGAAGAAACTGCTTCAATAACTTAGTGAGATTTCTTTTGTATATTTAAAACGAGGTATCATAATGAAATCAACATAAACAGTGTCTAGTATCGACACAAAACATAAATCTCAATCTCAATATCTCAGGCTCGGTACCTCAATATCTTAAAATATGAATGTCTCAATCTTACTGTCTAGGGCGCCGTCAGTCCAGACCGGCCCCTAACATCCATCACAAGACCACGACGGTATCCTCCGGATATCCGACGCGTCGGGTAAAATCACCGGTAGGTAGTGCTCCCCTGCCAGGCTCAACGCCATCCTCTGCGACCTTCTCGCCCCGGGGTTCCGCACCGGGTCTATCATGTACCCGAAATGGTTTATCCAACTCCTCGAATCGGGTCTCGAAATCCATCAGCAAACTCATGGTGGACGACTCATATATCATGGGAAAACCGCACTTTTCATTTAAAAAGAGAGAGAAAAGAAGTTTATAAATGTTTTTGAGGTTTTCCCCCAAATCCAAGAAATCTCATGAAAATCCGAATCCAAACCATCCATAGCATGTAAAACAATGAATATAGGCTTAAAAATCCATGAATGCGGCATAACAGTGAATAACAATATGCATGAAGTAGCAAGTAATAACTGCTATGTCTAAACTGGCATATAAGGCGAGTACACTAATATCATGTCGAAACTGTTAGCTAACAAGCTATGTCAATGTAATAGTATTTTCTAAAGTGTACGTGACATGGCAATTACCGATGAAGATGTGTGTGAGCCGGCAAGTAAGTGTGCGTGGAACATACGTATCATCGGTAATAGTGCTGGTGTCCTAACAGCATGATATCAACAACGGAATATGAAATCACAACATATGTATGCGATGCGGAGCGAACATCAATAATGTGCTGGAGCTGAATACTATATACAATTATAACTAATCTGGACTTAATATAATATGAGTCATGCAGTGGTGCCATTTGAAATAACACGAATCATGGGGTTTTGAAAATAAGGGCTACAGTGTTTTTAAGAAAAGATACGTCCTTTGAAATATCCGTAGAATCCCTTAACCTGTCTCTTAAAAAAAAAACCATGATCCGTTAGTTTTTGGAAATAGGTAGGACTCTAATCTAGTCCAACAACTACACTAAACTATACGGCTGAACTAACAAGCTGAATAAAAGTTAAGGAAACCGCCTAACATCTGAGTCGATACATATATATATAGTCGATGATCCCGCCTCAATAATATCACATCCGATACCATATCTAAAATCAGACATCCCAAGTCAAGAGTGCGGATCTATCATCAATATATAGCTCGTACGTAAATCCGTCGTACGGCATCCCAAATCTGGGTACGGGTCAATATCACATTCATCACCCTATTCATCTGGTATCCTCTTTATCAAGATCAAAATCCGGGTACTGATCTATGTCTAGTACAATACAGATACCACCTAGGTATGCATGCACGTGTACGAAACACTATGCCAAAAGACCCGCTAAAATATCATGTCGTATCTCAAATACGAACCCTGCCATATCACCGATCTCACGGCCTCAAATCAAATCTCATCGACTCATCTCAAATCCCAAGTACAATCCTCAAATCCAGTATATGAACACATAGTCCCATACCCATGTGAACACATAAATATCTATTCTCATATACGCACATGTGAAAGAAGGAATGTATGCATGTATGCGTGTGCTTGTGGGTGTAACCACTACTCTAGGGTTCGCAACTACACTAAACCAATCCAAGAACACAAAAATCCATGTTTATCATCAATAATCTCAAACAATATATAATCAATATATGTGTGTATACGTATTCATATACATCACCACGAACTGCGGGGGTGCTATACGCCATCCACCCGACTTCTCCCCGTAGATATAAATCTACTCACCTTTGCTTGTCGATGCCGATGTCGCCACACGCTTGCTTGCCGCCTCTAAGTCTTCATGAGGGTACCTACATATAATAAACAATCGCAATTGCTATTAACATCAAGTCCAGAAACCAAAACGACACGCGCATTGCTCGTAGGTTAGAACCTATAGCTTATGCGTACGAAAATCAATCAAACAACCCTTGTTGTCGATGTACAAACATGCGACTACCAAAAACAAATCCAGATATCAAAACTCATCATTTCAAATACGGAAAACATAAGGCAGCAACATTGAAAACATGTTCCAGATTTGCTTAAAGTGAAAACAAGGTTCCAAAACAACACTAGGGTGATATATAGGGTACATAAGACCTTCTGAAGCAATCTGGACACATCCCACCACTAAATGGCCGACCACTCCCTTGCCAAAACCGGCCTCCTCGGTTTTCCTGGGGATATGGGGTGTCGTCTGGTTAGGGTGGTCTCACAGGGTCTCAAATTGGCCCCTGGAGTTGTTTATTTATCTCATTTTGGTCTCGGTTCACTCCAGATTTCCCTGCACGCTCCAAACCCTCACAAAACCGACATTACAGTTTCTGTTTTCAGTAAACCGGGTTTGTTTCAAATAGATCTGGGTTTCTAACCTCATAGGGGGGTTTAAGGTCATCTCTAAGGTCCAATTGCACTAACACCACTCAAAGTCCCACACAAGTGTTTCCAGATTTTTACTTAGGTCAAATATAGCCAAGCAAACTGTTTGTTGTATGTATGCCCTAGAGGCCAGTATTGTACAGATGATGTATATTATATTGGATGCTTGGACATATATAGAGATGACTTTCTTGCTCGATATGATAGTATGCTATCTGGTTGCTCTTTATCTTAACATGTACACTTGTCTCTATTAACTGTCTTATAGTTACATGTTGATAAAGCCCTTAGGATGTGTACTTGACTGCCTGGACTATGATGCAGATCATACTAGTGGGGAGATGGTAGTCCATAAGTACATCCTTCAAGGTCCCTAGTCGTGGCTGTATCGAGACGGGGCATCGATATACCAGTGTAGACTAGCGTATACGCTTCTCGACCCATGAGATGGGCGATGGATGATCCCATATCCATTGGTATTTGACATCAGAGATGGTATACGGGTGCTCAGTGGAGACTGGGTACACTGGACGGACTCGCCGAGAACTCCCAGATGGTATTATACCTCACGTCAGATTGCAGTTCTCAGGTGACACTTGTACAGGTTAGTCTGTAGACCCGAGATCGTCATAGAGTCTTGTGTGATTCCCACTGTGCTTTGATCTCCACCTTACCACGTCCATGAGGGCGTGCAAAACGGTGGTCTTTGGGTACAGTCCCGAGTCACATGGAGGCAATGAGCGATAGGAGGGGTTTCGTCTCTCCCGGTATTGGGGGTTGATGTTGCGCTGTGCTCGATTGGCCGTAACAGGAAAGTCCCTGGCCAGGGCTGATCAGAGATTTGCTGGTAAGTGTTACCAGTAGTTTCTCGACCCGTTTTGAGCCTCAAATCGGCACGACTTATCGGTTATTGGGGTCTGACGTTTACCACCCCTAGACTTGATATGCGACATATCAGACGAACAGACCGGACTGTATGGTAAGTGTTACTGGTTGGAATCACAGGAGTGTGAGCGGGTTAGCTCGTCGATCTTCTGATCGCTTAATACCCGGGTGTCCGTTACGTTTAGCAGACCGCTTGCGGCTTGTGGGTGCTTGATATGATCATCATCTGCTACCGGCGTATTGACGAGTCTTTAGAGTCGTACACAGAGGTTTCCTGGCTCAAGCGAAACGAAATAGGAGCGCATATGAGATATGTGCGGGACCGAGAATAATGCATGTATGTGATACCGCATTTCATTCTCGTGATGAATGTTTCGATTGGTTGTATGCGATATGACCTAGTCATCCAATCATTGATTCGATAAATCGATACATTGAATACTAGTCGGTTATGTGCGACATGACCGGATCATTGAATCAAATGTTGATTTAATGATTTAATGTATAATTATATATGTGATATATTACTTTGCATTAACTGGTATTGGTTCACTTTAAATGGATTTTCTCACTTGATGTGCAAGTTGTATATGTGATATACTTTTGTGCACATGTTTGTATCATGTTTGATGATACTTGCTCATTTGGTTAAGTGTAAACATTTAAACTTTGGTTAAGTAAATGGTTAGGGTTTTTATTTATTCATTCCTTTTTCTTTTTAATTTGGATTAAAAAGAAATGGCAAAAGAAAACAAAAGGGTTGCTTTCATTCTTGAAGCTTGTTGAAGCTTCATGAAGCTTTGACCAAAGTGACCACTTTGTCATCATGCTTAACCCTAACCATTCATCTAACCTTAGTCAATTCTCTACACCTAACCATGGTTCACATTATGATAAGTATTCATTTTCTTTTTCATTTCATTAACTTATCATAATATTCTATCTTCATCATCTTCTTCTTCTTCAAGAAAAAGCTTGCCGACATTAATGGCACTTTGAGCAAAAGAGTGAGAAATCCAATTCTAAAGTCAACCCACCTCCTATTTCTTCATCCTCTACCTCTTGCCAAGTGGTTTTGGGTGTTTTCTTCACAAGTTTCACAACTTGGTGAAGTTGGAGCTTGAACTTGTGATGCCTCGACGTAGATCATCTTCGGCACGAAGCCGACGACCTAGCCCGCCCATTTCTCCGATGAAGCCGACGATTGAGTTCGGGATTCGAGATGGACAGCGAGAGGACGCCTACGTGGATCTAAGAAAGTGGAGAAATGGATCTACAAAGGTTGTAGCCTCTTTCCTTTAGTTAAGATGTTAACTAGTTTCGTTTTTCGCCTAGAATTCTAGTCGACGATCCGTATTAGGGTTTCTCGGCACCCATAAAATTTGAAATTGGCATGGTTGATGCCTTGTGAGACCTCTATTGTGTGCCTAGGAACCCTTCAGTGGTATCAGAGCCTAGCTAGAGCCTTAGGCGAAGTCTAGACGATGTTTGAAACCCGATCGAACCGAAACCCTAATTCCCGATATGCTCTCTGGACTTTTTCTAAAATCTGGGATTTTTCCATATTAAAAATGCTTAAAAAATTCAGCAGGGAATTCTAAGAATTACGATGCAAAAATTATCTCATGATGCCTCTAAAGCGTGGCGGAACCGCGGCAGAAGCCTGGCTTCTGCGGCGGTTCCGCGGCAGAAGCCTTGCTTCTGCGGCGGTTCCGCGGCCACTTGATAGGATTTGCCTCTAAACTTTGCACAGTAATTCATGGTTTTAGCAGCTGAGTTTTCTGGGAATTTTTAAATTTAACTCAAGAGTTGAGTGTTTTGGGTTGTATTGGGAGTTCGAAGATTCGATCGGATCATCAGACTTCGTCTATGTGTTTTTCCGGATATTTTAGAATATGTTAAAAAGTTCGACCGGATGTAAATACCCAATCTTTCCCCTGCCGGGAAATTTCCAATTTTTGGACTTTTCCGCTGTTTAAGGACGTTCTGAGTAGTGCAAGTAACGCGATGGTCCCTCTAGAAGACAACAAACCTTAACTCGATTATGTGACCGTCTTGAACTGCCCTTTGAACCTTCGGGTTTGGGGCAGTACGGCGTGCCACATGTGAGGCGTTGGCTTGACCCTTCTACGGCTGGACCGTTGGTACTGAGGCATGAAGTGAATGTCTTTGAACCTATTTCATGTGTTGAACGGTTTCGGGAAAACTTGGGTGTTCGAATGTTCGATCGGAAAGTTTAATATTTTCTATTTATCCAGAATGGGATACAATAATTGGAATTCCCAAACAGTTATGGGATACAATGATGTCTAAGCATTTCCTTTGATTAGGCATGCGATGTCTAAAGAGGTTGCGGATTCCAACTGTTGTAGTTTTACACTTTCTTTTCTGTGACCGTAAGTGTAATATGTGATATCGCCGGTTTCGTTGCTATATGTCAACGACAATTGGGATGCGCATATTTACTTACGTTGATGACATGTGATGATATGTGTTGCTGGATATATTATATTGGATTGTCGTGTTCGAATAGCCGGGGGTTTTTATGTAAGATGAGTGTTTTTTATTTTCATTCATGTAAAAACTTGTATGTAATATTCTTTTATTGGGGCACTTCCAGGTTGCGGAAGTTGTCACCCTTTGTATATTATTTACTTTTCCGCATTAGGATAGACCCAAGGAGGGGAGCACAAGTAACCGGGTTCTAGGGTTCAGTGGGAGACCATCTCAAGGAGTCGAGTCCCGGTCTCCTAACCCTAGAATTGGTAGGGTTGCTTGCCGCTCTCGTAGGGGTCTAGGGGTGTGGGATTGGCTATTCATCACGACCGTGGAATCCGTGTTTTATACTGGCTCGTATTGAAAACACGGGCGTCCTAGTATATCCAATGTTTCATATGTTTCTTCTGCTTCGATATCTGTGATGTTCTGTGATAGATACAGTATACAGTATATATATGATATATTATGTAGACGTTACTTATGTTTTACACCCGCGCTAGCCCTGCCCTGCTCTGTCGTTAGTTACCTAACCTAACGGTGCACGAGGGGACATCGAGGCGAATGCGGATGGCATAAGTGTACGTCGTATTTATCTGTGATGTTTAGGTATTTAAATGACGGGACTTCATTAATGTGATTAATGAAATAAAAGAAACCAAAAGATGTTGTAGAATCAAATTTTAAATAAAACAGGTAGCTACAGTTCTTGCTTTGCATAGCGGTATATATGATATACCCTGCACCTTATTCGATGAGGAAAGGACCGAGATCCCTTCACCGGGAGTGACTCCTTTAGCAATAACTGGCAGATGCTACTCACTCGGTTTGTTTTTTGATTGCTTCTATAGTTTCTGCTTTGCACAGTGATATATATAATATATCCCGTACCTCATTCGACAAGGAAAGGGCCGACGATCCCTTCACCGGGAGTGACCCCTTTAGCAAAACTAGAAAAGCCTCAAAATCGCTCCATTTCAAAACTTCATTTGATTCTACAACGATATCAAGTTCATTACGCAATAGGTTTTCAGAAAAACCTGTCGTAGCCCTCCGTCATTTCAGATAAGTCCTACTTAGTATTCGTGCTGCGTTTGTTGACCTCCGTCAAGGCGTAGTGTGCGGTAGCTAACTAGTATTTATCTGCTTATGCATGTGATGCAGATTGGATTAGGGTAGTCGTACGACCTTGTTGACCTCCGTCAAGGGTCGTGCGGGTGGGTTTGATTCAATCAAGAAATGACGGGTTGAACTTGACTTGCACCCTGTGGTTTGTTGACCTCCGTCATGGTCATAGGATGCTTGGGGCAAAATATTATCGGGAATTTCAAGTGTTAAAATTTGCAATGAGATTGCATACCTTCTATGAGGTAGTTGGATCCCGATACCCACTGCGAGTAAGAGTTACTCCTGGGAGTGTTTTGCACATTACAATTAGCCGATCAAGTAGGTGTCTGGAAAGGTGTCAACGGGGTTACGCCTCTGGGAAAACGAGGTTTACATTAATTAGGTTCGTGCGAAAGCACGGGGGACCTCCCTCAAAGTACCGACACTGGCCTGGCTGAAAGATTGGCGAACTTGTAGTGTGTAATTAATCACGGCTAGTCTTTCCTTTTAGGGTTTGAAGGAAGATTTGATAAAAACCAGTGGGAGCCATCCTGATTAGATAAGATAATAACCAATCTGATCTTGCACGAGCATGCGCTAAAGTGTTTTCTTCTCTCTCTCTCCAGGTAGCGACCATTTCATGCCCTAATAAAGATAATAATATGGATGTATTGACCGAACCCGCATGTTATACTGTACTGGGGAACGTTGGTTCCGTTCTTACCTATAAGAGTTATAGGACTGAACAGGATATAGGGGAATACCAGGATTCCCATGCCACCCGAATAAAGAAAGTACATGATGATGCATTTTCTTCGGGTGTGTTCGTTACAGAGAACTGTTTCTCCATTTGCTCTACGTCCTGGGTATTAGATACTGGGTCAGGATCCCATATCTGTAATCAGTTACATGGGCTTAGGAAAAGTAGAGAACTTGGAGAAGGTGATAGAGAACTTGGAGAAGGTGATAAAGACATTAGAGTTGGAAATGGTGCAATTGTTGCAGCTAAGACTGTCGGAGAATATCACCTTGTATTACCAACTGGTAATACATTGGTTCTGAACGAATGCTATTACATGCCGAACCTGATATGCAACATTATATCGGTTTCTTTGTTGAGTAAAGAGGGATATAATTTTGTATTACAGGATAATGTTATGAACATTTTCCGTAACCAAAAGTAGGTTGGATCAGGCACGTTGTGCAATGGCATTTATGTTCTAAATCAATCAACAGTTCTGAGCATAACAAACGCACAAAAGAGGAAGAGTTCAGAACTGAACGAATCCTTCTTATGGCATTGTAGACTGGGTCACATCAACACGACACGACTAGCAAAGTTGCATAAGGATGGATATTTAAATCCGTTTGAATTTTCATCTTATGACACTTGGCAGTCATGTCTCAAAGGCAAGATGACCAAAACTCCGTTTACGGGACACGGAGAAAGAGTTACCGAACTCTTGGGACTGATACATAGTGATGTATGCGGTCCCATGTCTACACATGCCAGGGATGGTTCTTCGTACTTCATTACATTCACTGACGATCTCTCTAGATTCGGATATGTGTTCCTGATGAAACACAAATCAAAAGCTTTTGAGAAATTTAGAGAATATAAACAAGAAGTCGAGAACCAAACCGGAAAAAGTATTAAAATCCTACGATCTGATCGAGGAGGTGAATACTTGAGCATTGAATTCCTGGACTTCCTAAAAGAGAATGGGATTCTCTCTCAGCTAACTCCTCCATATACACCACAGCACAACGGTGTATCAGAACGGAGGAACCGCACCCTATTGGATATGGTGCGCTCTATGATGAGTATAGCTGAGTTACCTGTTTCCTTCTGGGGATATGCACTGGAAACAGCAGCATACCTACTGAATAGGGTTCCCACCAAATCTGTGCCTACCACACCATATGAGATATGGAAAGGGAAGAGACCATATCTTAATTTTATTAAGATATGGGGTTGCCCGGCCTATGTCAAAAGACAAAAACCGGATAAACTCGAGGCAAGGTCTGTTTTGTGTAAATTTGTTGGATATCCCAAACATTCGTGAGGGTATATCTTCTACCACAGTGAGGAACAAAGAGTATTTATTGCTCAACATGCCACCCTTTTAGAAAAAGAATTTCTTGCAAAAGAGATTAGTGGATCTGAGGTAGAACTGGAAGAGGTTCCAGCTGAACAAAACACAACAGAAGATTTAGTGGAACCAGAGGATTCAGTACCTCCCAATGAACCTCAGCCACTCCACCGATCTAGTAGGGTTCCTCGCCAACCTGAGACATACTACGGTTTTCTCATGGATGGTGGGATCGAGGATTGCATCATGGAGGATGATGACCCAACTAGCTTCGAGCAGGCCATCACGAGTAGGGACTCAGTGACATGGCTGGATGCTATGCGGTCCGAGATGGAATCCATGTACACCAACAAATTATGGACTTTGGATGTTGCTCCTGAAGGGGTAAAACCCATCGGGAGCAAGTGGATCTTCAAGAAAAAACTTGGTGTAGATGGGAAAGTGGAGACTTTCAAAGCTAGACTTGTAGCAAAGGGTTTTCGTCAAAGACCAGGTGTGGACTATGACGAAACCTTTTCTCCAGTGGCTATGCTTAAATCCATCCGGATCATGCTTGCCATCGCTGCATATCATGATTACGAAATCTGGCAAATGGATGTTAAGACCGCCTTTCTAAATGGTGATTTAGAAGAGTGCGTGTACATGACTCAGCCAGAGGGCTTCGTAGACAGTGGGAGCAGCGGGAAGGTGTGCAAGCTGCTTAAATCCATTTATGGATTAAAGCAAGCATCGCGGAGTTGGAACATCTGCTTTGACGTCGTTATCAAAGAGTTTGATTTCGTCAAAAACCCAGATGAACCTTGTATCTACAAGAAGGTAGCAGAGAGTAAGGTTGTCTTCCTCGTATTGTACGTAGACGACATACTCTTGATAGGAAATGATATTCTTATGCTGCAATCGGTCAAGCTCTTCTTATCACAAAGATTCTCGATGAAAGATCTTGGTGATGCCTCCTGCATATTGGGAATCAGGATCTATAGAGATAGATCCAAAAGGATATTGGGATTGTCCCAATCCAGGTACATTGACACCATACTAAAGAGGTTTAGTATGGATGAATCCAAGTGTGGGAACTTGCCCACGATCTCTGGAGTCACTCTCTCCAAAGAGATGTCTCCCAAGACTGATTTGGAGAGAGCTCGCATGCAAGGGATACCCTATGCTTCGGCTGTAGGCTCTATCATGTACGCGATGCTATGTACCAGACCCGATGTTGCATACTCACTAAGTGTAGTGAGCAGGTATCAAGCTGATCCTGGAGAGAGTCACTGGACAGCTGTGAAGAGCATTCTCAAGTACTTGCGAAGGACTAAAGAGATGCTCTTGGTGTATGGTAACGGAGAACTCCAAGTGGAGTCCTTTACCGATTCGAGCTTCCAGAGTGATAAGGACGACTCTAAGTCGTAGTCGGGATTTGTCTTTACCTTTTACGGAGGGGCGGTTAGCTGGAAGAGTTCCAAGAAGGAAACCGTGGCAGACTCGACGATGGAGGCTGAATACATCGCTGCCAACGATGCTGCTAAAGAGGCTGTCTGGATCAAGAAGTTCATTACTGAACTTGGAGTGGTTCCATCCATTGAGCATCCAATACCTTTGTATTGCGATATCAATGGAGCGGTGGCTTTGGCCAAGGAACCCAGGTCCCATCAGCGATCCAGGCATATTCTGAGGCGGTATCACCTGATCCGGGAGATAGTTGATCGCCGGGAGATCAAGGTCAGGAGAGTTGACACGAAGAACAACACGGCGGATCCACTCATGAAGGCCATTCCCCAGATACAGTTTGAGAGACTCTTCGGGATGCTCGGTATGCGATACTACAGCAGCTGGCCCTAGTGCATGTGGGAGATTGTTAGTTGTATGTATGCCCTAGAGGCCAGTATTGTACAGATGATGTATATTATATTGGATGCTTGGACATATATAGAGATGACTTTCTTGCTCGATATGATAGTATGCTATCTGGTTGCTCTTTATCTTAACATGTACACTTGTCTCTTTTAACTGTCTTATAGTTACATGTTGATAAAGCCCTTAGGATGTGTACTTGACTGCCTGGACTATGATGCAGATCATACTAGTGGGGACATGGTAGTCCATAAGTACATCCTTCAAGGTCCCTAGTCGTGGGTGTATCGAGACGGGGCATCGATATACCGGTGTAGACTAGCGTATACGCTTCTCGACCCATGAGATGGGCGATGGATGATCCCATATCCATTGGTATTTGACATCAGAGATGGTATACGGGTGCTCAGTGGAGACTGGGTACACTGGTCGGACTCGCCGAGAACTCCCAGATGGTATTATACCTCACGTCAGATGGCAGTTCTCAGGTGACACTTGTACAGGTTAGTCTGTAGACCCGAGATCGTCATAGAGTCTTGTGTGATTCCCACTGTGCTTTGATTTCCACCTTACCACATCCATGAGGGCGTGCAAAACGGTGGTCTTTGGGTACAGTCCCGAGTCACATGGAGGCAGTGAGCGATAGAAGGGGTTTCGTCTCTCCCGGTATTGGGGGTTGATGTTGCGCTGTGCTCGATTGGCCGTAACAGGGAAGTCCCTGGCCAGGGCTGATCAGAGATTTGCTGGTAAGTGTTACCAGTAGTTTCTCGACCCGTTATGAGCCTCACATCGGCACGACTTATCCGTTATTGGGGTCTGACGTTTACCACCCCTAGACTTGATATGCGACATATCAGACGAACAAACCGGACTGTATAGTAAGTGTTACTGGTTGGATTCACAGGAGTGTGAGCGGGCTAGCTCGTCGATCTTCTGATCGCTTAATACCCGGGTGGCCGTTACGTTTAGCAGACCGCTTGCGGCTTGTGGATGCTTGATATGATCATCATCTGCTACCGGCGTATTGACGAGTCTTTAGAGTCGTACACAGAGATTTCCTGGCTCAAGCGAAACGAAATAGGAGCGCATATGAGATGTGTGCGGGACCGAGAATAATGCGTGTATGTGATACCACATTTCATTCTCGCGATGAATGTTTCGATTGGTTGTATGCGATATGACCTAGTCATCGAATCATTGATTCGATAAATCGATACATTGAATACTAGTCGGTTATGTGCGACATGACCGGATCATTGAATCAAATGTTGATTTAATGATTTAATGTATAATTATATATGTGATATATTACTTTGCATTAACTGGTATTGGTTCACTTTAAATGGATTTTCTCACTTGATGTGCAAGTTGTATATGTGATATACTTTTGTGCACATGTTTGTATCATGTTTGATGATACTTGCTCATTTGGTTAAGTGTAAAGATTTAAACTTTGGTTAAGTAAATGGTTAGGGTTTTTATTTATTCATTCCTTTTTCTTTTTAATTTGGATTAAAAAGAAATGGCAAAATAAAACAAAAGGGTTGCTTTCATTCTTGAAGCTTGTTGAAGCTTCATGAAGCTTTGACCAAAGTGACCACTGTCTTCATGCTTAACCCTAACCATTCATCTAACCTTAGTCAATTCTCTACACCTAACCATGGTTCACATTATGATAAGTATTCATTTTATTTTTCATTTCATTAACTTATCATAATATTCTATCTTCATCATCTTCTTCTTCTTCAAGAAAAAGCTTGCCACCATTAATGGCACTTTGAGCAAAAGAGTGAGAAATCCAATTCTAAAGTCAACCCACCTCCTATTTCTTCATCCTCTACCTCTTGCCAAGTGGTTTTGGGTGTTTTCTTCACAAGTTTCACAACTTGGTGAAGTTGGAGCTTGAACTTGTGATGCCTCGACGTAGATCATCTTCGGCACGAAGCCGACGACCTAGCCCGCCCATTTCTCCGATGAAGCCGACGATTGAGTTCGGGATTCGAGATGGACAGCGAGAGGACGCCTACGTGGAGCTAAGGAAGTGGAGAAACGGATCTACAAAGGTTGTAGCCTCTCTCTTTTAGTTAAGATTTTAACTAGTTTCGTTTTTCGCCTAGAATTCTAGTCGACGATCCGTATTAGGGTTTCTCGGCACCCATAAAATTTGAAACTGGCATGGTTGATGCCTTGTGAGACCTCTATTGTGTGCCTAGGAACCCTTCACAAACAAGTCTAGGGTAATGTATATAGTATATGTGATCTACTGAACCAACCTAGGCTCCCAGCCTCACCAGGTGGCCGTCCCCTATCCATAAAATTCCGGTCTTGCCGGCCCTGAGGGTTCCAGTGGGGTTCGTCTTGCTACAGGGGGTTCCTATGGCTAAAAATGGGTCTCTGGTATTGTTTAGTTGTCTTATATCTTCTCCAGGTCATCCCAGATTCTCTGTAGGCACTTTAAAAGTCACAAAACTGATATGGGTCAATTCCTGAGTTTGTGCATCTGGTTCGTTTCTATGGTTCAGGTCAGGGATCATGTCACCAAGGTCATATAAACACTCCTAACTGCTCCCAGATTCCACCTACAGTCATTACATAAAAATCCAGTAGGACTAAACACCCCTAACCAGCTTCAGGTAACTACCCTACAGAACCCACACCCTAACTCCTCTATTGAGCCGAGGTCGCCGGATTTTCCTCCTAGGTCGCCGGCCGAAACCGGTGGGAAGGGGGTAGGGTTTTGGGTGGTCACCTAGGGTCTCGAGTATAATACTACCACTCTGTTTGTTTTCGCCAAGAAGTCTCGGGGTCACAGCAGGTTGTCCATGTCTCAAAACGACACAAAAATACGATATCGAACCAAAACTAAACTAAAAGGAAAAAGTTATACCTCACGTGTTCCTCTCTAGGCAGCACTAACTTCCCAAAGTCGTCAAAATCCTACTTTGCTCAGTTCATCTTGTAGAGGAAGAGATGGGGACTAATTTTTGTGAAGGGGTGTAGGGTTTTGGGGAATGGTTGGAGGTAGATCTAGAGTTTAAGTGGAGGGTAGAGGAGTTGAGGAAGATGAAGAGGGTGATGGACATGGTGGGGGATTTCTTTTTGGGCAGCCCCCCCTCTCTCTCATTAATACTCACTCTCTCTTCTCTCTCCAAGTATGCTTTGCCTCATGATTATGTCTCCTTTGACTTTTCCTTTTTCCCTTTTTCTTTTCTTTTCCTTATTTTCCACCTCACCCAATGGTAAACCCTAAGCAACCATACACCCACAATATGTAAGAAGATGTAACAAGTGTGGAAAAAAAAGATATGTGCACATTTTTGCCCAAAAATGCTAAAAACCCGATTTTCGATTTTTAATCGCGATTAGCACCAAATTAGCATATAATTAACCATAAAAACTTAAGAATGGCATAATTCCACAAAATACCCTATTTTAGAATTTTCCATAATTTTTCCAAAATTTTCCCCATTTATCGGTATTTAATTATACCGAAATATTAAAATATTCAATAAAATAATATTAAATTATAAAAATTCCCAAAAATAATATTTTATTTTTTTGAAATGTTACAATACTGGGTCCACCCTGTACCCACAGAAGGTTCATCCAATTCCTCGAATCGAGTCTCGAAAACCAACTCAAAACCGAGAAAACATCATGGTGGACACTCATACATTACGAGAAAACCGCAATTTGCATTTTAAAATGATGATACTAAGCTTTTATTAAATTCTTGCGGTTTTCCCCCAAATCCAGAAATCTCATGTAAATCCGAAATCATCAAAATCATGAAACCAATAAACAGTGAATACCGGCATAAATCTCCATAATACTGCATAACCAATGACTATATGGATGCATCTGATATCATGCAATGAATGCAATAGTTAAACTAGCATATGGAAACTATAACATATTATAATTATCAGCTAGCAAGCTATGTCACTGAAATAGTATTTTCTAAAGTTTACGTGACATGGCAATTACCGATGAAGTGTGTGTGAGCCGGCAAGCGAGTGTACGTGGAGCATACGCGTCATCGGTAATGGTGTTGGTGTCCTAACAACATGGTTTCATAATTACTACGTACACAATAACATGCAATGAGGCGATAACAACTTAATAAGGAAAATGTATAGTAAATACAACAATAATATGCGGAACATGAATAATAACGTAACAACAAGGAATCTACCTTACTATACATGTGATATACTGTTTTGCCGTTTGAAATAGTACGAATCGTAGTGTTTGAAAATAAGGACTACGGTGTTTTTTAAGAAAAGATACATCTTTTAAAATATCTGTAGTATCCCTTGGTATGTCTAAGATTCTCACGATTCGTCAGTTTTGGAAATAGGTATGACTCGGGTCCAGTCTAACATCTACTAGGTAAACTACAGGTCTAACTAACAACCAATCGAAAGGGGTATGGAAATCACCTAAATCTGAGTCGATAAATATATATGCATAATAGTCAGTGATCCCATCTCAATAATATCATGTACGATACAACATATCATATGACATACTCGAATCAAGAGTGCGGATCTATCGTCAATATATAGCTCGTATGGTAAATCCGTCGTATGGCCTCCCAAATCTGGATACGGGTCAAATGTCATGTCTATCACATTAATCATCTGGCATCCTCTTTATCAAATATGACGATCGGGGTACTGATCTACGACTAGTACAATACTGATACCATCTAAGAAATGCATGCGTGTGTCTGAAAACACGAAGCCTAAAGAACCCGCTAAAATATCGTGTCGTATCCCAAATACGGACCATAGCACATCACCGATCTCATAGCCCCAAGCCCAATCTCATCGACTCATCTCCAAATATCATATAATATCTTCAACATTCAGAAATGTGTATATGAATGTATATCGACGCATAGTCCCATACCCATGCGTATATACATATATACACATATCCCCATATACGCACAGGTAAAAGAATGAATGTGTGCAAGCGTGTGTGCGTGTATAGGTGCAACAACTACTCTAGGGTTTCGCAAGTAACCCTACTAGTCCATGAACATGTAAACCTATCATTAACATCCATGTCACACAAAATAGATATCACAAATATATATTATATATGTATAACATACTATACATCGAACTACGGGGGTGCTATACGCCATCCACCCGACTTCTCCCCGTAGATATAAATCTACTCACCTGGCCCTCGCTTGCCGAAATCGATGTCGCCACGCGCTTGCTTGTCATCTCGAAGTCCACATAGGGTACCTACATGTCACAACGTATTGTGTCGCATAAAAACCCAATTCGAAATCGAAACGGCATACGAAAACCAAATCTGCACGCGTATCACGTATAGGTCAAAACCTATCGCCTACTTAAGCAAGAATAGCCAAACCAACCCTCGATGTCAATGTACAAACATCAACCCATCGAGAAAAGCCCAAACGCATCCATTTGCACATTCACAAATACTAATTATAATATGAAATAGGTTAGAATTCACAAAAACCCCAAACTCACTTTAAAAGCTATTTTTCCGAAAACCTAGCAAATAAAATTTATCGTTTTAGTACAACACTTGATGTTTTAACAATTCTAATGGTCATAATACTTATTAAACATATTAAATAAGCCATACAAACCATTTCCACAATTTAATCTCATGAAATTTCATTTACCCCAAAATTCTAGTTTGCAATTTAACCAATTTTGACAATTTTCAAAGTAAAATTCACAATTCAACAACTAAGCTTGGTTTTGCATAACCTAAGGTATTAAACCACTCATTATAATGTTAATGATGTGATGAAACCCTAACCATATTTTTTAATCTCGCATTTTGAATTAAAACTAAAAACCTAGTTTGCAATATTAACCACCTTTAACAATTTTAAACTAACAATTAGCAACCTAGCTACTATTTTTTTTTTTGCATTCAATTACATGTTAATCTCTTCATTACATACTAAATAATGAAAGAAAACCCTAACCTCAAATTTCAATCCTCTTCTTGAAAATTTGATCTTCAACTAAAACCCTAATCGAACACCTAATTAAGTTTTGATTTAAACACCCAACAACAAATTAAGAGAAAGGGTTAGATTTATACCTTCACAACCCATCTTGAGATCAACATGAAACTTGTCCCCAAAATGCAAACTTTTCACCAAGATCCATGCTAAAAGAGATAAGGAAAAATAGGTAGGGCTTTGATTTGAATTTTTGCTTTGATTTTTGATGGAAATTGGTGAATTTTTGATGGAAAATGAGAGGAGAAGATGGGAGGGGGCTGCTGCAGTGAGAGTGAAGAGGGTTTCGGCCAATTTGGGGAGTGAGGAGAGAGGGAATGAGATGTTGAAAGTCAAAGGTAACAAGGCCCATACCTACATGTTTATTCTTTCATTTTAATTCATTGTTTTCTTTACTTTTTAACTTGCATTTGGGGGAAACTTTGGGGGGTGAATTTCTGCAGATTCGGCCAGCCCATGATGGGGGGGGGGGGTGAGTGTGTGTGTGGGTGTGGGAAATTTCAAGTAAACAAAGCCCAAAACTCAAACAACAAGCCCATGTTTCTTATTACTTATAATAACCTTTAATTTTCCCTTTTCCATTTAGCCTTTTCCTTTAAATTTTTAGAACCATCAAGGAATTTCTTTTCATTTCAAAAACAATATTTTCCATGTTAGTTAAATATGTCATGATGCACAAAATTTGTTTCAACCCATTCCAATTTGTAATTTTCCCTAATTAAATGTATTAGTGACGGCTTAAAATAATATTAAAATAAATAATTTCGGAAAATTTTTCAGAAAATTAGAAATTTTACCAGTGGCTTAATAAACACCAAATACTAGCAATTACATAGCTAGAATATGTATATTTAATTTTATATTAAAGATGTTTATATTTTGACTTTTTACGGAAAACCCCCTTATTTTACCGATTTTTCCGAAATTTCACCGAAACGATTTTCAAAACGTTACAACTAGGGTGTATGAGACATACACCATGCTATTGATAATTGTGGGTTTATATTTATTTAAGGTAATTCAAAAATGAGGTGGATTTTGGACAAATGCATGAAGCTTGTGGAAGCTTGTGGATGTATTGACAAAGTCTACTATTTTTGTTTTACCTAAGATATTTATTAACCTAACCCTTATCAATTAACCTATGGTTTAGTCTCTACAAGAGTTAGTGATACATATACTCACCTATGGTTGCATTTCTAACCTAACTCTCTTATCTCTTCATCTTCTTCTTCATTGAGATGGAGCTCTCTAGGTTTTGAGAAAGAGATTAAAAATTGTGAGAAAAATAAATCCAAAGAGAGCAAAATTCCTACTTCATCATGCTCTTCTATACTAGCCATATAAATTAGTGTGTTAGCTTCACTAATCCATAATTAGTGAAGAGATAGCTTGGGTTTGTTATTCCTCAAGGTAGATCATCTTGGATTGTGAAGACTTCAAGCTAGCATGGATCATTCACCTCATGGAGCCTCTCTAGAGTCCGGGAGCTTGATGATCGCAGTAAAGGGACCTCAACTCGGAGCTTATGAAGAAAAGGAACGGACTACAAAGGTTGTAATCCCTATCACTTAGAAGTAAAGTAGTTTACTTGTTGTTTCTAACCCCAATTCTCTAGTTAAGATCCATGCTTAGGTTGTTTGACACTTGAAAATTTTAAATACGGCATGTTTGATGCCTTATAGAACCTTTTTCTAGTGCCTAAGAACCTTACAACTCTCCCATTGCTACAACATGTACAGAGGAACCATTCCCAACTCGGAGAGTGTGATAACCTTTCTTCAAAAACCTGCTATTTCTCAGCCCCTGCACACAATTGCAGATGTGAGATCCTGACCCGGTATCTAATACCCAGGAAGCAGAGTTAATTGAAAAATAGTTTTTTGTTACAAACACACCTGAAGTGGAAGCATCAGCATGCTTCTTCTTCTTGAGGTCGGCAAGGTATCCAACGCAGTTTCTCTTCCAGTGCCCAGTCTTGTGGGAGTGGAAGCATTCCCCTTTCCCTGACGCAGCAGCCCTTGTCGTGTCTTTCCCCGGTGCCTTTTTCACCCCTCCTCTCGGCTTGATGGGATTCTTCTTCTTCTTTCCCTTAGCCTTAGCTTTCGGGATGAAAGAGGAAGATGGCCCAGCAATTAGAGCTGGAGTTTTCGCTACTTTTAGCGTGCTCTCTGCACTCCTAAACTTATTGAGGAGTTCAAGAAGTGATTTCTCCATGTTGTGCATGTTGAAGTTCACTATGAACGGAGCAAAGGCAGGAGGGAGAGACTGTTGAACAATATCAACATACTGTTCGTTCTCCATTGTCCATACCAGGTCCTCTAGTTCTTCGATAAGTCCAATCATCTTCAATACATGGTCACCTACAGACGTGCCAGTAGCCATCCGCATTTGAAATAACTTTCGAGATGCCTCGTATCTGTAACATTTCAGAAAATATAAAATATTATTTTTGGAATTTAATATTGAAATAATATACTTCGCGAAAACTACCGATTTGCGAATTTGGGGTTGTCGTAAAATGGTATAAATATATACCAATATTGGTGAAATAATTTAGAGATTAAATTAATTTATTCATTTAAAATATAATTAATGTGATATTGTGAGCTTTGATTTTGGGCCAAATTCCTTGCTGGCGTTTCGTAGCCATCTTTTTGGCAGTGGAAATTTCTAGGCTTTGTGTGAGTCATGCTTGGAGTGGGTAAGTGATTCATGTTGCATTAATTGGTTTTGTATTTGGTGTTGATATTTTTGAATGTTAGATTTTTTGGTGAGAATAAGATGTGGGCTGTGGATATTATTGGGGGAGTTGGTGGCTGCCTTTGTGTATGTGAAGGATTATTTTATTGTGTTGAATGGGTGATGGAAAATTTTCTAGTGTTAAAATTAATCATTCATTCACTACACCTCACACAATGAAGAAATCAAAACTTCCATTCTGGCCGAGCCCAAATATTTCCTGCAAGCTTCTTTTTCACTTGCAAAATTTCATATGCTCACACTTCATATCACTTGGCAACTTCATTCACCTACACCCATCACTGGGTGCCTTGAGACAAAGTATTCACACACTATCTCTACTTCACATTGGGTATCTAGGTTGGCATACTGGATGCCCGAGTTGCTTTAGTTTAGAAGCGGGAGCCCGTATAAAGAATCTTCGACATGTGTCCTCTTCGACGAGTGTGACCGGAGAGAGAACTTCGTCGAGGCAGCCGCAACATGCTAAGGACTGAGATTGAAGACCGAAGGACACAGATCTATCTATATAATTTATTAAACCACTTTAAAGTTTACTAGTATAGGGTTAAAGGTTCGATCCGGGTTATAGGGTTACGTTAGCGCCAAGTTTATAAGTTTTTGTTTCGCTTTTGGCCACGGATTGACAGCCGGGGGGCTGGCGTAGACTTACAGTTTGTACTCCAACGACGAGGGTTGTTTGGTCGTTTTTGCATGTGTAGGCTATAGGTTCTAACCTATGAGCGCACCGTGTGCCGTATCGGTTTTCGGACATTGATTTTAATGGTATTACGATATGTGTTGATATTGTAGGTACCTTCGCGTGGATTCCGAGACGACGAAGCTCATCGACTATAGCTAAGCGAGGAGTTTAGCAGGTGAGTAGATTTATATCTACGGGGGAAGTCGGGTGAATGGAGTATAACACCCTCGCAAACATTGATATGGAAGATCGTTTGATTATTATTTCCTAATAAATGATATGCGATGGACATGATTATAGGATTTAATAACGATAATATGATAAAAGTTGACACTAATGAACATAGTGACCTATGAGAAGCGCTTCTAATGCCCTTCTTGAGTTAAAGTTCAGCAGCTTACGAGCCAACCTTTCCCGATCCTATGAAATGAGAAGTGAATCATGATTGGTATGAATTAAAGAGAGAACGAGTATACGATGTGATATGATGACTCAGTGTGATATGTCGTTATATGGATGCGAGTCGATATGAGATAGTTGATACCTTTGACGGTCCACGATATGAGATTGATACAGATGTGACCTGGGATATAGGTATATAGAAATATAGTATTGTGAATCTTAAGTGATATGCCGTACGAGGGATTATACCGTACGTGATGTTGTGAGGCTGGATGCCGATTGATAGATTCACCGACTCGGATATATTGTAGATACGTATACTTTGTAGTGTTTCACGTAAGATGTGCTTTATGCTACGTTCATGTCATCCTCATTACATTACATATACCTGTGTTAGTATGCCTACACCATTATCGATGGTGCGTATGTTACACCTACACAGATTGGCCGGCTCACACACCTTCATCATCGATAATTGCTATGTCACTACACAGTAGAATTGCTACATCATGCCATGATATACTTGCTATGCTCACATCACTAAGCTATGTTGCATCATATACTTACGATGTTCATATCACTGTTCTGCATTGCATGATATACGGATATGCTTACACTCTGTTATATGTCGCATACCTACATGCTTACACATATACCTTGCTATAGCTACATGTTCAGCTCCATATGATGTTGCGAAGGATTTTGGATAAATTGGGAACCGCATGAAATATTTAATAGCTTGATGCATTTAAATATCGGTTTTCCCTTTATATGCTCATATTACTGTTCTATATTGCATATATTATGTTTCATGGATTTACACATTGAGATACAGATTTCATGTGATTTATGGATTTGAGAACCGTGGGGATATTTCAAGAAAGTATGCATTTTTTTGAAAACCCGATTTCTCTTAATATGATATTTCGACGCGTCCACCATGAGTTTTCTCGGTTCTGAGACTTGGGTTAGAAACCCGATATGATACGTGGATTACGAGTGTCAATGTGGAAACTCAGGTTCCGTGAGATGTATGGATATGTGGGCCGATTCGGACTGACGGAGCTTGATATGATATATGGATTGCGAGTGTTAATGTGGACACTCAGGTTCCATGAGATGTATGGATATGTGGGCCGATCCGGACTGACGGAGCCCTATATGATATGTGGATTGCGAGTGTCGATGTGGACACTCAGGTTCCGTGAGATGTATGGATATTTGGGCCGATCCGGACTGACGGAGCCCGATATGATATTGTTGGAGATAGTGCCGTCAGAGTCAATTATTAGGTCACAGGTACGTGATTGTAATGATTGAGGGAGGACCTATCCCGGTAGGACAGTCTTACTCGAGATGATAGTATGCTATCTGGTTTACCTTTATCATCGTGTACTGCTTTAGGTGACCTGACACGTCGCTATTACACATTGATAGAGCCCCTAGGATTCTTGCTTGACCACCAGCAGTATGAGGGCGATCATATAAGTGGGAGCTGGGGTCTATAAGCTTATCCTTAAAAGGTCCCTAGTCGTGGGAGTTTCGAGACTGGGCATCGATACTCCATTAGTAGACTAGTGTATACAGTCGAGACCCCGACGAGGGGCGGTGGCCGGTCTCACAAGCCACTGGTGTCAGTTGGATCACCTGAGATGTATACAGGTGCTCATTGGGTTATGAGTACACCGGACAGGACTCGCCGGGAACATGCTAGTTGGTCATATACCAGACGTCAGATGGCAGTTCCCTGGTGACATGTGTGCAGGTTAGTTCATCGACCTGGGGATCGTCATTTGTCTCGTGTGAGTTCCCACTGTACATTGATTACTACCCTACCACGGCTCAAAGGAGTCGTGCAAACAGGTTTTAGTTGGGTACAGTCCCGAGCCACATGGAGACAGTGAGCGTATCTTCAGGGGTTCGTCTCTCTCGGTATTGGGGGTGAGGTCGTGCTGTGTCTAGGAGAGCCATTACACAAAGTCCTTGGCCAAGGCAAGGAGATTTACTGGTAGGTATTCCAGTAGTATCTCAGGGTGTTCTGGGCTACACTCCGACACGACTTGTACCGCTTTTGGGGGTCTGACTTTTACCAACCCCCTAGGCCCGCCATGCGATACTCATAGACGAACGGACCGGACTGCACGGATATTGTCACTGACAGGCTCAGTAGGGTTGTCTGGCTGAGTTCGCTCACGGACGTCCCTTTTTGTCAATACCTGGTAGCCCGTTATGTATTGGCTTATACCTCTAACGTGCTAGTGGTTAAATCCACAACCAAGGTGTTGATGAGTCTTTAGAGTCCCCCACATTCAGTTACTCAGCTTTCGGGCGAAAAGTTGTAGAGGCCGTATGGAGATATTGCAAGGTCCGATCAGATACGTGCGGTATTGCACGGATCAGGATCGGACAGTCTGTACTATAGGCCGTATGCATATATGGCAGGGTTTGATCAGATACGTGCGGTATTGCACGGATCAGGATCGAACGGATATTACTAGCCGGTTTTGGTATAAGCCGGATCCTAGTATAGTACAGTGTAGATTTTGTCTCTTTGCATTTGTATTTCGGTCGAAATACAGATGCGGGTGTGTATGCACAGTATCGGGGTTTTCCCGTAATTTATTACGGGACCAGTTTTCTGGAGTTGCCAGTTTGCTTTCCGTTTTGGCCAATTTCCTTTGTTCCGTTCATTGGCCGAAGATTGGTGGAGGAGGGTTTATTTGCATTGTTGCAAATAGGCATTTGTGGAGGGGGTTCTTTGCATCTTTTGGCATCATGATGGTTTTCATGATGTGCACCATCATTGACTTCTCCTTCTCATGATGGATTGACTTTGTGGACTTGATGGTTGTGGTTGTGTGTGGTTTTTGTTTGTTATCATGTTCTTTCATGATTCCCTTTTTCATTATTGTTCCACCCACCCCCTTGACCTTTTCTTTTTCTCTCTCCAATCACACTTGTGAAGTGGGGGGGCGGCCATTCCAAAGGGGGATGGGATTCATTTCATTTTTGGGTGGAAAAATGTTACTCTCATTTTGGTATGCTACATTTTTCCCCACCTCTCTCCAAGCTCTCTTTTTCTTCCACCAAATGGCAAAGCTCCAAAACCCCAAATGAGACTTGAGGACTACATATTCTACAGCGAACCTTGGGCACGTCGAGTAGCCGGCTTCGTGCCCGAGTTGCCTCGGCATTGAGGTGGGAGCCCGTAAACAAAGTAGGCGATGTGGTACACTTCCGGCGACAAGGAGGAGACGGGACTTTTCCGCAGGAGATCGGGACCATGACGAGAAGACCGGAGGACTTGGATCGTCGGTATATCTCTAACCCATCTTCTAGATAGCTAGGACTAGTTAGTGGTTCGATCCGGGTATTAGTGCGCGGCGGTTTGCCAGTTCTAAAAAAATTAAAGTTTATAATCGCTTCCGCATTTGGCCGTCGGATTGACGGCCGGGGCGCCGCCGTGCACTTACAGTGGTATCAGAGCCTCGCCATTAACTTAGTCTAGCTTGGTGTAGTGTGTTTTTCTGTTTCGATCGATCGAATGTTCCAAAACTACATTTTTGTTAGCATCAGTTTTCTGTTGGAAATTTTTGGTGTCGAAAAATTTTTCAGGTTGTAAAATATTGATGTACTGGAAAATCTAAGAGCTCTGTAAAAATTCGACGAAGTAACTCCACAGTGGGAGCGCGGAACCGCCGCGAAACCCCCCTTTCCGCCGCCCTTCCGCCGCACACTGTGGAGATCACTTCACCAATTTTTTTCAGAGGCTTTCTGGGCTTAAAATATGGGTTTTGGAATATTAAAATTGGGCCCAGGTTTTCTGTGAGTGCTACAGTTTTGATTGGGGGCCCACTTGTTAATTTTTGATCGATCGGATATTTTAAACACATTTTTCACAGTATTTACATTATATCTGCGACCGTGAATGTCACTTGATCGGTAAATCCGGTCTAACTGCTATAGCCCGGTTAGACGGATTTGCGAACGTGACTTTCACGTTGATGTTCTGTTTTTGCTGTGATGTTGCGGATCGGTCGTGGGGGATAGCCTGGATGCAATGCTAGTACAGTTTTGTTGTATTATGTACATTTGATATTGCGGGGCGAGCGTCCGACATGTGGACTGCCGTCACTGCCTGATTGTATTATTATTTTGGGGCACGACCTGGTTGCGGTCAATGTACCCGTTGTATGTATATTTTACTTTCTGTACTAGGATTGCCCCGCGGAGGGGTGCACGGATAGCCGGGTTCTGGAGGGCAACAAGCCCGCATCTCATGGCATTGAGACGGAGGGGGCTTCACTCTAGGATTGGCGGGCTATTCGCCGCACTCGTAGGGGGTACAGGTTGACCCAGGAGGGGTGCCCAAGTTACCGGATTCCGTGAAGTGCTGGGTGGTCCATTCACGTTGCTGAAGGGGGCTGCCTCGCTTCAGGTTTTGGCGGGTAACTTGCCGCGCCCGTAGGGGTCTAGGATCTCATTGCACAGGCTATCCACACGACCAGGGGAACGTCGGGTTTCAGCAGTGGCTCTGTGAAACCCGGGGATCCCAGATATCTGTATTGTTTCTGTGATGCTGTACATTTCTGTGATGTTGCATTTCTTTCACGCCTTGAGCGAAATATAATATATTGGTATATATATTAGTAGATGCTGTATATGTTTTGCATCCGCGCTAGTCCAGTCCCCGCTCTGTCGTTAGTAAGCTAACCTAACGGGTAATGACGGGACCCAGTGGCGATTGCGGATGGCATATACGTACATCAGTATATTTTCGTTCTTTTTGGTGTGATCAATTGATGGGACTGCGTTGATTCGGATCAATGCAAGTTAAAAACAAACCTAATCTGATGTTGTTGGAACACTTTTCAAAAAGCTGTTATTGCAAGGACGTTCACTTTTGTTTTGCATCGCGGTATTCATTTGGAATATCCTGCTCCTCAGTCGACGAGGTAAGGGCCGAGATCCCTTCACCGGGAGTGACCCCTTGGACAAAAAGTTTGCGTCAGGGCATTAACTTCACTATAGCCGATTACTTTTGCTTTGCACCGTGGTATTCAGTTGGAATATCCTGCACCCCATTCTACGGGGAAAGAGCCGAGATCCCTTCACCGGGAGTGACCTCTTTAGCAACGGTTTTCGTCACTATATTTTCAAAAAGCTATCCGTTCCTTCGACGATATCAAGTTCATTACGTTAAAGGTTTTCGCCAGAAACCATTCGTAGCCCTCCGTCATTTCAGTTAAATATTCGGTAGTATTCAAGCTATGTATTTTGACCTCACGCCAAGGCATAGTGATTGGTAGCTGCCGGGTATTTATCTGTTGCATAGATAGATGCGTTGGTTTGGGACAGTCGTACTACTATTTTGGCCTACGTCAAGGGTATGTACGGGTGGGTTCAAATTAACCTGGATAATGACGGGCAGAACTTGACATGTGACTTATGATATTTTGACCTCACGCCAAGGTCATAAGAGCATGGGGCAGAAATCACATCGGGAGTTTCAAAAGAACTGAAACTTGCCAGATATGCGCATACCTTCTGGAGTGTGATACCGTGAGCGGATTCCGTCACGTTATCATGCGATGATAGTTGGATCCCGATTCCCACTGATGAGTTAGTTTACTCCTCGGGTGACCCCGACTAATTCTTCTTTCAGGTTTGGAGGAGAATTTGAGGTACAGTGGGAGGATTCTAGATTAGATAAATTGGTGACCATTCTGATCTAGGTTAGAGTGCACGCTGAGTGTTTCTTTTCTCTCTCTCTTTGGCTGCGACCATTGACCCGACCCTAAGACTTTGACTCAGTGACCAAGTTGACCGAACCTTCTTAAACACCGGCTTTTGGATTGTCAGAGTTGCAGACCTCATTGCCACTCCTACTTTTACCCTTTTCTCCAGGACACCCCGTATTACTATGAACGTCCACTTCCATTGGACAAAACCATCGTATGGTTAGATACGAACTCGAAAGAATTTATTCGAGGATGGTTTCCGGTTCTGGAGAAAACGGATAGGATTATTCAGTTGTCTTTTCCTTTTACCCTCTCTCAGGTTACGAGTACTCCTTGGTTTAGGGGTAGTACACCTATTACGCAAATTGGATTGTCTTCTTCCAAACCTTAGGCTGGTGCCGACCGGTAGGGAATGAAGAAAACCAATTAGCATAACGATGGTGTGCAGAAGGTATTAAGTTCAGACAAAGCAAGGGATTAGTAAGAGGGCAAAGTAAATTGCAACAGATTTTCACGACCAAACCAAATATTTCGTTACCACTCCCACATCACCTTTGTATTTCTCCAGGACACTCCGTATCACTATGAAGATCCACAGTTTATTTGGATACTCCATCGTATGGTTATATACGAACTCGAATGGAACTTGTTCCAGTTCGGGGATGGATTCTGGTTCAGGAGAAATAGGAATAAGGTTTATTCGGTTGTCTTTTATCTTCACCCTCTCTCATTGCGAGTGTTCCTAGGATTGGGACAGTACACCCATTATGCTTATTGAATAGTCTTCTTCCAAACCTTAGGCTGGTGCCGAACGGTAGGGAAGGAAGAAAACCATTTGGCCTAAAGGGGTGTGCAGAAGGTAAAGACTAAAGACATATGAAGGGATTTGGAGAGGTGGCAGAGAATTATACGGTTACAGTCGTGAATCTGGAAGAGGTATTACTAGGAATACCGGGATACCCCATCGGAACATTTCAAATGTTTCAGTTTCACTGTATAATGTTAAAAGAAAACTGATTTCCCGATTAGACACTTGCTCCAGGGTATGTATTTACCAAGTTAGATTCTCACATCTGTATGGTTTTACAGATGATGAGTGGGAGTAAGTTATTGGGAATAGGGTGATCATCCTCATTATATCGGGATTCGTTGTAATCGGTGATATTTGAGGAGATCATCTGGGCTGTTTGCCGGTCGGAAAATATTTGGTTTTGAATATCCGCTGTTATGCACCAACTTCAAAATTGATATATCTGTACGTCTATTTTCATAGAGTGAGATATACCTTTCTGAAATTATGTCTGTGACATTTACCTATATCAGTGGATGGTTAGGTAAGGAGCATTAAACAGCGGTGTAATTCTTCATAACCATAAGTACAGTTTTCAACCTACGACACACAGTGAATGAGTTATCAGACTCAAGGGACTTATACAGAGTATTGTATGTTGTCCAGTGTCCATTAGGACAGAGGGGTTAGTCCTCATACTATATTCGGTTTACTTATGACTTCTCTAGTTTTTAGACAGGTGTTTCGTAGGAAACACAGGGTCCGAATTTTGAGAAGTTATAGGTATTTGAATAGAGTAGAGAACCAGGTATAGCAAGTATCGGGATTCTTCAAAGAGATCGAAGATGTAGGTACTTGTGTATGGTATTCAGTTGATAGTAATGATAAAGAGATCTTGCTTCTCTTTCAGGTTACTCATAATTGGAAGTATTCCTAAGTTGAGTAACGCTGATCGGCCTCCTTCCATTTAGTTGACATGCGCTGGGGACAGCTGCATGATTTGAATCTGGTTCAATTAAATCAGTTCCTCTGTTTCTATATTGGATATAGAACAGTTCATATCTTAACGATGTTAAGGTACGGGGAGTTGTCCGGTTTATGATTAAAACCAGACACTGGACAACTCGAGGCACGTTTCTGTAATGGCTGTTTGTGGATTGACCCAGGCTATGACGAGGGTTGACTTTCTACCATCTGGATGAACAATAGCGATATTGTTCTAGACTCGCCACAGTTTTATTAAAAATGGATTTTTTCAGAAAACAGTAGTGGGAGTATGGTAGAACTGGAAGTGATTCCAGAACCACAAACGATTACTGAAGATTTGATAAGGAACCTAAAGATTCAATCTGGATTGACATTCCATTGGCCACTCCGCAGATAAGGTGGGTAACTTCAGGCACCTGAGAGGCACTACGGTAGCCTCAAGGACGGTGACAGGGAAGTTCTTGTTTACCCACAATTGCCATTGCTGTTGTTCCAGGTTACGAGACCCGGCGGGAGGATGAGTATAGCGTCGTTCTAAACCAGTTTTAGAAGTGTGCGTCTATATGACTCTGCCAGAGGGTTGTCGTAGTCAGTGGGAGCAGCGGAAGCATTGGTGGACAGGTTGCTTCTGTCTATTTATAGACTAAGAGCAGATGTAGCGGAGATAGATCGTCTATTTCTGACGTGACAGTCATGGGTTTGACTTCATCAGAATAGGGGATGGATCTGTTGAGAAGGTAGTAGGGTGTGATATCCTGGTATTTGGATGATATACACAGAGTAGGAAAAGAAACTCCAACACTACGATCGGTTATACTTTGGTCGTCACACAGTTGTTTCTCCACAAAGGAAATGGATTTTATATCAGACATACTGGTTACTAGATCTATAGTTTTAGATCTAGATTTGGGTGGTTTCCCAATCAGGGTACTTGACAGCATTCTAAGAGTATTTAGGATGGACGACTCCTGGCACGGTAGTGTACCTGCAGGTAATGGAGTCACCCTCTCCAAAGGTGTCTTACAGACTAAAGGGGAGAGGGACGGGCATGATTGGCAGATCACTTGCTCAGGCAATTGAGTCAATCGTGAGATGTCAAGTACCACACCAGATGTTGTTCTTGCACTAGATGCAATAAGTTGATATTAATCCAATCCTGGAAAAACAATCGGAAGCAGTTTTAGAACATAAGTGGATGTTCTAGGGATATGATAACGACAGCCTCATTCGGGAAACAGTTATCATTCCAGGCTTCCAAGGTGACTTGGACGACAAGGAGGTTGTCAGAGCTATAGTTTTTCCTTCTGACGAGGGGCAGTATTTTGGACAGTTGGTCCAAGGCAATACTGAGGGAGGCATGGCGCAGGATACTGATTAAGTTCAGTTGACGATACAGTCTAGGAAGTTTGGATTTGGAGTTCATTTATGAGCTATGTCCCATCAGACATCCAGACACATTCTAAGACAGGTATTGCTCATTTCGGGAGATGGGTTTCTCCGCGAACTTGAGATATAGAAAGACATAGAAAGAAACAACTAAGCGGATCCACTCACTGAGGCTATTCCTCGAACGCAATAGTTCCGCAAACGAGCTTTGTGAGACTGATTAGTAGAGGAGTTGGATGTTCGGTATCACACGGGCTGTGAGTATGCGACATCGCAATAATTAGCCTTGAGTGCAAGTGGGAGATTGTTGGAGATAGTGCCCTCAGAGTCAATTATTAGGTCACAGGTACGTGATTGTAATGATTGAGGGAGGACCTATCCCGGTAGGACAGTCTTACTCGAGATGATAGTATGCTATCTGGTTTAGCTTTATCATCGTGTACTGCTTTAGGTGACCTGACACGTCGCTATTACACATTGATAGAGCCCCTAGGATTCTTGCTTGACCACCAGCAGTATGAGGGCGATCATATAAGTGGGAGCTGGGGTCTATAAGCTTATCCTTAAAAGGTCCCTAGTCGTGGGAGTTTCGAGACTGGGCATCGATACTCCATTAGTAGACTAGTGTATACAGTCGAGACCCCGACGAGGGGCGGTGGCCTATCTCACAAGCCACTGGTGTCAGTTGGATCACCTGAGATGTATACAGGTGCTCATTGGGTTATGAGTACACCGGACAGGACTCGCCGGGAACATGCTAGTTGGTCATATACCAGACGTCAGATGGCAGTTCCCTGGTGACATGTGTGCAGGTTAGTTCATCGACCTGGGGATCGTCATTTGTCTCGTGTGAGTTCCCACTGTACATTGATTACTACCCTACCACGGCTCAAAGGAGTCGTGCAAACAGGTTTTAGTTGGGTACAGTCCCGAGCCACATGGAGACAGTGAGCGTATCTTCAGGGGTTCGTCTCTCCCGGTATTGGGGGTGAGGTCGTGCTGTGTCTAGGAGAGCCATTACACAAAGTCCTTGGCCAAGGCAAGGAGATTTACTGGTAGGTATTCCAGTAGTATCTCAGGGTGTTCTGGGCTACACTCCGACACGACTTGTACCGCTTTTGGGGGTCTGACTTTTACCAACCCCCTAGGCCCGCCATGCGATACTCATAGACGAACGGACTGGACTGCACGGATATTGTCACTGACAGGCTCAGTAGGGTTGTCTGGCTGAGTTCGCTCACGGACGTCCCTTTTTGTCAATACCTGGTAGCCCGTTATGTATTGGCTTATACCTCTAACGTGCTAGTGGTTAAATCCACAACCAAGGTGTTGATGAGTCTTTAGAGTCCCCCACATTCAGTTACTCAGCTTTCGGGCGAAAAGTTGTAGAGGCCGTATGGAGATATAGCAAGGTCCGATCAGATACGTGCGGTATTGCACGGATCAGGATCGGACAGTCTGTACTATAGGCCGTATGCATATATGGCAGGGTTTGATCAGATACGTGCGGTATTGCACGGATCAGGATCGAACGGATATTACTAGCCGGTTTTGATATAAGCCGGATCCTAGTATAGTACAGTGTAGATTTTGTCTCTTTGCATTTGTATTTCGGTCGAAATACAGATGCGGGTGTGTATGCACAGTATCGGGGTTTTCCCGTAATTTATTACGGGACCAGTTTTCTGGAGTTGCCAGTTTGCTTTCCGTTTCGGCCAATTTCCTTTGTTCCGTTCATTGGCCGAAGATTGGTGGAGGAGGGTTTATTTGCATTGTTGCAAATAGGCATTTGTGGAGGGGGTTCTTTGCATCTTTTGGCATCATGATGGTTTTCATGATGTGCACCATCATTGACTTCTCCTTCTCATGATGGATTGACTTTGTGGACTTGATGGTTGTGGTTGTGTGTGGTTTTTGTTTGTTATCATGTTCTTTCATGATTCCCTTTTTCATTATTGTTCCACCCACCCCCTTGACCTTTTCTTTTTCTCTCTCCAATCACACTTGTGAAGTGGGGGGGCCGGCCATTCCAAAGGGGGATGGGATTCATTTCATTTTTGGGTGGAAAAATGTTACTCTCATTTTGGTATGCTACATTTTTCCCCACCTCTCTCCAAGCTCTCTTTTTCTTCCACCAAATGGCAAAGCTCCAAAACCCCAAATGAGACTTGAGGACTACATATTCTACAGCGAACCTTGGGCACGTCGAGTAGCCGGCTTCGTGCCCGAGTTGCCTCGGCATTGAGGTGGGAGCCCGTAAACAAAGTAGGCGATGTGGTGCACTTCCGGTGACAAGGAGGAGACGGGACTTTTCCGCAGGAGATCGGGACCATGACGAGAAGACCGGAGGACTTGGATCGTCGGTATATCTCTAACCCATCTTCTAGATAGCTAGGACTAGTTAGTGGTTCGATCCGGGTATTAGGTGCACGGCGGTTTGCCAGTTCTAGAAAAATTAAAGTTTATAATCGCTTCCGCATTTGGCCGTCGGATTGACGGCCGGGGCGCCGCCGTGCACTTACAGATATGTGGATTGCGAGTGTCGATGTGGACACTCAGGTTCTGTGAGATGTATGGATATATAGATTGCGAGTGTCGATGTAGGACACTCAGGTTCCATGAGATGTATGGATATGAGGGCCAATCCTGGTGACGGCGCCTGAGAGATGAGTATTTACGTATCGATACTGGACACGGGTTTTCATGATGTTTCGAGTGTCAATGTTGGATACTCAGGTTCCATGATTTTGATGTGTCGTTGATAGACACACGAGGTAGATATCCTCATATATATATACATACACAGAAATATATTTTCATGATATTTTGGGTGTCGATGTTGGACACTCAGGTTCCATGATTTTGATGTGTCGCGAGGGACACACGTTGATTTATATCCTCATATTTACCTGCCTATGCTTTTATGATATTTACATGCATGAGTTGTTGTGTCAGTGGTTGACACCTGGATGAGATCCACATGCATACATGCATTTGATTATATGGTTGGATGATATCCACTTGCTGATAGGCATTAATTATGTTGTTAGCACACATGCAGATACAGTCACCCTAGATATCATAGTATTACCTTTATAATATAGTTGACCTAGGAATCGTTGTTTATTTCGATTTCTACCTGATGATGTTATCTACTCATGCGTTGGCAACTCAGCCCCGTTGTGCTACAGTTCTTGTAGGTTGACCACATGGATCAGTAGCGGCATCGTTGGCACACAGCTGTTTTGGGTGATTTGCTTTGGTAGGTGGTACATGTTGGATCGTGCCATGTTCATATCAGAAAACTGCATTCTAATACCGCCCATTCATTATCTATTTGTTGTATTTATCGGTACTATTAACTAGTGTCTGCTCAGTAATACAGATTACAGGTATCCGTGATAAAATAATGGAAATACATTTAAAAGCATGGATATATCAATTGAGAGCCGATACTACAACCAGAACCGCAATCCGACCGATACTTCAGGAGTCCCTTTTTGCAACAAGTTTCTATACACATTTTTCTATCTAAATGGTCCAACACAACAAATGTGTACACAAGACTTTTAAGCACATGGGGATATGCATTCAAGGCAAAATATTATATGCATTCAAGGCTAAACATCATGTGTTGATTTTTTCCTTCCAAAACTGAAATCAAATCAAAGTCAATTAAACAAATCAGCATGGGCCATAATGGGGTAGCCATGAATCAAGCCACATGTGGGAATGGAGTAATGAGCATTTGTTCCCGCCAAAAATTTCTGCGCGAAAGAGTCCAAGGTATCAAATGGCGGCGATACGCTTAAGAAAATGGGAACCAGTATCTTCCGGGCTGTTTTTTGATAAACACCCGAATGAGAAACAGATAAATTCTGATGGTATCGAAAGCGGCTCGAAAAACCCTTCGATTTGATATATTATGGGCCTAGTAATTCATCCGGGATCAAAAGTTATGAGGAATTACGTGTCCACACGTGATGGGCTTTTAAAAACCCGCTGGAGGAGTTAAAAAATATAATAAAAACTCAGAAAAGACCCCCATGGGGCATCACGTGCTCACACGTGACCATGGGTCACGTGCAGACACGTGATGGGCTTTTAAAGCCTCTAAAATAATGAATAGAATTTAATTCTAAAAGTCAGAAAATACCTCAACGAGGTATCACGTGCTTACACGTGACCAATGGTCACGTGTTGACATGTGATGGTTAAAACTGAAACATAAATAAGCGGCTGAGAAAGGAACCCAATTGGGGGTCACGTGCTCACACGTGACCAAAGGTCACGTGCCAGCACGTGACTGGCTTTAAAAGCATTATAATTTAATAGAATTAAATTCTAAAAGTTTCTGAATCTTTCCAAATGGAAAAGGGTCATGGGGAACCGTTGGATTAAAAATCCAAGGGTGATTAAAAATCACCAATTTATGGAAAAACCTTGGACAAGGAAAGATTTCCCTGAAAATCTCACCAGGATAACAAATAGAATATCTTTTGGATTTAAAATCCACGGTGAATAAAATTCACTGAATGATCTAAACGCTCAGATTAATGATAAATATAAATCAAATCTCTCAACATACAAATCAAATCTCTCAATGAGAGATTTGCTAAACAAATTGATTCTCTTCCTTCTCCTATAAATAGGAGCCAAGAAGAGAAGAGAAGGGGATCTACTTTTTTGAGAGAAAAACAGAGAGAGGAGAATTTAATTCTCAAGAGGGAAGAAAAGAAAGGAGAATTTAATTCTCAACAAAGAAAACCCTAGGTGAGAAAAGGGAAAAAGATAAACTTCAAACAGAGAATTTAATTCTCAAAATCCAAGAGTTTAACTCTTATACAAAAAAGAACTTAGTTCTTCTTCTGGTTGAAGATCTGCACAGAGCACATCTCCCCATAACTTGAGAATTTAATTCTCATCGGGTCGAGATCCTGCCATGCAGATCCTAAACTTAGAAGGAGAATTGAGTTTTGAGAATTAATTCTCCTAAAACAAAACTAGGGTTTAACCCTAATCAAGAATTTAATTCTTTTACATATCTGGGAATTTAATTCCTTTGAAAAGAAATCAGGGTTTCATCCTAAATAAGAATTCAATTCTTAAAAGATCTCTGTTCATGAAAAGAACTAGGGTCACGTGCCCCCACGTGACCCTTGAAAAGATCCCCTTCAAAGAACTTTGAAGCATCACCCCACGTGCTCCCACGTGACCCTCATTATATATGGAACAAAAGTAAAGGCAGAAACAATTCTGGGCGCTCTCACGTGTTACCACGTGACCCCTTAGCAAACGTTCAAACAGTCAGCGCATAAATCCCCATCACGTGTCAACACGTGATGCTCGAAATAAAAAGGAAAAGTGTTTAACACTTATTCACAGATTTGAGGATAAAACAAAGGAGATGTGGCTCCGCATTTAGGGCGCCCTCATGTGTCACCACGTGACCCCTAATGAGCATTCCAACAGACCAGAGCGGGGGCCTCCATCACGTGCTCACACGTGATGGCCGTCAGAATTAAAAGAGTTAAAACACTGATCTGCAGAATAAGATAAGGGAAATCAGGGCGCTCTCACGTGTCCACACGTGACCCCTCTCCCCTTAGTGTTTAACACTAATCCGAAGACTTTGTCCTCAGTGATTAACACTGATTTTCTTAGTATTTAACACTAATTTGGAAAACTCTATTTGCAGTGTTTAACACCGATTTGCTTAGTGTTTAACACTAATTTGAAAACACTGTTCCCAGTGTTTAACACTGATTATCTTTTAGTGTTTAACACTAACTTGCTATCTTATTCCCAGTGTTCAACACTGTTGGTTTCTAGTGTTTAACACTAGCTTCAGCCCAATTGGCTAAGTTTCAGAGGCAAAGCCTCTCCTTCAATGGACCAACAGAGGGCCAATATTTCAAACATAACTGGACTTAGCCCAAACTGGCCATAAGTCCTCAAATCATCTTGATCTGATCACATCTGCTCTTTCAACCAACTCATTGGTTCAAGGGTACATCTCTGAACTCCTCTGATATTTGTCGTTGCAATCCTTCAACGTCTTCAGAGAGGTGACGGGTCCCGACAACCACACATCAACACGGACTGTGGGGTCCTTAAACTCATGGACTTATGCGTCCTTAAACCAAGATACGGACTGTGGGGTCCTTAAACCCGCGGACTTATGCGTCCTTAAACTAACGGACTAATGCGTCCTTAAACACACCCATATGGACTGTGGGGTCCTTAAACCCATGGACTTATGCGTCCTTAAACTACCATTGGACCACCATGTCCCTAAACTGGCATTGGACCACTATGTCCTTAAACTGGTATTGGACCCCCATGTCCCTAAACTGGAATAATAGAGCCAATTGCTCTTTTGTCGGATCTAAACGATCCCGTTAAGTCGATCTTAGTCCCAAACTGGACTAACGTATCCTTAACAACCGTTTAAGTTGATCTTAGCCTCAAATATGGCTAACGTATCCTTAAACCTTCAAACAGACTTTAGTCCCAAATTGGACTATAAATCCCCAAATCAACTTTGGTTCAAGGGTACATCTCTGAACTCCTCTGACATCTGTCGTTGTAATCCTTCAACGTCGTTAGAGAGGTGACAGGTCCCGACGGCCATACATGTAATGGACCCCTATGTCCCTAAACTGGAACAATAGAGCCAATTGCTCTTTTGTCGGATCTAAACGATCTCGTTAAGTTGATCTTAGTCTCAAACTGGACTAACGTATCCTTAACAAACGTTTGAGTTGATCTTAGCCTCAAATATGGCTAACGTATCCTCAAACCAAAAACCCAAACCCAAATCTAAGAAAACACGGATTTGGACTAATCCACGTCCTACGGGCGACGACATAAATTAGTCTCCGTATACAATCCACGGGCAACCACAAATAAAACAAACACCCACGACACGAAGTGACCATCTGGAGAAGGAGAAAGTTGTTACCGCAATGCGGTAGTGTAATTAACTGCAGGGGCTTGCGCCTGCAGGGAAGAGCGTCCCCACAATCAAAAACCCCTCAAGCGAGGGGGAATCTGACGAAGTCTGCTACGTCGGCCGCATCCGTCTAAACCTCCGATACACGGTGCCATAAATCAACTTGGCATCTTCGGAGAGGTAGACGGATAAAACCAATTAGCATCTGCCCCGAACCTCAGGCAAGACAGCCCATGTCTCGGCCGCCGTTCGGAGGGGAACAGATTCTGGCACGCCCGGTGGGACCTTTTCCTCTTTCCACTCCACACTTCGTGTGTCATCTTCGCGAACCAATCGCGGTTTGTTAAATGGTTGTCCTCGGATTTCAAGTTGCTAAGATTTGGTCTTTTGTCTGGCGCAGAACTCAAGATTAAATGGCCACCAACTGCTCGAAATGCCATTGCAGCGGACGTTCCACCTCACCGAGAGGTGTAGCATATGGGCCCCAGGCGGCTTCCTTCCTGACTCTGCCGGTAGACCAGGTGACTCAGGCCACCACCGGTTTATTTTTCGGGACCATGGTCCCACCTACAAGCTTCTCCATGCCGATATCCGCACCAGAAGAGAACAAGAAGTCGATATTCGACCGGCTCACTGCTACCACGACCCCTGTCAACGGGTCGCCCGCTACTAAGCTGACAGCCTCTGTTTTCACCAGGCTAGGTCAGGATCATAAAGTGGCTGTCCCAAAGAGGGCAACGACCACAGCTTCGGAAGTCGTTGAAGCGGCTTCTCCTATCAGAAAGTCAGTCTTCACAAGATTGACGGTTCCTACTCCTCCTTCAGCTGGTCAAAAAGCATCAGTCTTTGATAGGCTGACACCGACAGTTACCCCACATCCAAATAGGGGGCAACAAGAAACTATCCCGATTTCCGAGCCAGTCTCAATGGCTCGTCGTGCGCGACGTCGTCATTGGCAACGAATAAGGAAAGCAGGGGGCAACTCCCCTTCAGGGCTAACCCCGCCTGCTCCGATGGCGGAGGTCAACGCTGCTGTTCCAACTGGGAACAGCTTTGAATTACTGAGAAAAGTGAGAAAGAACTCCCCAACCGCCGTATTGAAAAGGTTTCCTCCGCCGGTGGAAAAAGCTCCGGAGGCAAAACAAGAACAGCCCTCTCAACGGCTGTCGTCCAAAATTTATAAAGTCTGGCGGAGAGTTCAAGACTCCGTGATTGACTCAGACCACTTCCGTCGCCAGAAAAGGGCGAAGGTGGAAAAAGACAAGAACCACCCCATTAAACGGCAGGGGGCAACAAATGCTAGGATGCCCACTTCAGCGGCTCCTTCAACCTCAAAGGTCCATAAAAGGAAAAGACCAGAGAAAGCTCCCGCGACGATGACAAAATCTAAAAGCGGCGAACCCAAACGCCCCAAGTCAGGGGGCATGATAGTACATACGGTCTATATGGCTTCGGGAAAAGAAGAAAGTCGTACTTCTACGGGCCACCGACCGCTTACCCGGTCAGTGACCAAGTCTCAGGAGCAGCAACAAAAGCTCCAGGAGATGATGACTACAATGGCTGCACTCACGGGGCCAAAAGAGAATCCTGAGACGTCCTTAGATGAACGCCAAGAGGAAGAGACCGACGCTGAGTTCCTCCGCCGAACACTGGAAAAGAGAGACAAAGAGGCTGCGGAACAGGCAGCCAACATAAAGAAAATGGCCCTCCTGTTCCAGGATGTGGTGGGTATGATGATTCAACCAGATCCACCTGTTGGAGATCCCCCGATCATTCTTGAAGATGATAGGGGAGAGACATCGAATCCTCTACCGGCTCTATCCGCAGCTAAAGAGGATACCATATCAAAAGCTGATTTGGATGAATATATTGCTCAACAAATACGGGTGCATCAGGCGGCCGAAGCAGCCGGCCACGTTGTAAAAACGGGACGGCCATATCCGGGCTGGTATGACCAAATCAAGTACCCGCCAGGCTACACAATTCCTAAGTTTCATGTCTACAAAGGGACCGGCAATCCCCATCAACATGTTGCCCAGTTCAGGGCGCTTTGTGGTAACACTGGAGGCGACGACAAACTCTTGCTGCGCCAATTCGTTGGAAGCTTATCAGATACGGCTTTCGAGTGGTATTCCGAGCTCCCCAACGAGTCTATTAAAACCTTTGCGGAGATGGAGCTGCTCTTCACCCAACGTTTTGCAAGTGCCAGCGAGCGTACCCCGATGACAGCACTGATAAATGCCAGGATAAGGCCCGGCGAAACATGGGTCCAATACGCAACACGATGGCGGAACCTATGGTCAAAATGCGAACAACGCATAGAAGAGGCACCTGCGGTAGGCATGTTCGTGGGCACTCTTGATCCGCAAACGACCATCTCCCAATTCATGATGTTCTTCAAGCCGACCACCTTCCAGGCCTTGATTGACAAGCTGGCCCAAATGGACCAGATGGGCCATAGGCCTTCCTCTTCAAAGATGGATCCTCGGCATGAAAAGGGGAAAGGGAAAGCAACTTTCGTCGCTAATACTCAACAACAGTCGAGCAACTTGAAGCCGGTTGTCCGTCAAAACAATATGCGTCCACGCCCATCCCTCGAGGAGAGACTGGGACGTCCTTACTCGTTTTCTCAGGATAAAACGAGAAGACTGTTCGAGCTGGCAGTGCGCAACAGACTCATCAATCTGCCGAGTCCAAAGCGTCCGTTGCAGCCAGGCGATGTCAACGATCCCAATTATTGTCCTTACCACCAAACGGTAAGTCACCCGATCGAGGATTGCTTCGTCTTTAAAGGATGGATCTAGAAACCAAAATGCTTACTCTGGTACCTGTCAATCATGTTTATCAAGACAGCATACTGATAATAAGAGAAGGGAGAAAGCAAAGAAATAATACAAGACATTGCAAAAAAAAATGTGTATCTTTATTTATTGACTCAATCAAGTACATGGCGAATCGTATAAAAGAATAAAGAATGTATACATCTTATTCAAAAAAAAAGAAAATTACAAGTATATTGATACAATGGCAGTTATTGGGAAGGAAGCGTCTTGCATAGGTGTAGCAATCGCTCGCAGATGTCCTTCCATGCCTTCTCTTGATCGGCTACCACCGCCAGCTCTGCCTCCACTTGGGCTCGTTGCCGCAAGACCACTGCAAGCTGCTCCCTCACGCCCTGATAAGCAGCCTCCCGACTTGGGATATGGCGCTCAGCCACGTCAAGCTTCCTCTTTAAGTTTAGCCCATGGGAGATGCGCTCCAAGAGACCCTCAAAGATAGTCTTCACTTGGGCAGCATTTGCCTCAACCTCAGCGCGCAGATGGGCCGTTTCGTTTGAGGTCTTTTGGCATTCCCTTAGTCTCCGAGCTGCTTCTTGCTCCAAGTGGTGGGAGTGCGAAGTGCTTTGCTCGAGCCAAGTTGTGCGTTGGGCGCTCATAGCTAAAACTTCGGGAGCAGGACGCGTCAACTCCAGCCGATACAAGCAGGCCTCGATCTCCCTGCAGTGGTTAACCCAAGATTCAACGACGCCCTCGTCATGAAAAGTTACGAGCGCCGCTAACATTGGGTTAACATCCGCAGCGAAATCGACAGCAGAAGGGAGAGCGTCCATGCTGAGCTCTTCAATATACCCGCTCAGCATGCCTAGACTCATCACCGCTCCCTTTGAAGACGGACGTCTCAGAAAGGGACCTGCCGGTAAAAGGACGCGAGCCGCGAAGGGGACCGGAACCGGAACAATAGCTGCAAAACAAAACAGGGTTAAGCGATGGTTCAAAAGATGTTAAAGGATTACCAAAAAGGGGATCTACTATACCAGCAGCAACGGACGGCAGAGCCGGAAGGGCCGGTAGCGCGACAGGGCTTACATCCCCTCCTTCGATTTGTGGCACTACAATAAAGAAAAGGAAAAGTCAGAAATCATCCCATTGCTAGAAAAAAGGAGTAAATAAAGATATTACCGGCGCCACTAGAAGGAGAAGCGAGTTCGGATGGGAAAGAAAAGTGCGGGAGCAACACTTGATACAAGTGATCAAAAAGCACTCCTGCAAAGGCACAATGGTGTAACGTTAGTACAAAAGCCGCATTTTTGAAAGATTAATGCATGAGTCGTAAATCCATACCTTCCAACATCCGTGACGGCACAAGGGAAGACGGAGAGGTGACTACTGCCAAAGCAGTAGTTGACGGTGCCCCCTCGAGCAGTGGAGCATCGGTACTGGCCACACCTGCAAGAACAAATTTGTTAGAAGAGATCACAAGATATATACAAAAAAAGGGGGAAATGCTGGTGATAAAAAAATTTACCTGACGAGCTGCCAGCAGAAACTGAGGCGGTCCCCTCCTCCACTGACGGAAGACCACCGCCTGTAGCTTCATCACCCGACTCAAGGGGAACCGTTGTTATGCTCTCAAGCTCTGCAGGCGGTGGGGAACCATAGACAGGGAGGGCCAAGATAGGAACATTGCCAGATTCCTGAGAAGGAGCGCCTATCTCGTCCTCAGGAATCATGGCCGCCTCACCTGCTGCTCCCTCAGGATCAGCGATTACAGCTGCCCCGTCCATCGGCACTACGAGGTCCCCAGCCTCAAGTACCTCGCCCTCTACCGCCTTCGGCTCGGTCGAGACAATCATCTCATCTGCCGCCACTTCGGGTACGGCATCAATGACTTTCTCCGCGGTAGGTTCCTCAATCTCGGCTCCAGGCCCCATGGCCTCGACAAAGTTGTCCACTGTCGGTTCGGGTTCGGCGAGTACCGCTTCTTCCGCTCCCTTGGGTTCGACGGTCGTCTCCGCCTCCCCCTCAGTTGGACTTGACCCTGCAAGATGAGATATGTATAAGCCAATAGTTTTACAAGTCATACAACAAGGCTCTGAAAGAAGTACTACCTGAAGCGGATTTATCATTGGCGTTCCGAACCGCGCGCGCAACTTGCCGACGAGCGGTAGACAGGGCCACAGGGGGCTCTTCAGAAGGAGTACTAGCGTGAGGAACGGTGCTAGGGCCCGCTCCTGCGGCCAGAGCAGCTCTGCGCGCCTTAGCTTCGCGTCTAGACCGCTTCCGCTCCTCTTGAGCCGATGAGACAGATGCCATCAGAGCTTCCTTGAGCGAAGCCTGCTCATCCGTGTAGAGGGATGCCTCCAGATTTTTCAGAGCATCCCTCGTTGTTGCATCAAGCCGAGGCTCTTGCGGCAGCTTCGACGGAGTTGGGACTTCGATGACGGGCTTGGGAAGGGCCCTTGCGCCGATTAATACAACCCCTGTAAAGAAACAAGAGAAGGTCAGGTCGACTATCATAAAAAGATAACGAACTTTCCGTATAAAAGAGAAAGGGATAAAACATACCGACGCTCGCTAAGGTACGCTTGTTCTCCTCCTCCTGGAAGGTCTTCAGAGAGGCATCAATGGCCTCTTCAGTGGATACACCTGTTGAGAATGAGGCAAATATTAGCTGAAGATAATAATAAAAAGTGGGATAAAATGACAAATAAGAAGGCTGATGATTACCTGACTCAGCGAGTCTGCTTAACATTGCTTCGAGCCTCGCCGATCGCTCCGAAGCTGCAATGGCGGCGGCTAGATTGGTGTCCTCAGGGTCCACCACGAAACCCTCATTGCTGCCGTACTCGCATATGGTCTCGGCAGGATGAGCCGTGGACTCTAAGTTAAGAATCGCGTCGAGGGATAAAGTGGACTTCTTCTTCTTTTGCCCGCCAGCCTTGGACCCACTGGGAGCAGCTTTGCGCTTGCCAGTTTTGGCAGTCGCTTTCGGGCGGCGAGTCCCGATGTCCGCTCCTGCACCCGACTCCGGCGATGCCGCTTTAACCGTCTTTGTAGGAGCACGGGGCGCCGTTGGGGCATCCACCGTAGTAGGCAGTGGCAGTCCACGCGGAGGGGCCAACACCCGTGGTCGATCAGCTCCGGCCTCTTTCGTCGGAGGGATAACCTGAACCCTGGGCTGCAATGGAGCCTTGCGATTGCCGCCGGGAGGCGCAGCCCTACGATCGACCAGTAGACGTTTCTCCATCAAGATAATTGGGCCCATCGCGTGCGCATACCAGGCTACATATGAATTGAGTATCTTAGGGGTACAGCTGGGTTCACTGATGAAAAAGTAGGAGCCGGTGTTCAGCCGGATGAAGTGATGCATTGCATTCCGTACCCCCTCTAAGCCGACTGCAGGTGTTCCCAAGAAGGCTTCCAACGGGACCCCTTGGTTATAACTCGATTGCCGAGCAAATCGATGCGGATTATACCTCATGAAGAGGGCCGTTTCATTTTGCCTAAATACCAAGTAGCCCGGCCGAATGGAATAAAGGTGGAGGATTTCTCGAGCCTTCAACACGGAAACACCGCCCTTAAAGTCATCACGCAGCGACACCACCGACTTAGTGGTCTCGGAACCTATGGTGATGACTTTATCCACAAAAGAGGTCTTCGCCCCGACTAGATGCGAACGCAGAAGCAGTCCCCGAGACTCCCGCGGAGGTGCGAACACGATGGAAGCCCCAACCAATCGCATGATTCTCGGAAGTTTAAATCTCTCAAAGAACGGAGGAGTTTTGTGGGCACCAAACACTCCTCGAACATGCAGCTCCATCCAAGAAGTGAAGTAGTGCATCGGGAAGTTAGCAGGCTGTACCCCAGGCTCACTAGCGTCCGCCGCTACGCTAAGTCCATGGTAGAGGTAAGCCAACCCAGCGATCCCCACTGATAATTGCAGACCAGCCACCATTCGATGCACCGGGTAGAAAACAGAAGACCGCATAAGGCGTGGGTGCATGGGAAGCGCGAAGCTGCATAGCCACAGACCTAAGAATCCGATGAAGAAGGTCTCCTCGTCCATGCCAGGAACGGCGATCTCTGAGAAAGGGACGCTGGCAGTGCCGGGAAGATAAAAACTTCGCTGGTCAATGTCCGATGAAGGCAGGTGGTCCAGGCCGAAACCAAAAGGATCAGTGAGTTGGGCGAACTTCTCACCCTGCTCTGATAAAAATTCCGGGCGAATTAAACGAGCAATGAAGTCCGCGAAACTAACGCCTCGGTCGCCTAATTCCAAGTGGAGCTCCTCGTAGATTTCCAATACCTTCACCAAGCCCGGGTGCTGATGCTGAATGGCATTGTCCGGAGTTAGATCGCATACCATCTGCTTGGTGGCAAAGACGTACTCGTCAGGAGGAAGCAGCTCTTCATAATGCTCCCCCCTCGCCGGTAAACCTGAAAGCTCAACGAATTCCTCCAGAGAAATGGAAACTTCCCTATCCGCTGTCAGGAAAGTATGTGTGGGGATGTTCCATTGTTCAACGAAAGCCTTTGTCCACCACGTCGGAGGAGTAGGATACTCGAAAAGCGAGACGTAAACGGCGGAGTATAAGCCGATCTTCGTCAGATGAGTTCTCTTCGCCGCTAAAATGTACCGGGCCCATGGCAGATATCCAGCAGGCGGTCGCGGATTCAGTCCAATGTTGTAAGCCTGTCCCCAAGGGCGTGCTTCACCCTGACAGATTCGCCTTCCCAATATATCTATGGCTGGCGGCGGTTGCACTGGAATAGCGCCGATTGCGGGCTGGAGGAGGTCGTCCGAATTCCAATTTTTAACCTCCACGGCATACTCCACCGGGGGTTTGTCCGCATAAGAGAGCGAGACTATGGGCTCAGAAGGCACGGCGGAACTAAAACTGCGACGGCCTTGGATAATCTGGCTATACCACCTCCCCCATAGGTGAAGTCTCTTGCACTCAGGATCGTGATCTTTGATCAGAACAAACACCACCCAGTCCACTGGTGCATGTGGGAACCCTCCTTCTGAGCGAACAAAGGGGAAAGACAAATCTTCAGACATGTTTCCTGTAGATAAAAAGAAAAAAAAATAATAACAACTGTTAGTGTTCCAATGCTTCACATATCAAAGGCATACATCACACTGCAATGCAGTGGGTTGGGGACCAAAGGGGGACCCACAAAATCAAGATGACAGCGCATCATTTGATAAGACAGTCCCATCATTGGATGAGACTGTCAGTTAATAAAAAGGACCCCCAAGAGAATATCCTCACTGGGGGATCTCTAGAGACAAGGAGAAAATCTCCTCTTTTCAGAGCAAAGCTCTGTCACAGAGTGACACTTGTCAAACTCCTGTTTCAAAAGAATAAAACTTCTTTAAAAAAAAAAAAAGAGAGCCTAGCTCTGTAGCAGTAATAAAAATTTATAACCAAGGATTAAAATTTTGGGATCTTAAAGATCCCTGGAAACTTTTAAAAAAGTATTTTTAATTGACCTATGAGCAGGGCTCTGTTCATGGGTTAAAACCTAAGAACAGAGTCTCTGCAAATTTTTGAGAGCAAGGCTCTGTGAATAAAAAACCCAAAGGGGTTTCCTTTAGATCAAAGATCTATAAGAGCAAGGCTCTGTTGAAGAAACCCCAAAGGGGTTTCCTTTAGATCAGAGATCTATAAGAGCAAGGCTCTGATTATTTAAATTTGATTTAAATTAAATTAATTTACCTAAAATGGTTCTGAAGTTAGAACTTAGAAGTTCTTAAGGAAATCACAAGAGCAAGGCTCTGAAGTTTTAAACAAGAGCAAGGCTCTGGGTAAAAATTCTTGAGAATGGTAAAAATTACCAAGGACCAAGGGTCCTATTTATAGGCGCCTGCGCCTGCGCCTGTTCACCTGACCCGTCGATCCGATGGTCAGGATCTTGCCACCGCTGCACTCACGTGCGCGCCACGTGAGCGCAACGGTGGGGGGGCATCTGTTTCCCCCAATCAGAGCAAGGCTCTACTGAATTTTGAAAATTCGAAATTTGAAGCAACGCTTCGGTTTCCATGCGCAGTGCGCAATTTGCCACGTGGCAGAAGCCAATTCGGCAGCGTAACGCCCGAGACGGTGCGTCCCATCAGAGCAAGGCTCTTCAGAAAACGTAATTAAAGACTTAACTGCGCAAATGCATGGCAGCGCGACACGTGTCTGCGCAGTTGCGCAATCGCAACTGCGCAAGCGCACGGGTGCGCGACACGTGTCTGCGCAGTTGCGCAATCGCAACTGCGCAAGCGCACGGATGCGCGACACGTGTCTGCGTAGTTGCGCAATCGCAACAGCGCAAGCGCACGGATGCATGACACGTGTCACACGCTGGTGAGTTGCGCAGCAACTGAATGAAGATTTAGACAAATCTTTTCTGTTCTCCTGTAAAACAGGAACCCTTGGATCAGAGATCCAATGGCGGGAAAATTCCCAAAATTATTCAGGAAAGATTTTGTTAACAAATCCAACAAATTGGTGGGCACTATAAATAAGACCCCAAGCCTCATTCAAAGGGCATCAGATAATCAATCATCATCGAGAGAGGGAAAAAGCTTCTGAAAAAAGAGAGCTCTTGAAGATTAATCAAGAACAAAAAAAAAGAAGGTAAAATTTCTGAAGAACAAAAAATAAAAAAATAATAAATAGTGCCTTGCACTTAATATGAACCCCTGGTTCTAAAAAATAAAAGAATAATAAATAGTGCCTTGCACTTGATATGAACTCCTGGTTCTAAAAAATAAAAAAATAATAAATAGTGCCTTGCACTTAATATGAACCCTCGGTTCTGTATGATCAGGAAAAAACAAGAACTTGTTTTCCTTTGATCCAAATTCAAATCAAAAGTGCCATGCACTTGTGTTCTTCAATCTGAAGATTTCTAGGGTTTCTGCAACCCCTTGTTTTGGGCCAGGCCCAAATTAAATTGAAATAATAAAATGGCAAGGCCCTGTTTGGAAAAATTCCTGAGTTTCTGCAAACTCATTATTCAAATGGGCCTGGCCCAAACTAAATTGCAGAACAATAAAAGGGCAAAGCCCTGTTTGTAAAAACCTCTTGAGTTCCTGCAACTCATTATTTAAAAGGGCCTGGCCCAACCCAAGAAAATTATTGAGTTTCTGAAACTCATTATTTAAAAGGGCCTAGCCCAATTGCAGAAAAAATAAAAAGGGCAAGGCCCTGTTTGGAGAATTCCTGAGTTCTTGTAACTCATTAATTAGAAGGGCCTGGCCCAAATCAGACTTGCAAAATAATGAAAGGGGCAAAGCCCTGTTTAGATTGATTCTTCTAATCAGGCAAAGCCTAAAATAAAAATTGGACTTAACCCAATCCTGGCTGTAAGTCCTTAAATTAAATGCCTCTCATAAACCAAGTCATGACCGGTTCGAGGGTACATCTCCGAACACCTTTGACATCTGTCGTTGTAATTCCTCAGCGACGTCAGAGAGGTGACGAGTCCCAACGACCACTCATCTAATATCGGACCGAAACGTCCCTAAACTAATATCGAACCGAAACGTCCCTAAACTAATATCGGACCGAAACGTCCTTAAACTAATATCGGACCGAAACGTCCCTAAACTAATATCGGACCGAAACGTCCCTAAACTAATATCGGACCGAAACGTCCCTAAACTAATGACGGACCACTATGTCCCTAAACTGGCGACGGACCGAAACGTCCCTAAACTAATAATGGACCACCACGTCCCTAAACTGGAATACGGACCGAAACGTCCCTAAACTAAAATCGGACCGAAACGTCCCTAAACTAATATCGGACCACCACGTCTCTAAACTGGCGATGGACCACCACGTCCCTAAACTGGAATATGGACCACTACGTCTTTAAACTGGCGACGGACCGAAACGTCCCTAAACTAATAATGGACCATCACGTCCCTAAAACTGGCAATGGACCGCCACGTCCTTAAACTGACGCAATAGAGCCCAGACGCTCTTTTGCCGGATCTAAACGGTCCCGTCTAAGTTGATCTCAGCCCCAAATACGGCTAACGCGTCCTTAGATATTTAAATAAATAATAAAACTCCCAAATCAACTTTGGTTCAAGGGTACATCCCTGAACTCCTCTGACGCCTGTCGTTGTAATCCCTCAACGACGTCAGAGAGGTGACGAGTCCCGACGGCCAGATAATTAAATCAATCATTGCGTCAAGTCGATCTTAGTTCAAAACAGGACTAACGTATCCTTGACAAACTTTTAAGCTGGTCTTAGCCGCAACGCGACTAATGCATCCTTAAACGGAAAACACCAAACCCAAATCTAAGCAAACACGGATTTGGACTAATCCACGTCCTACGGGCGACGACATCACTAAGTCTCCGTATACAATCCATGGGCAACCACAAACAAAATAAACATACACGACACGAAGTGAAATTCTGGAGAAGGAGAAAGTTGTTATCGCAACGCGATAGCGTAATTAACTGCAGGGGCTTGCGCCTACAGGGAAGAGCGTCCCCACAATCAAAAACCCCTCACCCTGAGGGGGAATCTGACGAAGTCTGCTACATCGGCCGCATCCGTCTAAACCTCCGATACTCGGTGCCATAAATCAACTTGGCATCTTCGGAGAGATAGACGGGTAAAACCAAATAGCATCTGCCCCGAACCTCAGGCACGTGACGTCCCGACGTCGCAGGCCGCCGTTCGGAGGGGAACAGATTCTGGCACGCCCGGTGGGACCTTTTCCTCTTTCCACTCCACACTTCATGTGTCGTCTTCGCGAACCAATCGCGGTTTGTTAAATGGTTGTCCTCGGATTTCAAGTTGCTAAGATTTGGTCTTTTGTCTGGCGCAGAACTCAAGATTCAATGGCCACCAACTGCTCGAAATGCCATTGCAGCGGACGTTCCACCTCACCGCGAGGTGTAGCATATGGGCCCCAGGCGGCTTCCTTCCCGACTCTGCCGGTAGACCAGGTGACTCAGGCCACCACCGGTTTATTTTTCGGGACCATGGTCCCACCTACAAGCTTCTCCATGCCGATATCCGCACCAGAAGCGAACAAGAAGTCGATATTCGACCGGCTCACTGCTACCACGACCCCTGTCAACGGGTCGCCCGCTACTAAGCTGACAGCCTCTGTTTTCACCAGGCTAGGTCAGGATCATAAAGTGGCTGTCCCAAAGAGGGCAACAGCCACAGCTTCGGAAGTCGTTGAAGCGGCTTCTCCTATCAGAAAGTCAGTCTTCACAAGATTGACGGTTCCTACTCCTCCTTCAGCTGGTCAAAAAGCATCAGTCTTTGATAGGCTGACACCGACAGTTACCCCACATCCAAATAGGGGGCAACAAGAAACTATCCCGATTTCCGAGCCAGTCTCAATGGCTCGTCGTGCGCGACGTCGTCATTGGCAACGAATAAGGAAAGCAGGGGGCAACTCCCCTTCAGGGCTAACCCCGCCTGCTCCGATGGCGGAGGTCAACGCTGCTGTTCCAACTGGGAACAGCTTTGAATTACTGAGAAAAGTGAGAAAGAACTCCCCAACCGCCGTATTGAAAAGGTTTCCTCCGCCGGTGGAAAAAGCTCCGGAGGCAAAACAAGAACAGCCCTCTCAACGGCTGTCGTCCAAAATTTATAAAGTCTGGCGGAGAGTTCAAGACTCCGTGATTGACTCAGACCACTTCCGTCGCCAGAAAAGGGCGAAGGTGGAAAAAGACAAGAACCACCCCATTAAACGGCAGGGGGCAACAAATGCTAGGATGCCCACTTCAGCGGCTCCTTCAACCTCAAAGGTCCATAAAAGGAAAAGACCAGAGAAAGCTCCCGCGACGATGACAAAATCTAAAAGCGGCGAACCCAAACGCCCCAAGTCAGGGGGCATGATAGTACATACGGTCTATATGGCTTCGGGAAAAGAAGAAAGTCGTACTTCTACGGGCCACCGACCGCTTACCCGGTCAGTGACCAAGTCTCAGGAGCAGCAACAAAAGCTCCAGGAGATGATGACTACAATGGCTGCACTCACGGGGCCAAAAGAGAATCCTGAGACGTCCTTAGATGAACGCCAAGAGGAAGAGACCGACGCTGAGTTCCTCCGCCGAACACTGGAAAAGAGAGACAAAGAGGCTGCGGAACAGGCAGCCAACATAAAGAAAATGGCCCTCCTGTTCCAGGATGTGGTGGGTATGATGATTCAACCAGATCCACCTGTTGGAGATCCCCCGATCATTCTTGAAGATGATAGGGGAGAGACATCGAATCCTCTACCGGCTCTATCCGCAGCTAAAGAGGATACCATATCAAAAGCTGATTTGGATGAATATATTGCTCAACAAATACGGGTGCATCAGGCGGCCGAAGCAGCCGGCCACGTTGTAAAAACGGGACGGCCATATCCGGGCTGGTATGACCAAATCAAGTACCCGCCAGGCTACACAATTCCTAAGTTTCATGTCTACAAAGGGACCGGCAATCCCCATCAACATGTTGCCCAGTTCAGGGCGCTTTGTGGTAACACTGGAGGCGACGACAAACTCTTGCTGCGCCAATTCGTTGGAAGCTTATCAGATACGGCTTTCGAGTGGTATTCCGAGCTCCCCAACGAGTCTATTAAAACCTTTGCGGAGATGGAGCTGCTCTTCACCCAACGTTTTGCAAGTGCCAGCGAGCGTACCCCGATGACAGCACTGATAAATGCCAGGATAAGGCCCGGCGAAACATGGGTCCAATACGCAACACGATGGCGGAACCTATGGTCAAAATGCGAACAACGCATAGAAGAGGCACCTGCGGTAGGCATGTTCGTGGGCACTCTTGATCCGCAAACGACCATCTCCCAATTCATGATGTTCTTCAAGCCGACCACCTTCCAGGCCTTGATTGACAAGCTGGCCCAAATGGACCAGATGGGCCATAGGCCTTCCTCTTCAAAGATGGATCCTCGGCATGAAAAGGGGAAAGGGAAAGCAACTTTCGTCGCTAATACTCAACAACAGTCGAGCAACTTGAAGCCGGTTGTCCGTCAAAACAATATGCATCCACGCCCATCCCTCGAGGAGAGACTGGGACGTCCTTACTCGTTTTCTCAGGATAAAACGAGAAGACTGTTCGAGCTGGCAGTGCGCAACAGACTCATCAATCTGCCGAGTCCAAAGCGTCCGTTGCAGCCAGGCGATGTCAACGATCCCAATTATTGTCCTTACCACCAAACGGTAAGTCACCCGATCGAGGATTGCTTCGTCTTTAAAGGATGGATCGAGGATCAGTATCTACAAGGCAAGTTTGCGTTGTCCGAGAAGTGGAAAATAAACCCACCACAACCGCACACTCCAAAGAAGACGAACACACCGGGGGCAACTTGTTCTTTTGTCGAAGAAGCTTCGTGGGAGGTCGTGTTGTCGTCCAAAACCAAAAAGATGCTGACTAATCTTCAGACGTGCCCGGCGATTAAATGGAAGAACCCGTTGGAACCTGAGATCATCAAGGGGATGCTGAAGCCGCGCCTAATTCCAAATATCGGTGGTGATAGCCAAAGCATTCACGCCCAGCCGTCGAAATCTTCGAAAAACAAGAAGAAATCCAAGAAGCCCGTGAAGCCCGGCGACAAGCGCACGGATTTGCAGAAATAGATTGACGTGCTGGAAGAGTTTAACCAGAAGGCGCGGATTCCAATCACGCTCCAAGAGTTCCTCAGCCACGTCCTCGAGGACGAAAATGATGGAGAAGACTCATCAGATGAATCTGAGGACTACGTAGCAAGTTGTCATGTGATCTCTCACTCATTGATAGATGATAAAGAGGCTCCTTGCACCGAGAAACCAGGGGCGGGGCCTGAACCAGAACTTTTGTGGCCATCAGACGAGATGATCGATGCCTTCCTGAACGAAGCCCGTCTCAAAAGCAAAGCTGATCAAGAGCGCGAGATGGCCATATTCGAGAAAGCCAAACGCCGGCGACTAGATGAAAGGGTCGAAACACTCCCACCGGATGAAAGTACATCCGCCGCAAATAAAAGCAGGATCAAGACAAGGAAACGATTCGCCAAAGCCATAGCGATGGGGATGAGGCCGCCCTCTTTCAGAAAAAATTCTCCTGGTGGTTTACATTTTGATGAAACGGACGTACACCCTAACTTCTGCTTATATCATCAGAAGATCGTACATCCTACTGAAGACTGCAAGTCCTTTAAGTGTTGGTGGCAAGGATATGTCGCTCATAGACAACACGTCAATAGAATAAAACGGGAAGCTCGTAGACAGCGAAAAAATACGACAGATGGGCATAAAAGAGTTGCCGGCAATTGTCATAGGGATGAGTCCGGGGGATCACGAGTTCTCACCTTTGGAAGCGACTCTGATGAAGAAGCCGCCCTCAACCCTCTCTTCAAGGAATTCATTTCTAAAACAAAAGAATTGGAGAGTTGCGAGAACGTTCAGCAGTACAATCTCACGCTACCCGGAAAGAATCTCGGACCCGCAAACGACGGAGCAAACGAAATGAGAAAGGAAAAGGAAAAAACGGCCTTTTTTGCCAACACTCAACAACAGCCGAGCAACCCGAGACCGTTTTGTCGTCAAAACAACAAGCCGCGATACCTCAATGAGAAGTTGAAACGTCCTTACTCGTTTCCCAAAGATAAAACAAAGAGATTGTTCGAGCTAGCAGTGCGCAGCGGGCTCATCACTCTGCCAGATCCAAAACGTACATTGCAATCAGGTGACGTTAACAATCCTAACTATTGTCCCTACCACAGAGTAATAGGTCACCCACTCGAAAATTGCTACGTCTTCAGAAACTGGGTTGAAGACCAATACCAACAGGGCAAGTTCGCGCTGCCCGAAAAGTGGAAAGTAAAGCCGCCACAACAACATGCTCCGAAAAAGGTGGATATGCCGGGGGCATCATGCTCATTCATAAGGAAAGCCCCATAGACCGAAAAGTCAGTAAACTAGAGATTCGCCTCAAATACGGCGACGGTGGACCGAAACGTCCTTAAACTAACAATGGACCGCAATGTCCTAAAACTTGCAAATGACCGAAACGTCGTTAAACTACTCCCAACCCGCAGCATTTTCAGGCTGACGTGGTAAAAAAGAATAAAAAAAAAAAAGAAAAAAAACGGTATGTCCATAAGCAAAATGGGCACGGATGAAAACCCGAAAGGGCTCCGTGAGTAAAAACAGCAGGGCTACCGGCGAGTGTTCGTGAAAACCCGAAAGGGCGCGACCTCGTTTAAAAAAAACAAAAAGAAATAAAAGAGAAAAAAGGGGAAAGAAAAAGAATTAAAAAAAAACGGTATGTCCATAAGCAAAGTGGGCATGGATGAAAACCCGAAAGGGCTCCGTGAGTAAAAACAGCAGGGCTACCGGCGAGTGTTTGTGAAAACCTGAAAGGGCGTGACCTCGTTAAAAGACACTTACAGGGTCCTCTCGACCTTGTAAGGAGAAACCACCCGCGTGAGATCCTTACGACTCACAAGGGAGCAACACACTTAGGGATCCTCACGATTCCTAAGGAGAAATTACACTTGCGAGATCCTCACGACTCGTAAGGAGAACTCTCTTATGGGACCCTCACGGCTCATAAGATTTGAAAGTCTTAAGTTACAGAGATCTGAACCTGTTCTTAAGCAACCCCCACAACCTTTTGGCCCTACAAGCGGCTCAATACTTACCCTTGTATACAATCCACGGGCACGAATAAACATTTCCCTAACCAAGTCCCACCCGTGACTGGGGATATGTCCATACGGTGAACAACCCTTATAAGTCCTCTAAACTTGTAAAGAGAAAACCCTTTTGTAAGATCCTTACGACTTACAGGGGAATATACACTTAGGAATCCTCACGATTTCTAAGGAGAAAACACACCTACGAGATCCTCACGACTTGTAGGGAGAAATACCTTTATGAGACCCTTACGGCTCATGAAGTCAAAAGCCTTAGCCGACAGGACCCTTAACCCGGTTTACTAAGCCACCTTTGTTCAACATCGACAGAGGCAAATGATGATTCGCTCCTGGCAATATCTCAGTTGCAGCGATGCTGATGCCTAAACCGGTATCAAATTCCAAGTCCTTTCATGGCAAATGATGATTCGCTCCTGGCTATATTCCAGTCGCAGCGATGCTGATGCTGAGATTGGCACCAGATTCCAAGTTCCACACTCGCGAGAAAAAATCAGCGAGCCAAAAAAAATGCATACGAAATAGCCGAAATGATGGGGTAACTTGCAAACAAAATCAGCAAGTAAAAATGTATGCATGAAAAATAGCCGAAATGATTGGGCAACTCGCAATAAAAAGCAGCGAGTAAATAGAAAAATAGCCGAAATGATTGGGCACCGCGAAAAATAGCCGAAATGATTGGGCAATCGCGATTTTCGCGATATAAAAAGCTGAAATGATAGAGCATCGCGGAAAGAATAAAAAAAAATGAAAGAATGAAACTTTTTGCCCTACAGGTGAAATCACATCGATCCCTATATACAATCCAGGGGCACAGATAAAAACGGAACCATACCTTCCCAACAGGCTCCATCAGAAAGCGGAGCCAAATCTCGACGGTTAATAGACAACCTAGAGACAATCTCGACATTTATCGCAATATTGCAGACATAATGTCAACAAACGAAGCAAAAATAAAATCCCGAGCTTCAGGGTCTCGACGTCAACATCGACAACTTAGAGATCACCAACGGCGTTTCTCCTCACTCCAGCCAGATGCAGACGTGACGTCAACAATCGACCTCAGAGTCGCAACGAAACGGAACCATTGCAAAGTCCTTAGTTCCAAATTTCAAATGGCCACATCTACAGCCTGGAGACCAACAACGGTGTGCCTCCTCATTCCAGCAGTACACAGATGTTACACCATCAAGCGGAGCGATGGAAAAATCCCAACTCCGCCTTAGCATTCGTCTCATTACAGCAGACGCAGTGTTAACAACGGCGTTCCTTCGCAGTCCAGCAGGATGTACATGCAAAGCTAATAAAAGACCCCATGGTCAGCAAAGCAGAGTGATGGCAAAATCCCAGCTCCACCTCAGCACTCGTCTCGTCACAGCGGACACATCATCAAGCAAAGCGGAACAGCGGCAACTCCCAGTTCCATGACTCGACGATGTACTCCCACAGAGAGTCAAATCCCAACTCCGTGAAATGCGGATATAATCAACAAAATTCCTGGTTACGTGGAACGCGGATAACGTCACTCTTTAACCCCGTGGAAAACGTCCAGAGCGGATCCTGGTCCTCGCAGAGCACGGCAGTGAACCCGTGTGAAGCATCCAGAGCGGAGCCTAGTCCTCGCCGAACACGGCAGTGAACCCGTGTGAAGCATCTAGTGCAAAATTCCTGGTTACGTGGAACGCGGATAACGTCACTCTTTGACCCCGTGGAAAACGTCCAGAGCGGATCCTGGTCCTCGCAGAGCACGGCAGTGAACCCGTGTGAAGCATCCAGAGCGGAACCTAGTCCTCGCCGAACACGGCAGTGAACCCGTGTGAAGCATCTAGTGCAAAATTCCTGGTTACGTGGAACGCGGATAACGTCACTCTTTGACCCCGTGGAAAACGTCCAGAGCGGATCCTGGTCCTCGCAGAACACGGCAGTGAACCCGTGCGAAGCATCCAGAGCGGAGCCTAGTCCTCGCCTAACGCGGCAGTGAACCCGTGTGAAGCATCTAGTGCAAAATTCCTGGTCACGTGGAACGCGGATAACGTCACTCTTTGACCCCGTGGAAAACGTCCAGAGCGGATCCTGGTCCTCGCAGAACATGGCAGTGAACCCGTGTGAAGCATCCAGAGCGGAGCCTAGTCCTCGCCTAACGCGGCAATGAAACCGTGTGAAGCATCTAGTGCAAAATTCCTGGTTACGTGGAACGCGGATAACGTCACTCTTTGACCCCGTGGAAAACGTCCAGAGCGGATCCTGGTCCTCGCAGAGCACGGCAGTGAACCCATGCGAAGCATCCAGAGCGGAGCCTAGTCCTCGCCTAACACGGCAGTGAACCCGTGTGAAGCATCTAGAGCAAAATTCCTGGTCACGTGGAATGCGGACAACGTCGCTCTTCGATCCCGTGGGAAACGTCCAGAGCGGATCCTGGTCCTCACACCAACATGGAGTGATCACCACCGCGACATTCGTCTCGATACAGCAGACGCGACACCAGAAAACGAAGCGAAGGCCAAATTCCTTGCTTCAGGGTCCTGACGGCAACTCATATAAAGCCTGAAAGACAATCGGAGATCATCCCACACCAGCGCGGAGTGGTCACCACCTCGACGTTCGTCTCGATACAGCAGACGAAATGTCACCCCAGCGTTCTTCCCCTAGCAGGATTCGGACGCGCCAAAGCAAACGAAGTGAAGGCCAAATTCCTAGCTTCATGCGTTTTAATGGCAAGTCATATAAAGCCTGAAAGACAATCGGAGATCATCTCGCACCGGCTCGGAGTGGTCACCACCTCGATGATCGTCTCGATACAGCAGATGAAATGTCACCCCAGCGTTCTTCCCCCAGCAGGATTCAGACGCACCAAAGCAAATGAAGCAAAAGGCCAAATTCCTAGCTTCAGGGTCTTGACGGCAACTCATATAAAGCCTGAAAGACAATCGGAGATCATCCCACACCAGCGCGGAGTGGTCACAACCTCGACGTTCGTCTCGATACAGCAAATGAAATGTCACCCCAGCGTTCTTCCCCCAGCAGGATTCGGAAGCGACAAAGCAAACGAAGCGAAGGCCAAATTCCTAGCTTCAACGTCTTGACGGTAAGTCATAGCTTCAGGGTCTTAACGGTAAGTCATATAAAATCAGAAAGACAATCAGAGATCATCTCATACCAACATGGAGTGATCACCACCTCGACGTTCGTCTCGACACATCAGACACAACATCACCAAAAGGAGTCACGGCAAAATCCCTGGTTCCAGAGCTCGACGGTTCACCAGCAACCTAGAGACAACCATGACATTCGTCTCGATACAGAGGACGCGATGCCAGCAAACGAAGCAAAGGCCAAATTCCTAGCTTCAACGTCTTGACGGTAAGTCATATAAAACCGGAAAGACAAACAGAGATCATCCCACATGGAGTGGTCACCACTACGACATTCGTCTCGATACAGCAGACGAAATGTCACTACAGCGTCCTTCCTCCAACAGGATCCGGACACACCAAAGAAAACGAAGCGAAGGCCAAATTCCTAGCTCCAGGGTCTTAACGGTAAGTCATATAAAACCGGAAAGACAATCAGAGATCATCTCATACCAACATGGAGTGATCACCACCTCGACGTTCGTCTCGACACAGCAGACGCAACATCACCGAAAGGAGTCACGGCAAAATCCCTGGTTCCAGAACTCGACAGTTCACCAGCAACCTAGAGACAACCATGACATTCGTCTCGATACAGAGGACGCGATGCCAGCAAACGAAGCAAAGGCCAAATTCCTAGCTTCAGGGTCTTAACGGTAAGTCATATAAAACCGGAAAGACAATCAGAGATCATCTCATACCAACATGGAGTGATCACCACCTCGACGTTCGTCTCGACACATCAGACGCAACATCACCAAAAGGAGTCACGGCAAAATCCCTGGTTCCAGAGCTCGACGGTTCACCAGCAACCTAGAGACAACCATGACATTCGTCTCGATACAGAGGACGCGATGCCAGCAAACGAAGCAAAGGCCAAATTCCTAGCTTCAGGGTCTTAACGGTAAGTCATATAAAACCGGAAAGACAATCAGAGATCATCTCACACCAACATGGAGTGGTCACCGCCTCGACGTTCGTCTCGATACAGCAGACGAGATGTCACAACAACGTTCTTCCTCCAACAGGATTCGCACATGACAAAGCAAACGAAGCGAAGGCCAAATTCCTAGCTTCAGGGTCTTAACGGCAAGTCATATAAAGCCTGAAAGACCACCGGAGATCATCCCACATGGAGTGGTCACCACCTCGACGTTCGTTTCGATACAGCAGACGCAACATCACCAAAAGGAGCCACGGCAAAATCCCTAGTTCCAAATCTCGACGGTTCATCAGCAACCTAGAGACAACCACGACATTCGTCTCGATACAGAGGACGCAATGCCAGCAAACGAAGCAAAGGCCAAATTCCTAGCTTCAGGGTCTTAACGGCAAGTCATATAAAGCCTGAAAGACTATCGGAGATCATCCCACACCAGCGCGGAGTGGTTATGACTCATCGGGGCTCTCCAGAATGAGCCTAACCTCAAGTAAAAAGCGGCATGGCAAATTCCTAGCGCTTGCTCTTCCGACGGTCAAACCGCCAAGGAGGATTGCTTGAAGACGTCTTGTCCAGCCCCCGAAGGGATCAGAGACACGGCAGTCGCAGGGCTACTCGAACAGCATGATTGCCTATCGAGGAATACATCAGCTCATGCGACGGTACGACGGCCAAAACCCTAAGTACCACAGACCCTAACGGACTTCTGTCGTAAAGAGCAGAGGTTAACTGTGACGTTAGGATATTCTTGCGAGATCTGCTCGATTCGTTTCGACTCGTGAGGAAAATAATGTCTTTGCGAGAACTTCTCGATTCGTCTCGACTCGTGAGATAAAGCCTTAGGCAATAGGGATTAAAAAACCTGTTTCCTAAGCACTGGGATCCTGCAAGTCGGCCCAAAATGGTCTCTTGCATACTATCCACGGGTCTCACTCTCCGAAGTCGAATTTCGACAAGGAGGGGAACAACCGCTTACGGGTCCTCTCGACTCGTAAGAGGGAAAAATTCTCTCATAAGATCCTTACGACTTATAAGAGAAAACACACTTAGGAATCCTTACGACTCCTAAGGAGAAAATACACCTACGAGATCCTCCCGATCCGTAGGGAGAAAAGTCTTTATGAGACCCCCACGGCTCATAAAGTTGAAAAGTCTTAGGTGGCAGATCCTAACCCTGTCTCCTAAGCCATCACTGTCATGCAAAGAGGTCAAGATGGACCGTCTATGAGCCACACTCGCCAAAGCTACATGCCACTGAAATGGAAAAGCTACTCATGAGCATATAAACTACATCACTCCAGAGTAAGATATAAAGAGATAGAAGGGTGCGGCTCATGGAGTTAAGGGTTTGGAACTATATCTCTTAAGAGTCGAGATTTGAGTCAATGATAAATGACGACGCTTGTGTCCGCTCGTTATCTTCTCAGATCAAGATTCTGAAAGTAATATACCAACCCGAAATTGGTCATACGCTATGCATTACTTTGCACTACTTCACCCACGTATATACTTACGTGGGCAAAGTAGTGGGGGGCATTTGTTCCCGCCGAAAATTTCTGCGCGAAAGAGTCCAAGGTATCAAATGGCGGCGATACGCTTAAGAAAATGGGAACCAGTATCTTCCGGGCTGTTTTTTGATAAACTCCCGAATGAGAAACAGATAAATTCTGATGGTATCGAAAGCGGCTCGAAAAACTCTTCGATTTGATATATTATGGGCCTCGTAATTCATCCGGGATCAAAAGTTATGAGGAATTACGTGTCCACACGTGATGGGCTTTTAAAAACCCGCTGGAGGAGTTAAAAAATATAATAAAAACTCAGAAAAGACCCCAATGGGGCATCACGTGCTCACACGTGACCATGGGTCACGTGCAGACACGTGATGGGCTTTTAAAGCCTCTAAAATAATGAATAGAATTTAATTCTAAAAGTCAGAAAATACCTCAACGAGGTATCACGTGCTTACACGTGACCAATGGTCACGTGTTGACACGTGATGGTTAAAACTGAAACATAAATAAGCGGCTGAGAAAGGAACCCAATTGGGGGTCACGTGCTCACACGTGACCAAAGGTCACGTGCCAGCACGTGACTGGCTTTAAAAGCATTATAATTTAATAGAATTAAATTCTAAAAGTTTCTGAATCTTTCCAAATGGAAAAGGGTCATGGGGAACCGTTGGATTAAAAATCCAAGGGTGATTAAAAATCACCAATTTATGGAAAAACCTTGGACAAGGAAAGATTTCCCTGAAAATCTCACCAGGATAACAAATAGAATATCTTTTGGATTTAAAATCCACGGTGAATAAAATTCACTGAATGATCTAAACGCTCAGATTAATGATAAATATAAATCAAATCTCTCAACATACAAATCAAATCTCTCAATGAGAGATTTGCTAAACAAATTGATTCTCTTCCTTCTCCTATAAATAGGAGCCAAGAAGAGAAGAGAAGGGGATCTACTTTTTTGAGAGAAAAACAGAGAGAGGAGAATTTAATTCTCAAGAGGGAAGAAAAGAAAGGAGAATTTAATTCTCAACAAAGAAAACCCTAGGTGAGAAAAGGGAAAAAGATAAACTTCAAACAGAGAATTTAATTCTCAAAATCCAAGAGTTTAACTCTTATACAAAAAAGAACTTAGTTCTTCTTCTGGTTGAAGATCTGCACAGAGCACATCTCCCCATAACTTGAGAATTTAATTCTCATCGGGTCGAGATCCTGCCATGCAGATCCTAAACTTAGAAGGAGAATTGAGTTTTGAGAATTAATTCTCCTAAAACAAAACTAGGGTTTAACCCTAATCAAGAATTTAATTCTTTTACATATCTGGGAATTTAATTCCTTTGAAAAGAAATCAGGGTTTCATCCTAAATAAGAATTCAATTCTTAAAAGATCTCTGTTCATGAAAAGAACTAGGGTCACGTGCCCCCACGTGACCCTTGAAAAGATCCCCTGCAAAGAACTTTGAAGCATCACCCCACGTGCTCCCACGTGACCCTCATTATATATGGAACAAAAGTAAAGGCAGAAACAATTCTGGGCGCTCTCACGTGTTACCACGTGACCCCTTAGCAAACGTTCAAACAGTCAGCGCATAAATCCCCATCACGTGTCAACACGTGATGCTCGAAATAAAAAGGAAAAGTGTTTAACACTTATTCACAGATTTGAGGATAAAACAAAGGAGATGTGGCTCCGCATTTAGGGCGCCCTCATGTGTCACCACGTGACCCCTAATGAGCATTCCAACAGACCAGAGCGGGGGCCTCCATCACGTGCTCACACGTGATGGCCGTCAGAATTAAAAGAGTTAAAACACTGATCTGCAGAATAAGATAAGGGAAATCAGGGCGCTCTCACGTGTCCACACGTGACCCCTCTCCCCTTAGTGTTTAACACTAATCCGAAGACTTTGTCCTCAGTGATTAACACTGATTTTCTTAGTATTTAACACTAATTTGGAAAACTCTATTTGCAGTGTTTAACACCGATTTGCTTAGTGTTTAACACTAATTTGAAAACACTGTTCCCAGTGTTTAACACTGATTATCTTTTAGTGTTTAACACTAACTTGCTATCTTATTCCCAGTGTTCAACACTGTTGGTTTCTAGTGTTTAACACTAGCTTCAGCCTAATTGGCTAAGTTTCAGAGGCAAAGCCTCTCCTTCAATGGACCAACAGAGGGCCAATATTTCAAACATAACTGGACTTAGCCCAAACTGGCCATAAGTCCTCAAATCATCTTGATCTGAGCACATCTGCTCTTTCAACCAACTCATTGGTTCAAGGGTACATCTCTGAACTCCTCTGATATTTGTCGTTGCAATCCTTCAACGTCTTCAGAGAGGTGACGGGTCCCGACAACCACACATCAACACGGACTGTGGGGTCCTTAAACTCATGGACTTATGCGTCCTTAAACCAAGATACGGACTGTGGGGTCCTTAAACCCGCGGACTTATGCGTCCTTAAACTAACGGACTAATGCGTCCTTAAACACACCCATATGGACTGTGGGGTCCTTAAACCCATGGACTTATGCGTCCTTAAACTACCATTGGACCACCATGTCCCTAAACTGGCATTGGACCACTATGTCCTTAAACTGGTATTGGACCCCCATGTCCCTAAACTGGAATAATAGAGCCAATTGCTCTTTTGTCGGATCTATACGATCCCGTTAAGTCGATCTTAGTCCCAAACTGGACTAACGTATCCTTAACAACCGTTTAAGTTGATCTTAGCCTCAAATATGGCTAACGTATCCTTAAACCTTCAAACAGACTTTAGTCCCAAATTGGACTATAAATCCCCAAATCAACTTTGGTTCAAGGGTACATCTCTGAACTCCTCTGACATCTGTCGTTGTAATCCTTCAACGTCGTTAGAGAGGTGACAGGTCCCGACGGCCATACATGTAATGGACCCCTATGTCCCTAAACTGGAACAATAGAGCCAATTGCTCTTTTGTCGGATCTAAACGATCTCGTTAAGTTGATCTTAGTCTCAAACTGGACTAACGTATCCTTAACAAACGTTTGAGTTGATCTTAGCCTCAAATATGGCTAACGTATCCTCAAACCAAAAACCCAAACCCAAATCTAAGAAAACACGGATTTGGACTAATCCACGTCCTACGGGCGACGACATAAATTGGTCTCCGTATACAATCCACGGGCAACCACAAATAAAACAAACACCCACGACACGAAGTGACCATCTGGAGAAGGAGAAAGTTGTTACCGTAATGCGGTAGCGTAATTAACTGCAGGGGCTTGCGCCTGCAGGGAAGAGCGTCCCCACAATCAAAAACCCCTCAAGCGAGGGGGAATCTGACGAAGTCTGCTACGTCGGCCGCATCCGTCTAAACCTCCGATACACGGTGCCATAAATCAACTTGGCATCTTCGGAGAGGTAGACGGATAAAACCAATTAGCATCTGCCCCGAACCTCAGGCAAGACAGCCCATGTCTCGGCCGCCGTTCGGAGGGGAACAGCATTTAATGCTGAAGATCATGTGTTGAACATGTGTTGATTTTTTCCTTCCAAAACTGAAATCAAATCAAAGTCAATTAAACAAATCAGCATGGGCCATAATGGGGTAGCCATGAATCAAGCCACATGTGGGAATGGATTAATGAGCATTTAATGCTGAAGATCATGTGTTGAATTGTATTCAAAAATTCCCTCCAATAATAAGTGCAAAATAAAATCAAATGGACAAATCAACAAAACCATAATGGGGGCAGCCATGATTTAGGCACATGTGGGAATGAAGTTATGAGCATTTAATGCTAAAAATTTGGTGTTGATTTAGAAATTCGAATTTCCCTCCAAGCATTGGGTGCAAATCAAGTCAAAACAGAGAAAACAAACTGGACCAAAGTGATGCGGGGGACCTAACAGGTCAACACACCATGTACGAGACCGTTCCAACATGATGTGGCCGGCCACATCACATTATAGACTGGCCTGGCTGGCCCTGCAGGCTCCAGTGGGCCCCAGTTCTTCACACACCCCTTCTTGCTGCCACGTAGCCCTATTTTTATTGTATATTTTCTTTTCTTCTTTGCCTATAAATAGCAGGCAGTGGGCAAAGATTCAAGGGTCATTCTTTAGTCTTGGATTGTCATTCTTTGTCCAAGTTTTTCTATTCTCCTTTCTTGTAAATAGCTTAGTCCCCTTGAGTTCTTAACCTTCTCTTGATTCTTCAACCTCTTCATTGAGCATGAAAGTTTAAGGGTTGGTTATTGATCTCACGGGCTTGTATCATTCTTGATGATTAATAAAGATCTCTTTTGTGCCTTCATTTACCATGAGTTCTTTGCCTCTTCTTGATCTTGCAACCTCTTCATTGAGCTTGCAAGTTTAAGATTTGGTTATTGAACCCATGTCTTGTTTTGGGTTCTATGGTTCTTAGTCTTTCTTACTTGCTCTTTTATTTACATGCATTTTCATTCTTGACTTTTGTTACTTGCAATTTATTACCATGTCATTTAATTACTTGCTTGTAATCTTTTCTTTTCTTTGTTCTTCTCTTTTGTTATCTCTTTTTGGTTTGTTTTGTGAATGGTGTGAATATTGTTGTTAGGAAAAGAGAAAGATTTTGTAAGTTAACCTTTCGTTCCTCATTAACTTTTCCCGTTTTTTCCATTTGAAACTCCGCCCAAATCTTACGCAAACGCTCCGTTAGGCACCCTACCCTACCAAGGTAAAGGTGGTTCCTAACCGTGACCGGTTGCATTCGGTTTGGCCAGAGGCGAAAGCAAGAGACAAGAACGGAAGGACAAGGGTCAATAAGCCGGATTCCATGAATACCGTGCTTAAGTCCCCTAATCCACGCTGTTGCCGATTGTTCTAGCTTCATTGGTTGAGTTCGGCTCAAAGTACCTGAATACGGAATCCATTAACTTACACTATCCTATCGTTTCCTAACAAGCCTGATACTTGAATATACACATAGGTTAGATAACGAACAAATCCGCCACGTTGTTAACTCGTTAAAACAAGAACATAAAACTTACCATCTCCTTGTGGATCGACCCGTGCTCATCACGGCTAGCTGCAAAGAGACACCGTCCTGATCGCGATTAAACTTTAGAACTTTTAAATATCCGACACGCTTTTGGCGTGCGATCATGCCACTCTTTTATTATTATTCCTGTTGTATCTAGTCAACTCCATTAAATCAGAAAATAGTTTTTGTATAAGTAGTAAGACTTGTAGTTGCGAGACTTGAGCGATGGGTTATATGTTCGCTTGGTACGTTTGATGTCTTGCTTTACTTTATTCCTTGTGTGGATCTTCGCCATTGGGCGTCGTATACTTATATTCTGTTTTGCGTGGTTGTGAACCCGCCGGTTGGCGAAGAGCTAGCTCCCGCTTGGGGATGCCTATATATTGTTGTATATCAGTTTTCGATCAAAATATTCGAGAGAGGTGCTGCCCGAATTTTAAAAAAAAGGGGTTTAGATTTCTGGGTTTCGGCTTACTTAATTTACATTGCGCCTTTAGACGTTGCGTGATTTAAGTTCCGGTCACGAACTAAATTTGGGTTGTGACAAAGTTGGTATCAGAGCGCTAGGTTTAACCTTAGTTCAAGTTTTTTTTTGACTATGTCGAGTCTGCGGCGTAATCTATTTCAGAACCTAGGCTTGACCTTACGCAACTTAGACTTGAACAGGGGGTATTAGACCCGAACTTTCGTTACATAGGCTGACCCTGATTGATAGAGTAAGTAGCTTGAGTAGAGTGACGTACCGTACGTATGTTCCGCGGCATATTTACGATACGATACTCCACTTAAGTGACCTTAGGATGTACATATCTTGAGACTTATGATTCTCTTCATCCCCTTGATTATACATCCATTTGAGATCCTTGATTTTATTCGTTTCCATGATCATACCCTCGCTGATTCCGTTCCTCCTTATGATCATGTATTCATTCTGGATCTGTTGATTCTTTCATCCCTTTGATCGATTTTCGTCGATACTTGATTGAGCTTCCTGTCACCATGGTTTGAGCGCAGATTGAGCTGCTGCTAGTGATACGGTCAGGGCGAGCTCGTCGTGGACGAGGACTGACCATCGTGTTTTCTGGTGACATGGGAACGTATCGATTCAGTGGTTGTGTTGTGACCTCTTGTTAAGGCGAGTGTTCGGTGTTGCACCGTATGATCGGGCCATTGTTAGAGGCTGTCTGTTGTGAGAGGACTGTTGATGTACAACGTACCTCAGAGATTGTGATATCGTCTACCGTACAGACAGATGACCTAGCTGTTACTGAGATTGATGTGATGTCGCTTCCAGGGCTTACGAGCTGAGATCGCTGGAGCTTTTAGGCAGAGATGCGACAGGAGATAGCTAGACTATCTCGAGTTGAGAGACGAAGGTGATTCATTAGATTTGATGCCCCGACACAGGCCCAGTTGAGTTGAAGATTTCCAGTGTAGAGAGTCCTACTCGGATCTAGAGTAGATCGATCCAGAGATGACGTTGTTCGTTGGATGATCCGATAGGAGATCAGTAAGTGGACCAGCTTCAGATAGAGGACCTCACCCAGATGCGTGGTGAGATGATCGAGAACGGACGAGTATTGAGTATTTCTCCGATGGTTGGGACTAATTCCCGAGGACGTGTTCGTCTAGAGATCTTCTACAGAGTGATAAAGATACCGAGTTCGTGATTTCGAGTCCGTGTGAGAGATTACGGATTGACTGTAGCCGAGAACATTTGCAGTACACAGATAGCATGACGTGACGTTGAGATGGAAGCTAATAAAGACGAATGGAACAAGAGGTTCTTGGGTGATGCTGACGAGCTGTTGTTACTCCCCGTCGAGAATAGAGATCTGATATATATACAGAGGCGTTAGGATACGGTCAGTTCTCGAGGAAATGCTATGGTTAGAACACAGATGTCCAGAAAACGAGCAGAGATTATGCAAGAGTACCAGCCTCCGTATAGTTCGGCATAGGCGAGATCGGAAGAGATCTTGAGCAGGTTCCTTCCAGGACACTACCGCGATGAGATTTTGACTGTGGATCAGTTGTGTCATGTGTATTCAGACGGCCAGAGGCCGACACCAGTGACGTGCTTCTTTACGAGTGATCATACTAATTGGCCGAGAGATGACTGGAGGAGTGCCAGAGCAGAATCGTTTCCGTTAGCATACCTGACCGGGCCGATGAGCCGATAGATTGCGAGATTGGTAATCCGCAGAGAAATGAGGACCCAGAGACGGAGGACGCCAGACTGTGAGCAGGAGGCAAGCGGATGTTCTTGCTCTGCCAGTTTTGGGCGCACCGACATTTTTTCGACATTGTAGGAGGTGTACCTCAATGTCATTTGTTGCGATTTGCGTTTGTCATCCGAGTATCACGCTTATATCGCTTGGATTTGTGTTTTGATGATTGAGTTTCATGATATTGTTTTCGTGCACCTTGGCTGCACCTACTAGTTATTTACATTTTGTGCATAGTTATTGCATTGGATTGTATTTCGTGCACTGGATGCACTGGATTTGTATTTCGATGCACTGGATTTGGTTATTTTGTGCATTTGTTGCACCAGATTCGTATTTCGTGCATTTGTTGCACTAGATTGTTATTTCGTGCATTGGTTGCACCGGATTTATACTCCGTACCTTGGTTGCACCCGATTTGTATTTTAAGCATTTGTGTTACCATATTTGTGTTTTTGTGCGCGTTTGCACTTGATGTTCGTATTCGTGCATACTACCGCACCAGATGTTTTACGGACCTGACGCGGCTGGGTTGGATTTTTGCGCATATTAGGCGCTGGGTACTGGATTTTGTGCGCATCAGATGCACTTGAGTGGGATTTTATTCGTGCATGTTTGATGCACTTGACTTAGTTTTTATTCGTGCATGACGGATGCACTTGATTTGGAATTTTGCGCATGTTGGGTTCATGATGTGAGATGTGATTTTGTGCACACTGGATGCACTTGATTGGGATTTTCGTTTGTGCATGTTAGTTGCACTGGATCGAGATTTTCGTGCAATATAGATGCACTAGTTGTTGTGGTCGTGCACATCCGTTGCACTAGACATAGGTTATCGTGCACACCAGTTACACTTAGTTTGGTTTTGTGCACATACATAGCACTTTTATTTGGCTTTGATTTCCATGCGCACCAGACGCACGTGATTATTGGATATGCCATTTGAGGCTGATTTTGCTCTTGAGCCCTTTGTTTTCATGATAAGTACTATACTATGTAGTAGCCGAACATGACTGATTTGAGAACAGTACCTGAGTACTTTGCATGCATTAAAAGTTTAACCAGAGGTTTTGAAAAGGAGCTATAGTCTCGCCATTTCCTATATGTTCGCGAGCGACACGAACGTTTATAAAGGAAAACCTTTTGGGATATTTCAAAACGGCGGAACGTATATTTGAGCAAAACATATATGAACGTATATTTATTACATTACAAATGAGCGTTTGTCACTTGTTCCTTGAGTTACGCATCACACGGCGATTCAGAAAAGATTTTGCTTGTGCTTTATTTAGTTTTTAAAAGATTTTTCCAAGGATGCGTACTATACCCGTATTATAGTATTTGACTAGTGCATATTGGATTTCAGTAGTGGATTTCGAGATCTGTATCTCTATTGTAACTCAGATGATTTGCGTGATGCTTGACGGAGTTCGATTTTGATTTTCGTACTCGTTTTCAGGCATACATGATGCGCTGTGGTATTTCTGTATCTTCCGTGATTTCGGAGCCCCGTGATAGAGCTGATTATTGAAATGGTTTAGTATTTGGGGGTTTAAATTTAAATTCGGGGACCGAATTTAATTAAGGGGGGAAGATTGTAACATTTCAGAAAATATAAAATATTATTTTTGGAATTTAATATTAAAATAATATATTTCGCGAAAACTACCGATTTGCAAATTTGGAGTTGTCGTAAAATGGTATGAATATATACCAATATTGATGAAATAATTTGGAGATTAAAATGATTTATTCATTTAAAATATAATTAATGTGATATTGTGAGCTTTGTTTTTGGGCCAAATTCTTTGCTGTCATTTCATAGCCATCTTTTAGGCAGTGGAAATTTCTAGGCTTTGTGTGAGTCATGCTTGGAGTGGGTGAGTGATTCATGTTGCATTAATTGGTTTTGTATTTGGTGTTGATATTTTTGAATGTTAAATTTTTTGGTGCGAATAAGATGTGGGCTGTGGATATTATTGGGGGAGTTGGTGGCTGCCTTTGTGTATGTGAAGGATTATTTTATTGTGTTGAATGGGTGATGGAAAATTTTCTAGTGTTAAAATTAATCATTCATTCACTACACCTCACACAATGAAGAAATCAAAACTTCCATTCTGGCTGAGCCCAAATATTTCCTGCAAGCTTCTTTTTCACTTGCGAAATTACATATACTCACACTTCATATCACTTGGCAACTTCATTCACCTCCACCCAAATCACTGGGTGTCTTGAGACAAAGTATTCACACACTATCTCTAATTCGTCTTGAGTATCTAGGCTGGAAAACTGGATGCCCGAGTTTCTTCGGTTTAGAAGTGGGAGCCCGTATAAACAATCCTCGACGTGTGTCCTCTTCGACGAGCGTGGCCGAAGAGCGAACTTCGTCGATGCAGCCGCAACATGCTAAGGACTGAGATTGAAGACCGAAGGATACGGATCGATCGGTATAATTGTTAGTTATATGTATGCCCTAGAGGCCATTACTGTACATAGGATGTATATTGTAGTGGATGCTGGGATATATATAGGGAGGACTTTCTTGCTCGACATGATAGTATGCTATCTGGTTGCTCTTTACCTTAACGTGTACATTGATAGTCTCTCTGTTACATGTTGGTAAAGCCCTTAGGATGTGTACTCGACTTCCAGGACTGTGATAGAGATCATACTAGTGGGGCCTGGATAGTCCATGAGTACATCCTTCAATGTTCCTAGTCGAGGGAATATCGAGACGGGGCATCGATATTGCATAGTAGACTAGCGTATATCTTCTCGACCCATGCGATGGGCGATGGATGATCCCATATCCATTGGTGTTTGACATCAGAGATGATATACGGGTGCTCAATGGAGACTGGGTACACTGGACGGACTCGCCGAGAACTCCCAGATGGTATTATACCTTACGTCAGATGGCAGTTCTCTGGTGACACTGGTACAGAGTAGTCTGTTGACCCGAGATCGTCATAGAGTCTTGTGTGGTTCCTACTGTGCTTTGATTTCCAACTTACCACGTCCAAGAGGGCGTGCAAAACGGTGGTTTTTGGGTACAGTCCCGAATCACATGGAGGCAATGAGCGATAGGAGGGGATTCGTCTCTCCCGGTATAGGGAGTTGATGTTGCGCTGTGTTCGATTGGCTATAACCGAAAATCCCTGGCCAGGGTTGCTGAGATTTACTGGTAAGTGTTACCAGTAGTTTCTCGAATTGTTATAGACCTCATATCGACACGACTTATCGAGCTATTGGGGTCTGACGTTTACCACCCCTAGGCGAGATATGCGACATATCAGACGATCAGACCGGACTGTACGGTAAGTGTTACTGGTTGGATTCACAGGAGTGTGAGCGGGCTTGCTCGTCGATCTTCTGATCGCTCAATACCCTGGTGGCCATTACGTTTAGCAGACCGCTTGCGGCTTGTGGGTGTTTGATATGATCATCATCTGCTGCCGGCGTATTGACGAGTCTTTAGAGTCCTACACAGAGGTTTCCTGGCTCAAGCGAAATGAAATAGGAGCGCATATGAGATATGTGCGGGACCGAGAATGATACCAGTATGTGATACTGTATTCGATTCTCGCGATTTGTGACATTGATCGGTTATATGCGATATAGCCGGGTTATCGGATCAAGTGCTGATTCGATAAGTTGTTACTGTAGATATTAGTCGGTTATATGCGATATGACCGGATCATTAAATCAAGTGTTGATTTAATGATTTAATGCATAATTATAAATTTGATATATTACTTTGCATTAACTAGTAACGGTTCACTTTAAATGGATTTTCTCGCTCGGATGTGCACATTGTATATGTGATATATTTTGTGCACTTGATTGTATCATGTTTGATGATACATGTTAACTTGGTCAAGTGTAAAGATTAAACCATGGTTAGTTAATGGTTAGGGTTTTCATTTATTCTTTCATTTATCTTTTAATTTGGATTAAAAGAAATGAAAAGAGAAAAGAAAAACAAAAGGGTTTCTTTCATGAAGCTTGTTGAAGCTTCATGAAGCTTTGACCAAAGAAACCCTTTTGTCTTCATCTCATTAACCCTAACCATTCATTTAACTATAGTTAGCTCTCTACATTTTACCATGGTTACAATCATGATAATAATTCATTTTCCTTTCTATTTTTAAATACTTATCATAACATTATCATCTTCTTCTTCTTCTTCTTGAAGATGAAGAACCTTGACTTCATCAATGGTGGATTGATGAAATGAGTGAGAAATCCAATTCTAAAGTCTACCCACTTCTTATTTCTTCATCCTCTACCTCTTGCCAAGTAGTATAGGGTGTTTCCTTCACAAGTTTTCATGGCTTGGTGAAGGTGGAGCTTGATCTAGTGATGCATCGACGTAGATCATCTTCGGCATCGTTGTCGATGACCAAGCCCGCTTTTTCTCCGATGAAGCCGATGCCAGAGTCATGGTTCGATTTGGACAGCGGAGAGGACTTCATCATGGAGCTATGGAGGTGGAGAAACGGATATACAAAGGTTGTATTTCCGTTCTTATAGTTTAGTTGTAAACTAGTTGCTTTTGTCGCCTAAACATCTAGCCAACGATCCGTATTAGGGTTTCTCGGCACCCTTTCTCGGCACCCGTAAAATTTGAAATTGGCATGGTTGATGCCTTGTGAGACCTCATTTGTGTGCCTAGGAACCCTACAGTGGTATCAGAGCCTAGCTAGAGCCTTAGGCGATGCGTAGACGAAGTTTGAAACCCGAACGAACCCGAAACCCTAAACCAAACATGCTCTCTGGACTTTTTCTAAAATCTGGGATTTTTCCAAATTAAAAATGCTTAAAAAATTCAGCAGGGAAATCTAAGAATCACGGTGCAAAATTTTACTCATGAACAGTCCAAACTGCGGCGGAACCGCGGCAGAAGCCTAGCTTCTGCGGCGGTTCCGCGGCCCATTGATGACGTCATCTTCCCGTTTTTGCACAGTAATTCCTCTTTTCTGATGCTGGATTTTCTGGGTATTTTTAAATTTTATTCAAGAGTTGAATTTTCTGGGGTTGTTTTGGGGTTCGGTGTTTCGATCGGAGTATCAGATTTTGTCTATGTCGCTTTCCGGATAAATTTTAGAATATGTTAAAAAGTTCGACCGGATATAAATACCCAATTTTTCCCCTGTCGGGAAATTTCCAAGTGTTGGATTTTTCCGAGGTTTAAAGACGTTCTAAGTAGTGCAAGTAACGCGATAGTCCCTCTAGAAGACAACAAACCTTAACTCGATTATGTGACCGTCTTGAACTGCCCTTTGAACCTTCGGGTTTGGGGCAGTACGGCGTGCCACAGGTGAGGCGTTGGCTTGACCCTTCTACGGCTGGACCGTTGGTACTGAGGCATGAACTGAATGTTTCTAAAACTTATTTCAAGTGTTGATCTGTTTCGGGAAAACTTGGGTGTTCGACTGTTCGATCGGAAAGTTTAACATTTTCTATTTATCTGGAATGGGATACAATAATTGGAATTCACAAGTAGTTATGAGATAACTGAATGAATGTTATAAACATAGCACTTTTGTCTCACTTGATCGGTTGCCACGGAATTTTGATGTGATCAAAAGTCCGTCGCAATCACGTAGCGTACGCGGATACTTGCCGGGTAAACTTAATAGACAGCCTCACTCCATAGCCCCGACCAAGTGACTGTAGGAGAACCCCGTCGCCGAAAGCATCCGTCCGGGTGCTCGCGGCAGCAGTGTTCCGCCTTGGTGCACTTCGTCGACGGTATCGGGGGTGCGGCCGTCTACTAAAGTTTGCGACGAGTATTCGATCAGGATGTCGGGAATCTTGTTGAATTGCCCGACTTGATATTGAAAAGTGTTTTCGATTTTGAGACTAAAATGCAGGGTTTATAATTGTTAGGCATGCGATGTCTAAGAAATTCATTTGTCCAGGCATGCGATGTCTGAGGTGGTTGCGGATTCCAACTGGTGTAGTTTTACACTTTCTTTTCTGTGACCGTAAGTTTAATATGTGATATCGCCGGTTTCGTTGCTATATGTCAACGACAATTGGGATGCGCATATTTACTTACGTTGATGACATGTGATGTTATGTGTTGCTGGATATGTTATATTGGATCGTCGTGTTTGAATAGCCGGGGGTTTTTATGTGAGATGAGTGTTTTTCATTTTCATTCATGTAAAAACTTGTATGTAATATTCTTTTATTGGGGCACTTCCAGGTTGTGGAAGATGTCACCCTTTGTATATTATTCACTTTTCCGCACTAGGATAGACCCAAGGAGGGGAGCACAAGTAACCGGGTTCTGGAGTCCAGTGGGAGACCAACTCGAGGAGTCGAGTCCGGGTCTCCTAACTCCAGAATTGGTAGGGTTGCTTGCCGCTCTCGTAGGGGTCTAGGGGTGTGGGTTTGGCTATTCATCGCGACCGTGGAATCCGTGTTTTATACTGGCTCGTATTGAAAACACGGACGTCCTAGTATATCCAATATTTCATATGTTTCTTCTGCTGCGATATCTGTGATGTGATCATGTGATGTTCTGTGATAGATACTATATATAGTATATATGATATATTATATAGACGCTACTTATGTTTTACACCCACGCTAGCCCTGCCCCGCTCTGCCGTTAGTTACCTAACCTAACGGTGCACGAGGGGACATCGAGGCGAATGCGGATGGCATAAGTGTACGTCGTATTTATCTGTGATGTTTAGGTAATAAATGATGGGACTTCATTAATGTGATTAATGAAATAAAAGAAACCTAAGTTGTTGTAGAATTGAATTTCAAAATAAAACAGGTAGCTACAGTTCTTGCTTTGCACAGCGGTATATGTGATATATCCTGCACCTTATTCGATGAGGAAAGGACCGAGATCCCTTCACCGGGAGTGACTCCTTTAGCAATAACTGGCAGATGCTACACACTCGGTTTGTTTTTTGATTGCTTTTAAGAGTTTTTGCTTTGCACAGTGATATATATGATATATCCCGCACCTCATTCGACGAGGAAAGGACCGACGATCCCTTCACCGGGAGTGACTCCTTTAGCAAAACTAGAAAAGCCTAAAAAACACTCCATTTTAAAATCATTTGATTCTACAACGATATCAAGTTCATTATGCAATAGGTTTTCAGAAAAACCTGTCGTAGCCGTCCGTCATTTCAGATAAGTCCTATTTAGTATTCGTGCTACGTTTGTTGACCTCCGTCAAGGCGTAGTGTGCGGTAGCTAACTAGTATTTATCTGCTTCTACATATGATGCAGATTGGATTAGGGTAGTCGTGCGGCCTTGTTGACCTCTGTCAAGGGTCGTGCGGGTGGGTTTAATTCGATCAAGAAATGACGGGTTGAACTTGACTAGTAGCCTATGGTTTGTTGACCTCCGTCAAGGTCATAGGACGCTAGGGGCAAAATATTATCGGGAATTTCAAGTGTTGAAATTTGCAATGAGATTGCATACCTTCTATGAGATAGTTGGATCGCGATACCCGCTGCGAGTAAGAGTTACTCCTGGGAGAGTTTTATACATTACAATTAGCCGATCAAGTAGGTGTCTAGAAAGGTGTCAACGGGGTTACGCCTCTGGGAAAACGAGGTTTACATTAATAAGGTTCGTGCGAAAGCACGGGGGACCTCCCTCAAAGTACCGACACTGGCCTGGCTGAAAGATTGGCGAACTTGTAGTGTGTAATTAATCCCGGCTAGTCTTTCCTTTTAGGGTTTGAAGGAAGATTTGATAAAAACAGTGGGAGCCATCCTGATTAGATAAAATAATAACCAATCTATTCTTGCAAGAGCGCACGCTGAGTGTTTTCTTCTCTCTCTCCTGGTAGCGACCATATCACGCTTTAATCAAGATAATAATACGGAATATTGACCGAACCCGCTTGTTATACTGAGCTAGGGAACGTTGGTCCTGCTCCAACTTATAATTGTTATAAGACAGAGCAGGAAATTGGGGATTACCAGAATTCCCGTGCCGCCCAAACGAAGAGAGTGCATGTTGATGCATCATCTCCGGGTGTGTTCATTATATAGAACTGTTTCTCAGTGTCCTTTACGTCCTGGGTATATGATATCGGATCAGGATCCCGCATATGTAATATGTTACATGGGCTACAGATAGGTAAAGAACTGAGAACGGGTGATAAGTTTCATGAGGCAGAAAATGGGGCAAGAGTTGCAACCAAGTCTGTTGGTCACTGTCACCCTGTATTGCCAATACATTGATTCTGAACGAATGTTATTAGATATCGAACCTGATATACAAAATCATATCAGTCTCTTTATTAGTAAAGAAATGATAAAATTTTGTATTGTTGGATAATGTTTTGAACATTTCCTATATCAAAAGTTGATCGGTTCAGGCATGCTATCTAAAAGCGTTGATGTTCTAAATCAAACTATAGTTCTTAGTATACGGAACACACACAAGAAGAAGAGTTCAGAAATGAACGAATCCTTCTTGAGGCATTGTAGACTAGGCCATATCAATGCGACCCGACTAGCTGAAGTTACATGTAGATGCATATTTAAATTAGTTTGAATTTACATCTTGTGAAACTTGCAAGTCATGTCACAGAGATAAGATGATCCTAGCTCTGTTTATTGGAAACAGAGAAAGAGTTAGTGAACTCTTGGGATGATACATGTTGATGTATGTAAGGTCCCCTGTCTACACATGCCAAGACCGGTTCTTTGTACTTCATTATGTTCTCTGATGATCTCTCGAGATTCAGACATATGTTCTTGTTGAAACACAAGTCCGAACCTTTGAGATATTCACAGAATATAAATTAGAAGTAGAGAACCAATACGGGTATAAGTATTATGTCCTATGATGAGATCAAGGAGGGAGAATACTTGTGCATAGAATTCCTGGACAATTCTAAAGGAGAATGAGATTCTCTCTCGGCATTACTCCTCCGCATACACCATAGAACGATGGTATATTGGGGTGGAGCAATCACACCCTATATGATAAGGTGTGCCTCTATGATGAGTACTACTGAGTTACCTGTTTCCTTTTTGGGAGTTATACGCTTGAGAAGCTGCATACCTATTGAATAGGGTTCGAATCAGATCAAAGCCTACCACTTCATAAGATATGGAAAGGGAAGAGCCCATATCTTAAGTTGGTTAAGATTTGGGGTTGTCCGGCCTATGTCTAAAAGCAAAATCCGGACAAGCTCGAGACAAGGCCTGTTATGTAGAACTGGAAAGGTTCCAGCTATACAAAATACAGCAGATGATTTGATAAAACCAAAGGATTCAATAGTTACCAACGAACCTCAGCCTCTCCGCCGATCTAGTAGGGTTTCTCACCCACCTGAGAGATACTTCTGTTTCTCTATGACAGTGGAGCGAGATGGCATCATGAGATGATGACCCAACTAGCTTCGAGCTGGCCATCTGGAGTGAGACTCTGTAAGAATGGCTGGATGTTTATCGATCTGAGATGGAATCCATATACACCAACAAAGTATGGACTTTGGTTGCTATATCTGAAGGGTTAAATCCCCATCAGGAGCAAGTATATCTTGAGAAGATTACTTGGTGTAGATGGAAAAGTTGAGACTTTCAAAGCTAGACTTGTTAAAGGTTTTCGTCATCGACAGGCGTGGATAATGATGAAACCTTTTCAAGTAGCTATGCTTAAGTCCACTAGATCCTACTTGCCACGGCTACATACCATGACTACGATATCAGGCGGTTGGGTGCCATGACTGCTTTTCTAAATGATGTTTTAGAAGAGAACGTCTATAAGTACACAGCCAGAGGGCTTCGTAGACGGTGGGAGCAGCGGAAACGTGTACAAGATGCTTTATAGGATAAGCAGGTATCGCGGAGTTGGAACATCTGTTTTGATGTGTTAGCCAAAGAGTTTGACATCATCAAAATGGTAGATGAACCTTGTATATACAAAAAGGTAGTAGGGAGTATGGTGATGATCCTCGTAGAGTACGTGGATGACATGCTCTTGATAGGGAAGGAGTTTCCTATGCTACGCTCGGTCAATCTTCGCTTATCACAATGATTCTCCATATAGGATCAAAATGATATCTCCTAAATCCTGGGTTTTGGATCTATGAGATAGATCTAACTGGATGTTAGAATTCTCACTAGTTGTAGTGAGATGGTATCAACCGATCCTGGGAAGAATCACTGGAATGGTTCCAGGGTGATAAGGACGACTGAAAGTCAGTCACAGGCATTGTCTTCACCCTCAGTAAAGGGACGGTATGTTGGAAGAGTTCCAAGCTAGATACCGTGACATACTAGACGACAAAGGCAGGATACATCGCTACTTAAGATGCTACCAAAGAGGCTGTTTGGGTGTATATTGGTTCATGAGATGAACTACGTTCCTACCATTGTGAGACAATGGAGTTGTGGCTTATGCCAAGGAACGCCGGTCCCATCAGTGATCCAGACATATTCTAAGGCAGTGTCACCTGATCATGGAGATGGTTGATCTCCAGGGTGATCGAGGTTTGGAGAGTAGACTCAGAGGACAAACACAGCGGATCCACTCACAAAGGCCTGTTCCCAGATAGAGACTTTTATGGGATGGTTGAGTATGAGATACTACAACCACTGCTACAGATGGCCCTAGTGCAAGTGGGAGATTGTTAGTTATATGTATGCCCTAGAGGCCATTACTGTACATAAGATGTATATTGTAGTGGATGCTGGGACATATATAGGAAGGAATTTCTTGCTCGACATGATAGTATGCTATCTGGTTGCTCTTTACCTTAACGTGTACACTGATAGTCTCTCTGTTACATGTTGGTAAAGCCCTTAGGATGTGTACTCGACTTCCAGGACTGTGATAGAGATCATACTAGTGGGGCCTGGATAGTCCATGAGTACATCTTTCAATGTTCCTAGTCGAGGGAATATCGAGACGGGGCATCGATATTCCAGAGTAGACTAGCGTATATCTTCTCGAACCATGCGATGGGCGATGGATGATCCCATATCCATTGGTGTTTGACATCAGAGATGATATACGGGTGCTCAGTGGAGACTGGGTACACTGGACGGACTCGCCGAGAACTCCCAGATGGTATTATACCTTACGTCAGATGGCAGTTCTCTGGTGACACTGGTACAGAGTAGTCTGTTGACCCGAGATCGTCATAGAGTCTTGTGTGGTTCCCAATGTGCTTTGATTTCCATCTTACCACGTCCAAGAGGGCATGCAAAACGGTGGTTTTTGGGTACAGTCCCGAATCACATGGAGGCAATGAGCGATAGGAGGGGATTCGTCTCTCCCGGTATAGGGAGTTGATGTTGCGCTGTGTTCGATTGGCTATAACCGGAAATCCCTGGCCAGGGTTGCTGAGATTTACTGGTAAGTGTTACCAGTAGTTTCTCGAATTGTTATAGACCTCATATCGACACGACTTATCGAGCTATTGGGGTCTGACGTTTACCACCCCTAGGCGAGATATGCGACATATCAGACGATCAGACCGGACTGTACGGTAAGTGTTACTGGTTGGATTCACAGGAGTGTGAGCGGGCTTGCTCGTCGATCTTATGATCGCTCAATACCCGGGTGGCCGTTACGTTTAGCAGACCGCTTGCGGCTTGTGGGTGTTTGATATGATCATCATCTGCTGCCGGCGTATTGACGAGTCTTTAGAGTCCTACACAGAGGTTTCCTGGCTCAAGCGAAACGAAATAGGAGCGCATATGAGATATGTGCGGGACCGAGAATGATACCAGTATGTGATACTGTATTCGATTCTCGCGATTTGTGACATTGATCGGTTATATGCGATATTGCCGGGTTATCGGATCAAGTGTTGATTCGATAAGTTGTTACTGTAGATATTAGTCGGTTATATGCGATATGACCGGATCATTAAATCAAGTCTTGATTTAATGATTTAATGCATAATTATATATTTGATATATTACTTTGCATTAACTAGTATCAGTTCACTTTAAATGGATTTTCTCGCTCGGATGTGCACATTGTATATGTGATATATTTTGTGCACTTGATTGTATCATGTTTGATGATACATGTTAACTTGGTCAAGTGTAAAGATTAAACCATGGTTAGTTAATGGTTAGGGTTTTCATTTATTCTTTCATTTATCTTTTAATTTGGATTAAATGAAATGAAAAGAGAAAAGAAAAACAAAAGGGTTTCTTTCATGAAGCTTGTTGAAGCTTCATGAAGCTTTGACCAAAGAAACCCTTTTGTCTTCATCTCATTAGCCCTAACCATTCATTTAACTATAGTTAGCTCTCTACACTTTACCATGGTTACAATCATGATAAGAATTCATTTTCCTTTCTATTTTTAAATACTTATCATAACATTATCATCTTCTTCTTCTTCTTCTTGAAGATGAAGAACCTTGACTTCATCAATGGTGGATTGATGAAATGAGTGAGAAATCCAATTCTAAAGTCTACCCACTTCCTATTTCTTCATCCTCTACCTCTTGCCAAGTAGTATAGGGTGTTTCCTTTACAAGTTTTCATGGCTTGGTGAAGGTGGAGCTTGATCTAGTGATGCCTCGACGTAGATCATCTTCGGCATCGTTGTCGATGACCAAGCCCGCTTTTTCTTCGATGAAGCCGATGCCAGAGTCATGGTTCGATTTGGACAGCGGAGAGGACTTCATCATGGAGCTATGGAGGTGGAGAAACGGATCTACAAAGGTTGTATTTCCGTTCTTATAGTTTAGTTGTAAACTAGTTGCTTTTGTCGCCTAAACATCTAGCCAACGATCCGTATTAGGGTTTCTCGGCACCCGTAAAATTTGAAATTGGCATGGTTGATGCCTTGTGAGACCTCATTTGTGTGCCTAGGAACCCTACAATAATTTCTTAAACCACTTTACAGTTTACTAGTATAGGGTTAAAGGTTCGATCCGGGTTTTAAGATTACGTTAGCGCCAAGTGTGTAAGTTTTTGTTCCGCTTTTGGCCACGGATTGACGGCCGGGGCGCTGGCGTAGACTTACAGTTTGTACGTCAACGATGAGGGTTGTTTTGTCATTTTTGCATGCGTAGGCTATAGGTTCTAACCTATGAGCGCACCGTATGCCGTATCGGTTTTCAGACATTGATTTTAATGGTATTGCGATATGTGTTGATATTATATGTACCTTCGCATGGATTCCGAGACGACGAAGCTCATCGACTACAGCTAAACGAGGAGTTTAGCAGGTGAGTATATTTATATCTATGGGGGAAGTCGGGTGGATGGCGTATAGCATACCCGCAAACATTGATATGGAAGATCGTTTGATTATTTTATCTTGATAAAAGATATGCGACGGACATGATTATAAGATTTAATAACGATAGTATGATAAAAGTTGACACTAATGAACATAGTGACCTATGAGAGTATGAAATGAGAAGTGAATTATGATAGGTACGAATTAAAGAGAGAACGAGTATACGATATGATATGATGACTTAGTGTGATATGTCGTTATATAGATGCGAGTCGATATGAGATAGTTGATACCTTTGTCGGTGTACGATATGAGATTGATACAGATGTGACCTGTGATATAGGTATATAGACATATATAGTGTTGTGAATCTTAAATGATATGCTGTACGATGGATAATACCGTACGTGATGTTGTGAGGCTGGATGCCGATTGATAGATTCACCGACTCGGATATATTGTAGATACGTATACTTTGTAGTGTTTCGCGTACGATGTACTTTATGCTACGTTCATGTCATCTTCATTACATTACATATACCTGTGCTAGTACACCTACACCATTATCGATGATGCGTATGTTACACCTACACAGATTGGCCGGCTCACACACCCTCATCATCGATAAATGCTATGCCACTACACAGTAGAATTGCTACATCATGCCATGATATACTTGCTATGCTCACATCACTATGCTATGTTGCATGATATATTTGCTATGTTCATATCACTGTTCCACGTTGCATGATATACGGATAGGCTTACATTCTGTTATATGTCGCATACCTACATGCTTACACATATACCTTGCTATAGCTACATGTTCAGCTCCATATGATGTTGCGATGGATTTTGGATAAATTAAGAACCGCATGATATATTTAATAACTTGAGGCATTTAAATATCGGTTTTCCATTTTTTTGGATATATGTATGCCCTAGAGGCCATTATATGATAGTGGATGTATTTATACATGTATATATATAGAGAGGACTTTCTTGCCCGACATGATAGTATGCTATCTGATTACTCTTTATCTGACATGTTCACTTGATCATGCTTTTATTCATTTGTACATGTTGATAAAGCCTTGAGGATGTTTGCTTGACTACTGTGATTATGATGCAGATCATACTAGTGGGACATGTATAGTCTATAAGCATATCCTGAAATGTCCCTATTCATGGTTGTATCGAGACGGGGCATCGATATTCCAGAGTAGACTAGCGTATACGACACTAGACCCATGAGATGGGCGATGGATGTTCCCATATCCATTGATAATTGACATCGAGATCTTATACGGGTGCTCAATGGAGACTGGGTACACTTGACGGACTCACCGAGAACTCCTATATGGTATTATATCTATCGTCGGATAGCAGTTCTCAGGTGACACTCGTACAAGTTAATCTGTAGACCCGAGATCGTCATAGAGTCTCATGTGTTCACCTGCTGTGCTTTGATTTCCACCCTACTACGGCTCTATTAAGTCGTGCAAACAGGTGGCTTTTGGGTGCAGTCCCGAGACATGTGGAGGCAATGAGCGATATGAGGGGTTTCGTCTCTCCCGGTATTGGGGGTTAATGTTACACTGTGTGCGATTGGCTATATCAGTAAGTCCCTGGCCAGGGCTGTTGAGATTTACTGATAAGTGTTATCAGTAGTTTCTCGATCTGTTATAGACCATTCATCGGCACGACTTATTGAGTTATTGGGGTCGACGTTGCCATCTCTAGACTCGATATGCAGCATATCTGACGAAGAGACCGGTCTGTACGGTAAGTGTTGCCGGTTGTCTCGACAGGAGTTTTTGCAGGCTCGCTTGTTTTTCTTCTGATCGCTCAATACCTAGGAGCCGTTATGCACTGCTGGTGCCGCTGACGGTTTGTTGGTATGTGATATGATCACTGCCTACTGCTAGCGTATTAACGAGTCTTAGAGTTCCATAATGGGGTTACCTAGATCAGGCAAAACGATGTGGGGTGCATATGGTGATATGCGCAGGTGCTTGATTAAATACGTGTATATGATACCGCATTATAATCTGGTGTTTTCTATTGGTCAGGTCGTATGTGATATGACCGGGTTATTAAATCAAGTGTTGGTTTAATAATGACCATTAGATTTTTCATTTAAAACCTTTTCTATTTGCATGCATGCATGAATGAGTGTATGTGAACATGTTGATGTGTATGCACACATACATGCATATATTCTTGTCATGGTTGTTGATATAGTGGAGATGGGAATGCAAGACTCACATGGAATCAAATATCCATATATTTTTATTTATTGAGAAAATCAAATGGGATTAATTTATGGTTAAGAGTTTCTATACTCTTCTTGTTGACTTTGACCTCACCTAACTATTAACCATGATTTAGTTCTTCATTTGGGTTTTAACTCAGTGGTTAATATTAAGATATTTGTTTACCATGGTTGTAAGTGAGAGTGACTAATATATATATATATATATATATATATATATATATATATATATTATTCTCTTCTCATTTATCTTCATCTTTATCATAAAAAGAAAAGAGCTCTAGCATTTCCATTCTCCTCCTTCTTCTTCCTCAAAGCTCACTACCTTTTCTTAAGTGAGTGAAATTGATAAAAAGGAAAGGTTTTTAAGTGAGATCAAAACCCATATCATCATTCTACTTTAGTATTGCCCACTAGATTAGAGTGTTTGCCTCATCTTCGTTTTAGATTAAGAGGAGCTTGGAGCTTGAGAAAAGGGGCCCCGGGTGGATCATCGTTGAGTTGGAAGATCTCAAGCAAGCCAGTGCAAACTCAAGTCGTTCAAGGGAGTCTAGCAAGGAGGTCTACAAAGGATGTATTCACTTTCACTTATTGTTAGACACTTGTTTTTATATGTGTTACCCTAAACTTCTAGTTTGATCCTAGGTTCTAGATTACTTAGCACCCTAAAATTTTTATTGTGGCATCTGTGTTGACCCTAGTAGAGGTGCTTAGGAATCCCAATATGGTATCAGAGCCAAGCTAGATTTTTAGTTACGATGTTGAAACAATTACGAAACCAAAACAACTCCGGATTTACAAAAACTGAAACCCTAAAAATACCTTCTCTGTCGATTTTAAAAAGCGCTCGAAAATTTTTTCAAACAACTGCGGAAGCTTGCTGACACTATACTGAGAGCACAGACCATATTGCAGACAAATCCCTCGGATTGTGGCTGAGCCCCCTTGCTCAAATCCGAGCAGGCAGGCCCCCCTCCCCTGTTCTGCCTAGAATTTTGCCTGTGCTATGGTGTCTGGGTTTTGGGGTTTTAGGTATTGTTTGTTTAGTCCATAAATTTCATGTGATGTTAATTTGTTGTGGGACTAATTCGGAGCTATTCGTAGTCGTAATTTTAGCATTGTATTGGTAACCTAGACGACGTTAAACAGGTCGAACGAATATCAAACACTCGTATTTTCGGGGTTAAATATACTCAATGTATCATGCAGGTATTCCTATGGACCCTCTAGAATAATGAAACCCTAACTTGATCTGTGACCACGGAACCGTGGCTAAACCTTAGGGTTTACCGTAGTTAGTGGCGCCACAAACGAGGCTTGGGTTTGCCCTTCTACGGCTGGTCCATAAAGTACCGTGGCATAATTTTTGGGTACTATTTAACGGTGCTCAAGTGTTGAGCTTGCTGGGAAATATGGGTGTTTGTTAATTCGATCGAAGGGATTAACATCGCCTAGATTTATATGATACTTATTTCTGCGACCGTAAGTATAGTATGTGTATCGCCGGTTTCGTTGCTATATGTCAACGGCAATTGGGGTACACATACTTGCTTACGTTGATGACATGTGATGTTATGTGTTGCTGTGCTATGATGTATAGGATCATCGTGATCGAATGGCCGGGGGTTTTATGTGAGATGAGAGTTTTTCTTTTCATTCATGTAAAATTCATTTGTATGTAATATTCTTTTATTTGGGACACATTCGGGTTGAGGGTGATGTCACCATTAATGTATATTATTTACTTTTCCGCATTAAGATAGGCCCAAGATGGGGAGCATAAGTAACCGGGTTCTGGAGTCCAGTGGGAGACCATCTCGAGGTGTCGAGACCGGGTTTCCTAACTCCAGAATTGGTAGGGTCACTTGCCGCTCTCGTAGGGGTCTAGGGGTGTGGGATTGGCTATTCATCACGACCGTGGAATCCGTATTTTCTATTGTTGGCTAAATACAAAATACGGACGTCCTAGTGTATCCTATATTTTCATATATGTGTTTCTGCTACTTATATTCTGTGATGCGATCGCTTAATATATCTGAGACGAATGCAATATTATATATGAGATATATAGTAGACGTTGCTTATGTTTTGCACCCGTGCTAGTCTCGTCCCGGTATGCCGTTAGTTAAGTAACCCAACGGTGCATAACGGAACATTGTGGCGAATGCGGGTGGCATAAGCATACGTTGTATTTGTGTTTTTTTTCTGTGTTTGGCTTAAGGACTTAAATGATGGGTCTACATTAATATGATTAATATAAGAAAAAATAAACCTAAAAGATGTTGTAGAATCGAATTTGAAACCCACTCGGCTTTTTACGAAAAAGCTACATTTCAAAATTGCGGAGCTTAAGCCACTCCTTTTGAAAAACCATTTGATTCTACAACGATATCAAGTTCAAAGCGTTAAAGGTTTTCTTAAAATCCATCCGCAACCCTCCGTCATTTTAGGAAGTAGAGTACTTAGTATTCATGCTACGTTTGTTGACCATAGTTAAGGCGTAGTGTACGGTAGCTAAGTGATGTCTTCCTACACTGCATATGGTGCAGATTAATTAGGACATTCATATGACTTTGTTGACCATAGTTAAGGGTCATGTGGGTGGGTCTAATTAATCAAGAAATGACGGGTTGTGCTTGACCAGTGCTTGTGATTTGTTGACCATAGTTAAGGTCGTGAGTGCCAGGGGTAAAAACCATATCGGGAGTTTCAAGAGTTGAAATTTGCAATGAGATTGCATACCTTCCATATGATGGTTGGATCCCAATCCCACTGTGAGCAAGAGTTGCTCCCTGGAGAGTTTTGCACTTTATAATTAGCTAACCCATTAGGTGTCTAGAAAGGTGTCAACAGGGCTACGCCTCTGGGAAAATAAGGTTTACTTTAATTAGGTCCGTGTGAAAGCACGGGGAACCTCCCTCAAGTACCGACACTGGCCTGGCTGAACGGTTAGCGAAATTGTTGAATGCAATTAATCCTGGCTAGTTTTCCGTTTAAGGTTTGAAGGGAAATTTGATAAAAGCAGTGGGGGACATCGATTAGATAAGATAAATAACCAGTCTGATCTTTGCAAGAGCTTTCGCTGAGTGTATTCTTTCCTCTCTCTTAATGGCAGATACCAATGACAGGACTCAAGCTTCTACTAGATAAAAATAAACTGAATGGGACCAATTATAAAGAACGGCTGAGGAACATTAATATAGCCTTGACTTATGATAAGGTATCATATGTCCTCACGGCTCCATCCCCGCCCGTTCCGGGTCCTAAATCTTCGGTTGCGGATAAGGAAGTCCGCAAGACATGGGACGCTGACTGTGCCATAGCCAAATGCCTCATGCTTGTATCGATAGATAACACACATCAAAAGTAGCACGAGAAGATGGACGTTGAATCCATCTTTCTCCATACAAAAGAGTTGTATGGGGAGCAATCTCGTGTCTTACGATACGAAGCGTCACGAAAGCTGTTTCAAATGCGAATGGCTCCTGGTACACCAGTAGGTGACCATATTCTGAAGATGATAGCCCTTATAGAAGAGCTTGAGGACCTCGGATGGACAATGGACAACGAACAATATACTAATATCATTCTGCAGTCTCCCCCCCCCCACTTTTTCTCAGTTTGTAGTAAACTTCAACATGCACAACAAGGAGAAGTTGCTACCTGAACTCCTCAATATGTTGAGGAGTGCAGAGAGCACGCTGAAGTTAGTGAAGACTCCCGCTTTGACTGTTGGGACATCTTCCTCCTCTCGCCCTAAGGCTAAGGCCAAGGGAAAGATGAAGAAGAAACCCACTAAATCTAGAGGTGGAGTTAAAAAGGTTAAGGGGAAAGACAAGTCCACGGCTAGGGAATCGGGGAAAAGGAAATGTTATCACTGCCACAAAGTGGGACACTGGAAGTGCAACTGCACTGAGTACTTGGATCTTAAAAAGAAGAAGCATGGTGATGCTTCCGCTTCAGGTGTGTTTGTGACAGAAAAATGTTTTTCTATAAACTCTGCTTCCTGGGTATTAGATACCGGTTCAGGTTCTCACATTTGCAATTTCATGCAGGGGCTGAGAAATAGCAAAGTTTTGAAGACAGGTGACCATACTTTCCGGTTTGGAAATGGTTCCAATATACATGTGGTTTCAGTGGGAGAGTATCTCCTGGGATTGCCGTCAGGGTGTATATTGGTTTTGAACCCATATTATTATGTACCTAGTATTCTTTGTAATATTGTATCCGTTTCTTTGTTAGAAAATGAAGGATATAATTTTGTGTTGCAGAATAATGTTATGAACATTAATCTGAATCAAATGTTGGTTGGGTATGGTACACTTAATAACAGGATATACGTCCTAAATCAAAACACAGTTTTCAGTATACAACACACTAATAAAAGAAAACTTTTAGAAATAAATGAACCTATTCTTTGGCACTGTACACTTGGTCATATTAATGAAATAAGACTAAACAAGGTACATAAAGATGGATATTTAAGCTCTTTTGAATATAAATCTTATGCGACTTGCCAGTCTTGTATCAAGGGTAAAATGACCAAATCTCCGTTTACTGGACACGGAGAAAGAGCTACTCAGCTCTTAGCCCTCATACATAGTGATGTATGCGGGCCAATGTCTACATTGGCTAGAGGCGGTTTTTCTTACTTCATAATCTTTACTGATGATTTCTCAAGATTCGGTCATGTGTTTTTACTAAAGCATAAGTCTGAAGCTTTCGAGAAATTCACTGAGTACAAACTTGAAGTAGAAAAACAAACCGGATTGAGTATCAAGATGTTTCGATTAGATTGTGGTGGGGAATATCTTAGTACAAAGTTTGCAGACTTTCTAAAAGAGAACGGGATTCTCTCTCAGCTCACTACTCCTTACACACCACAGTACAACGGTGTGTCAGAACGTCGGAATCGGACCCTATTAGATATTGTTCGTTCCATGATGAGTGATGCTGAATTACCTGTCTCATTTTTGGGGCATGCATTGGAGACTGCAGCGTTTCTATTGAACAGGGTTCCAACCAAAACCGTGTCTACAACACCATATGAGATATGGCATGGGAAGAGACCGTCTCTTAAACGAGTTAAGATTTGGGGTTGTCCGACCTATGTTAAAAAGCAAAATTCGGACAAGCTCGAGACACGGTCAGTCATGTGTAATTTTGTGGGGTATCCAAAGAATTCCTATAGATATCTATTCTACCAAAAGGAGGAACAAAAGGTATTTGTTTCTTAGTATGCCACATTTTTAGAAAAAGAATTTTTTACAAATGATACAGATGGCAATGTGGTAGATTTAGAAGAGGTTCTAGAGACACAAGTTACAAATGACAACTTGGTTGAACCAGTTGTTGCAACAGAAACTAATGAACCTCGACCACTCCGTAGATCTGGTAGGACTTCTCGCCCACCGGAGAGATACTACGGTTTTCTCATTGATGGTGATAAAGAAGATTGCATCATGGAGGATGATGATCCTACCAGTTTTCAGCAAGCTATCACGAGCGGAGACTCTTTGAAGTGGCTGGATGCCATGAGATCTAAAATGGAGTCTATGTACACCAATAAAGTATGAACTTTGGACGTTGTAACCTATGGGGTAAAACCCGTAGGGTGCAAATGGATCTTTAAAAGAAAGATTGGTGTAGGTGGGCAAGTGGAGACCTATAAGGCAAGACTTGTGGCGAAGGGTTTTCATCAAAGACCAGGTCTAGACTATGACGAAACTTTTTCTCCCGTAGCCATGCTTAAATCCATTCGGATCCTACTTGCTATTGCTGCTCACTACGATTATGAAATCTGGCAGATGGACGTTAAAACTGCATTTCTAAATTGGGATTTAGAAGAATGCGTTTATATGGATCGGCCAGAGGGCTTCATTGATAGTGGGAGAAGCGGGAAAGCATGTAGGTTGCTTAAATCCATTTATGGATTGAAGCAGGCATCACGGAGTTGGAACATCTGCTTTGATGATGTTATCAAAGAGTTTGATTTCATTAAAAACCCAGATGAACCTTGTGTTTATAAGAAGGCTGTAGGAGAGCTGTCATATTCCTCGTGTTGCACGTGGATGACATTTTTCTGATAGGAAATGATATTCCTATGCAACAGTCGGTCAAATCTTTCTTATCACAAAGGTTCTCCATGAAGGACCTGGGTGATGCCACGTACATACTGGGCATTCAGATCTAAAAGATTATTGGGATTGTCCCAAACCAGGTACATCAACAACATCCTAAAGAGGTTTAGTATGGAAGACTCCAAGAGGGGTGCCTTACTCGCTTGCCATGGAGTCACTCTCTCCAAGGACTTTTGCCTAAAGTCCGATGAAGAGAGAACTCGCATGAGCATTATACCCTATGCTTCAGCCGTAGGATCTATAATGTATGCAATGTTATGTACACGCCCTGATGTAGCTTATGCACTTGGTGTAGTAAGCAGGTATCAGTCCAACCCAGGGGAGAATCACTGGGCAGCTGTGAAGAACATTCTTAAGTACCTGCGAAGGATTAAAGAATTTTTCTTGGTGTATGGTAACGGAGATCTCCAAATGGAGGCCTTTACCGATTCGAGCTTCCAGAGTGATAAGGACGACAATAAATCTATCTCTGGGTTTGTATTTACCCTCAATGGAGGGGCGGTGAGTTGGAAGAGTTCCAAACAGGATACCGTTGCAGACTCTACGATGGAAGCTGAGTACATTGCTGCAAATGATGCCGCCAAGGAAGCCGTATGGATGAGAAAGTTCGTCTCGGAGCTAGGAGTAGTTCTAACCATTATTGATCCAATACCATTTTATTGTGATAATAATGGGGCTATGGCGTTAGCCAAGGAGCCCAAGTCCCATCAGCGGTCCAGACACATCTTGAGGCATTTTCATCCGATCCGGGAGATAGTTGATCGCCGCGAGATCGAGATTAGGAGAGTAGACACAAAGAATAACACCGCGGATCCACTCACCAAGGCCTTCATTCAGCCGTAGCATGAGCGACTTTTTGAGATGTTGGGTATGAGATACGCCAATAACTGACCTTAGTGCAAATGGGAGATTGTTGGATAAATGTATGCCCTAGAGGCCATTATATGATAGTGGATGTATTTATACATGTATATATGTATAGAGGACTTTCTTGCTCGACATGATAGTATGCTATCCGGTTACTCTTTATCTGACATGTTCACTTGATCATGCTTTTATTCATTTGTACATGTTAATAAAGCCCTGAGGATGTTTGCTTGACTACTGTGATTATGATGCAGATCCTACTAGTGGGACATGTGTAGTTTATAATCATATCCTGAAATGTCCCTAGTCGTGGGTGTATCGAGATGGGGCATCGATATTCCAGAGTAGACTAGCATATACGACAGTAGACCCATGAGATGGGCGATGGATGTTCCCATATCCATTGATGTTTGACATCGAGATCGTATAAGGGTGCTCAGTGGAGACTGGGTACACTGGACGGACTCACCGAGAACTCCTATATGGTATTATATCTATCGTCGGATAGCAGTTCTTAGGTGACACTGGTACAGGTTAGTCTGTAGACCCGAGATCGTCATAGAATTTCATGTGTTCTCCCACTGTGCTTTGATTTCCACCCTACCACGGCTCTACTGAGTCGTGCAAACAGGTGGCTTTTGGGTGCAGTCACGAGACATCTGGCGGCAATGAGCGATAGGAGGGGTTTCGTATTGGGGGTTAATGTTGCGCTGTGCGCGATTAGCTATATCAGTAAGTCCCTAGCCAGGGCTGTTGAGATTTTCTAATAAGTGTTATCAGTAGTTTCTCGATCTGTTATAGACCATTCATCGGCATGACTTATTGAGTTATTGGGGTCGACGTTGCCATTCCTAGACTCGATATGCAGCATATCTGATGAAGAGACCAGACTGTACGGTAAGTGTTGCCGGTTGGCTCGACAGGAGTTTTTACAGGCTTGCTTGTTTTTCTTCTGATCGCTCAGTACCTAGGAGCCGTTACGCACTGCTGGTGCCGCTGACGGTTTGTGGGTATGTGATATGATCACTACCTACTGTTAGCGTATTGACGAGTCTTAGAGTCCCACAATGGGGTTACCTAGCTCAGGCGAAACGATGTGGGGGTGCATAAGGCGATATGCGCAGGTGCTTGATTAAATACGTGTATATGCTACCGCTTTATAATCTGGCGTTTTCTATTAGTTGGGTCGTATGTGATATGATCGGGTTATTAAATCAAGTGTTGGTTTAATAATGACCATTAGATTTTTCATTTAAAACCTTTTCTATTTGCATGCATGCATGAATGAGTGTATATGCACATGTTGATGTGTATGCACACATACATGCATACATTCATGTCATGGTTGTTGATATAGTGAAGATGGGAATGCAAGACTCACATGAAATGAAATATCCAGATATTTTTATTTATTGAGAAAATCAAATGGGATTAATTCATGGTTAAGAGTTTCTACACTCTTCTTGTTGACTTTGACCTCACCTAACTATTAACCATGATTTAGTTCTTCATTTGGGTTTTAACTCAATGGTTAAATATTAAGATATTTGTTTACCATGGTTGTAAGTGAGAGTGACTATAATATATATATATATATATAAATATATATATATATATATAAATATATATATATATATATATATTATTCTTTTCTCATTTATCTTCATCTTTATCATAAAAAGAAAAGAGCTCTAGCATTTCCATTCTCCTCTTTCTTCTTCGTCAAAGCTCACTACCTTTTCTTAAGTGAGTTAAATAGACAAAAAGGAAAGGTTTTTAAGTGAGATCAAAACCGATAGCATCATTCTACTTTAGTATTGCCCACTAGATTAGGGTGTTTGCCTCATCTTCTTCTTAGATCAAAAGGATCTAGGAACTTGAGAAAAGGGGCCCCGGGTGGATCATCGTTGACTTGGAAGATCTCAAGCAAGCCGGTGCAAACTCAAGTTGTTCTAAGGAGTCTAGCAAGGAGGTCTACAAAGGTTGTATTCACTTTCACTTATTGTTAGACACTTGTTTTTATATGTGTTACCCTAAACTTCTAGTTTGATCCTAGGTTATAGATTACTTAGCACCCTAAATTTTTTATTGTGGCATGTGTGTTGTTTGCAAACCCTAGTAGAGGTGCTGAGGAATCCCAACACCTTTATATGCTCATATTACTGTTCTATATTGCATATATTATGTTTCATGGATTTACACATTGAGATACGGATTTCATGTGATTTATGGATTTGAGAACCGTGGCGATATTTGAAGAAAGTATGCATTGTTTTCAAAAGCCGGTTTCTCTTAATATCATATTTCGACACGTCCACCATGAGTTTTCTCGGTTCTGAGACTTGGGTTAGAAACCCGATATGATACGTGGATTGCGCGTGTCAATGTGGACACTCAGGTTCCGTGAGATGTATGGATATGTGGGCCGATCCGGACTGACGGAGCCCGATATGATATGTGGATTGCGAGTGTCAATGTGGATACTCAGGTTCCGTGAGATGTATGGATATGTGGGTCGATCTGGACTGACGGAGCCCGATATGATATGTGGATTGCGAGAGTCAATGTGGACACTCAGGTTCTATGAGATGTATGGATATGTGGGCCGATCTGGACAAACGGAGTGCGATATGATATGTGGAATGCGAGTGTCGATGTGGACACTCAGGTTCCGTGAGATGTATGGATATGTCGGCCGATCCGGACTAACGGAGCCCGATATGATTTGTGGATTGCGAGTGTTGATGTGGACACTCAGGTTCCTTGAGATTTATGGATATGTGGATTGCGAGTGTCGATGTAGGACACTCAGGTTCCGTGAGATGTATGGATTTGAGGGCCAGTCCTGGTGACGATGCCTGAGAGATGAGTATTTACGTGTCGATGCTGGACACGGGTTTTTATGATTTTTGAAGTGTCGATGTTGGACACTCAGGTTCCATGATTTTGATGTGTCGTTGATAGACACACGAGGTAGATATCCTCATATATATATATATATATACACATACATACATACATACACAGGCATATTTTTTCATGATATTTCGGGTGTCGATGTTGGACACTCAGGTTCCATGATTTTGTTGTATCGCGAGGGACACACGTTGATTTATATCCTCATATTTACCTGCATATGCTTTTATGATATTTACATGCATGAGTTTTTGTGTCAGTGCTTCACACCTGGATGAGATCCACATGCATACATGCATTTGATTATATGGTTGGATGATATCCACTTGCTGATAGATATTGATTATGTTGTTGGCACATATGCAGATACGGTCACCCTAGATATCATAGTATTACCTTTATGATATAGTTGACCTAGGAATCGTTGTTTATTTCGATTTCTACCTGATGATATTTTCTACTCAAGAGTTGGCAACTCACCCCCGTTGTGCCACAGTTCTTGCAGGTTAACTGCATGGATCAGTAGCGGCATCGCTGGTACACAACTGTTTTGGGTGATTTTCTTTGGTAGGTGGTACATGTTGGATCGTGCCACTCTTGTATTATTATTCCTATTGTATCTAATCAACTCCATCAAATCAGAAACTAGTTTTTGTATAAGTAGTAAGACTTAGCAAGACTTGTAGTTGCGAGACTTGAGCGATGGGTTATATGTTCGCTTGGTGGGTTTGATGTCTTGCTTTACTTTATTCCTTGTGTGTATCTTCGCTGTTGGGCGTCGTATACTTATATTTTGTCTTGCGTGGTTGTGACCCCGCTGATTGGCGAAGAGCTAGCTCCCGCTTGGGGATGCCTTTATATTGTTGTATATCTATTTTGGATCAAAATATTCGAGGGTGGTGCTGCCCGAATTTTTAAAAAAAAGGGGTTTAGATTTCTGGGTTTCGGCTTACTTAATTTATGTTGCTTCTTTAGATGTTGCGTGATTTAAGTGCCGGCAACAAACTAAATTCGGGTCATGACAGTATCGGAGAGTACGGGATTTCTCTCCTTACAACTCTATTGTATGGAGAAAGATGGATTTCACATCCATCTTCTCATGCTACTTCTGATGTTTATTGTCCATAGAAGCAAGCGTGGGGCATTTGGCTGTTGCACAGTCTATATCCCATGTCTTGCGGATTTCCTTATCCGCAACTGAAGAATCAGGGTCTGGGCTAGGAGAGGATGGAGTAGTCAGGACGTATCCGACCTTATCATAGGTCAGGGCAATATTTACGTTCCTCAGCCATTCTTTGTAATTCGGTCCCGTGAGTTTATTCTTGTCTAATAAAAGCTTAAGTCTTGTCATAGGTTTCTGCCATTAGGAGAGAGAAAAGAAGAAACTCAGCGATTGCTCTTGCATGATTAGATTGGTTATTACTCTTATCTAATCGATGTCTCCCACTACTTTTATCAATTTTTCCTTCAAACCTTAAAAAGAAACTTAGCCAGGATTAATTGCAATCTACAAGTTCGCCAATCGGTCGGCCAGGCTAGTGTCCGAGGGAGGTTTCCTGTGCTTTCGCACGGACTTAATTAAAATAAACCTCGTTTCCCGAGAGGCTTAACCACGTTGACACCTTTCTTGACACCTACTGGATTATCTAATTGTAAAGTGCAAAACTTTCCCGGGAGTAACTTTTACTCACAGTGTGATCGGGATCCAACTATCAACTAGAAGGTATGCAATCTCAACTCTTGAAATTCTCGATATGATTTTTACCCCTAGTGTCTTATGACCTTAACTATGGTCAACAAATCATAAGCACTAGCCAAGTTCTACCCGTCATTTCGTGATTGATTTAGACCCACCCGTATGGCCCTTAACTATGGTCAACAAAGTCAAACGAATGCCCAAATCGATCGCATCATATGCTTTGTAGGAAGACATCACTTAGCTACCGTACACCATGCCTTAACTATGGTCAACAAACGTGGCAAGAATACTAAGTACTCTGCTTCCTAAAATGGCGGAGGGCAGCGGATGGTTTTGATGAAAACCTTTAACGTTTTGAACATGATATCGTTGTAGAATCGAGTGAAAAGAGTGGTTTAAGCTCTAGTTTTAAAAGTCGAATGGTTTTGTAGTATCTTTCTAATTTTGCTAAAGAGGTCACTCCCGGTGACGGGATCTCAGATCTTTCCTCATCGAATAAGGTGCTGGATATTCTTGAATACCACGATGCAAATAAAAAATTAGATCAACTACAAAAACAATCGAGTGCTTTGTATCATTAGATAGTTTTGCTAAAGGGGTCACTCCAGGTGAAGGGATCTCGGCCCTTTCCTCATCGAATGAGGTGCTGGATATTCATCAAGGAATACCACTATGCAAAGCAAAAACTAGAATTACCCATTTTAAAAAGTTTTATTCTACAACATCTTTAGGTTTCTTTTTCTTAACATTAATCACATTAATGTTGTCCCATCATTTACGTTTCCTAAACATCACAGAAAAGAAACGAAAATAGAACGTACGCTTATGCCATCCGCATTCGCCACGGGGCCCCTTCATGCACCGTTCGGTTGCTTAACTAATGCCAGAGCGGGGGCTGGACTAGCGTGGGTGCAAAACATAAGCATCGTTTAATATATATCATATGTATATCTAGCCATTCGTCGCACACATTTATAAACATTCTAGATCGCAGATGAATACATTGGATATACTAGGAATTCCGTATTTCGTTTAAGCCCTTAACGAAAGACGGGTTCTACGATCATGATGAATAGCCAAACCCCACCCTAGACCACTACGGGTGCGGCAAACTACCCGCCAAATTCCTGACGTGAAGCAACCTCCCTCAATAAATTAAGTAGGCCACTCGGCACTTCGAGAACCCGGTAGTTTGTGTACCCCACCTTGGGTCTATCCTAGGAGCAAAAACAGTAAAAAACAATTATACAACGGTGGCTACAAGCTCAACCCGGATGTGTCCCGCAAAATAATATTACATCAATTTTACAAATTACATGAATGAAAGAAAAGAAAAAACACACTTCTCACATCCCCCGGCTATTCATCTACGATGATCCAACATATTCATATACACATACCATTACATGATATACATATGTGCAACCCCCACTAATCGTCGTATAGCAATTAGTGGACGTTTCAAACACATATCAAACTGAAAAGCGAATAAACGACGTTAAAAATTTGATTTCGAAACACTCTGATTTCCCCTAACACTTAGGTTACATCATATGTAATCTGGAAATAATCAAACAACACCATAAAACCCAAAACCCAAAATACAGTGAACCCTAAAAACTCAAGCCAAAACCACATTGTACAGCCGGCGATATCGGGAAAAATGATGTTTTCGCCGGTCGAAACTTGGTTGTTTGGGCTCGTTTTTCTAGGGTTATCTGTTATCATATAACAAGTATTCTGCACTTGTTTAAAAAAATTTTAGAACAACTTTTAAAAATTTCCAAAGAGCAGGTTTTCGATTTTACGGTTTCGGAGTTGTTTCGTATTCGAAGCTTTAAACATCGTCTAAAAATCTAGTTATGGTTTAGTTAGGCTCTGATACCATGTTAGTGGATGATGCACACCCTCACAACATTTGTGAGGAGACGAAAGTGGCAAACAATAATTTTCTTGCATACAACACCTACTTTAAACCTAGATCTTGTATTAAACCATAACTAGAAACCCTATCTAGAGATCTTATTTACTACGATAGGGGGTTATACCTCAAGGATACGGTTCTTCGGGTCTTCTTTCCGCTGCGACTCCTTGGCTGCTTCGATGGATGAAAAGAACTCAGTCTCCGATCACCTCTAGATCCAAGATGATCCACCCGAGAGCTATAGAACAAGCTACAAACTTTTCACAAGAGTTAACTAAGAAATCAAGTGTGCTAGAAATGATCACTTAGATGATGTAGAGATCAACTAGTGGATTATTATGTCTCTCGACCTATGAATCACAACACATGTGGGTGTTTAGGTCAAGAGGAAGAAGGAGATAATGAGGAGAGAGAAAATGAGAGTGATCATGAAAATATCAAGCATAAAAAAAAAGATATGGCTCTTGGAAAATAATTGAGGCATGCAATATTTTTCTCAAAAATAATGCACCATGCTTCAATAGTAATCCCAAATGAATATAAAATGAATTGAGCCATGCCTTTACCCATGCTTATACTCTCTCCAAATTCCACCTCATAATTTCCATTTTCACAAAATGAAAAGCATTTTTGAGGTGTCCCCTTATAGAAGGTATTCTTGTAAAATTACAAGAATATCCCTCACCGTATACCGTATAAGTATACCCGTATCCGAATTCCGAAAAATACGAATACAAATATTCCAATAATATAATACCGGTATGCGGCTTAAACCAAAGCATACCGGTATTATCCATCCGATCATCATTCGCGCAGCCAGTACACGAATATGATCGAAACCCTGCCGTAACAACTTACGGCCTCTACATCTTTTGCCTGAACCAGGGAACCTTCTATGTGGGACTCTAAAAACTCGATAGTACGCTGGCAGTGCGTTTAACCACAAGCACGTCAGCGGTATTAGCCGTGCGTAACGGCTATCCAGGTACATGACGAAAAAGTGGCCGACGAGCAAACTCATCCTAACCCTAACGAGCCTGTAAGAAACACTTACCGCACAGTCCGGTCTCTTCGTCTGATACGTCGCATATGAAGTCTAGGGGTGGTAAATGTCAGACCCCAGTAACTTTATAAATCATGATGATTTATGGCCCATAATTGTTCGAGAAACTACTGATAACTCTTATCAGTAAATCTCGACAACCCTGGCCAGGGATTTTCTGTTATGGCCGATCAAGCATAGCGCGACATCAACTCCCTATACCGGGGGAGACGAAACCCCTCCTATCGCTCACTACCTCCATGTAGTTTGGAATTGTACCCAAAATCCACCTGTTTGCACGACTCAGTAGAGCCTTGGTAGGGAGTAAATCAAAGCACAGTGGGAATCACACAAGACACTATAATGATCTCGGGTCTATAGACTAACTTATACAAGTGTCACCAGAGAACTACTATCTGACAATAGATATATATATCATCTAGGAGTTCTCGGCGAGTCCTTTTCGGTGTACCCATTCTCCAATGAGCACCTGTGTACAATCTTTGATGTCAAACACCAATGGTTGTGGGATTAACCATCGCCCCCAAGGTCAAGAAACGTACACACTAGTATACTCTGATAATATCGATGCCCTGTCTCTATATACCCTCGACCAGGAACAATTAAAGGATATGCTTTTAGACAGCCTAGGCCCCACTAGTATATAAAATATGAAATACAACACATCATACGTTAAGATGAAGATAAACCAGATAGCATACTATCATTTCCAGCAAAGATTGTTTCTGTACATATACATGCCTAGTATCCTATACAATACAGGCCTCTAGGGCATACATATCTAAAAGATGACATGCGATATTGTTGTGTTTCTATATCGAAATGTTATATTGGATTGTCGTTATTGAATAGCTGAGGTTTTTATATGAGATGAGAGCTTTTTATTTTCATTCATGTAAATTTTTGTATGCAATATTCTATTATTGAGACACTTCCGGGTTGAGGTTGTTGTCTCCGTTCGATATATATTATTTATTTTTCCACATTAGGATAGACCTGTTCCCTTATAAAAAAAAGGGAAGAAGGAAAATTCCCTACTATTCAAGTCTCACGTGTTAAACACGTGGGCACTTATATGCAATGCATATAGGCGCTGCAAATCAAACAACTGACAGGCTTAATAAACCTCATATGCTAAAAACGTGAGCGCCTATATGCAAAGCATATAGGTGCTGCAATCAAACTATTGGCTAAATAAGGCTCACGTGTTAAACACTTGAGCACCTATATGCAAAGCATATAGGTGCTGCAATCAAACGGTTGACAAACTAAATAAACCTCACGTGTTAAATACGTCAGGGCACCCCCTATGAAGAATTAAATTATACTCAAAAAGGGATCGTTAGATCAAAGATCCAATGGTGATTAAACATAGAGCTTTCTAATGAGGAGGGAAATTCTCTGTTAAATAGAAAGTTGGTGGGTCAAAGATCCTATGAGATGGAAAATATTTTCCATTTCTTTCTAAACAAAGAAAGATTATGCTCTGTTAAGCCAAGCACCCTTGGATTAAAATTCCAATGATGATTAAAATTCACTATTTTTACAGAATAAGATTTTGCATATGGGAAAATATTTCCCCAATCTTGTTAAAAAACAAGAAAAATATGTTCTCTAAAACAAAAACCCTTGGATCAAAGATCTAAGGATGGGAGAAATTCCCCAAATCAATTCTGAAACCAATTAAATCAATTAGAATCTCTCAATGAGAAATTTTCTCAGAATTAAACAAACTTCTCTCCACTATATAAAGAACCAAAGACTTCAAGTCTCGGGACGGAGAGTAAAAAAAAAGGAACCCCCTCAGAAGCTTTAAAAAAAAAGAGAAGAAGAAAGAAAAGCTTCAAAAGAAACAGAGAATTTAGTTCTCATAGAAGAGGGCTTGTTTCATTGAAACCCTAGGTAAAAAGAAAACAAAACTCAGAGATCATCTTGTCCCTCTTTTGCCTCTCTAAGGGTTTAACCCTTCATGCAAGAACTTAGTTCTTCCTCTGGTTAAGATCTGCAGAACCAGATCTCTCCATAAGTTGAGAATTTATTTCTCATCGGGGAGATTCTGTCATGCAGATTCAAAATCCTAGGGGAAAGAATTGAGTTCAAATAATTTGATTCTTACAAATCACATGAAAACCAGGGTTTAACCCTATAAAAAGAATTTAATTCTTGCAAAGAATAAGAGGAGAACTTGATTCCTCATCCCTTAGACGGTGATAATAATCTAAGACCTTCCAAACCCAAATCCTAATGACTAGAAATGTCATTAATAAGAGATCAAAATCACCAAGAACACAGAAGAATAACCTGGTAATTCATTAGTGTTTAACACTATAACGAGACCTCACGTGTTTTCCATGTGAGTGTTTCTAATTAACAAAAAGAAGCGGCTGAGACCGCCTCATGTGTTTCCCACGTGAGTGCTTAAAAGAGGAGGAAGGAGCACTTCATAGGGCAGTCACTGTTGGCTATAGTGCCCTCAAGTCAATTATTAGATTGCAGACACGTGATTGTAATGATTGAGAGAGGACCTATGCCGGTAGAACAGTCTTACTCGAGATGATAGTATGCTATCTGGTTTGTCTTTATCATCGTGTACATGCTTTAGGTGACATTACAGATCACTATTATATGTTGATAGAGCCCATAGGATTCTTGATTGACTACCAGCAGTATGATGGCGATCATATACGTGAGAGTTGGATGGTCTATAGGCACATCCTTAAAGTGTCCGTAGTCGTGGGAGTTTCAAGACTGGGCATCAATACTCCAAGAGTAGACTAGTGTATATGGATCGAGACCCCGATGAGGGGTAGTGGCCGGTCTCACAAGCCATTGGTATTAGTTGGTTCACCAAAGATGTATACAAGTGCTCATTGGGTTATGAGTACACCGGACAGACTAGCCGGGAACATGCTAGTTGGTATTATACCTATTGTCAGATAGCAGTTCCCAGGTGACATGTGTACAGGTTAGTCTATCGACCTGAGATCGTCATTTGTCTCGTGTGAGTTCCCACTGTGCTTTGATTACTACCCTACCAAGGCTCAAAGGAATCGTGCAAACAGGTTTTAGTTGGGTACAGTTCCGAGCCACATAGAGGCAGTGAGTAGATCGTCAGGGGATTCGTCTCTCCCGGTATTAGGGGTTGAGGTCGCGGAGTGCACGGGTGACCATCACCAGAAATTCTCGGCCGGGGTAGACGAGAATTACCGATCTAGGATCGGTAGTTTCTCAGTTGGTGATAGGATTCATGCCGACACTAAATATTGCGTTATTAGGGGTCTGACTTTATCCACCCCCTAGACTCGATATGCGATACTCATAGACGAATGGACCGTACTGTACGGATATTGTCACTGTCAGGCTCAGTAGGGTTTCAGGATGAGTTTGCTCGTCGGCCTCCCTTTCGCTCAATACCTGGGTAGCCTTTACGTACAGCTAGTGCTATTGACGTGCTTGTGGTTAAACCCATTGCCAGTATATTGACGAGTCTTTAGAGTCCCACACAGAGGGTTTCCCTGGTTCGGGCGAAACGTTGTAGAGGTCGTATGGTTTTATGGCAGGGTTCGATTATATATGTGTACTTGTGCACGGATCATGATCAGACGGATAATACTAGTGGGCTTTGGTTTAAGCCGGATCCTAGTATTATATTGTTGGATTACTTTCGTCTCGTTGTATCCGTATTCAGTCGGAATACGGATGCAGGTATGTATATACTGATGAGGCGTATTCTTGTATTTCGTTACGAGTTTACTTTAGGGTTGCCATTTCTTTTCTTTGATTTAAACATTTAGTTTAATGTTTAATATTGTTTTGATGGAAATTGTGAGTGCAAGTTTTGTTTTGGTGCATTGATCATGCATGTGCCCTGGTTTTGTTTTGCTTAGGATTTTTTGTGAGATATTTGTGGTGAGCATGAGAATGGGAAGATCTTTGTATGTGTGTGTGGTTTTTTTTTTCTTGAGTTGGTTTTAAATGTAAGTCCGCGGCAGCGCCCCGGCCGTCTAACAGATGCCGATATGCGGAACAAAACTTTTACGACTGGCGCTATCGCGTACTATATCCCGGATCGTCCATTAAAGCTAAACTAACAAATTGTAAAGAGGGTAGAATTGTTAAACCGAATGATCCGAGTCCTTCGGTCTTCAACCATCATTCCACGAAATGTTGCAACTGATCTGAACTTGCTCGATCATCGGTCTCGTCGTCCAGGTGGCGCCACGTCGACGGATCTTTAAACGGGCTCCCGCCTCTGAACCGAGGCAACTCGATCGTCAAGTTTGCCAAAAGAGACGACCAAGATGAAGTAGAGAATGAGTAGAATAATTTGTCTCGTTACGTCCAAGACTGTGGACGAACGGTTATGGAAGTTTCCTTTTGGATCGATATGAAATGAGAAATGGAGTATGCTAATTTCCATGAATCCAAACTATCATAATCTTTTGCCTAAAAATGAATTCATCAAAAATCTCTCCTCCACAATGAAGTGGCCGGCCATTCTAAATAGAAGAGAGAGGTGAGTGTAGGAGAACAGAGGGTGAGCATAACAAAGGATAGTTATCATAATAATAATGAAAGAATGACTCATTATCAAACATTAAATGCAACCAATCAAATTAAACCTAGTCACCTTCATCATTAATGAACCATTAATGACTCAAGTGAGTCATATGCCTAATCACCACTTCTAGAACCTTCTAGAAGCATGACTCACTCTGAAGACGAAAAGACAAATCCGTATTTAACCGAATGTCAAAATACGGCTGATAGAAAACTGGAAACTGGCAACTTTCAAAAATCATCCCGAAACGAATTTCAGGATAACCCCGTACCGGTATAAATATACCCGCATTTGTATTACGACCGAATACAAATGCAACTGAGACAAAGATATTATATCTACACAGTATAATACTGGGTTCCGGCTTAAACCAAAGCCTACCAGTATTATCTGCCCGAAAACTGACACGTGCGAAAACGCACGTGCATTTTCCGAACCTTGCCATAAACGCATACGGCCTCTACAACGTTTCGCCTGAACTTGGGAAAGTGTCGGTGGGGGACTCTAATGACTCATCAGTACACTGGCACTGGGTATAACCACTAGCATGTCAGAGGTACTGGCTGTACGTAACGTTTTGCCTATGTATTGATTGGAAGGGAAACTGACGAGCGAACTCATCTATAAACCTTACTGAGCCTGACAGTGACAATATCCGTACAGTCCGGAACGTTCGTCTATGAGTATCGCATATTAGGCCTAGGGGGTCGGTAAACGTCAGACCCCCAATAGCTGCATAAGTCGTGTCAGAGAGCAGCCCAGAACACCCTGAGATACTACTCGTATACCTACCAGTATATCTCAATTACCCTGGCCAGGGATTTCGTGTTATGGCTCTCCTAAACACAGCGCGATCTCACCCCTAATACAGGGAGAAACGAATCCTCGACGATCCGCTCACTTGCCTCCAATGTGGCTCGGGACTGTACCCAATTAAAACCTGTTTGCACAACTCCTTTGAGCGTGGTAGGGTAGTAATCTAAGCACAGTGGGAATTCACATGAGACAAATGACGACCTCAGGACGATGAACTAACCTGTACACATGTCACCAGGGAACTGCTATCTGACGATATGTATAATACCAACTAGCATGTTCCCGGCGAGTCCAGTCCGGTGTACTCATAACCCAATGAGCACCTGTATACATCTTAGGTGATACAGCTGACACCAGTGGCTTGTGAGACCGGCCACCGCCCCTCGTCGGGGTCTCGACTGTATACACTAGTCTACTCTGGAGTATCGATGCCCTATCTCGAAACTCCCACGACTAGGGACTCTTTTAAGGATGTGCTTATAGACCCCAGCTCCCACATATATGATCGCCATCATACTGCTGGTAGTCAAACAAGAATCCTATGGGCTTTATCATGATGATAAAGACAAACCAGATAGCATACTATCATCTCGAGTAAGACTGTTTTATCGGTATAGGTCCTCCCTCAATCATTGCAATCACGTACCTGCGATCCAATAATTGACTTAGATGGCACTATATCCAACAATCTCCCACTTGAACTTAAGGCTAATTATTGCGATGTCGTGTACTCACAGCTCGTGTGATACCGAGCATCCAACTCCTCTACTAATCAGTTTCACAAATCTCGTTTGCAAAACTATTGTATTCGAGAAATAGCCTCAGTGAGTGGATCCGCTTCGGTGTTTCTTTCTGTATCTCTCTATATCTCAACTTCGCGGAGAAAACCATCTCCCGAATTGAGTAATACGTGTCTTAGAATATGTCTGGATATCTTATGGGACCTAGTTCATAAATGAACTCCAAATCCAAACTTCTTAGACTGTATCAATCACTGAAACTAATCAGTTTCCAGCACTATGCCTCCCACAGTATCCTCTTGGACCACCTGTCCATAATACTGTCCCTCGTATGAGGGAAAACTATAACTCTGACAATCACTCTGTCATCCATGTCACCTGTGAAGCTTGGAATAATAACCGTCTCCCGAAGGAGGCTGCCGTCATCAAATCCGTAGAACATTCACTTATGTTCTAAAACTGCTTCCGTATATTTCTTCAGGATTGGATTAATATAAACTTATCGCATCTAGTGCAAAAACGACATCTGGTGTGGTACTTGACATCTCACGATTGACTCAATTGCCTAAGCAAGTGATCTGCCAATCATGCACGTCCCTCTCCTCTTTAGTCTGTAAGACACCTTTAGAGAGGGTGACTCCATCACCTGCAGGTACACCACCATGCCAGGAGTCATCTATTCTAAAATACTATTAGAATGCTGTCAAAATACCTACATTGGGAAACTACCCAAATCTAGATCTAAAACCATAGATCTAGTAACCAGAATGTCAGATATTATATCCAGATCCTTTGTGGAGAAACATCTGTGTGATGACCACAGTACAACCGATCGTAGTATAGGAATTTTACTTCCTACTCTGTATATGTCATCCAAATACCAAGACATCACACCCTACTACCTTCTTTAACAGATCCATCCCCTATTCTCATGAAGTCAAAACCATGACCGTCACATCAAAAATTAGATGATCTTTCTCCGCTATAATTGCTCAAGTCTATAAATAGACATTAGCTACTTGCCCACTATGCTTCCGCTGCTCCCACTGACTACGACAACCCTCTGGCAGAATAATATATACGTACACTTCTAAAACTAGTTTAGAATGACGCTATACATTTCCTCCTGCCGGGTCTCATAGTCTGGAACAACAGCAATGTCAAATCTGGGTAAGCAAGAACCTCCCTGTCACCGTCCTTGAGGCTACCGGAGTACCTCTCGGGTGTCTGAGGTTACCCACCATATCTGCGGAGTGGCTATTGGAATGTCAAACCTGATTGAATATATAGGTCCTATTGAACTTTCCGTAATCGTTTGCGGTTCTGGAATCACTTCCAGTTCTACCATGCTCCCACTACTGTTTTCTGAAAAAATCCATTTTAATAAAACTGTGGCGAGTCAAGAACAATATCACTATTGATCTTCCAGATGGTAGAAAATCAACCCTTGTCGAAGCTAGGGTCAACCCGCAAACTGCCATTACAGAAACGTGCCTTGAGTTATCCAGTGTCTGGTTTTAAGCATAAGCTGGGCAACTCTACTTACCTTAACATCGTTAAGATATGAATCGTTCTATATCCACTATAGAAACTTTGGCACTTATTTAATTGGAACCGGATTCAAATTATGCAGCTGTCTCCAGTGCATAATAACTTAATAGAGAGAGGCTGATCAATATTACTTAACTTAGGAATCCATCCAATTATGAGTAACCTGAAATAGAAACAAGTTTCTCAAAAACCATTACTATGAACTGAATACCTATCACAAGTATCTATATCTTCGATTTCTTTGAAGAACCCTGATACTTGTGATACATGGTTCTTTACTTTATTCTTATACCCACAACTTCTCAAAACTTAGACATTGTATTTCTGCGAAACACTTGTCTAAAAACTAGAGAAGTCACAAGTAAACAAAACATAGTACTAGGACCTACCTCTTTGTCCTGACAGACACTGGACAACATACAATACTCTGTATAAGTCCTCTGAGTTGAATAACTCAAAACCTGTGCATCGTAGGTTGAAAAACTGTATCCAGGCGATTTCCTCAAATATCACCAATTACAACGAATTCCGATATAATGAGGATGATCACCTAATTCCCAATAACTTACTCCACTCATTATCTGTAAAACTATACAGATGTGAGAATGAAATCTGGTAAATACATACCCTGGAGCAAGGGTTTAATTGGGAAATCAGTTTTTAATTAACAATGCACAGTGTAACTGAAACATTAATATGTTTCGTAGGGGTATCCTGCTATTCCTAGTAATGCCTCTTCCATAATCCAAACCATGACTCTAACCGTATATTTCCCTGCCATCTTTCCAATTCCCTTTATTTGTCTTTAGTCGTTACCTTCTGTACACCATCATTAGGCTAAATGGTTTTCTTCCTTCCCTACAGTTCGGCACCAGCCTATGGTTTGGAAGAAGAATATCCAGTAAGCATAATAGGTGTACCCTCCTAAACCTAGGAGTACTCGTAACTTGAGAGAAGGTGATGATAAAAGACAACTGAATAATACTTTATTCCTATTTCTCCTGAACCAGAATCCATCCTCGAAAAATATCCTTTGAGTTCGTATATAATCATACGATGGATTTATCTAATGGAATTGGATGTTTGTAGTGATACGGGTTGTTCTGGAGAAATGAAAAGGTGAAGTAGGAGTGGTGATGAAATACGTGGTTTGGTCGTGAATGTTAATAGTCACAATTTACTTTGCCCTCTTTCTAATTCCTTTATCTTGTCTTTACATATTACCTTTTGCACACCCTACTTTAGGCTAATTGGTTTTCTTCATTCCATACCTTTCGACACCAGCCTATGGTTTGGAAAAAGACTATCCAATAAGCGTAATAGATGTACTCTCCTAAACCAAGGAGTCCTCACAACCTGAGAGAAGGTGATAATAAAAGACAACTGAATAAACCAATTATATTTCTCCTGAACCTGGATCCATCCTCGAAGAAGTCCCTCCGAGTTCGTATATAACCATACGATGGATCTATCCAATGGAAGTGGATGTCCGTAGTAATACGGGGTGTTCTAAGAAATACAAAGGGTAAAAGAAAGAGCGGCAATTACTTATGCAACTTTAGACAATCCAAAAGCCATTATTTAAGAAGGTTCGGTCAACTTGGTCACTGAGTTATAGTCTAGGGTCGGTTAAAGGTCGCTGCCATAAGAGAGAGAGAAAAGAAACACTCTGCGTGCACTCTAACCTAGATCAGAATGGTTATCACTTTATCTAATAAGAAAAACTCCCACTGTAATCTCAAATTCTCCTCCAAACCAGAAAGAAGAATTAGTCGGGGTCACCCGAAGAGTAAACCAACTCATCAGTGAGAATCGGGATCCAACTATCATCGCATGATAACTTGATGGAAGCCACTCAAGTTATCACACTCCAGAAGGTATGCGCAAGTCTGGCAAGTTTCTTGTATGTTTGAAACTCCCGATGTAATTTTTATCCCATGCTCTTATGACCTTGACGTAGGCCAACAAATCATAAGCAACATGTCAAGTTCTACCCGTCGTTGTCCTGATCAACTTAAGTCATCGTACATGCCCTTGACGTAGGCCAACAAGGTGTACGTCTGACTTAAACTAATGCATCTATCTAAGCAACAAATGAATACCCAGTGATTGGTAGAGATTTTACGATCAAAAATATAATTACCGCAATCAGAAACGGCGTCGCTTCGCAGCTAGCCGGTGAGTGCGGGTCGATCCACAGAGACGGGTAAATTTCTTTTATGTGTTTTAACGAGTTGATTCTTTTTGTCGTTTTGGTTTTATAAAAATCTAGATCTAAAACTTAAAACTTAATTAACCTAATTTAAATTCTTGCTAGGGTTAGGCTTAGAAGAAGTTTTGGAGATTGATGTTTCCTCACCGCTTTCAATGCCGTAGATCCATTAGGTGTTATAGTAATTATCGATGAAGTGGATACGACTCTTTTGGGAAGATGTTTTCTTCCTCTAGATTCGTATCCTTACTTTATCGTTAATTACCCTAACCCCCATGGAAAACGCGCGCAACCGGCCCTTTATACTGCGGTTCACCGTTACCTCGAGGGGTAGGGTGCCGCAGGGAGCGGTTGTGCGCGCATGCATGGAGTTCTTAATGGTTACGTATTGAAAGGGGTGAGAGATCTCATCTCTCAACCCTTTCCCTAAGGCTAACCCTAACAAGCGAGGATACTACTCGCTCATTAGGGGATGAAATAACATTATAATTAAAAGAACTAAAAGCAATGAAATAAATTACTTAAGATTTGATGGCTCCCTCCAAACGATAAAGAACAGATCTGAATGTCACCTCCAGAATTTCTGAATTTTATTTATTGAAAAGAGGCATACAATTTTTAGATCTAAAATTACAATTTATAGGAAACTAAGAAACCTAGGGTTACAGGCTCTCGCACATGCGCAATTACTGATTTGCCCACTTAAAATCACAACACCCACAACAGCGCACCGTCACAGAAAAACTGCGCCGACACGTGCACTAGATGGCCGCGGAACCGCGGCGTCAGCATGGGTTTGGCCGCGGTTCCGCGGCCAAACAGAAGAATTGGGCTTAGTGCTTTTTGGGCTTGGTTCAGTGGTTCTTGGGCTTCTTGTTCATTGCCTTATTTTCTCTTTTGGGCTTCTGGTTTTCCTCCAGATCTTTCAGTGAACACTTGTAAGTATCTTTTGACCGTTTACTTGATTTTTTTCGACCTTGCACTGTTCTTCGACTAGGCTTGACTAGGATCCGTCTACTTGTTGGTCAAAAGTCCTTTTTCTGTTGTTTTGTGTCTTTTTCACTGTATTTGCTCCAGAAACCTGTATCCTGCAATATGCAACAAACGTGCGTCAAGAGTACCTGTTTATTTATAAAAAGGATAAGAATAGGGGAATGATAAATGCAATATTATGGTCTGAACAAATACCCCCAAACTTACCTTTTGCTCGTCCTCGAGCAAACTTATTATTTTATTCTCTACAAAAAACCTAACCGCACTTTCGCAGGGAAACGCGATTGCACTGAGCTCGTGCAACAAGCCGTTAAACCTCTAGGTGTCCCTAGTAGGAGGAGTGTTGTCTCCTGAGGGTTTTCAGCGGATTACACCCACAAAATCCTATCAACTCGGCCCATTGACTTTTGTTTTCCAATTAGGTTTTCTAACAAGGAATTCTATTGTCTTCTACTTGTAAATCATCCACCCATATTCTTCACGCTTCCTCATTATTTAACTTAAGATTATATATGTTATGTAGACCTACTTAGCTTTCGGCATCTCTTAAGTTTTCCTTCTAGGGTTACATCTCCACTTAGGAATTTTCTATCAACTCTATTAAAGATACAAGTTCTATTCTTCATTCCTTTCTCTTATCTAAATTCCAATCACATATCCCTACGTATGTGTATATATTACCCCTACACTTGGAAATTCAAATCAAGCAATCATACTCTCATCCAAAGCACTTATTAAAATGAAATTTGCTTACACATCCTTCATGCGATCGTTAATACTTCTTGAGGTACCAACGACCGATTACAAAATGCGTTTGCACTTTTAAAGCGTACTTCCTAGTCTTTGCAACACCCAAGGCTTTAGCAGTGACTCCCAAACCAGTTGGTCTAAGGCACTAGGTGATGAAGCACCCTCGCTAAATATTTTTCTATTTTTGCAGCCTTAAGTAATCACAAAAACCAGTGTCCATTTTTTTTTTATATTTTTTTTTCCTTTTATTTTCATCGGACTAAGGACTTTAGACAAGAGCACTTCAAGGTCTCTTCTATTATTCCAAGTTTCAAGGTGCGTGATTGTGCAAATTGTAGGGTATACATTTTCAGAATCTAGACTTAAGCTAGGAACAATTTTTCAAACTTATACTCTAATAAGAACATCAATACTCTTCCCTTGTTTCGACTTAGCCCAGGAAGTGAACCCAAAATATGCCTATTTCTAAATAAACTACAAGGCATATACTTTCTACCGTTAAACTTTAAGGAAGGTTATCTTTAGGGTTTTTAACTTACTAAGTCTAAGATCTAGTTGTTCCTAGCTAGTTGACCTATTTGTCAATCTCAAGTCAATTAGCCAAAATTGAATACATTTATTTATAATTTTTTTGAAATTTTTCAAATTTTTATAGGTTTTCAAATAAGTATGCAAATGCAAAAATATATACAAATGAATGCGAAGGAAGAAGACGTACCGAGCATACCCCCAAACTTGAACTTGACAGTGTCCTCACTGTCATACTAAACCAAGAGGGTCAAAATACCGGCACTCTCCTGTTTATTATTATTTTTTTTTATTTTTAATGTTTTGAAATTTTTATTTTTATTTTTTTAGAGAAAAAGAAAACAAAAATATATACAAAAAGACCCTCCCCCGAACTTCAATTAAACTATGTTAGACAATACTGCCCAACTTTGCATCGGCCAAAAGTCAACACCAACCATTTGAAAAATTTATCAGTAAAGAATATTGGTGGGTGAAAAAATAAGTAGTGGTGGTCCGCAAAGAATTGGGGAAGATAGAAGTAGTGGAATGGGAGGTGTGGAGGTGAATATTGTTGGAGTTAGTGCCCTCAGAGTCAATTATTGGATCACAGGCACGTGATTGCAATGATTGAGGGAGGACCTATCTCGGTAGGACAGTCTTACTCGAGATGATAGTATGCTATCTGGTTTATCTTTATCATCGTGTACTGCTTTAGGTGACCTGACATGTCGCTATTACACGTTGATAGAGCCCCTAGGATTCTTGCTTGACGACCAGCAGTGTGATGGCGATCATATACGTGGGAGCTGGTAGTCTATAAGCACATCCTTAAAAGGTCCCTAGTCGTAGGAGTTTCGAGACAGGGCATCGATACTCCATTAGTAGACTAGTGTATACAGTCGAGACCCCGACGAGGGGCGGTGGCCGGTCTCACAAGCCACTGGTGTCAGTTGGTTCACCTAAGATGTATACAGGTGCTCATTGGGTTATGAGTACACCGGACAGGACTCGCTGGGAACCTGCTAGTTGGTCTTGTACCAGATGTCAGATAGCAGTTCCCAGGTGACATGTGTACAGGTTAGTTCATCGACCTGAGATCGTCATTTGTCTCGTGTGAGTTCCCACTGTGCTTTGATTACTACCCTACCACGGCTCAAAGGAGTCGTGCAAACAGGTTTTAGTTGGGTACAGTCCCGAGCCACATGGAGGCAGTGAGCGGATCTGCAGGGGTTCGTCTCTCCCGGTATTGGGGGTGAGGTCGCGCTGTGTCTAGGAGAGCCATTACGCAAAGCCCTCGGCCGAGGCAGGAGATTTACTGGTAGGTATTCCAGTAGTATCTCAGGGCGTTCTGGGCTACGCTCCGACACGACTTGTACCGCTTTTGGGGGTCTGACTTTTACCAACCCCCTAGGCCCGCCATGCGATGCTCATAGACGAACGGACCGGACTGTACGGATATTGTCACTGACAGGCTCAGTTGGGTGTCGGGGTGAGCTTCCTCATCGACGTCCCTTTTGGTCAATAGCTGGTGGCCCGTCACGTATTGGCTTATACCTATGACGTGCCAGTGGTTAAATCCACAGCCATAGTATTGACGAGTCTTTAGAGTCCACCACACTTTCAGTTACTCAGCTTTCGGGCGAAACGCTGTAGAGGCCGTATGGAGATATGGCAGGGTCCGATCAGATACGTGCGGTATTGCACGGATCAGGATCGGACAGTTTTGTACTAGTAGCCGTATGGATATATGGCAGGGTTCGATCAGATACGTGCGGTATTGCACGGATCAGGATCGAACGGGTTTTTTACTAGCCGGCTTTGGCTTAAGCCGGTCCTAGTCTAGTACAGTGTAGATTTTGTCTCATTGCATTTGTATCCGGTCGGAATACAGATGCGGGTGTGTATGCACAGTGTCGGGGTTTTCCTGTAATTTATTACGGGACCAGTTTTCTGGAGTTGCCAGTTTGCATTCCGTTCCGGCCGGTTTTCCTTTGTTCTTTCCCGGCCGGACTTTTCTGATGGAGGGGGTAATTTGCAGTTTTGCAAATTACACTTTGTGGGGGGGTTTCATGCATATTGTTTGATTATGATAGCTTTCTTTTCTTTCATCCATGCTTGTTTAAATGAGAAGTGAAAGGTTATGGAGTGCATAGTGTTTTTAAGCATGGTTGATGTTTTGTTGACCTTGGATGTGGTCACCCCTCTCTTGCTCCTACACTCACCTCCCTCTTGCTATCATATTATCATTCCTCCACCATTCTCATTCTCACTTGATGATAAGTTTTTCATGGTTGTGAGAAGAAGAAGAGAGAGAGCTTGATTCATGAGAGTTTTTCTTTCTTGATCTAGTTTTCATGCTAGAAAAATGCAAGCACCATTTTTCTAATCCTTGTTTCCTCCATCATCCTCATTGGCAACAACATAACCCCAAATGAGACTAGCATCATCTACACTACATTCTACAGCACTTCTTGGGCATGTCGAGTTGCCGGCTTCATGCTCGAGTTGCCTCGGTATTGAGGCGGGAGCCCGTAAAAGACGAAGGCGAAGTGGTGCCCTTTCCGGCGAGGAGGCGACGATGTGGAGCAAAGACTTTCCGCGGGAGATCGGGATGATGAAGAGAAGACCGGAGGACTCGGATCACTCGGTATACTTCTCACCCCATCTCTTGTTAGCTAGCGTAGGTTAATGGTAAACGATCCGGGTTTTCTTTGTCCGCGGTAGCGCCGGTTTCCGAGTAAGGAAAAATTTTGATTCCGCAATTTGGCCTCGAGTAAGACGGCCGGGGCGCTCCCGTGGCGCAACATGGTATCAGAGCCACGCCATTAACCTTACCTAGCTTCGTTTGATGTGTTTGCATTTCCGATCGACCAAAATTTCCAAAAACCGTATTTTTTGTTCACATCAGTTTCTGTTGAAATATTTTGGTCTCGAAAAATTTTTCAGGTTGTAAAATATTGATGTACTGGAAAATCTAAGAGCTCTGTAAAAATTCGATGAAGTGACTCCACAGTTGGAGCGCGGAACCGCCGCGAAAACCCCCTTTGTGCGGCCCTTCCGCCGCGCACTATTCACATCACTTCACCATTTTTTTACAGAGGCCTTCTGGGCTTAAAATATGGGCTTTGGAATATTAAAGTTGGGCCAATTGTTTCTGTGAGTGCTACAGTTTTCTTTGGGGCCCACTTGTTAATTGTTTGATTGATCGGAAAATTTTAAACACATTATTTCACAGTATTTACATTATATCTGCGACCGTGAATGTCACTCGATCGGTAAATCCGATCTAACTGCTATAGCCCGGTTAGACGGATTTGCGAACGTGACTTTCACGTTGATGTTTTATGTTTATGCTGTGATGTTGCGGATCGGTCGTGGGGATAGCCTGGATGCAATGCTAGTGCAGTTTTGTTGTATTATGTACATTTGCTATTGTGGGGCGAGCGTCCGACATGTGGACTGCCGTCACTGCCTGTTTGTATTATTCTTTTGGGGCACGACCTGGTTGCGGTCGATGTACCTGGTGTATGTATATTTTACTTTCTGTACTAGGGTTGCCCCGCGGTGGGGTGCACGGATAGCCGGGTTCTAGAAGACAACTAGCCCGCATCTCATGGCATTGGGACGGAGGGGACTTCACTCCAGGATTGGCTGGCTATCCGCCGCACTCGTAGGGGGTACAGGTTGACCCAGGAGGGGTGCCCAAGTTACCGGATTCCGTGAAGTGCTGGGTGGTCCATTCACGGTGCTGAAGGGGGCTGCCTCGCTTCAGGTTTTGGCGGGTGACTTGCCGCGCCCGTAGGGGTCTAGGATTCTCATTGCACAGGCTATCCACACGACCAGGGGAACGTCGGGTTTCAGCAGTGGCTCTGTGAAACCCGGGGCTTCCAAATATCTGTATTGTTCTGTGATGCTGTACATTTCTGTGATGTTGCATTCTATTCACGCCTTGAGCGAAATACTATATATTGGTATATATATTAGTAGATGTTGTATATGTTTTACACCCGCGCTAGTCCAGTCCCCGCTCTGCCGTTAGTTAGCTAACCTAACGGGTGATGACGGGACCCAGTGGCGAATGCGGATGGCATATACGTACGTCAGTATATTTTCGTTCTTTGTGGTGTGATCAATTGATGGGACTGCATTGATTCGGATCAATGCAAGTTTAAACAAACCTATTCTGATGTTGTTGGAACACTTTTCAAAAAGCTGTTATTGCAAGGACGTTCTCTTTTGTTTTGCATAGTGGTATTCATTTGGAATATCCTGCTCCTCAGTCGACGAGGCAAGGGCCGAGATCCCTTCACCGGGAGTGACCCCTTGGACAGAAGTTTGCGTCAGAGCATTAACTTCACTATAGCCGATTACTTTTGCTTTGCATCGTGGTATTCAGTTGGAATATCCTGCACCTCATTCTACGGGGAAAGAGCCGAGATCCCTTCACCGGGAGTGACCTCTTTAGTAAAGGTTTTCGTCACTATATTTTCTAAAAGGTTATGCAGTTCCTTCAACGATATCAAGTTCATTACGTTAAAGGTTTTTCGCCAAAAACCAGTCGTAGCCCTCCGTCATTTCAGATTAGTATTACTTAGTATTCGTGCTGCGTATGTCGTGCTCAGCCGAGGCGTAGTGTTCGGTAGCTATGTAGTGCTTTTCTGTTGCATGGATATGTGATTGGTTAGGACAGTCGTACGGTCATTTTGGCTCAGTCAAGGACTCGTGCGGGTGGGTCTAATGCAATCAAGATAATGACGGGTTGAACTTGACTAGGATCCTTTGATATGTTGGCTCAGTCAAGGTCACTTGGGTCCTAGGGGTAAAAATCACATCGGGAGTTTCAAAAGAACTGAAACTTGCCTGGCATGCGCATACCTTCTGGAGTGTGGTGACTTGAGTGGATTCCGTCAAGTTATCATGCGATGATAGTTGGATCCCGATTTCCACTGATGAGTTAGTTTACTCCTCGGGTGATCCCGACTAATTCTTCTTTCAGGTTTGGAGGAGAATTTGAGGTACAGTGGGAGGTTTCCATATTAGACAAAGTGATAACCATTCTGATCTAGGATAGAGTGCACGCTGAGTGTTTCTTTTTTCTCTCTCTGGCAGCGACCATTGACCCGACCCTGGACTATGACTCAGTGACCAAGTTGACCGAACCTTCTTAACACTGGCTTTTGGATTGTCAGAGTTGCAGACCTCATTGCCACTCCTACTTTTACCCTTTTCTCCAGGACACCCCGTATTACTACGAACGTCCACTTCCATTGGACAAAACCATCGTATGGTTAGATACGAACTCGAAGGACTTCGATGATGGTTTCTGGTTCTGGAGAAAACGGATAGGACTATTCAGTTGTCTTTTCTTTTCACCTTCTCTCAGGTTGCGAGTACTCCTTGGCTTAGGAGTAGTACACCTATTACGCAAATTGGATAGTCTTCTTCCAAACCTTAGGCTGGTGCCGACCGGTAGGGAATGAAGAAAACCAATTAGCACAACGATGGTGTGCAGAAGATATTAAGTTAAGACAAAGCAAGGGATTAGTAGGAGGGCAAAGTAAATTGCAACTGATATTCACGACCAAACCAAGTATTTCTTCGCCAATCCTAAATCACCTTTGTATTTCTCCAGAACACTCCGTGTCACTACGAAGATCCACAGTTTATTGGATACTCCATCGTATGGTTATATACGAACTCGAAAGGAACTTGTTCCAGTTCGGGGATGGATTCTGGTTCAGGAGAAATAGGAATAAAGTACATTCAGGTGTCTTTTATCTTCACCTTCTCTCGCATTGCGAGTGTTCCTAGGATTAGGACAGTACACCCTTTATGCCTTTTGGATAGTCTTCTTCCAAACCATAGGCTGGTGCCGAACGGTAGGGAAGGAAGAAAACCATTTGGCCTAAAGGGGTGTACAGAAGGTAATGACTAAAGACACAGAAAGGGATTTAGAAAGATGGCAAAGAATTATACGGTTACAGTTGTGAATCTGGATAATGGAAGAGGCATTACTAGGAATACCAGCATACCCCATCGAAACATTTCAATGTTTCAGTTTCACTGTGTACTGCTAAAAGAAAACTGATTTCCCGATTAGACACTTACTCCAGGGTATGTATTTACCAGGTTGGATTCTCACATTTGTATGGTTTTACAGATGATGAGTGGGAGTAAGTTATTGGGAATTGGGTGATCATCCTTATTATATCAGGATTCGTTGTAATCGGTGATATTTAAGGAAGTCACCTGGGTTGTTTGCCGGACGGCAATTATTTGGTTTTGAATATCCGCGGTTATGCACCAATTTCAAATTGATATATCTGTACGTCTATTTTCATAGAGTGAGATATACCTTTTGATATTATGTCGATGACATTTACCTATATCAGTGGATGGTTAGGTAAGGAGCATTAAACAGCGGTGTAATTCTTCTTAACCATAAGTACAGTTTTCAACCTGCGACGCACAGTGAAAGAGTTGTTAGACTCAGCGGACTTATACAGAGTATTGTATGTTGTCCAGTGTCCATCAGGACAGAGGGGTTGGTCCTCGTACTATATTCGGTTTACTTATGACTTCTCTAGATTTCAGACAGCTGTTTCGTGGAAACACAGGGTCTAAGTTTTGAGGAGTTATAGGTATTTGAATAGAGTAGAGTACCAGGTGTAGCAAGTATCGGGATTCTTCAAAGAGATTGAAGATGTAGATACTTGTGTATGATATTCAGTTGATAGTAATGATGAAGACAGATTGCTTCTCTTTCAGGTTACTCATAATTGGAAGCATTCCTAAGTTGAGTAACGCTGATCGACCTCCTTCCTTTTAGTTGACATGCACTGGAGATAGTTGCATGATTTGAATCTGGTTCAATTGAATCAGTGCCTCTGGTTCTATATTGGATATAGAACAGTTCATATCTTAACGATGTTAAGGCATGGGGAGTTGTCCAGCTTATGATTAAAACCAGACACTGGACAACTCAAGGCACGTTTCTGTAATGGCTGTTTGTGGGTTGACCCAGGCTATGACGAGGGTTGACTTTCTACCATCTGGATGAACTATAGCAATATTGTTCTAGACTCGCCACAGTTTTTATTAAAAATGGATTTTTTTCAGAAAAAGTAGTGGGAGTATGGTAGAACTGGAAGTGATTCCAGAACCACAAACGATTACTGAAGATTTGATAAGGAATCTAAAGATTCAATCTGATTTGACATTCCATTGGCCACTCCGCAGATAAGGTGGGTAACTTCAGGCACCCGAGAGGTACTCCGGTAGCCTCAATGACGGTGACAGGGAAGTTCTTGTTTACCCACACTTGCCATTGTTGTTGTTCCAGGCTGTGAGACCCGGCAGGAGGATGAGTATAGCGTCGTTCTAAACTAGCTTTAGAAGTGCACGTCTATATGACTCTGCCAGAGGGTTGTCGTAGTCAGTGGGAGCAGCGGAAGCATTGGTGGACATCAGGCTTATGTCTATTTATAGACTAAAGCAGATGTAGCGGAGATAGATCATCTATTTCTGATATGACAGTCATAGGTTTGACGTCATCAGAATAGGGGATGGATCTGTTGAGAAGGTAGTAGGAAGTGATATTCCTATACTACGGTCGGTTATACTTTGGTCGTCACACAGTGGTTTCTCCACAACGGACTTGGATATTATATCAGACATACTGGTTACTAGATCTATGGTTTTAGATCTAGATTTGGGTGGTTTCCCAATCTGGGTATCTTGACAGCATTCTATGAGTATTTAGAATGGACGACTCCTGACACGGTAGTACACCTGCAGTTGATGGATTCACCCTCTCTAAAGGTGTCTTATAGACTAAAGGGGAGAGGGATACTCATGATTGGCAGATCACTTGCTTAGGCAATTGAGTCAATCATGAGATGTCAAGTACCACACCAGATGTTGTTCTTGCACTAGATGCAATAAGTTGATATTGATCCAATCCTGGAGGAACAGTCGGAAGCAGTTTTAGAACATAAGTGAATGTTCTAGGGATATGATAACGGCTGCCTCCTTTAGGAGACGGTTATCACTCCAGGCTTCCAAGGTGACATGGACGACAAGGAAGTTGTCAGAGTTATAGTTCTCCCTCTGACGAGGGGCGGTATTTTGGACAGGTGGTCCAAGGCAATACTGAGGGAGGCTTGGCGCAGGATACTGATTAAGTTCGGTTGACGATACAGTCTAAGAAGTTTGGATTTGGAGTTCATTTATGAGCTAGGTCCCATCAGACATCCAGACGTTCTAAGACAGGTATTGCTCATTTTCGGGAGATGGTTTTCTCCGCGAACATGAGATATAGAGAGACATAGAAAGAAACATCCCTGCGGATCCACTCACTGAGGCCATTCCTCGAACGCAATAGTTTCGCAAACGGGTTTTGTGAGACTGACTAGTAGAGGAGTTGGGTGTTCGGTATCACACGGGCTGTGAGTATGCGACATCGCAATAATTAGCCTTGAGTGCAAGTGGGAGATTGTTGGAGTTAGTGCCCTCAGAGTCAATTATTGGATCACAGGCACGTGATTGCAATGATTGAGGGAGGACCTATCTCGGTAGGACAGTCTTACTCGAGATGATAGTATGCTATCTGGTTTATCTTTATCATCGTGTACTGCTTTAGGTGACCTGACATGTCGCTATTACACGTTGATAGAGCCCCTAGGATTCTTGCTTGACGACCAGCAGTGTGATGGCGATCATATACGTGGGAGCTGGTAGTCTATAAGCACATCCTTAAAAGGTCCCTAGTCGTAGGAGTTTCGAGACAGGGCATCGATACTCCATTAGTAGACTAGTGTATACAGTCGAGACCCCGACGAGGGGCGGTGGCCGGTCTCACAAGCCACTGGTGTCAGTTGGTTCACCTAAGATGTATACAGGTGCTCATTGGGTTATGAGTACACCGGACAGGACTCGCTGGGAACCTGCTAGTTGGTCTTGTACCAGATGTCAGATAGCAGTTCCCAGGTGACATGTGTACAGGTTAGTTCATCGACCTGAGATCGTCATTTGTCTCGTGTGAGTTCCCACTGTGCTTTGATTACTACCCTACCACGGCTCAAAGGAGTCGTGCAAACAGGTTTTAGTTGGGTACAGTCCCGAGCCACATGGAGGCAGTGAGCGGATCTGCAGGGGTTCGTCTCTCCCGGTATTGGGGGTGAGGTCGCGCTGTGTCTAGGAGAGCCATTACGCAAAGCCCTCGGCCGAGGCAGGAGATTTACTGGTAGGTATTCCAGTAGTATCTCAGGGCGTTCTGGGCTACGCTCCGACACGACTTGTACCGCTTTTGGGGGTCTGACTTTTACCAACCCCCTAGGCCCGCCATGCGATGCTCATAGACGAACGGACCGGACTGTACGGATATTGTCACTGACAGGCTCAGTTGGGTGTCGGGGTGAGCTTCCTCATCGACGTCCCTTTTGGTCAATAGCTGGTGGCCCGTCACGTATTGGCTTATACCTCTGACGTGCCAGTGGTTAAATCCACAGCCATAGTATTGACGAGTCTTTAGAGTCCACCACACTTTCAGTTACTCAGCTTTCGGGCGAAACGCTGTAGAGGCCGTATGGAGATATGGCAGGGTCCGATCAGATACGTGCGGTATTGCACGGATCAGGATCGGACAGTTTTGTACTAGTAGCCGTATGGATATATGGCAGGGTTCGATCAGATACGTGCGGTATTGCACGGATCAGGATCGAACGGGTTTTTTACTAGCCGGCTTTGGCTTAAGCCGGTCCTAGTCTAGTACAGTGTAGATTTTGTCTCATTGCATTTGTATCCGGTCGGAATACAGATGCGGGTGTGTATGCACAGTGTCGGGGTTTTCCTGTAATTTATTACGGGACCAGTTTTCTGGAGTTGCCAGTTTGCATTCCGTTCCGGCCGGTTTTCCTTTGTTCTTTCCCGGCCGGACTTTTCTGATGGAGGGGGTAATTTGCAGTTTTGCAAATTACACTTTGTGGGGGGGTTTCATGCATATTGTTTGATTATGATAGCTTTCTTTTCTTTCATCCATGCTTGTTTAAATGAGAAGTGAAAGGTTATGGAGTGCATAGTGTTTTTAAGCATGGTTGATGTTTTGTTGACCTTGGATGTGGTCACCCCTCTCTTGCTCCTACACTCACCTCCCTCTTGCTATCATATTATCATTCCTCCACCATTCTCATTCTCACTTGATGATAAGTTTTTCATGGTTGTGAGAAGAAGAAGAGAGAGAGCTTGATTCATGAGAGTTTTTCTTTCTTGATCTAGTTTTCATGCTAGAAAAATGCAAGCACCATTTTTCTAATCCTTGTTTCCTCCATCATCCTCATTGGCAACAACATAACCCCAAATGAGACTAGCATCATCTACACTACATTCTACAGCACTTCTTGGGCATGTCGAGTTGCCGGCTTCATGCTCGAGTTGCCTCGGTATTGAGGCGGGAGCCCGTAAAAGACGAAGGCGAAGTGGTGCCCTTTCCGGCGAGGAGGCGACGATGTGGAGCAAAGACTTTCCGCGGGAGATCGGGATGATGAAGAGAAGACCGGAGGACTCGGATCACTCGGTATACTTCTCACCCCATCTCTTGTTAGCTAGCGTAGGTTAATGGTAAACGATCCGGGTTTTCTTTGTCCGCGGTAGCGCCGGTTTCCGAGTAAGGAAAAATTTTGATTCCGCAATTTGGCCTCGAGTAAGACGGCCGGGGCGCTCCCGTGGCGCAACAAATATACAGGTGATGGTGATGCATCGAAACGAGAATGTAAATGATCAGCAATCAGTGGAGTGTTGGCATTCTCGTACCTTATTAAAATAAATGGGGGTATTTCAACTTCTAAGGGAGGAAGTTGGCTCACCACAATACCCCCAAGATGTTCCTGTGGGTCCTCTATTGACATGGCATCATCCATCAATTGTGTATGATATTCACTTATGAGGGAACTTGTCTCCTCGACGTCCGCCATAGTCCTACCGAAAACTTGCCGCCAATCTTGTAAGACTTTTAAAATAGCGTTCTCTTGCTCGAAGGCTAGAGAGGCTGATATGATAATGGGAAAAGTCTCATTCTCACCTATGTAAGCATATCTAAGGTGAGACGGCAAGGGCGTGAGTTCGAATTTCTGAGGCGAAAGAATCATTGCGGAATCTACCTCGAACTCAAAGGACTCTAACACAGGTTCGAAATCACTGCAAACAACCGATTCGGATGGTTCGACTGACTCATCCAAAAATTCAAACGACTCATATTCGGGCTGTGAGTCGTCATCATCCAAAAAGGTGAAACATTCATAATCAACATCGGTTGTATCAACGGTGGTAGGCTCAAGGAGGGACGCACTAGTGGCGTCAAAACTGTTTTCATCAAATAGAAATCCTTCAAGCTCGCAGTCCTCCTGCGTGATTTCGTGAATAGAGCAAACTTCTCGTGTACTATTTTTAGGCACGGGGGGCAGACTTCCCATCTTATAAATATTGAACTCACTAGACCTTTTTCCGAAGGATAGAGTCATGGAGCCATTGCGACAATTTATTATGGCATTGGAAGTGGCCAAAAATGGTCGACCAAGAATCACCGGAATTTGGTTTCTTGGGTTAACAACAGGTTGTGTATCCATAACGATAAAGTCAACGGGGAATATGAATTCCCCGACTTTGATCAACACATCCTCTAGTTGACCCCTTGGATAGGTGATTGATCGATCAGCCATTTGGAGAGTGCAACGAGTGGGTTTCAACTCTCCAACCCCTAATTGTTCGTACACGGAGTAAGGAATCAGGTTAACACTAGACCCAAGATCTAAAAGTGCACGATTAATTTGCTTATCCCCAATTGTGATTGAAATAGTAGGACAGCCGGGGTCCTTTCGTTTTTGGGGTAAGGTTTGATGGTGGTTAATAGCATTGCTCACTGCACTAGCCACTAGCACTTTCTTGGGTACTTGAGATGCCTTTCTCTTCGAGGTGCACAAGCCCTTTAAGATTTTCGCGTATGAAGGGACTTGTTGGATAGCATCCAAGAGAGGTATATTTATGCTAACCTGCTTAAAGATCTCCACAATCTTCTCCACTTGTGCATTTGGTTTATTAGGACTCAACCTGTTTGGAAATGGTGCATTTTGAAAATTTGTTGAGTCACAAGTCTGTGGAGTAGAATGTGGAATAAGAACGGATCCCAGTGTGGATGTGTTCGTGTTGTTAGAAATGGGTCCGTTCGAGTCAGAAGAAGTGGAGCCGTGTGAAGGGTGGAGAATAGGCTCTAAAGAAAAAGGTGAAGAAGGAAGTGAAGAAAATGAAGAAGGGGAAGAAGAACCACCGGCGGGGATGTCATCACTAGTTTCCACATTATTTTGCAACTCTCTTCCGGATCTCAACGTGGTCACCGCATTCACATTGTGATTGTTATATGCGTTTTGTGCGTGACCGGGATTGGGCAATGGTTGAGATGGAAGTTTTCCCTTTTCTCTCTCGCTCAACGCAGCAGTTAATTGTGCAATTTGTGCCTCAATAGATTTGATACTTTGATCGTGTGAGGCATTGTTATTCATTAAAGATTGAACATAACTTTCAAATCTTGCTGCGGATTCTGTAGTTTGCTTAAGAAATGCATCTAGACTTTTTTCGAGCGAGGTAACCTTATCATCATTTGGTTGAACCAAATTGTTCGTTTGATTTGTATAAGGTTGTTGTTGGAAAGGTTGCTGTATTTGAGTTTGTAAGGGTGCTTGTTGTTGTTGTGGAGGAGCTCCTTGAAAATTGTTATTCCCTTGGAACTGTTGATTTGGGTGACTCCTCCACCCCTGATTGTATGCCGAAGAGTACTGATCATTTCTTTGTCTTTGCTGGAATGCAGCATTGACTTGATCCTGCCCTTGAATAGGTGCATTATAAGGGCACTCTTCGGTGAGATGTGATGGATTAGAACAACAAGCACAAACAGTTCGTGTGGGTAGAGTAGGGGCAGGAGAAGAAGATGAGATTTTTGTCTCAATGGCTTCTAGCTTTTTCATAAGTGAGGCCATCTCGGCCTTCATAGCGATCGACATATCTATTTGATGTATGCCTGCCCTAGATTGACCAACTGAAGAAGATGATGTGGTCTTGGTACTCTCCCACTGAATTGTTTGCTCACTTAGGTCCTCAAGAAACTGCCAAGCTTCGTCGCTAGACTTGGAGAGAAAATGACCTTGACAAATTGTTTCTAGCAACTGCTTCGTTGCTGCGTTCAATCCCTCGTATAATGTTTGGCAAAGTTGCCAATTTTCTATCCCATGATGAGGGCATTGAACAAGTAGGTCTTTAAATCTCTCGAAGCATTTCCAGAATGGTTCGGACGGAAGCTGTGAAAATTGTATGATTTCGTTTCTGATTCTAGCAGTTTTGTGGTGAGGATAGAACTTTTTCAGAAAAGCTCTCACAAACTCGTCCCAATTTCTAATGGAGTGTGATGCGGTGCTGTATAGCCACTTCTCGGCTAGGTCACATAAGGTAAATGGAATGACCCTTAGCCTTATTGCGTCATCACTTAATTGGGTTGTCTTCATCATGCTGCAAACGTTTTGGAATTTATTAATGAAAATATATGCATCTTCGGATTCCAAACCATGAAACTTAGGCAGCATATTGATGAATTGTGGTTTTATTTCAAAGTTGTCCCCATTTGCCGGTGGGGGTGAAAGACATGTAGGTAAGGAAGTGCGGACGGGGTAGAAGAGATCCTGGAGCGCGACTCGTGTGGGCGCTACAACAGGCGGAAGATTCGGGTTATTCGCACCTGGCGGAGGTGGAATCATTCCCGTCGTTAAGGTATCGTTGGGGTTGAATCCCGACATACCTTCGAAAGAAGAATTTGAATGTGGAGGTAAGGAAGTGGAAGGAATGTCGACGAAGGGTTCGTCGAAGGGTTTGTTGGTCGGTACCAACGAAACACGGACTAATCGGGCGTTAGTATCCCTAGTCCAAGATGACATACACTAAAGAGTAGTGCAGTCAGAAAAAAGAGAAAAACAGAATGTGGGGGTAAGATAACGTCAGTGAGAAGAAGTGGTGGAAGTGAGTTTCAAATTTCTTCGCGACAAGTTGCAAGTTTGAAAAGATTTTTCTTTATTATTATTTCTTTTTTATTTATGTGTGAGTTTTTGCAAGGAGGTTTTTGAAAACGGACTCTTGACACAAAAAGTATCAACCACACATGCACAATCAGGCCTAGATCTAGGGTCGCCTAGGTCTACTAGACAGCTCCTAACTAGGGCTAGAAATAGACCTCGAACCGCCTCTTCACGGACAAGTACGGCCAGGTAAGTGGGAAGGAACCACCACTACAGTGGGCCTAATTAAAAACCACTAGCCTAGACACCGCAATGTCGGTTAGGATAAACGGCCGATGCCTACCCTAGTCCTTTTCCTATTGAGCTCGCTGTCCTTAGGTCTGAGTCTAATCTTTTTTTAATTAAAGGTGGTCGATGCAAAATGCTTATGTGTTTTCTGGGGTCCTGGGAAGGGTGATGAAATCCCCACCCAATCTGGATTTGGTCAAATAGCCCCTTAGAGTCCGGTTAAATTATGCAAAACAAATAAAAATTCACTTGCAATCAGAAATTTTTTTTTAGCGCGGCGCAAAGAAACCTGCAGAAATCTGTTATTTAGAAGGGGGAGAATGACTTTTTACGCAAAGAACCCTGCAGAAAATTTTCACAGACAGAGATATGGAGGTTGCAGAGGGGAGGAAAAGAGAGCAAACCACACAAATTTTTAGGGCTGACGTGTCACTTAAAGCGCGGAAGCGCGGCAGGAACCCCCTGTATGCGGCGGAAGGGCGGTCAGGGAGTGGGTTCAGCCGCTGTAAAAAATTGTGTTTCTCTGTAATGATGGTTCCTCTCTTCTCTTATATGCAACTTTCTGATTTGCGCTCTGTAAAATTTTAGATCTTCGCTGTTCCTGCAAGACTCAAAAATAAACCCTTCAAACAGATCAAAATTCGATTATTTTTTATATTTTTTATATTTTCAGATTTTTATAATTTTTAAAATTTATATCAACCCGAAAATTCACAAAAAAGAAAGATTACGCCGTCCCCGGCAACGGCGCCATTTGATTGGTAGAGATTTTACGATCAAAAATATAATTACCGCAATCAGAAACGGCGTCGCTTCGCAGCTAGCCGGTGAGTGCGGGTCGATCCACAGAGACGGGTAAATTTCTTTTATGTGTTTTAACGAGTTGATTCTTTTTGTCGTTTTGGTTTTATAAAAATCTAGATCTAAAACTTAAAACTTAATTAACCTAATTTAAATTCTTGCTAGGGTTAGGCTTAGAAGAAGTTTTGGAGATTGATGTTTCCTCACCGCTTTCAATGCCGTAGATCCATTAGGTGTTATAGTAATTATCGATGAAGTGGATACGACTCTTTTGGGAAGATGTTTTCTTCCTCTAGATTCGTATCCTTACTTTATCGTTAATTACCCTAACCCCCATGGAAAACGCGCGCAACCGGCCCTTTATACTGCGGTTCACCATTACCTCGAGGGGTAGGGTGCCGCAGGGAGCGGTTGTGCGCGCATGCATGGAGTTCTTAATGGTTACGTATTGAAAGGGGTGAGAGATCTCATCTCTCAACCCTTTCTCTAAGGCTAACCCTAACAAGCGAGGAGACTACTCGCTCATTAGGGGATGAAATAACATTATAATTAAAAGAACTAAAAGCAATGAAATAAATTACCTAAGATTTGATGGCTCCCTCCAAACGATAAAGAACAGATCTGAATGTCACCTCCAGAATTTCTGAATTTTATTTATTGAAAAGAGGCATACAATTTTTAGATCTAAAATTACAATTTATAGGAAACTAAGAAACCTAGGGTTACAGGCTCTCGCACATGCGCAATTACTGATTTGCCCACTTAAAATCACAACACCCACAACAGCGCACCGTCACAGAAAAACTGCGCCGACACGTGCACTAGATGGCCGCGGAACCGCGGCGTCAGCATGGGTTTGGCCGCGGTTCCGCGGCCAAACAGAAGAATTGGGCTTAGTGCTTTTTGGGCTTGGTTCAGTGGTTCTTGGGCTTCTTGTTCATTGCCTTATTTTCTCTTTTGGGCTTCTGGTTTTCCTCCAGATCTTTCAGTGAACACTTGTAAGTATCTTTTGACCGTTTACTTGATTTTTTTCGACCTTGCACTGTTCTTCGACTAGGCTTGACTAGGATCCGTCTACTTGTTGGTCAAAAGTCCTTTTTCTGTTGTTTTGTGTCTTTTTCACTGTATTTGCTCCAGAAACCTGTATCCTGCAATATGCAACAAACGTGCGTCAAGAGTACCTGTTTATTTATAAAAAGGATAAGAATAGGGGAATGATAAATGCAATATTATGGTCTGAACACCCAGCAGCTACCAAACACTATGTCTTGACGTAGGCCAACAAACATAGCTTGAATACTACTGACCATCCATAAGAAACGATGGAGGATTACGGCTGGTTTTTGGCGAAAAACCTTTAACGTAATGAACTTGATCTCGTTGAAGGAACCTGATAGCTTTATAAAAATATATAGTAGCGAAAACCTTTTGTTAAAGAAGTCACTACCGGTGAAGGGATCTCGGCTCTTTCCTCGTGGAATGAGGTGCAGGATATTCCAACTGAATACCGCTATGCAAAACAAAAGGAAACGTCTTTGTAATAATTTCTTTTTGAATTTGTTCCAACAACATCAAATATAGGTTTGTTTTATCTTGCATTGATAAGAATCAACGCAGTCCCATCAATCAATCACACCAGAAAAGAACGAAAATAAAATGTTCGTATATGCCATCCGTATTCGCCACTGGGTCCCGTCATCACCCGTTAGGTTACTTAACTAACGACAGAGCGGGGGCTGGACTAGCGCGGGTGTAAAACATATACAACATCTAATAGTATATATACTAATATACAATAATCGCTCCAGGCGTGATAAATGCAACATTACAGAAAAGTAATAAGCATCACAGAACAATACAGATAATCTGGGATCCCCGAGTTTCACAGAGCCGCTGCTGAAACCTGACGTTCCCCTGGTCGTGTGGATAGCTTGTGCAATGAAACCTAGACCCCTACGGGTGCGGCAAGTTACCCGCCAAAACCTGAAGCGAGGTAATCCCCACAATATAGTGAATGGAACACCCGGCACTTCACGGAATCCGGTAAATTGAGCACCCCACTTTGGGTCAACCTGTACCCCCCACGAGTGCGGCGAATAGTCTGCCAATTCTAGAGTGAGGTCCCTTTGCCTCTCAAAGCCATGAGATACGGACCCGTTGCCCTCCAGAACCTGGCTATCCGTGCACTCCTTCGCGGGATAAACCTAGTACAGAAATAAAAATAGTACAACAGGTACATCGACCGCAATCTGGTCGTGCCCCAAAAGAATAATATACAAACAGGCAGTGACGGCAGTCCACATGTTGGACGCTCGCCCCGCAATATCAAATGTACAAATAAATCCGAACAGCACTACCATTGCACCCTGGTATCCACCACGACAAATCCGGAACATCACAGCACAACACAGAACATCAACGCGAATGTCACGTTCGCAAACCCGTCTAAAAGAACTATAGCAATTAGACGCGGTTTACCGATCAAATGACATTCCCGGTCGGAGATATAATGAAAGTACTGTAAACTAACAAGTTTAAAATTTCGATCGAAAAAACTTCCCGAAGTGGGCCCCACGTACATTTGCTATACAGTAACCAAAACTGGGCCCAAAAGAAATATACTAGAAACCACAACTCCCTGCAAAGAAGCCCCTGGAAAAAATTTGGTGCACCAATCCCACTAAACCGCCGCGGAACCGCGGTCAAACCTAGGGTTTGACCGCGCTTCTTTAGTGGGATCACGTGCCCAAATTTGCACAGTTTGCTTCAAAAACCCTGCATGATTTTCTGAAATGCTCAAAATGAATTTTAGAACAGTTTAAAAAACGACAGAAACATCATGTACAGAAAATTGTGATTTCGGAAATTCCGTTCGATCGATCTTTTAAACGCGTTAGCAAAAGTTAGTATAGCTTAATGGTGAGGCTCTATTACTACTGTAAGTCCGCGGAAGCGCCCCGGCCGTCTAACAGACGCCAATATGCGGAACAAAACTTTTACGACTGGCGCTATCGCGTACTATATCCCGGATCGTCCATTAAAGCTAAACTAACAAATTGTAAAGAGGGTAGAATTCTTATACCGAATGATCCGAGTCCTTCGGTCTTCAACCATCATTCCACGCTATGTTGCAACTGATCCGAACTTGCTCGATCATCGGTCTCGTCGTCCAGGTGGCGCCACGTCGACGGATCTTTAAACGGGCTCCCGCCTCTGAACCGAGGCAACTCGATCGTCAAGTTTGCCAAAAGAGACGACCAAGATGAAGTAGAGAATGAGTAGAATACTTTGCCTTGTTACGTCCAAGACTGTGGACGAACGGTTATGGAAGTTGCCTTTTCAATCGATATGAAATGAGAAATGGAGTATGCTAATTTCCATGAATCCAAACTATCATAATCTTTTGCCTAAAAATGAATTCATCAAAAATATCTCCTCCACAATGAAGTGGCCAGCCATTCTAAATAGAAGAGAGAGGTGAGTGTAGGAGAGAGGAGGGTGAGCATAACAAATGATAGTTATCATAACAATAATGAAAGAATGACTCATTATCAAACATTAAATGCAACCAATGAAATTAAACCTAGTCACCTTCATCATTAATGAACCATTAATGACTCAAGTGAGTCATATGCCTAATCACCACTTTTAGAACCTTCTAGAAGCATGACTCACCCTGAAGACGAAAAGACAAATCCGTATTTAACCGAATGTCAAAATACGGCTGATAGAAAACTGGAAACTGGCAACTTCCAAAAATCATCCCGAAACGAATTTCAGGATAACCCCGTACCGGTATAAACATACCTGCATTTGTATTACGACCGAATACAAATGCAACTGAGACAAAGATAATATATATACACAGTATAATACTGGGTTCCGGCTTAAACCAAAGCCTACCAGTATTATCTACCCGAAAACTGATACGTGCGAAAAAGCACGTGCATTTTTCGAACCTTGCCATAAACCCATACGGCCTCTACAACGTTTCGCCCGAACTTGGGAAAGTGTCGGTGGGGGACTCTAATGACTCATCAGTACACTGGCACTGGATATAACCACTACCACGTCAGAGGTACAGGCTGTATGTAACGTTTTGCCTATGTATTGATTGGAAGGGAAACTGACGAGCGAACTCATCTATAAACCCTACTGAGCCTGACAGTGATAATCCATACAGTCCGGAACGTTCGTCTATGAGTATCGCATATTAGGCCTAGGGGGTCGGTAAACATCAGACCCCCAATAGCTGCATAAGTCTTTTCAGAGAGCAGCCCAGAACACCCTGAGATACTACTGGTATACCTACTAGTATATCTCGATTACCCTGGCCAGGGATTTCGTGTAATGGCTCTCCTAAACACAGCGCGATCTCACCCCCAATACAGGGAGAAACGAATCCCCGACGATCCGCTCACTTTCCTCCTGTCACGACCCGAAAGTACGGAGCATGACCGGCACTTAGACTACGAACGTCTCAAGGCGTACGTAAGCTAAGTAAGCCGAACCCAGAAATCCAAACCAAGAGAAGTAGTAGAGTGAAGGAAAACCAATTTAAAACAAGTAGTTTCAACAGAATAAGCTGAATTATGCGAGTTTCTAAAAACATCAAAAATTTCCTGAAAATTTCGGCAGAGTCTCCTTTGTAAATACTGGCCCCCAAACGGGATACGACATGAATAGTATATGAAATCAATAAAAGGCATCCCCAAGCGGGAGCTAGCTCTTCGTCAAACGACGGTCACAACCACACAAGCAATATAATATACAACGCCAACGGCGATGATCAAAACTCAAAAGGAAACTCAAACTACAAGAAAACCACGGAGATAAAACGCGCGACTCTAAGGTCGAAGGAAAAACATCACTGGTCTCTATCTCAAAATAAATACATGTTTGGTTGATGGAACTTCTAGATACAACAGAATAATGATATACAAGATATATAATAGGGGTACGATACAAGTAAACCCACCTTCTAGCAAATCACCCGAAGGAAACTATGCCCGCAAAGCCGTAAAGAAACCTGTACGGCAAACCTGCAAGAAACTGGGGCACAACGGGGGTGAGTTGCCAACTCGTGAATAGAAAAACATTTACGGAAAGAAATCGCATAAATAACGCAACCTGGGTCAATGATCATAATATATCCTCAAATATATGTAAAACATGCAGCCTATAACAATGGCTAGGGTAATATCTAACCGAGTGTGATCTCATGTGCCCGTGTCAGTGCCTCAGGTAGCAATATATCATATGGATGATGTATGAATGCATGAACAGAATGCATGTACTGAATAAAACTGGTTTCATAAATCAGTGAGATTTCTGTATTTTAAAAGAAATGAGGTACTATATATGAAATCAGCATAAAACAGTGCCCAGCATCGAAACAAAACAAGTGTCCAAATACCTCGATATCTCTATGTCACAATCTATGTACCTCAAGTCTCAATCTCAAAGTCTCAATCACAATATCTAGGGTGTCGTCAGTCCAGACCGGCCCCTACCATCCATCTCAAGACCACGACGGTATCCTCCGGATATCCGACACGTCGGGTAACATCACCGGTAGGTAGTGCTCCCCTACCAGGCTCACATCGTCATCATCACGCGCTTCTTGCCCCGGGGTACCTTACCGGGTCCACCATGTACCCGAAACAGTTCATCCGTCTCCTCGAATCGGGTCTCGAAATCCATCAGCAAACTCATGGTGGACGACTCATACATCATGGGAAAACCGCACTTTTTATTTTAAAAGAGAGAAAAGGTTTATTTATGTTTTTGCGGTTTTCCTCCAAATCCAGAAAATCTCATGGAAATCCGAATCCGAAACCTCAATAACACGTAAAATAGTGAATATATGCATGAGAATCCATGAATGCGGCATAACAATGAATAACAGTATGCATGAAGTAGCAGGTAATAACTACAATGTCTAAACTAACATATAAGGCAAGTACGCTAATATCATGTCTAAACTATTAGCTAACATGCTATGTCAAGCAATAATATTCTCTAAGGTGTACGTGACATGGCAATTACCGATGAAGATATGTGTGAGCCGGCAAGTAAGTGTACGTGGTACATACGCATCATCGGTAATGGTGCTGGTGTCCTAACAGCATGATATCAATAATGGAGTATGAAACATAATATAAGCATGCGATGCGAAGCGAACCACAATAATGAGCGGGAGCTGAATACTAGACGCAACTATAACTAATCTGCATTAATCTAATATAAGTCCTACAAATGGTGCCTTTTGAAATAACACGAATCATGGGGTTTTGAAAATAGGGGCCACGGTGTTTTTATGAAAAGATACGTCTTTTGAAATATCCGTAGGATCCCTTGGGCTGTCTTTTAGAATACCCACGATTCGTTAGTTTTGAAATAGGTAAGAATCGAATCTAATCTAACAACTAAACTAAACTAAAGGGCTAAGCTAAAAAGCTGGACTACAGGTAAGGAAACCGCCTATCATCTGAGTCGATACATATACCTACCTGTATATGTATAGTCGGTGATCCCGCCTCAATAATATCATATCCATAACCAGACATCCCAATTCAAGAGTGCGGATCAATCATCAAAATATAGCTCGTACGTAAATCCGTCGTACGGCATCCCCAAATCTAGGAACGGGTCAATATCTCATTCATCATACTATTCACCTGGTATCCTTTTTATCAAATATCATGATCGGGGTACTGATCTACGTCTAGTACAATACTGATACCGCCTAAGTATGCATGGACGTGTGTGAAACACGACGTCAAGGACCCGCTACAACGTCATGTCGTATCTCAAATACGAATCCTGCCAAATCACCGAAGTCATAACCTTAATACAAATCTCATCGACTCATCTCAAACCCAAGCCTCAAATCCGTATGTGAACACATAGTCCCATACCCATGTGAACACATAACTATATATTCCCGTATAAGCACAAATGAAAGAAGAAAGTATGCAAGTATGGGTTGGTGTGTGCATGTGTAGTGCGACTACTACTCTAGGGTTTCGGGACACTAAATCATCCAAGAACACCAAATATCCATATTATCATCAATATACTGAAACAATATATAAACAATATATATATGTGTGTATACGTATTCGTATACATCACCACGAACTGCGGGGGTGCTATACGCCATCCGCCCGACTTCTCCCCTTAGATATAAATCTACTCACCTGGTCCTCGCTTGCCGGTGCCGACGTCGCCACGCGCTTTCTTGTCGTCTCGAAGTCCACATGGGGTACCTACATATCATAACGCACCGTATCGCATTAAAATCCGACTCATGACCAAAACGACACATTAATCCCACCTAGGTCAAAACCTATGGTTTGCTTTCCCAAATCAACCCAAAAACCCTCGACATCGGCGTACAAACGCCAGACCATCGAGAAAAACTCGAATACACTCATTTTCACATTCACGAACACTAATTTTAATATAAAATAGGTTAAAACTCACAAAAACCCCAATTTCACTTAAAAAGTTATCTTTCCGAAAATCTAGCAAGCACAAATCACCGTTTTAGTACAAAACTCGATGTATGAACGAATCTAGCGGCCACAATATTCCCTAAATATCTTAAATAAGTCATAAAAACCCTAATTAGATTTTTATTCTCACTAACTTTTATTAACCCGAAATTCTAGTTTACAATTTTACCCAATTTTAACACTTTTAAAGCAACAATACATAATTCAACGACTAGACTAGGATTCGCACAACCTAAGGTGTTAAAATACTCATTAACATGCCAAAGACATGATGAAAGCCTTACCATATTTTAATTCTCAATTTAAAATAATATTTACAAAAACTAGTTTGCAATATATATAATTATCACAAATTTAAATTAACAAAAATGCAACTAGCAACTAGATTTGATTTTAGCAAGCAATTATATGTTAATCTACCCATCACAACCCTAATCCAATGCTCAAACCCTAATCTTCATTCAAAACCATACACTTGAAATTTCAAATTCAATTCAAAACCCCCCCTTTCTTTTAAACACCTAATTAAACACTTAATTAACTTAGATTAAGCAATATAAACAACAAATTCTATATAGGGTCAAAGTTTATACCTCCCAATTTTTGAGATTTAGCTTGAAATCTAGCCATCCAAAAAGCTCTCCTTTCACCACAATCCATGCATCGAAGGCTACACTAAAATGGGTAAGAGCTTGATTTAGATTTTTGGATTTTTTTGATTGGTATTTGATGAATTTTTGAAGCAAAAGAGATAGGAAAATGAGGTCAAGAAAATGGGGGGCTGCTTGAGTGATAGGCTCGGCCAGATTTGAGGAGGGGGAGAAGAGAGGGTGTGGGGGTGTTTGTAAAGTCAAGGAAAAGTCCAAGTCAACATTATCTAACACCATACCTCTTTATTTAATATTTCCTTTATTCTTTTCTCTTGATTTTCTTTTCTTTTATCAAAAGAAGTGGGGACAATTGATGGGGCTGCTGAATTCAGCCAAGGGAGAGAATAAATGAGGGTGTGTGAGTGTGGGTATGGGTGTGGGGTGATGAAAAATGATAAATACAATACCCCAAACATCCATTTGCACTAAAAAAAAGCCTTTTTTCTTCAATAATTTCTAAACCGTTTTGGCAAACGATTTCATTTCAAAAACCACGTGATAAAATTTTATTTAATGTTTTATGATGCACAAAATTTGTTTCAACTCATTCCAATTTGTAATTTTCTCTAATTAAATATATGAGTGACGGCTTAAAATAATATTAAAATAATTAATTTCGGAAAAATTTTCAGAAAATTTGAAATTTCACCAGTGGGTCAATAAACACCAAATACTAGCAATTACATAGCTAGAATATGTATAAAAATTTTTATAATAAAGATATTTGTATTTTGACTTTTTACCGAAAACCCCCTTATTTTACCGTTTTTTCGAAATTTCACCGAAACGATTTTCAAAACGTTACAATCTTCCCTCCTTAAAGAAATTCGGTCCCCGAATTTAAATTAAAACTTCCCCCAAATACTAAAATATTTCCACCAAAACCATCAAATCGCCGGGGCTCCGAAATCATAAATACATAAAACAAATCGTAGCGCAACGCATGCGTATGAAAAATGAGCATAAAACTCAAATCAAAACTCCGTCAAGAATCCCGCAATCATCGGAGTCATGGTAATGACACAATGTCAATTCCAATACCAAAACCAATATGATATAACTCGAAACTATACACGTAAATATCAGGAGGAAATGCATGCCAAATCGTTTAAGTTACTGTGCAATGCCCATAACGCTGCACAGTGGCGGACGTCTATCATAAGAAAATAACTATATACATATATACCTTTATTTGAAATGTACGTTCCGCCGTTTTGGGAAACAATTTAGAAGGGTTTTCCTTGTTTTAAACGTTTCGCGTCATATCAGACACGTAGGTAAATACTGAAACTATAGCTCGCTTTTTGGAATTCCCTTCAATAGCTATCAATGCATGCAAAATACATTCAGGTACTGTCCTCTGACTAGTCCTGCTTAGTACGAAAACATATTGCAATTATCATAAAAAAACGTACTGCTCTATAAGAAATCAATCCCAAAATACGCGTATGAATACTACATGCGTCTGGTGCGCACGACAATCAAAATCCATATACGTGCCATACAAGTGCACAGAAACAAGATCTAAGTGCATCGGGTGTGCACAAAGCATCTGTCGTAGGCAACGTGTGTGCCTGACAGCAAAATCAGGTGCATCTGACATGCACGAAAAAATCTCGATTTACTGCATCTGGTGTGCACCAAAATCGCATCTCAAGACATGCGCTCAACATACGCGAAAACCCAAAACCAGGGGCATCCATCATGCACGAAATCATGAAATCCAATATCAAGCGCCGAACATGCGCAAAATCAAATCAGGTGCACAAGGTGCACAAAACAAATATCGAGTATCACAATCGAAATCGAAGTCCAGTGCATCTAAGTGCACCAAAGGCGTATCACTGCACTACAAGCATATATAAACTATACAGAGTGCAGGAACCAAATCGTATGCGCGCATACGCACAAAATC